>CM061138.1:57888053-58488053 GCA_030789695.1 Scilla litardierei
CGTAAAAGCAGGTGCCTAACCTCAATAGCAATAACAATTGTAGCGTGTGCTACTCAATCACGAAGAAACATGATGCATGGCATAACATGTGATGAGCAGTTAAAGTGCGTACCGTTAATTGAAAATTAAACATGACATGCAACATGAATGAAAGCAAGTAAAAGTGTCGGATCTAGTTTCGTTGTCAAACTAGATGAAAAAGACGCCTAGGCAGCTATCATTTCACTGTCTAGTCTCTTTTACGCTAATCAAGCAAATTGGCCTAAAAACATGGCCTAAAACATTTACTGGCAAGTATCACTTGCCTGTTTCCAGTGATGTCGGTCGTCGTGGGTTCGTCTGGGGACCGCGGACGTTATGGAACGACTGGTTCTCTTTTTAATTAAATATATATCTGAATTAGGTTCACTACAACATATTCAAATAGTAAATCATTGTATTAGGTTCTCTACCCTAGGATGATGTCCATATCATATAATTAAACCAACTATCAGTTAACATGCTGCTAGTGATGATACTACTAACTGAGAGTATTACAATCTGTTGGGGTAAAAATATTAATGTCCTGCTGACAAATGATTCTACTAACATTAATAGCTGTTTAACAAATACTGATATAAGGGCTATGTGATTACAGTGCTCTTGTCATCATTATAAGATACTGCTCAAACTGATACATGTCCCTTATTATAAGTACTACATAAAACTGCTGCTACATTGATATGGGAAAGCTTGTATAAAGGCTTACGTATACATCAGCAATACCTAATGTTATTAACATACATGTAGTAACTAACCTATACTTTAACAGAACTAACAATAAGACACACATATGTTATCAGTGCTAACATAATAACACTAAACTAATATGTTATCAAAATTACAACCCTAATTGCCACGAAATATTTAAATGTTCTACTATGCTATAAGTTCATACATAGTAAGCTTAAAGCAAAAACTAGTATCCATAAAGACCTAACCTTGCGTTCACGGCTTACGGATGGGGCAGTTCCGGGCGTGGCTGCGTGGCAGGTTGCTGCGCTGCGGATCAGGGTGATGCGATTGCGAGGGGCTGCGCTGCGAGGCACGGGCTGAGTGGGGAGACCGGAGAGGGGCTGACGGCGCGAGGGAGGCTGCTGGGCAAGGGGACAGGCCGGAGAGCGACGCGGGGAGGCACTGGAAGCGCCCTCAGGCGGAGGAAGTCGCGCTGTCGCGCCTGGGCGGCGGCACAGCCGCAGAAATCCTGACAGGACGCCGGAGGGAGCAGGCCGATGGGGGGACAGACGTGGGAGCACGGCTAACGGGCGGAGAGATGGACCGCTCGCGAGAGAGGTGAGGTTCTTGCGCACGTGGGTTGATGCGTGGAGAAGAAACAATAGGGGAGGGCGGCTGCGTGATTAATGGATGGGAGAAAAATTTTGGGGGCGGCGCTCGCTTTGATGCTTGGAGAGAAAAGAAATAGCCCTAGGCTATTATATAGATGAGAGGCTACAGTACGTGGGCTAAGTTAGGTTAAGTTGTTTATATATATATACTAGTCATAACCCGTGCCCGCGGGCACGGTTCATTTAGCATTTCCCCCGCGAAATCTTTGTTCCCCGAAAAATTATTTACACAGCCAAAATTTAATAGAACAATACATTATCGTAAAAATATTTAGCGGCACGGGCACCTTCGGCGTGTGCGTCTTTGGTGTGAAACAACAAATTCGTTGTCGAACAACAAATTTGACGTCCGCGCCTTTGGCGCAGAACAACAAATCTTTGTAAAAAAATTTAACGGGGCGCCTTCGGCGCGGGCGACGGAAAAAAATTTGATGTTCCGCTAAATTGTTTTACGCTAAATTTTTTATTTTATTTAATTTAATGGATCATGATTCTCCACAATCTTTCCCAATGCACTATTAATTTCAAAGTTTAGGTTTCCAAGGCACTTTCCCCCCAAATTTAATCTCCACAATCCTTCCCAATGCATGTTTCCCCCTAAATTTAATTTCCACACTCTTTCCCGAGGCACTTCTAATTTCAAAGTTTGTGTTTCCAAGGCACTTTCCCCAAAAAAAATTTCACAAAATCCAATCTCAACCATTGATTTACCAACATCAAATCTCAGCCGCTCTTTATCTTGTCCTAGTCAGCCCTAGAATTCAAAAAACACTGTCAAATGTATAATAGATATTAAAATCCCAATCAAAGTGATGTGTGGGGTTTGAAAAGTGGGGTGCGTGTGTTAGTCTCGGCCAAGGGATAAAACGTGGGGCTAGGTAATAGGAAGGGGTTAATTACAGTTCAAAACTTTTACCCTTTTTTATTGCTAAGGAATTAATAAAAGGGGTCACATGCACAGACTCCCCAAATTGAAATAATAGAGTAACATATATGAATTGTAATGAAATAAGCAAGTTGGTCCGTTGATGTCCAAAAATTATAAGGGAAATACCGGGGCGATCGCGCCTTCGAGAGGGTCGTGAATACGGGGTTCGGTCGCGCGTCGGAATTACGGAAATACAATAATAAAACCAAATACGAAAATACACACACGAATCAATATACGCACAAAATACGTATGACCGGAAGTGACCGTTACATACTACCCACCTTAAGAAAAGATTCCGCCCTCGGAATCTACATCAACTACAGCTCCGAAAATAAGTGCGGAAAGCGCTCTCTCATATCATCCTCGCGCTCCCAGGTGGACTCCCCAGGGGAACCATGACGCCACTGCACTCTAACCAAGTCGACGGCCATATTCCTTAGCTGCATCTGCCATCGGTCTAGAATCTCAACTGGCTACTGATCATAAGTCAGATCTGGACGAACCATGATATCCGAGAAATCTACAGCATGAGATGGATCACTGACGTATCGACGTACCTGGGATACGTGAAACACGTCGTGAACTCCCTCCAGTGAAGGCGGTAATGCCAAACAATACGCCACGTCTCCAACTCTCTCCAGGACGTCAAAAGGCCCAATATACCTCGGACTCATCTTTCCTCTCTTTCCAAATCGAATAACACCGCGATTCGGAGAGATCTTGAGAAAGACATGGTCTCCAGGCTGAAACTCCAACGGTCGCCATTTAGCATCTGCCCAATGCTTGAAATGGTCCTGCGCGTTCCTCAGCTTCTCCCGGATGTTCCTCACAACATCCACTGCCTCCACGATCATCTCTGTCACGCCCCGCTTCCCTAAAATGGAGGCGAGACGTGAAAAGGTCCGCACGAGTGTGGAGCTGTGAAGCCCCAAACCCGATAAGCGTCAATAAAACATAAGCAGGTCCCTGTAACCACAAACGGAACAACAATAATAACATAAGGAGAGACAGAAATAAAATCTCATATCCCATAATTTGTCCAACATGAAAATTAAGTTCAACATCCAGAAAAGCCACCAGGCTAAAAGAAAGAGTCTAAAGACCCAGAACAAGGCCAACAAAAGGAACAACGTAACAAGGTATAGGTGCTACGCACCGACAACAAAACAGCAGTCTAAACAAAAGGGAAAGCACAACGAAGACACTAGGACTGGTCCCCGGTGTCCACGTACTCCCCGTCAAACACAAGCTCGGGCTCGGCGTCAGCAAACACCTCGTCCTCTACAAAGTACTCACGCTCAGGATCTAACATGTGTCACCCAAAAGAGTAAAGGGGCACATGTCAGCAAGTCTAAAAGACTTGGGCAAGGAAACTGTAAGTAAGGCAACTAACAACCTAGCAGTTATAGTATGCATGACATGGCAGTTATAACATGAGTGCTCAAGCAAGACATGGTGAAACAATAAGTACAAGAGAACAATTATCGGGACAAGTCAAGAGTAGCCAAGCTACTAACAATCTCAATCATTTCATTAGTCACGTTTCAAGTTGTTTGTAGATGTTTACGCCTTACAGCTGAATGGTTTGGCATTCACGCTGAGTGGCCGCTTAACAACTACCCCAAAACCCAGAGTTTACGCCTTACAACTGCAGTTGCTGATCGGGCAGACTCCCAGTTGAATGACCGCTTAACTCTTACCCCCAATACCCACATGTAGACAAGCCATGGTCCCTGTGCATGAGCCCAGTAAATGAGCCAGGGTTGCCCCGCATGGGAGCTTGTTTTCTATATCACGAATCAGGAAGTATTTGGCATAGGGAACACCTAGCCTCAATATCGAGCGTTGGGGTTAACAACTCATTATGCTCGCTTCTGGTCACGAGCCAGGAAGTACAAGTATTGTAGCGTGTGCTACGCAATCACGGCAACATTTAAAGAATGCAATGACATGACAATTAATTCGCGTACCGGTAATTGAAATTAAACATGGCATGGTAGTTTTATGCAACATGATAAATGACAGATCTAGCTTCATTGTCAAGCTAGTTCCTAAATTTGCGCCTAGGCGAGTATCATTTCGTCGCCTAGTCTCTTTTACGCCTACAACAAGCAAATGGCCTAAGACATGGCCCAAAACCCTAAGTGGCAAGTTTCACTTGCCAAGCACCGGGGATGACGATCAACGAGGCCGTCACACAAATGCTAACTACGGAGAAGTCGCTGTTATGGAGAAACAATTATCAAAACAACATTCATTTCATTAGGGTTTCACAAAAACACAACGGGTTATGAAAACATTAAGAGATCGATTATTACCGTATCAGAGCGGAAGAATGATGCCGAGCAAGCACGGCAACGGAAGAAACGCTCCGGAGAACCTAGGGTTCAGATCTGGAATGGATGGGGAAAATCTGGAGAAATAGGGTTTGATATGACTTTTGGGGGTTTGATGAAGGTTTGAGGAAGATGAGAGGTAGAATGTGTTAAGGGAGGGTTTGGATGATGGATTTAGGGCTTGGGATGAAGGAATAAGGGTTTTAGGTAGTAGGGGGCTCAATATGGGAGAAACTATGGTTTTAGATCATGAGGAAGAAGAAGAAAACGTTTGGAGGGGTATTTATAGAGTTTGGTGGCGGCTAGGGCAAAACTAGGGTTTCCTGTACTGTTTAGTCGGTCAAAGAGCAACCACTGACCGACTAGTTTGGGAACTAGTCGGTCGGTTGACCAACGCAGACCGATTAAGTGTAAACAGTAACCCCAGACGAAAACCTGAACTAAGAGTTAGTCGGTTAAAGAACAACTACTGACCGACTAGTTTAACAACTAGTCGGTCGATGAACGTTCTTAGACCGACTAAGAGTGACCAGTAACTGGTACCAAAAATAGTTAATGAGTTAGTCGGTTAAAGAAGCATTGCCGACCGACTAGTTTGCAACCTAGTCGGTCAACCAACGTTCTTAGACCGACTAACAATAAACAGTAACTCCTGATAAATTTACAAAGCCAATTAGTCGGTTCAAGAAGGTTTCCCGACCGACTGGATCGTCATCTAGTCGGTCGGTGCCCCTTCTTACACCGGCTAATGAGCACCAAAAGTTCCGAAATGGAGCGCGAAGCTCCGGGACCAATTCCTAAGACTCCTAGGCTTGATCTAACAATAAGATATGACCGATATGAAGCCCGTCACGAATGACTTGCTCCAAAATCGACGATTCTAAGGAAGAAGCTAAGAAAACATGACGAAACGATCGAAAATGAAAGTTACGGAGACGATAACCACATATAAGGAGAAAATCCACCAAAACATATAATATAATATAATAAATCCAGATACATGAAAACCAGTCGTTACATCCTCCCCAACTTAAGAAAAATTCAGTCCTCGGAATTTCCCAACACTCACGTGTCCGGGAACAAAAGTGGGAAACGCTCTTGCATCTCATCCTCATTCTCCCAAGTAGACTCCCCAGGCGAGCCGTGTCGCCACATCACCCTCACAAGATTGAAAACCTTGTTCCGAAGTGACTTCTGACGCCTGTCCAGAATCTACACTGGCTGCTGGTCATACGTCATATCGGGGCGAACGGTAATCTCCTAGAAATCCACAGCATGAGATGGATCGCTAATGTATCGACGAAGCTGCGACACATGGAAAACATTGTGAACTCCCTCCAAAGATGGCGGCAAGGCTAAGCGATAAGCTACCTCACCAACTTTCTCCAGAATGTCAAACGGTCCAATGTATCGCGGGCTCAACTTCCCTCGCTTCCTAAAACGAATCACTCCTCGATTCGGGGAAATCCTCAGAAACACATGGTCTCCCGGCTGAAACTCCAAAGGACGACGTTTAGCATCCGCCCAATGCTTAAAACGGTCCTGAGCAATCCTCAACCTCTCCCGAATGTTCCTGACAATACCTACGTCCTCCACAATCATCTCAGGTCCCAACAACTCCCGATCACCAACGTCATCCCAACTCAATGGCGATCTACATTTCCTCCCATAAAGAGCGGCGAAAGGCGCCATGCCAATACTCGCCTGGAATCTGTTGTTGTAATAAAACTCCACCAGATGTAGATGGTCTTCCCACGAACCCTTGAAATCCAACATGCACGCCCTCAGCATGTCCTCCAAAATCTGAATCGTACTCTCGGACTGGCCTTCCGTCTGCGGATGGTACGTCGTGCTGAAACTCAGACACGTACCCAAACTCTTCTACAAACTCTGTCAGAACTGAGATGTGAACCTCGTGTCTCTGTCCGACACGATACTCACAGGGACCCCGTGAAGTCGTACGACCTCCTGCACGATTCACGTTACATCACTATCTAAACTAGGAAAAGGAAATAAAAACGGAGAGTAAAAGAATTTACCTCCTTATATCTCCTCGCTAGCGCCTCATTGGACTATCCCACTCGGAAAGGAATAAAGTGCGCGGATTTGGTCAATCGATCTACGATCACCCAAATCGCGTCATTCTGCTTCGGACTCCGAGGTAGTCCAGTCACGAAATCCATAGTGATGTGTTGCCATTTCCACTCCGGAATCAGGAGCGGTTGTAGCAACCCGGCCGTACGTTGATGCTCCGCCTTCACTTGCTGGTAAACCAAACACTTGGCTACACTCCGAGCCACACTCCTCTTCATGCCATGCCACCAATAGTTCAGACGAAGATCCTGGTACATCTTGGTGCCACCAGGATGCACAGAATACGGCGAACTGTGTGCCTCCACCATCAACTCCTCTCTAATATCTCCAGCTGGCACACACAACCTGGCTCCAAACCTCAGCGAGCCATCCCCATGAATCAAAAAGTCAGTCCGCAGACCGGCTTCCACCTGCTCCCGAATCTTCACCAGCTTCGGATCCTCAGCCTGGCCAGCCTTGATCCGATCCACAATCGTCGACTGTATCTGCATACACATCAACGAAGGAGCCTTCCCAGGAAGGACAATCTCCACACCAGACTCGCAAAAATCCTGCTGCAATCTCCACTGCGAGGTCAAAATCATCACCGCTGGAAGCCTACTCAGCGCATCGGGAACCACATTCACCTTGTCAGGGTGATACTGCAAATCAATCTCATAATCCGCCATGAGCTCCAACCATCGACGATGTCGCATGTTGAGCTCCTTCTGAGTAAAAATATACTTCAAGCTTTTGTGATTGGTGAAAATCTTCACTTTCTCACTCAGCAGGAAGTGCCTCCAAATCTTAAGAGCAAACACAACAACAGCCAACTCCAAATCATGCGTCGGGTAATTCTTCTCATGAACCTTGAGCTGACGAGAAGCATACGCCATAACATGTCCATGCTGATGCAACACACAACCGATACCCTTGCCAGAAGCATCGCAAAAGATCTCAAATCCACCGCTGCGATCAGGCACAACAAGAATAGGGGCAGTCGTCAATCTCTCCCTCAGAACACCAAAAGCATCCTCACAATCACCCGACCAAACAAAAGGTACATCCTTCCGCGTCAACCTGGTCATCGGCTCAGCAATACGGGAAAAGTCCTTAATGAAACATCGATAGTAACCAGCAAGCCCAAGGAAACTCCGAATCTCAGACGCAGACGACGGAACAGGCCACTCTCTGATGGCCCTAATCTTCTCGGGATCCACTGAAATACCATCTCCAGTCACCACATGCCCCAGAAAAGCAACTCTATCCAGCCAAAACTCGCACTTCAAAAATTTAGCATACAACCGATGCTTCCTCAAAATCTCCAACACCGTCCTCAAGTGCGAGGCATGCTCCTCCTCCGACTTCGAATAGATCAGAATGTCGTCAATAAAGATAACGACAAACTTATCCAAAAAGTCGTAGAAAATCAGGTTCATCAGATTCATGAAAACTGCGGGTGCATTGGTTACACCGAAAGGCATAACCACAAACTCGTAGTGTCCATACTTCGTCCTGAACGCTGTCTTCGAAACATCTCCCTTCTTCACCTTCAACTGAAGGTAACCACTCCTCAAATCCAATTTAAAAAACACCCTCGAACCTCCAAGCTGATCAAAAATATCATCGATGCGAGGCAACGGGTATTTGTTCTTGATGGTCACCGCATTCAACTCCCGATAGTCCACGCACATTCGACACGAACCATCCTTCTTCTTCACCAGCAGCATTGGTGCTCCCCACGGAGACACACTAGGGTTGATGTAACCCTTCTGCAAAAGCTCATCCAGCTGCTTCCGCAATTCCTCCAACTCAGCGGATGCCATACGATAAGGCGCTTTCGAAATCGGCTGCGCTCCCGGAACAAGATCAATAGAAAATTCTAGAGCTCGATCAGGTGGCAAACCAGACATCTCCTCGGGGAAGACGTCATCAAAATCACGCACCACAGCTGGCCTCTCCAACTCCATCTGCATAGCCACAACCTCCACCGGTCTGGCCCGAAACCTGACAGGACTAAGCGAGCTGCTACCACGGCTGAACTCAAATACTGGATGTCCGGGAATCTCGAACACCACCTTCTTCCTCCTACAGTCAATCGTAGCATAGAAGCTCGCAAGCCAGTCCATCCCAAGAACTGCATCATAGTTGATGATGTCGTGGACAATGAAATCAGCGTAAAGCTCATGTCCACAGACCACCAACGAGCAAGAATTGCAACCAAGATGCACCGAGACCACGCCATTCCCTGTAACGATATTCCAACTCTTGGGAAGAGGGGACGTCGACAAGGAATGCTTCTCCACGAAGCTCCGAGAAATAATGCACATCGATGCACCAGAGTCAAAGAGGACTCGTGCAGGAAATGTGCACACCAAAACCACACCTAACAAGCAATTAACAATCAAACCCTAGTCTAGCAAACAATCATGTTCAAGCAAACAACACAATTTAACAATCAAAACCAGCTAGGAAAGTAACAGCTAGATTGAGGATTACCTGCGATAACCTCATCCACAGCCTCGCTCTCCACAGCGGTCATCAGAAAAGCATGCCTCCTCGGCGGAATAGCCTGCTGAAAAGCCTGCCTCTGTGGAACAAGAGCTGCTCCACGTCCAGCAGGAACAGACGCTCGCTGCTGCAACGGCTGTGCTGCAACAGGTGCCCTCTGCAGCTGATTCGCATGCCGACAATCCTTCGCGACATGAGAAGCATCACCACAAACCAAACACTGGCCCAGAAACTTCCTACACTGATCCTTGATGTGGCCAGGCTTGCTGCAGAAATGACAAGTCTTCTGAATAGGCCCTCCTGGCCTCTTGAACTGAGCTGGCTGATTAGGCTTGAAACCAGGCCTAACCACCGCCCTGGCCTGCTCCATAGGCCTCTTCCCAGCACCGGAAACATGTCCTCTCCTCTGACTCAGGTTCAGTTCCTGCCTCCTCGCAGCGACCAGAACCTTCTGATAAGAGTCCAGATCAGAGGAAGACACAAAACTCTGGAGCTCCAAAGCAAGTCCCTGCAGGAACCTCTGAGCCCTCTCATCAGCATCCTGCACCATCTTCGGTGCGAACCGACTCAGCCTAGTGAACTCTTGGTGGTACAGGTCCACCGTCAAGCTCCCTTGCTTCAGATCAATAAAGCGTTGCAGCATCTCCTTCCTAGCAGCCTTCGGAAAGAACTCCTCATCAAACCTGGACTTAAAGGTAGTCCAAGATATCGGCTCCACCAACATCTTCTCTTCCGCATCCCACCAGTTCCGAGTGTTATCCTTAAGTTGCCTCTTCGCCAAATCAACCCATCCAGCCGGGGTGATCTTGGTCATCTTCAAGTTATCCTCTATGTTCTGAATCCACTCATCGGCAGCCAGAGGACCCTCAGACCCATCAAAATATGCGGGACACAGCTCCCGAAATTACTTCGCTCCCGGCTCGGAGCGAGGGACATCCGGAAGTGCCCGGGCAGCTCGAGCAAGTGGAGCATTCTGAACTTGCAGTAGCACGCCCTGCTGCACTTGCATCATCTGAAGCATCATCCGCATCATCTCTCCATTGGTGGGTTCCCGCTCAGGCTCCTCATCATGAGGGGGCGCACCACTACCTCCATCACGGGTGAATCGCCTTCCTGCCATCTAATGACAGAAAACGAAGCAGATTAGACTCATAGCTTATGACTCGGACGTCGAACTTAGTTTATTGGACATTCTAATATTATTATCGTCATTCCAATAATCGCAGTTACAGAAGAGGACCTGCATAGGCCACCAACAAAAACTGTCACGCCCCGCTTCCCTAAAATGGAGGCGAGACGTGAAAAGGTCAGCACGAGTGTGGAGCTGTGAAGCCCCAAACCCGATAAGCGTCAATAAAACATAAGCAGGTCCCTGTAACCACAAACGGAACAACAATAATAACATAAGGAGAGACAGAAATAAAATCTCATATCCCATAATTTGTCCAACATGAAAATTAAGTTCAACATCCAGAAAAGCCACCAGGCTAAAAGAAAGAGTCTAAAGGCCCAGAACAAGGCCAACAAAAGGAACAACGTAACAAGGTATAGGTGCTACGCACCGACAACAAAACAACAGTCTAAACAAAAGGGAAAGCACAACGAAGACACTAGGACTGGTCCCTGGTGTCCACGTACTCCCCGTCAAACACAAGCTCGGGCTCGGCGTCAGCAAACACCTCGTCCTCTACAAAGTACTCACGCTCAGGATCTAACATATGTCACCCAAAAGAGTAAAGGGGCACATGTCAGCAAGTCTAAAAGACTTGGGCAAGGAAACTGTAAGTAATGCAACTAGCAACCTAGCAGTTATAGTATGCATGACATGGCAGTTATAACATGAGTGCTCAAGCAAGACATGGTGAAATAATAAGTACAAGAGAACAATTATCGGGACAAGTCAAGAGTAGCCAAGCTACTAACAATCTCAATCATTTCATTAGTCACGTTTCAAGTTGTTTGTAGATATTTACGCCTTACAGCTGAATGGTTTGGCATTCACGCTGAGTGGCCGCTTAACAACTACCCCAAAACCCAGAGTTTACACCTTACAACTGCAGTTGCTGATCGGGCAGACTCCCAGTTGAATGACCGCTTAACTCTTACCCCCAATACCCACATGTAGACAAGCCATGGTCCCTGTACATGAGCCCAGTAAATGAGCCAGGGTTGCCCCGCACGGGAGCTTGTTTTCTATATCACGAATCAGGAAGTATTTGGCATAGGGAACACCTAGCCTCAATATCGAGCGTTGGGGTTAGCAACTCATTATGCTCGCTTCTGGTCACGAGCCAGGAAGTACAAGTATTGTAGCGTGTGCTACGCAATCACGGGAACATTTAAAGAATGCAATGACATGACAATTAATTCACGTACCGGTAATTGAAATTAAACATGGCATGGTAGTTTTATGCAACATGATAAATGACGGATCTAGCTTCATTGTCAAGCTAGCTCCTAAATTTGCGTCCAGGCGAGTATCATTTCGTCGCCTAGTCTCTTTTACGCCTACAACAAGCAAATGGCCTAAGACATGGCCCAAAACCCTAAGTGGCAAGTTTCACTTGCCTAGCACCGGGGATGACGATCAACGAGGCCGTCACACAAATGCTAACTACGGAGAAGTCGCTGTTATGGAGAAACAATTATCAAAACAACATTCATTTCATTAGGGTTTCACAAAAAACACAACGGGTTATGAAAACATTAAGAGATCGATTATTACCGTATCGGAGTGGAAGAATGATGCCGAGCAAGCACGGCAACGGAAGAAACGCTCCGGAGAACCTAGGGTTCAGATCTGGAATGGATGGGGAAAATCTGGAGAAATAGGTTTTGATATGACTTTTGGGGGTTTGATGAAGGTTTGAGGAAGATGAGAGGTAGAATGTGTTAAGTGAGGGTTTGGATGATGGATTTAGGGCTTGGGATGAAGGAATAAGGGTTTTAGGTAGTAGGGGGCTCAATGGGGGAGAAACTATGGTTTTAGATCATGAGGAAGAAGAAGAAAACGTTTGGAGGGGTATTTATAGAGTTTGTTGGCGGCTAGGGCAAAACTAGGGTTTCCTGTACTGTTTAGTCGGTCAAAGAGCAACCAGTGACCGACTAGTTTGGGAACTAGTCGGTCGGTTGACCAACGCAGACCGACTAAGTGTAAACAGTAACCCCAGACGAAAACCTGAACTAAGAGTTAGTCGGTTAAAGAACAACTACTGACCGACTAGTTTAACAACTAGTCGGTCGATGAACGTTCTTAGACCGACTAAGAGTGACCAGTAACTGGTACCAAAAATAGTTAATGAGTTAGTCGGTTAAAGAAGCATTGTCGACCGACTAGTTTGCAACCTAGTCGGTCAACCAACGTTCTTAGACCGACTAACGATAAACAGTAACTCCTGATAAATTTACAAAGCCAACTAGTCGGTTCAAGAAGGTTTCCCGACCGACTGGATCGTCATCTAGTCGGTCGGTGCCCCTTCTTACACCGGCTAATGAGCACCAAAAGTTCCGAAATGGAGCGCGAAGCTCTGGGATCGATTCCTAAGACTCCTAGGCTTGATCTAACAATAAGATATGACCGATATGAAGCCCGTCACGAATGACTTGCTCCAAAATCGACGATTCTAAGGAAGAAGCTAAGAAAACACGACGAAACGATCGAAAATGAAAGTTACGGAGACGATAACCACATATAAGGAGAAAATCCACCAAAACATATAATATAATATAATAAATCCAGATACATGAAAACCAGTCGTTACAATCTCCGGTCCTAACAGCTCTCTGTCTCCAATGTCATCTCATCTCAGTGGCGATCGACATTTCTTCCCGTATAGCACGGCGGAAGGCACCATGCCAATACTCGCCTGGTAGCTATTATTGTAGGCGAACTCCATATGATGAAGATGATCCTCCCAAGATCCCTTGAAGTCCAACATGCACGCTCTCAGCATGTCCTCCAAAATCTGAATCATCCTATCTGATTGGCCAGTCGTCTGCGGGTGGTACGCGGTGCTGAAACTCAGACTCGTACCCAGACTCTTCTGCAGACTCTACCAAAACTGAGATGTGAATCTCATGTCTCTGTCCGACACGATACTCACGGGGACTCTGTGAAGTCGCACGATCTCCTGCATGATTCATGTTACATCACTATCTAAACTAGAGAAAGGAAATAAAAACGGAGAGTAAAACAATTACCTCCATATATCTCCTCGCTAGCATCTCAGTGGACTGTCCTACTCGGAAGGGAATAAAGTGCGCGGATTTGGTCAACCGGTTTACGATCACCCAAATCGCGTCGTTCTGTTTCGGACTCCGAGGTAGTCCAGTCACAGAATCTATAGTGATGTGTTGCCACTTCCACTCCGGAATCGGAAGCGGTTGTAGCAACCCTGCCGTACGCTGATGCTCCGCCTTAACCTACTGACAGACCAAACACTTGGCAATGCTCTGTGCCACACTCCGCTTCTGCCATGCCACCAATAGTTCAGGCGAAGGTCTTTGTGCATCTTGGTGCCTCCAGGATGTACAGAATACGACGAGCTATGTGTCTCAACAAGCAACTCCTCTCTAACATCTCCAGCTGGCACACAAACTCTGGCTCCATACCTCAGCGAGCCATCCTCATGAATCAGGAAGTCAGCCTGCAGACCGACTTCTACCTGCTAACGGATCTTCTTCAGCTTCGGATCTCTGGCCTGACCTGCCTTGATCCAATTCATGATCGTCGACTGTATCTGCATACACATCAACGACGAAACCTCTCCAGGAAGCACAATCTCAATACCAGACTGGCAAAAGTCATGTTGCAACCTCCACTGCAAAGTCAACATCATCACCGCTGGAAGTCTGCTCAGCACATCAGGAACCATATTCACCTTGCCAGGATGGTACTACAAGTCAATCTCGTAATCTGCCATGAGTTCTAACCATCGACGCTGTCGCATGTTGAGCTCCTTCTGCGTAAAGATATATTTCAGGCTTTTGTGGTCGGTGAAGATCTTCACCTTCTCACTCAGCAAGAAATGCCTCCAAATCTTGAGTGCAAATACGACTGCAGCCAACTCCAAATCGTGTGTCGGGTAATTCTTCTCATGAGCCTTAAGCTGCCGAGAAGCGTACGCGACCACATGTCCATGCTGATGCAAAACGCAATCGAGACCTTTGCCAGAAGCATCGCAAAAGATCTCGAAACCTCCACTCCGATCAGGTACAGCTAAGACAGGTGCAGACGTCAACCTCTCCTTCAGAACAGAAATGGCCTCCTTACAAGCATCAGACCAAACGAATGGTATGTCCTTCCTTGTCAGTCTAGTCATCGGCTCGGCAATACGGGAGAAGTCCTTAATGAAGCGTCGATAATATCCTGCTAGCCCAAGAAAACTCCTGATCTCAGACGCTGACTGTGGAACCGGCCACTCTCGAATAGCCTTAATCTTCTCTGGATCCACTGCTATACCATCTCCTGACACCACATGTCCAAGAAAGGCAACTCTATCCAGCCAGAACTCGCACTTGGAATACTTCGCATACAAACGATGCTTCCTCAAAATCTCCAGAACTGTCCTCAAGTGCTCGGCATGCTCCTCTTCTGACTTCGAATAGATCAAGATGTCATCAATAAAGATAACAACAAACTTATCTAAAAAGTTGTAAAATATCAGATTCATCATGTTCATGAAAATCGCGGGTGCGTTGGTCACACCGAAAGGCATAACCACGAACTCGTAGTGTCCATACTTCGTTCTGAACGCTGTCTTCTGCACGTCTTCCTTCTTCACCTTCAGCTGGTGATATCCGCTCCTGGAATCCAATTTGGAGAATACCCTCGATCCTCCAAGCTGATCAAAAATTTCGTCAATCCGTGGCAATGGATACTTGTTCTTGATGGTAACAGCATTCAACTCTCTGTAGTCCACGCACATCCGACACGAACCATCCTTCTTCTTCACCCATAGAACGGGTGCTCCCCACGGAGACACACTCGGATTGATGTAACCCTTCTGCAGAAGCTCATCCAACCGTTTACGTAGCTTCTCCAACTCTGCTGGAGCCATACGATATGGTGCTTTCGATATGGGCTGCGCTCCCGGAATAAGATCAATCGAAAATTCAAGAGCTCGATCGGGCGGCAGTCCAGAAATCTCCTCGGGGAAGACATCCTCGAAATCTCTCACCACAGCCGATCTAGTCCCCTCCATCTGCATAGCTACTAGATCCACCACTGGCTTGGCCCGAAATCTGACAGGCCCAAGCGAACTGCTCCCGCTACTGAACTCGAAGGTCGGATAACCAGGAATCTCGAACACCACCTTCTTCCATCGGCAGTCGATCGTAGCGAAGAAACAGCTAAGCCAATGCATCCCAAGAACTGCATCATAGTTGGTAATGTCATGGACGATAAAGTCGACGTAGAGCTCGAGTCCACAGACTACCAAGGGACATGATTGACAACCAAGGGTCACCGAGATCACCACATTCCCTATAGCGATATCCCAACTCTTGGAAAGAGGGGAAGTTGTCAGAGAATGCTTGTCCACAAATCTTCGAGATAAGATACACATGGATGCTCCGGAGTCGAAAAGAACCCGAGCGGGAAAGGCACAAATAAGGATAACTCCTAACAAACAAACTAACAATTAAAGCCTATTCTAGCAATCAAGTTCTATTCTAACATGCAATATCAACTAAAGAAAAGTAAGACTAGTCTGAGGATTACCTGCAATAACTCCATCCTCAGCCTCAGCCTCTAATGCGGTCATCGTGAAAGCTTGCCTCCTCGGCTGGACGGCCTGCTGAAAAGCCTGCTTCTGGGGAACAAGAGGCACTCCACGTCCAGCAGCTACAGGAGCTCTCTGCTGTTGAACTCCATCTGGTGCCTTTCACGGTTGCTTGGCTCTCGGATAGTCCTTCAATGAATACGTAGAGTTACCACACACCAAGCACTGGCCCAAGACACTATTCCTTCACATGACCAGCCTTGCCACAAAAATGGCACATCTTCATAACAGGCCCACCAGGCCTCTTGAACTGCACGGACTGATTAGGCTTCATCCCAGACCTAACCATAGCTCTAGCCTGCTACATAGGCCTCTTCCTAGTACCTAAATACTGCCCCTCCTCTGATTGACAATCAGCTCCTACCTCTTGGCAGCTACCAACAACTTCTGGAAAGAATCCAAGTCCGAAGAGGACATCAGACTCTGCAACTCCAAAGATAAACCCTGCAAGAATCTCTGAGCTCGATCTTCAGCAGTCTCCACCATCTTCAACGCAAAGCGACTCAGTCTCATGAACTCTTGGTGGTACTGATCCACCGTCAGATTTCCATGCTTCAGATTTATAAACTGCTGCATCAGCTCTCTCCTCGCAGCTCGAGAAAAAAACTCCTCATCAAATATCGCCTTGAAAGTGGCCCAGGGAATAGGCATCACCAGCATCTGCTCCTCAGACTCCCACCAGCTACGAGCATTATCCTTCAGTTGCTTCTTCACCAAGTCAACCCATCCAGCTGGGTTAACCTTAGAGAGAGTCAGATTATCCTCTGTGTTCTTCATCCACTCGTCCGTAACTAATGGCCCTTCCGTCCCATTGAAATATGTCGGGCCCAGCTCCCGAAACTGCTTCGCTCCCGGCTCGAAGCGAGGGGCATTCTGTAGCATCCCCTGCTGAACCTGCATCATCCGATGCATCCTCCTCATCATCTCCACCGTGGTGGGTTCTCTATCAGCATTCGCAATACGTCCTGCTCCACCACCAGCTCCAGGTCCACTACCAGCTCCTTGAGTGACGCGTCTACCGGCCATCTAAGACAAAGAGACGTTCAGATTAGACTTTACCATGACTCGAATGTTAGAAATAATTAATTGGATGTTAATTTATCATTATTGTTGTTCCGATATTTCGCAGATGTAAAGTGAAGGACCTGCATGGGCCACCAACAAAAACTGTCACGCCATGCTTCTATAAAATGAAAGGCGATACGTGAGAGGATCCGCTCAGACGTGGAGCTGTGAAGCTGCAATCTGATAAGCGTCTAAAAAATTAAGAAAAGTAGCAGGTCCTTGCATTGCAACGAAACAACAATAATAATAATCAGCAGATAAAAGAAACATCCACCAATAAAACATCCAACAATTTTTCTCAACATCACAGAAAAGTCACCAAAAAGTACGAGTTTGAACAAAGGCCTAAAGCATGGCCAACAAAACAAAAGAAGGGTGCTACGCACCAAAACCTAATCAGCAACTACCGAAAACTACTACCAAAAGAGTCTCCAAGTGAGACTAGGACTGGTCACCAGTGTCCTCGAACTCAACCTCCGGAGGGACCTCAAACTCAGCGTCTACGAACTGCTCGTCCTCAGCAACCTGCTCTGTCTCAAATCCTGACTTGTGTCGCCTAATGAGAAAAGGGCACATGTCAACAAAAGTCTCCCAAAAGAAGGCGTAGAACTTTTGTGCAAGGATACAAAATAGGAAAACAATCTAGCAGTTCTAAACAATACGAAATGAAATGACATTAAATGATTGCAACAATTTAAAATGACATGATGACATGCACGCACGTCATAGCAGAGATACGAAAACAATATTTCACGATTCATGAACACTAACTTGTCACTTTGTGCACAGGGTTTACGCCTTTTGGCTGAAGTGGCTGGACAAGCACACTTCTACGCTCAAGTAATCGCTTAACCCTACCCCTCTACGTGTATCGAGCGTTGGTTTCCCAATAACGTTGTGCTCACTTCTGGATCACGAGCCAGGAAGTGTTTTCAATAAGGCATAGGGTTGTGCCCGTAAAAGCAGGTGCCTAGCCTCAATAGCAATAACAATTGTAGCGTGTGCTACTCAATCACGAAGAAACATGATGCATGGCATAACATGTGATGAGCAGTTAAAGTGCGTACCGTTAATTGAAAATTAAACATGACATGCAACATGAATGAAAGCAAGTAAAAGTGTCGGGTCTAGTTTCGTTGTCAAACTAGATGAAAAAGACGCCTAGGCAGCTATCATTTCACTGTCTAGTCTCTTTTACGCTAATCAAGCAAGTTGGCCTAAAACATTTACTGGCAAGTATCACTTGCCTGTTTCCGGTGATGTCGGTCGTCGTGAGTTCGTCTGGGGAGCGCAGATGTTATGGAACTACTGGTTCTCTGTTTAATTAAATATATCTATGAATTAGGTTCACTCCAACATATTCAAATAGTAAATCATTTTATTACGTTCTCTACCCTAGGGTGATGTCCATATCATATAATTAAACCAACTATCATTTAACATGCTGCTAGTGATGATACTACTAACTTATTGAGAGTATTACAATCTGTTGGGGTAAAAATATTAATGTCCTGCTGACAAATGATTCTACTAACATTAATAGCTGTTTAACAAATACTGATATAAGGGCTAGCTGATTACAGTGCTCTTGTCATCATTATAAGATACTGCTCAAACTGATACATGTCCCTTATTATAAGTACTACATAAAACTGCTGCTACATTGATATGGGAAAGCTTGTATAAAGGCTTACGTATACATCAGCAATACCTAATGTTATTAACATACATGTAGTAACTAACCTATACTTTAACAGAACTAACAATAAGACACATATGTTATCAGTGCTAACATAATAACACTAAACTAATATGTTATCAAAATTACAACCCTAATTGCCACGAAATATTTAAATGTTCTACTATGCTATAAGTTCATACGTAGTAAGCTTAAAGCAAAAACTAGTATCCATAAAGACCTAACCTTGCGTTCACGGCTTACGGATGGGGCAGTTCCGGGCGTGGCTGCGTGGCAGGTTGCTGCGCTGCGGATCAGGGTGATGCGATTGCGAGGGGCTGCGCTGCGAGGCACGGGCTGAGTGGGGAGACCGGAGAGGGGCTGACGGCGCGAGGGAGGCTGCTGGGCAAGGGGACAGGCCGGAGAGCGACGTGGGGAGGCACTGGAAGCGCCCTCAGGCGGAGGAAGTCGCGCTGTCGCGCCTGGGCGGCGGCACAGCCGCAGAAATCCTGACAGGACGCCGGAGGGAGCAGGCCGATGGGGGGACAGACGTGGGAGCACGGCTAACGGGCGGAGAGATGGACCGCTCGCGAGAGAGGTGAGGTTCTTGTGCACGTGGGTTGATGCGTGGAGAAGAAACAATAGGGGAGGGCGGCTGCGTGATTAATGGATGGGAGAAAAATTTTGGGGGCGGCGCTCGCTTTGATGCTTAGAGAGAAAAGAAATAGCCCTAGGCTATTATATAGATGAGAGGCTACAGTACGTGGGCTAAGTTAGGTTAAGTTGTTTATATATATATATTAAAATCCCAATCAAAGTGCTGTGTGGGGTTTGAAAAGTGGGGTGCGTGTGTTAGTCTCGGCCAAGGGATAAAACGTGGGGCTAGGTAATAGGAAGGGGTTAATTACAGTTCAAAACTTTTACCCTTTTTTATTGCTAAGGAATTAATAAAAGGGGTCACATGCACAGACTCCCCAAATTGAAATAATAGAGTAACATATATGAATTGTAATGAAATAAGCAAGTTGGTCCGTTGATGTCCAAAAATTATAAGGGAAATACCGGGGCGATCGCGCCTTCGAGAGGGTCGTGAATACGGGGTTCGATCGCGCGTCGGACTTACGGAAATACAATAATAAAACCAAATACGAAAATACACACATGAATCAACATACGCACAAAATACGTACGACCGGAAGTGACCGTTACAGTTACTAGCCGTATTTTAGTATAAATACTTTCAAAAACAGTTTTAAATAATCAGATCCTTAAACTAATTAAGTTTTTAGATACTATTATTAAATTAGCTTTTTATATTCACTAATTACTTTTAGCTAATTTATTTTACTAATTATGTTTTTATTAATTACGTAATTACAATTAATCTTTAACCGTTAGCAGCCCACTGATAGAATGTTTTCACGTTTTCGTTTCCTTTGTCAAACTGATCCAATGAATCAATCCCACCCATTTAATTAGATGCAAACCCTTTGTCATCAGGTCCTGAGGGCATTTTTGCAGATCCTAGTTCTGGCATAGGGTGATCCAACATGGGCAGGACTACTCTAGGAGACCAGTTTTATGTTTCAGCTCCATGTAATCTAATTATGTACTCCATGTTGTATAAGCCATAAGGCCTCTACCTTTCAAAGTTGTAAACTCTTTATCATCCATTTATTGTAATCCATTTTTGAGACGATTGGTATTGTAAAAACATTATTGATTATCTATGTTGTTTTTGAGTATGCATGCAAGGACCTGCAGTTTTTACACAGACGCTTAGTGTGTTTAAATCAAGGAGGAAGAAAAAGATTTTTAAAAAAAGAAAAAAATACTCCTTGTTTTAAGCACGCCGCGGACCCGCTCGCGTCCTCGCTTCCGGTAGAATGGAAAGCGGGGCGTGACAAGCTCCAAGAAGTGGAGGATGAGCAGAAGATAGGGGTGGAGATCCACTACAAAAAAAAGCGTTTCCAGTGTCCAACAATTTCGACACTAAAAGGGTAAAAAACCGACACTATAGGGTTCTAGTGTCGGTTTTTTTCTAGTGACGGACCGTCACCTAAAGGGGCGTCTCTAGAAGTAAAACCACGTTTTAGTGTCGACATTGGGACCGACACAACAACATAGGTTTTTGTGACAGATTAAGTCGACACTAGAGTAACATTCTAGTGACGGATAATGTCGACACTAGAGCACTGTTATAGTGTCGAAATAAGTCGACACTATAGTACTGTTGTGGTGACGGAACAAGTCGACACTAGAGTTAGGTTCTAGTGAATGAACAAGTCGACACTAGAGTTAGGTTCTAGTGACGAAACAAGTCGACACTAGAGTAAGGTTCTAGTGACGTAACAAGTCGACACTAGAACAAGTATTCTTGTGTGGAAATAAATCGACACTAGAGCATATGCCATCTAGTGTCCACAAAAACCGACACAAAAAAATAGATTCGAGATAACTGATTATTGACACTAATTCCAAGTTTGTCGACACAAAAAACCTGTTTACGCAAAAGTTAATTTCCAAAGCTCGGTAATTTCAAATTTATAATTTTTTCAAATCCATATTCATAAATAAAAATGATACAATAAAATGGATAAATGAAAGTAGAGAGTATTCATTACTTGCATTATGCAAACATTCTCTTAATCAAAATAGTTCCAACATTATTTTTCAAAAAAAAAATAATACAAGCATTCACCAAAAAGTATCTTCTTGCCCTTGTATTCACCAAAAAGTATCTTCAACCTTTAATGTATCATCTCTCCTTGCCCTTATATCACCAAAAAGTATCTTCAAGTTCTCTGGAGCATCCACTTGTTAAGCATATGTACCAAAAAGTATATTCAAATCCTCTATAACTCTAACCATACAAACAAACAAAGTATATAAAAATAAGTTAAAGAACACACAATGTTATTATAAGAGTTCTAGTAACATGTCAAAAAACAGTAATGGAATATAAATATTAAATATGTACCTGGCGGTGGAGTTCTAGTACCCATGTCACGACGTTGTTTTTTTCATTTGGTTACTATTTTCTTTTTAATTTATGCAGTAAAACCAAAAATCAACGACATTAATCACATGTTCTTATGGGTGAGGAAACACAACGACCGGCAACAGATTTATTTGATGTGTAAGGATACAATGAATTTAGAATCTGAATTTTGTGGAACTAGGTGTTGCACATGCATAATTCTTCATGCATTACATTATGCATGTCTTGCACATGCATGTACTCACTCATTGACCAGAAATCAAAGACACACATTACATTATGCATGTCTTGCACATGCATGTACTCACTTATTGGCCTCAATAGGAAGGCATGGAGCTTTTTAGCAGGAGTGATGCAAGGAAAAAAAATTAGCCACGTGAGTAAATGAGAGATCACTGTAGAAAATTAAGGCATTCATCACTCACAATTAAAAAATAATGGTTAAACCATGTAAAAAGTGGAAAAGGAGGTCTTACCTCAATAAGTTTGCACTTTTCTAGGAGCCAGATAATAGGAAATACGCCAATCGAAAGCTTCACATGAATGAGAAACTTCAGAATCATCATACACCAGTAAATTCAAAGAAAAAACAGGATAAGGTAAAAAGTTATCAACATAGCAGAGGCTGACAAGTGTACAATGTTGTCTTCTTATATGATTCATTCATCATTACATGAGTAGAGGGCTCACTAAAGGAAGAATTGTTAATGCAACAGCCAAGAAGCATTCAATAAGTAGTAAACACAAATATGCATATATACAGAAAATGAAATAATGCCAGACAAAAGGAGTCTCGTGCAGTCCACCTGTAAAAAACGTTTGTAAATCAAGCACAAACATCATGCCGAAGTTACCTTATAGTAGCAGCATAGCATGGATTGTAATGCAATAAAGCATAGATAAGCTTTTGATCAGCCTGTCCAACCAGAGATGAAAAAGGGTCATATTACTTCAACATATCTTACCACAAAGCCAATACTCACAACTAAAAGAGTGCATTATTAGAAAATATAATCATATGTTATATGATAATGAACTCAAGAGAGATAGAGAGAGAATTTCATTGCTAAGAAATAAGTAGTCATGGCTAAGAGCCATGGTGCTCTATTTATATATCTCATAGTGGGGAGGCCAAAAGCCTCTAGGAGACCAAGGGTCCCCATTACTCTAAGTAATGGGGGCCTAATGAATGGGTAATGAAGGAGGGGAGGCCAAAGGCCTCCCTCATTCATAACACTCCCCCTTACACATTCATCACTTCGGTCTCAGCTACTGAGGCAAGGGGTGGATACTTCTGGATCCAGAGTAAGTGTGTTTGCCTCGTTAAAACCTTAGCTGTGGAAAACCCAGTGGGAAAACCCAACAGCTTAAGGAAAAAGAGTGCAACCCACTTATTACTCCCCCTGATCCGTACAAGCTTCAGGCTTGCAGGTCTTTCAACTGTCGCATACCAATGTTCTTTACAAGCTTTACAAAAGTACATTTAGGCAATGCCTTAGTAAAAAGATCAGCTAAGTTATTGCATGACTGGATCTGTCGAACCTCAATCTGCTTGTCGTTCTTCTGCTCGTGCGTCCAGAAAAACTTGGGAGAAATGTGTTTTGTTCTGTCGCCTTTGATGTAGCCCTTCTGAAGCTGAGCAATGCATGCGGCGTTGTCTTCGAATAGGGCAGTAGGCTCCAGATCACTGGTCTTCAGGCCAGTGGATTGGAGGATGTGTTGGACGACGGAGCGTAGCCAAAAACATTCTCTGCTCGCCTCATGGATCGCGATGAGCTCTTCATGGTTGGAAGATGTAGCAGTAGTGGTTTGTTTTACCGATCTCCAAGAGATAGCAGTACCTCCGTAGGTAAATAGAAAACCTGTTTGAGATTTTGCCGTGTGCGGATCAGAGAGATAACCTGCATCAGCATAACCAAACAATTTGGGGGAGGCACCTCTCTGGTAGTAAAGTCCAAGATCAATGGAACCCTGAAGGTATCGCAGAAGATGCTTTACTCCGTTCCAGTGACGCTTTGTGGGCGCAGCACTGTGTCTGGCTAGTAGATTAACTGTAAACGCTATATCGGGACGCGTACAGTTAGCCAGATATAGAAGTGCTCCAATGGCACTGAGGTAGGGTACTTCAGGACCCAGTATCTCCTCCCCCTCTTCCAGTGGCCGAAAGGGGTCCTTATGTACATCTAGTGATCTTACGACCATAGGAGTACCTAAAGGATGACATTTATCCATATGAAACTTGCGTAGAAGTTTCTTTGTATAATTAGATTGGTGTAATAGGATTCCACCTCTTAGGTGTTCTATCTGTAAGCCAAGACAATACTTTGTTTTGCCTAGGTCTTTCATTTCAAAAGTATGTTTAAGGCTTTCAGATATCTCTTTGATCTCTACAAGAGATCCTATGAGATTTAAGTCATCTACATATACAGCTATGATGACAAATCCTGTTCCCGTTCTTTTGATAAAGATACACGGGCAGACTTCGTTATTCGTGAATCCTTGCTGTGCAAGAAAATCACTTAGTCTGTTATACCACATCTTGCCCGATTGTTTTAGACCATATAATGATCTATGTAGCCTTACAGAGAATACGTCCCGCGGTATCTCTTTCATCTCTGGGGGTAGATTAAACCCATCAGGAAGTCTCATATAGATATTTTTATCTATATCGCCATATAGATATGCAGTCACAACGTCCATGAGCTGCATTTCTAGGCTTTCCAGAGAAGTTAGGCTGATTAAAAATCGGAAGGTGATCGAATCCATGACCGGGGAATACGTATCTTCGTAATCAATCCCCGGTCTTTGGGAAAATCCATGGGCTACAAGGCGTGCCTTATAGCGAACGATCACATTATTTTCATCTCTTTTTCTTATGAAAACCCACTTATATCCCACAGGTTTTACACCTACTGGTGTTTGGACTACTGGTCCAAAGACTTTGCGTTTCAAGAGTGAGTCCAGCTCTACTCTTATTGCCTCGTCCCACTTTGGCCAATCATCTCTGCGTTTACATTCCGCTAGATATCGTGGTTCGACGGCATCGTCATATTCAGTGACGTGAACGGCAATATCGAACGCAAAATCGTCGTCGACGACTATGCTATTTCTGTCCAGTACTTCTCCAGTACGTACAAAATTTAATGATGTTTCTCCTATTGTTTCCTCTGCTGGGGAAATCAGGAGGGGAGAAGTAGCTGGTCTGAGCTCAGCATCCTGTGGAGGGATAATCTTAGTATCGCCAGGAGTCTTCCTCTTTCGATGAACTTTTATCTTTTGAACCTGGTGGGCGTCCTCTTTTCATTTGAGGTACAACCAATTCTGCTGCCGGTGGGCTGCATCCATCTATGGGGATGTCAATCCTAGCTGGCGTATTGGCAGCAGGGACGTGTGAACGGACAATCTTCTGGTTGTCCGTGAATTTATCCGGTAAAAGATGTACTGTATTCTGGATGTGAAGGATCTTCAGGATCTCATCTTCACACAGATTAGTACGCGGATCATATAGGGACAAAGACTTCTGGTCCCAACTAATGGTCTCAGAAGCTTCTGACTTCTTAGACTGTGTGCCCAGTTTTGGAAAAAATTTCTCATTAAATTCACAGTCTGCAAAACGTGCCTTGAATGCGTCACCCGTCAGGGGTTCAAGGTATCTGATAATAGAGGGCGAATCAAACCCAATATATATACCTAGACGACGCTGAGGACCCATTTTGGTCCTCTGCGGTGGTGCTATTGGGACATATACCGCACAACCAAACACTCTCAAATGAGAGATATCCGGAGGTGCGCCGTATGCTAGTTGCATCGGGGATAAAGTGTGACCTCCAGAGGGTCTTATCCTAATAAGTGATGCGGCATGTAAAATAGCATGCCCCCAAGCATCCACAGGCAACTGGGATTGCATAAGCAATGGACGTGCAATCCATTGGAGTCTCTTTATAAGAGCCTCAGCTAATCCGTTTTGGGTGTGAACATGTGCTACCGGATGTTCAACTTCAATACCCGTTGCCCGGTAATAGTCTTCGAAGACTTGTGAAGTAAATTCTCCCGCATTATCAAGACGTAGTTTCTTGATATGGTTATTGGGTAAATGAGCACGCAACCTTATTATTTGTGCCAATAGCTTTGGAAAAGCTAGGTTACGGGTGGACAAGAGGCACACACAAGACCATTTGGTTGATGCATCATTCAGTACCATGAAGTACCGAAATGGGCCACTTGCGGGGTGAATAGGCCCGCAAATGTCACCATGAATTCTCAAGGAAGCCAGGAGACTCTAATCCCACTTTCAGGAGGGATGGTCTCGTTATTAGTTTTCCCTTAAAACAAGGGAGACATGGAAATTCACCCTTTTGAAGAATCTTCAGGTTCTTCAATTTGTGTCCACGGGATTCAATGATGATGCGGCGCATCATTGCTGTTCCAGGGTGACCAAGTCTATTGTGCCAGAGTTGGAATTCTGGTAGTGATTGGCACGTCTGGTGTTCAATCATATTGGCTTCTACTGGTTGAATGTATGTTTGGTATAGACCCGACGGGAGTCCCTTGAATCGCTCGCAGATGATCTTCCGGTCATCTTTTTGATGAGTTACAATTAGATATTCAACCTTATTTTTATCCTTGGTCTCTAAGTGATATCCGTTTAAACGGAAATCCTTGAAACTTACGAGATTTCTGTTTGATATAGGAGAGAATAATGCATTATTAATTTGAAGTCTTGTGTTATTTGGGAGCAATATAATTGCTTCACCAGTTCCTTCGATTATTTGGGACAGTCCTGAAATTGTGATAACAGGACCGTCATATTTGTTTAAGCTATTAAAATAGCAATGATCGCGAAGGATTGTGTGCGTCGAGGCACTGTCCACTAGGCACTCAGACATCATCTATATAAGCCAAAAAAAGAAATTTTATTTGAGGGAAAATGTAGACAACATTCATAAATAAAAGTCCGCACTAAAGCAAATAATAGATGAAGATACATCGAATTCTAAATGCATAGATAAATGATGATGCTCAATCTAGCAGATCGTCGTTCTCGAAGTCTTTAGCAGTAAAGACCGTTGGTGGCTGTACACCTGCCAAGTTTATTTCAGGTCGAGACTTCTGGCTCGCCTGGTATAGATCCTGTAGGTGGCAAGGAGTGCGGCAGTTTCTGGACCAATGGCCAGTCATGCCGCATCTATGGCATTTGTCCTCCCAGGTCTTCTTTGGAAGTGACACGTGCTTGGTGTCCTTTCGCTTCCAAGTGAAGTTTCTTTTCCCTTTATTGTTTTTGTTTGTCTGGGGAGTTGCACCTCTTGGTTGCTTCATTACCGCTTTCCCTTTAGTATTTTTAGTCTTCCTCTTGTTTTTCCACTTCTGGGGAGAAACGTGGTGGGCTTCAGGGATAGGGGCAATGCCAGCTGGACGTAAGTTATGAGTGGCTAGCAGTAAATCTCGATTCTGCTCTGCCCTAAGTAGGCATGATATCAGATCAGAGAATTTCGTGAAGTTGCGTTCACGATACTGCTGCATGAGGATTGCATCTTTCTCGTGAAACGAGGTAAATGTTTTTTCCAACATGCGATATTCTGTCACTTCTTCACCGCACAGCTTCAGGCGTGAGGTGATGTTATGAAGTGCAGAATTATACTCAGCGACGGACTTATAGTCCTGAAGTCTGAGGTTTTCCCATTCATAACTGGCACGGGGTAATATAACATCAATTTGATGTTTATACCGTGCTTCCAGTGCTGTCCACAGGTCCTTCGGGTCCTCAACCGTTAAGTATTCGGCCTTTAAGGTCCGATCTATATGCTTCCTAATGTAGATTATGTCTTTCGCCTTATCTACATCGGATACAGTGGTTGTGGGGCTGCTGCTAGCTGTAGCAGAAGCTTCGGCCGCTGCTGGGGCCGAGGAAGGAGCCAAAATGGACCCAAGGAGGGCCATTGAACGCAAGTGAAACTTCAGGTCCACTCGCCAACTCAGGTAATTTGTCCCTGCAGAATCGAGGACCTCGAAATTGACGCTTGCCAATTTTGCCATTTATCTACGTATTTTAAAATGAGCATGAATTAATTAAAATTCAAAAATTCATGCATAAAGAAATAAACAAGTAAAAATGCGGGGATCGGCCAGATACCCAAAATAGTACACAGTCCAAAGTTCGTTTAAAGTCCATAAAAAAATACAACTTTGGAAACCCAAATTGAACTGGGTCCCTATATCTCCGTCTTCATATGCTGTTGCATCGAGCTTTGGCTTACACAGTCATGAATCGACTCCTTGCGGTCCAGCGGACGCGGCCAGGGAATTGACTAAGCCAGGACCACTTGTTACCCAGTCAAGCTAGGTTGGTCCAGCAAACTTAGCCAAGCACATTGACCGACATCATGATCCATTGAAGGAGTTTTCATCAATTCTATGTGCTGTTGCATCGAGCTTTGGCTTTAAAATACAAATTTCCTCACTTACAAATTCTCTCAAAAGAAAATAAAACTGCAAGGAAAGTAAATAGGTATACAATGGCCGATCCCGAAAAACACATTTTTACTGATTTAAACATCCACGCAGTTCTAAATATGCTACGGGCATAAAAGTAAACAACCACGCATATATCTCAAGCAAAACATATGGTAAGGGAAACTAGAAAATATAAATATCTTGTAGACCACGTGGAAACGTCATACACCGTTAGGTTAGTTGACTAACGGCAGAGCGGTCTCAGGATCTTTAAGATAATTATATTTTGAAAAATAGAGTCCTAGTAAACCATAGATTATAATATGCAAGAGGGATGTTTAAACCAATTTGTCAACATGGAATATATAAATTATTTTTGATTTTACTTAGGGGAGAGTCCCGTTAAGGAATTGGCATAAGGCCATGCTAAAATATATACCGTTAGGTAATAGGGGCTGCAGGCCCAATTAAAATATTTGATAGTCATAAATGGGCTGCAGGCCCAACTCTCAATTTTAATTAAATTAAGTCTACTATTGGATTAGGGAATACAAATAATCCTCAAGAACCCTAAATATTGACCATGTACCAGCATGATATCATGTGGTAATTAACCTGTCTGCTAAGGTCTTGACACCGGAGCAGTTGCAGAAAAGTAAGTTTCTTTTATTTTTGTGCACTTTCAATAGACTTATGTATCTTCTGTAATGATCTGGATTTGTGGTGATCTTTATAGTCAACTGGAGTTAAATGTCTTATTTCTGATTGCATGACCAAGACTGCATGAAGTTGATTATCCCTGATAATCACACTAAATTAGGATGGATGGCCTCACTAACACATGTTCCCTTTGTATGGCTATATGAATAGTTCCATAGTGGCTGTGCATGTGTTTGGTTTACTGCCAACATGTGTGATTCCTGTTCTCCAATATTTTTCAGAAGTCTTGTGTACATTCTTTGCTTAAGGAAATTTTTTTTACAACATGCATGGAGATTGCAACTGGGTTTTATTCAGTTGACTAACTTTTTATGTGGCTAATTTTGATATTAAACAAAATAGTGCAGATTTATACAAGCCTATAAAAAGAAGCATTGTAAAATCATAGTTTACTATATTTTGTAGGTATCTACGTGATCGAAAAGAAATTACATCTAGATCAAAGATCTAGGGAAGATCGTGATAATAAAAATCCGTAGATAGTTCCGCTCCCGATACGCTCCAAAGAAAAATTTCCGTAAAGCTTCGCCGCAACAATAGATTCCTTTGCGCGTACGGGTTTAATTTTTGAGGGGAGACGGGATGAAAAGCTCAAAGAATTTTAGAGCAAACGAGCTGATAACGTGTTATATGATAATGAACTCAAGAGAGATAGAGAGAGAATTTCATTGCTAAGAAATAAGTAGTCATGGCTAAGAGCCATGGTGTTCTATTTATATATCTCATAGTGGGGAGGCCAAAAGCCTCTAGGAGACCAAGGGTCCCCATTACTCTAAGTAATGGGGGCCTAATGAATGGGTAATGAAGGAGGGGAGGCCAAAGGCCTCCCTCATTCATAACATCATACATGTAAAATAAGTGAATAATCTATATCATAATCAAAAATTCGGGACTATGCCTTGCTGCAGATTTGATAAAAATGCCTTATGAACAATAATGTGACATCAAAAACTCTAGATTTTGGAACCACAGAATGCAGTATATGTACAGGACTTGTGAATGCTGCAAAGAAGAGAAAAATCCATAAAGATGCTAAGGGCACGTTAGTCATCTCTTTATTTGCATCGAATTTCATTTCTAGAAGTGGTTACACGAGAGATTCCATAAAGTACTTGCACGTGTGTAAGGTGTATGCCACTTTCATTTTTAAAGTAATGAATCCTATGTGCATCAGGAACCCAAAACCCTATCTAGAGTTGGGCTGGATCCCAATTGAGTAGTGCGTTTAAGTCTTGTTGCATCTGAGATGGATCACAAGAGATGTGATTCCATTCGAATTACAAGGGATGAAAATGACATTAGGAAAAACTAATCTTCTTCATCTTCATCTAGAACTTTCCACACAATGGATGTTTGGAGTCTTGCCACCTAGTTGCTTGCCCTTTTGAAGATGACAATTGGGATGACAATTAATCCAGAACTTCCAGCTTTAGAAGATGACAATTGGGATAATTTCAAATGCATCAAATAATCACCATTATATATAATAATGACATAAATTTTAACTAAAGAAAATAAAAAAACTGAAAAATGAGAAACAACTCGGGTAATGCATCTGACCAAAGAACACAAGAAAAATGAACTGGATGTTTGTAATAGTAAGTACAATGCAAGAAGGGGAAACAACCTTAAACAAGCATAAAGTATAAATTATCAGACAAAAGAAAGAACCCCAATGTGAAAGAACAAAGTAAGTTTGATCGAACAATAGGGGATTCTGGAAAAGAAAATAGTAACCAAATGACACAAATTGCAGCTAGCAGAATAAAGCGTGACACAAATTTAAACCTTTTCATCAAACTACATCTAGTATGTTTTTTTTGCCAATTGGTCCCAATCACATGCAAATTAGCAAAACAACGACAATCCTAGTCATGCCTATAAATTTCTAATTACCAATATTGCTTTCTTATTAAGTAACAAAGTACAATACATAAGACAGCCTATAAAGAAACATATACATAATTCTGAAAATTAATTCTGAAAATTAAAGTCAGCTGCACCAAGAGCCACTAGGATATAAGCCTGACAGATCAAGTATCCAAGTTTATCTAAGAGTGTATTATTATTCTGAAAATTAAATTATTAGGTGAATCATACTCTTCGCTCCCTCCCTCTTGTTTGAGATAATTTGCTTTCCAACCAGAATTTTGTTTGAGATAATCAGCATGAGCTTTGCTAAGAGTACAGTTCCCAGTTTTAACCAAACCATGCCCAGTTCTCTAGCAATCATAATCCTAGATACATATTCCAACATAAATATTCATATTATTAATTTGACATAATCCTCTGTATCATATATATGTTCTTCTATATGCAATATGCTGCTATGCAAACTTGAAGAGTTTATCAATCTGTTGATATGCTAATATCAAAATTCAGTCAGATAAACATTTCAGTCAGAACTTGTGAAGGTGTCAACATCAAAGGAACTGCTAGGATTGCAGGTAAACTGAAGCAACCTGAACAGGGGAAATAAAAAAGAATCAATAATCAGACCTAAGCAAGATGGTGCAAAAGTAATTTAAGCGGGGGGTGGGGGTGTGTGGGTGGCAAGAAAATGGCCCTCAATAGAAATGACTGGAGAAGTCCAAGTCATGCCACCTGATCTTTAGCATATGCAGTGAATCTTATTTATATGTTAGTAATCTGCTAAAACAAAAGGCCAAATCGATTGTAGAATATATTAAATTGAAGAAAAGATAAGATTTAGCTAACTGATTAGACAATTTTAAGGCACCCTAAAACCATGTTAAGTTTTGCAAGCATCAGAATTTATATTCACCTGATCTCGAAAAATATGCAGTTCAAATCAAAAGGAATCCAAATTTTAAAAATGTCAACCCTGAATTGATGTAAATTTTGCAAGCAACATCAACACTTTTATTCGTGTGAATAATGCAAGAGCATCTTGAAACAATTAAGGCTTAAATCACAAGGAATCAGAGTTTCAAAAAAGTCAACCTGAAGGGTGATTGTATGATCAGATACATCAACAGATTTTGCACAGAAAATGTCGTCAATATCTAGGATGTCTGAGTACCAAAAAAAAAAAAAAAAAAAAAAAAAATATCTAGGATGTCTCGTCGAGCAGTAGTATTGACAGCAACTTTTATTAGCATCAGTTCTCGTCAGCAAAAGGCACGTGGGTCAAATCCCGAGCCTAAGAGCATATGAAACTCGTACTTAAATATACAAGTGTGCAGCAACAAGCTGATAAATAACTTATCATTTACAATTTACCTCATGAACAACGATGAGCTTGTATAGTTGTTGGACTAACTTGCTAATAGATTCATCAGTTCCAGGAACAACAGTAGTAATTGTTGAATATTGGACTCCCCGGATTTGGTTTTAATGATGAGCAAACATAAATAATTCATGAACTAACATTTTGTGAGCGCAGTATTGGAGATCGTCGCCAATTTCACGAGAATATTCAAAGCGACATCTCAACACTTCCAAAAGCTCGTATTCAAGCCTAAAGCTTCGTTGAAGCTCCTGCAGCGCTTTGGAAGTTATGAAGATTCAATCGAAGCTCTCAAAGACCGTTTATTAAGGTTTTATTTATAGTCTTTTAGTTTCGATTGATAGAATGTTAAGCCTTGAGTATATCTTACGTTTCTATCTTCATTACGCTCATTTCGTAGCTCTAGGATTCTTGCACAAGTTCATTCTAACTTCCTCGAAGCGTCGCGCTTCGATTCGGACTTTGTTGTGCATGTTAGTTGGTACAAGAACAAGTACTGACCGACTAGATGGTGATCTAGTCGGTCGGCAACTGTTCTTGGACCGACTAGTTTGATTCCTTAATTTCTTGGACTTTACTGTTTACAGTTAGTCGGTCTACGTTGACTCACCGACCGACTAGTTTGTGAACTAGTCGGTCAGTGATGCTTCTTTGACCGACTAGTTGTGATTTACTGTACATGCCAAATTTCTCTTAAGCTACTGTTTACCGTTAGTCGGTCTAAGAACGTTTGGTGACCGACTAGTTGACAATCTAGTCGGTCAACTTTTGTTCTTGGACCGACTAAGTCAACTTGCCTTCAGACTATGTTGTTTTGCCTCTTAGTCGGTCTACGTTCATTGGATGACCGACTAGTTGTGAAACTAGTCGGTCAGACAGTGTTCTTGGACCGACTAGTTTTCTAGGTCTGAAATTCTATCTCTTCTCAGATCTGCTCTTAGTCGGTCCATGCTTTGTGTCTGACCGACTAGTTGATGAACTAGTCGGTCAGTGAGTGTTCTTTGACCGACTAATTCTCACAGATTTCTTTCCGTTGGAGATTGACCTATCTTGTTTTTATGGGACCCTATAAATACGAACCTAGGTCATTTCTATCTTCAATAGAGCTGCCATTAAGAGATTCATTGAGTTCTAAAGAGATAGCTATTCTCCCTCAAATCTAAAGCTCTCTTCCTCACAAGAAACCCATTCTCTCTCATTTCTAGATCTAGAGAGAAGCTTGTTCTTGGTGAGCTCTTCAAGCTATTGCTTGATTCAAGTTTCCAAATCATCCCTAGGCACCCATTGCTGCTCATTTCCTTGGTGCTAGGGTTTGGTAACTTCATCTTCCTCAAATCCTTAATTCCACCTATTGGGTAAGAAAAACTCAAGGTATAGGATTTTGTGGTAAGCTTGTTTATTTCATATAAACTCTTTTATATTGCTTGTTGGTTCTCTCGGTTGTGAGAGAAGGTTGTGATCCCGGGTTGTGGGATTCACTTTGCCATTGCATGTATGATTTGATCTTGTGAAGGTTTTTCACAAGATATTCATAGTGGAAATCTTGAGTTAGGGTTTCTAACTCAAGTATCCGGAGGGGATCCGGGTGGTTGGGACGTAGGATCACCGGGAACAAGTCGGGGAGACTTGGGTGGATCCGAACCCATTAACATCGTTTGTTAGCATTGTCAATTTCGTTGTCGTCGTTCAATTTAAGCTTCCGCAAATTGATTTGGTAGTTGATTGCAATTTAATTTGGAATTATACTCCTTATTATTTTAAAGTACTATTCACCCCCCCCCCCCCTCTAGTACTTGTGCAGTAGCTGGTAGGGCATTACATTTGGTATCAGAGCCAGATACACAGCTATGTCTGCCAACGACAACAAGACCGTGCCTCCACCCTCCAACTATGACACCTTCAGGAACCGTGAAGGAGCGTCATCGGTGATGGAAGGACATTCCTCTACGAGGCCTCCATTCTTCAACGGTACCAACTACGGGTACTGGAAGTGCCGGATGGAGACTTTCCTCCGGAGTGCATCTTTATGGAGGACTACAATGAAGGAGTACATCGAGCCCGAAGAAGAAGATTTTGAGAAATGGACTACCGCGGAGGTCGCCGCGGAGGTAAGCAATGCCAAGGCAATGAACGCCTTGCAATGCGCATTGGAGCCCGAGGACTTCAATAAGATATGCACATGTAAGAGTGCATATCAAATTTGGAACTCTCTCCTCATACTACATGAAGGGACGAGTCGGGTAAGAGACTCTAAACTCGTAGTCGTAACCAAAGATTACGAAATGTTTCATATGCAACAGGGCGAGAAGATGAAAGAATATTACGCTCGCTTCGTTGACATAATAAACGAGTTAGAGGCCCTCGGCAAGATCTACACTCAAAAGGAGAAGTGCTTAAAGCTTATTGAAGGACTTCCCTCTTCTTGGGAAAAACGTACCTTCGCCATCGAGGAAGGTAATGACATGAACAAATATACCGTAGTTCAACTAATGGGTACTTTGATGTCATACGAGGTACGCAAAGATAGCAAGGTGAAGCTACAAGAAAAGATGAAGTCATATTTGAACCTAGATGCGCCTAAGAAAAAGGCGATTGCATTCAAGGCGGCTTCATCCACATCTTCCGATGATGAAGACTCGGAAAACGAGTTAGACTTGGAGTCCATGGCACTCATGGCCAAGAAGTTCAACCGTTTCTTCCGAAAAGGTAACTTCAAGAACAAAGCTAAATTTGGTTCTACTAACGCCTCTTCCTCTCCTTTGTGTTTCAAGTGTAATAAGCCGGGACACATGAAAGCGGAGTGTCCCCTCAATAAGCACAAGGAGAAGTGGAAGGCGCCAAAATTCGATAAGTCCAAGAAATACAAAAAGGGGTACAAGAAAGGACTTGTCGGAGCAACATTCACCGACTCCGAGGATTCCTCAAGCGGAGAGTCGGATGATGAGAAAGTGGAGCAAGCACATATGTGCTTCATGGCAAGAGAGGAGAACGATCAAGGATCCTCCTCTTCCGATGATAGTAATGACGAAAGCGATGAGGTAACGATGGATGATCTTAGAAATGCTAACTCTCAACTTTGGTCAAAATACACTAAGTTAGTAAATAGATATACTAAGGTAAAAGATGACCTAGCTAGCATTCAAACATCGCCTAAGACTATCATCACCAACAACGACACCGTTGTTGAAGAGTTAAGAAATGAGATTGTTAATCTCAAATCTAAACTTGAACATGTTAGCATCGAGGATGCGGAAGAACATGAGATAGCGGATTTAACTTCTCAAAACTCGACTTTGAGTATTGAGAACGAGAATCTTAAATCTCGTGTTTATGTGCTCACTTCGCAAATATCCACTTTGGATACTTCTTTGCGTTCTCTCAAAGAGAAATATGAGAACACATTGGGCCGAATTAACAAATTCAACAAAGGTAAGGACCATTTGGATAAAATCCTAAGTGACTTACTTCCGACCAATCACCACATTGGTTTGGGGTATACGACGGGATGTCCATCCAAAGCGGCCACTACTTTTGTTAGGCCAACTTCCGGTGACTCTACGAGTGGTAGCAAACACTCTATTGGTAGTTCATCTACCAATGGTGCTTCCACCTCGTCCACGCCCTCTTTTGGAAAGAAACCCACCTTGGGTGGACCTCCAAAGAAGGGGCATGCCTACATGTACACCAATAACATGCCACGTAGGAACACACGTCCTACTCCACCATCTCACACATATGATGATTTTTATGCAACACATTCTCGGGCACGTGCACACCATGTGAGACACCCTCACGCACGTGTTCCCACACATGCATATGTTCACCCACCGCATCATATGAATAATTCTCGTCGTGCACCATTCCATCATGTCCCATATGCCTATCCACAACATGCATCACGTAGAAATCAACGTCGCATGCATGCACCCAATAGGATGATGGCTCCCAAAATATTTACTATTTGGAGCCCAACGGACACAAGCATGGACGAAAAACAAATGTACATGAATGCTTATTTTTCGGATGTTGTACATAGTAAGAATTATGTGGGGAAGTCTAAGTCCACTTGGACTTGGCTTCCAAAGGTCTAATCCCTTGGACCCAATGACCTTGGGTACCATGATATGAAAGTTTCTATCTTTAGGTACTCAAGGAAAAGAAAAGGGAAAGGAGCAACAAATTTAAATTTAGCTCCAAAGGGAATTGGATACTCGATAGCGGGTGTTCAAAACACATGACGGGTGACGCTCGATTGCTCTCCGGAGTGGTTCCCATTGCGAATGGAAACCGCGTCGTATTTGGAGGCAACGAGAGCGGAACCATCATAGGTGTTGGTAAAGTCGGTAACCCCTCTAAACCATTAATTAGTGATGTTTATCTTGTTAGTGGTTTAAATCATAATCTTATTTCAATAAGCCAACTTTGTGACAAAGGTTACAAAGTTAGCTTTGCGAAAGGATTGTGTCATATTTTAAGAAAGGATAATGAAAAATTATTATTTTCCGGAACTCGTCGTAAAGACATTTATATTTTGGATCTTCCTAAGTCATATGAACAATGTCTCGTTGCCAACACAAGTGAACAACACTTATGGCATCGACGCTTTGGACATGTGAACTTTGGAACATTATATAAGCTTTCAAAATTGAATTCTATTAAAGGTTTTCCGAAGCTAGTTTTTGAAAAGAAAAGTTTTTGTGATTGTTGTCAACGCGGCAAGCTTCCTAAATCTTCATTTAAACCTAAGAAAAGCATCTCTACTAAAAGGCCACTAGAGCTATTACATCTAGATTTATTTGGGCCAACTAGAGTAGCTTCCTTAGGAAATGCAAGGTATGGACTTGTCATCGTAGATGACTATTCAAGATTTACTTGGGTATTTTCATTGTGCAATAAAAATGAAACTTTTGAAAACTTCACAATTTTTGTTAAGAAAGTACAAAATCTCTTAGGAACCACCATTGTCACTATTCGTAGTGATCATGGAGGTGAATTTGAGAATGAGTCCTTTGAGACATTTTGTGATGAAGTTGGTATTACTCACACCTTCTCTTTCCCTCGTGCACCGCCTCAAAATGGTGTAGTTGAGAGAAAGAATAGGACGCTAGTGGAGTGTGCTCGCACTATGCTTGATGATAGCCAACTTGGCCATCAATTTTGGGCGGAAGCAGTACACACCGCTTGCTATGTGTTTAATAGAATACTTTTGAGGCCCGGCACTAAACAAACGTGTTATGAATTTTTGTTTGGTAGGTTGCCTCAAGTTAAACATTTTCGTGTTTTCGGTTCAAAATGTTTTATTAAGAACACATATGGTAGTTTGGACAAATTCGATCCAAGATCCGATGAGGGAATCTTTGTTGGATACTCTACGCGTAGCAAAGCCTACCGGATATTCAACAAACGAACCTCAACGATCGAGGAGTCGCTTCATGTCTCATTTAATGAAGGATTTGTTTCAACTAGCATTTCAAATGATAATGATTCTATGTATGTTTTATGTGATTCGTTTGAAAATTCTAAGTCTAATGATTCTATTGATTCTATTGAGACTAACCCAACTAATGAAGTTGTTGAGAATGTTCCAAGTGATCAAGGTATTCCCAAACGGCTTCATTCGGTTCGTGACCATCCCCATGAGCAAGTCATTGGCAATATCTATGATAGTGTCAAGACGAGATCGCAAGTTCACCACTTCGCAAATTGTGCCTTTGCCTCATCGATAGAGCCAAAGAATATTAATGAAGCATGTGAAGATAGCGCTTGGATCTTAGCCATGGAGGAGGAGCTCATTCAATTCGAGAGGAATGAAGTTTGGGAGCTTGTTCCATTGCCATCGAAGAACCACACCGTCATAGGGACAAAGTGGATCTTCAAGAACAAGACCGACGAAAACCAAGTCGTCGTCCGGAACAAAGCTCGGTTAGTAGCTCAAGGCTATCGTCAAGAGGAAGGTATCGATTTCGAAGAATCTTTCGCTCCGGTAGCTAGATTAGAATCAATTAGATTATTATTGTCTTTTGCATGCCATAAGAATTTTAAATTATTTCAAATGGATGTTAAAAGTGCATTTTTAAACGGAGATGTCGTTGAGGAAGTTTATGTTTCTCAACCTCCGGGCTTCATTAATGAAAAATTTCCAAATCACGTTTTTAAATTAAAGAAAGCTCTTTATGGTTTGAGACAAGCTCCTCGAGCTTGGTATGATCGCCTAAAGAATTTTCTTTTGGATTTGAATTTTAAAATGGGTGAAGCCGATTCAACACTTTTTATTAAGCATGCGAATAATGATATATTATTAGTTCAAATTTATGTTGATGATATCATTTTCGGTGCTACTAACTTCGCTCTTTGCGAAGAGTTTTCTAATGTTATGAAGGAACAATTTGAGATGAGCCACATGGGCGAACTCAAATATTTCTTAGGTCTCCAAATTCGCCAAATGAACGATGCAATCTTCATCCACCAAACGAAGTACACGGTGGAGTTGCTAAAGCGATTTGGAATGGAGAATGCCTCCGGGAAAAAGACTCCGATGAGCACGACTACGCATCTTGACAAGGATACGGGCGGTAAGGATGTAGACATTCGTCTATATCGAGGTATGATAGGTAGTTTGCTTTATCTTACCGCAAGTAGGCCCGATATTATGTTTGCCGTATGTATATGTGCTCGTTATCAGTCTCAACCTAAGGATTCTCACTTAGTAGCGGTAAAACGTATTTTTCGCTATCTAAGTTACACTTTAGATTTTGGATTACTATATCCGAGATCTAGCACGTATGAGTTAGTCTCATACAGTGACGCTGATTATGCGGGATGCAAATCCGACAGGAAAAGTACTAGTGGCACTTGCCATTTTCTAGGAAACTCTCTTGTCTCTTGGTTTTCCAAGAAGCAAAATTCGGTTTCACTTTCAACCACCGAGGCGGAATATATTGCCGCCGGTGCCGCTTGTGCCCAGGTTCTTTGGATGAGACACACATTGAAGGATTTTGGTATTCATTGTGATACTAGCCCTATCATGGTGGATAACCAAAGTGCTATCTGTCTTTCAAAGAATCCGGTGCACCATTCCCGATCGAAACACATAGATGTCCGACACCATTTCTTAGATGATCATGTTGCTAAAAAGGACATCATTTTAGTGTACGTTGAAACCCAAAAGCAAATCGCCGATATTTTCACGAAACCCCTAAAGGAGGACTCCTTTGTGCGGTTGCGTCGAGAATTGGGGATTATGGGTGAATCCGAGATATAGGATTCATATTTTAATTCAATCATCTTGCATGCTAATATATTTCGCGATATTTCATTCATGCTAGATTAATTGAATTTTTGGGAATTTTATGTGAATTATTTGAATTTATTGCTCGAATTCGTATTTCAATGTCGTATTTAAGATTTCGACGTTTTATGGGGTAATTTAGATGACTAATGAGTGAGTTTGGATGTATCATCCAAGTGGTTTGTGAAGAGAAATCAAAATTCTACTTTTGGACTCTTCTAGTCGATTTCAGTTCACTTGTCAACCGACTAGATGCTCATCTAGTCGGTCAGCAAATGAACTCAGACCGACTAGCTCATGTAAATATCCATCTCCTATCTTTTTCTATCTTTAGTCGGTCATAGTATACTTTCCAACCGACTAGATTGAAAACTAGTCGGTCAGTGAATATACTGCGACCGACTAATTCTTGCCCTAGAAATTCATCTGAGCTACTGTTTCGACTTAGTCGGTTCAAGCTCATTGACCGACCGACTAGATCGTAATCTAGTCGGTCAGTACTTGAACTGTGACCGACTAAGTGTGTTAGGGCAGCTGTGTCTTTTCCCATCCCGACCGACTTATACACGTTTTCCTCCGACTAAAATCACTTTTAGTCGGTTTGTCTCCCCATCTCTCACTCGAAAACCCAAAACCCCCCTTCGAGCCCCTTCGCATTCCGTCGTCTCCGGCCGTTTCTCCGGCCATCGCCACCATCCGCCGCCGTCGACTCCACCCCCTAGGTATATTCCTCCCTCTCCTAGGTCAATTTCTTGCCCTAGGGTTCGTTTTCACCTCCTAGGATTTCTAGGGTTTCGAAATTTCTCCTCTAGGGTTTGTGTGTTCGATTTCATTTGGTCTTCTAGGGTTTTGTGCTAGCTTCTAGGTTTTGTGCTTAGGGTTGTTGATCCTCCGTGATTACTTGCGTGTGCTCTTAGAACTATGGCTAAGACTCGTATTCCGATCGCTTCTTCCGGGGCCTCTCCAATGACCGTAGAACAACCTACCGCTAGGAATCCCCCGAAACCTAAGCGTCGTGCCAAGTCTACCCAAGCCTCTCCATCGTCGCCCCCTCTTAAGAAGCCTAGGACTGCATCCGTCAAGCCCCGCAAATCCAAGACCAAAAAGCCTATTCTTCACACTCCGGCTACTCCTCCCGATTCCGATTCCGATACTGATTTTATCCCTGAGGATGAGCCTACTAGGGATCCTACCCCACCTCCGAAGACCCGTAAGGCCAAGGGTAAAGCTCCTATGCCAGTTGGCGGTGTAGACATATCGTTGTGCCGCGATGACCCTCAGTGTCTCGCCGCGTACAACCGTATAGAACACTGTCCACTGTTGTTAGAGCATTACGTTCAGTTCTCTGATTTCCTCGGCCTTGCTGATCTTCTATCTTATAGTGGCCTTCTAGATTATCTCCGATACGACCCCAAGGCCAATCCCAAACCGTACCCTCGCCTCGTGAAATTGTTCTATGCTAACCGTATTCGAGGCCAGTACGACGCCAGCCACTCCATTGAGACGACTGTCTTGGGAACTCCTATAGTTCTCACGGCAGAAATCTTGGGGGAGATCCTTGGTTGTGCGTCGTGTGGTCTCCTCCCCTCAGACATTTCTGTAGACGACATTTCTTCCTTGGATCAGACTATTCTTTCTGAGATTTTCCAGGTTATCCCCTCCGCATTCATTGGTGTTCCTTCGAAATCCTTTAAGCCGAATGCGTGGGTTCTTAACCTGATCTTGAAGTCATGCCTCCTCCCGAAATATGGATCCTCTTCACTCCCATCTCAGCCGTTCTTGAAACTCATATACGCTCTTTTCTTGGGGTGCGAGATAAATTGGGCTCGTGTGATACTCGATAAGATGGATTCTTTCGAGTGTATACGCAAGACCAATAAGTCTGTGCACATTCCATACCCCTGCTTATTGACACTCGTATTCCGTCATTTTCGCGTTCCTCTCCCTCCTGACGATGAGCGTCCTTTGGGTACGCCTCTGAACGCGACGGCCGTGAAGAAATCTTTAGCGGCACTTCGTCACGTGCAGAGGTCTACCGCATCTGCTTCTCAGTCTACTCCGTCAGCCGCTGTAGCCTCCTCTTCCCCTGCTACTTTGGACGATGTCTTACGTCTACTTCGTCAGCACGACTCCCGTTTGGCTCGTACTGAGGAGGTCGTATGTCGTATGGCTCGTATGATGGGGATTGAGCTTCCTCCTTCGGTGTCTGAGGCCGAGGAGATGGACGATGAGGAGCTTGACGAGCTTGTCACTTCTTTTGCCCGTGGCGATGAGGCCACTGCTGCTGCTGCTGGTGTTTCCTCTTCTGCTCCTGGAGTTGGCACCTCTTCCGGTGCTCCAGAGCCTTCTGCTCCAGCACTTCAGTCTTCAGAGCCTGCTGTTGACCCTGTTGCTGAGCCTGCTGCTATTCCAGTTGACACTTCTGTTGTCGAGATCCCTTGCTGCTGTAGAGCCTGTTCCTGAGATCTCGACTCCTGCCCCGACGATTCCATCTGTTGAGACGCCTCTTCTCCCTGCAGAGCCTGAGTCCACTCCGTCGACTGGACCCACGGACGCTGCAGATCCTGCCTCCTCCTCGTGATCGTTGTTCCGAGGACTCTCCATATACGCCTTGGATGATATATCTTAGCGAGAGTATTATGGGTTGGGATAGGGTATGAGGGTTATTATGTTTTGATGTATTTTGGATGTCGTCGCTGCTGCTGTATTTATTTTGATGAGAATGATGATGATGATGGTGTATTTCATTTTGATGGGTATATTGTATCGATGATGTTGATGTATTTCTTTTTGATGATATGTAGCGCTTGATATGATGTATCTCATATATTCGATGTGATATCTTTTTGGATATACTCATGTTGTCTCTGCATATATATATGTTCATCGTCATTCACTTTGTCTTTTATTCGTCGTGCAAATTTTAATATTCGTTGAATGTATTTGAAATGAGATTTCGTCGCTCGACGCATAAAAACTTGGTTAAATAGATTTAAATTCTATAATTGTATAGAATTGTTTTCCATGCACAAAATTAACCAAGTATATTGAATATTGAAGAGTATGTTTCTTTATTCAATTAATGAATAATTATTTGGTATTTTTGATGATTTTGATTTTAACTTTGTGATAATGGACAATTGGCACACTTTGAATTGATTTAATCGTTTTTCTTTTGGTGTCAATTAGCTCCATCGTCATTGTCTACGACTCCCGATGTTGGATTTTACATTTCCTAATTGTTGTCGTTGTATGCCCCCCATTTTTGGGATAATGCCAAAGGGGGAGAGATAATGATAATAAATAGTGCAAATGAAAAATTTAACTCCATTCCAAGAATCTAGTTTGATATGTTAGATTCAGGGGGAGTTACGATACATATAAGGATTTTCAAAATCCGATATTTCAAAAATCAATTCTCATTATATATCTTACTCGTCTGATTGATGCAATTCATATATATTCATTTGGGAATTAACGTGTCATCAATGCAGGGGGAGTAAGTATTTTACATTTGAATTATTATTTTTGATTATTATTTATGTTGGTTTGTCATCACCAAAAAGGGGGAGAATGTTGAATATTGGACTCCCCGGATTTGGTTTTGATGATGAGCAAACATAAATAATTCATGAACTAACATTTTGTGAGCGCAGTATTGGAGATCGTCGCCAATTTCACGAGAATATTCAAAGCGACATCTCAACACTTCCAAAAGCTCGTATTCAAGCCTAAAGCTTCGTTGAAGCTCCTGCAGCGCTTTGGAAGTTATGAAGATTCAATCGAAGCTCTCAAAGACCGTTTATTAAGGTTTTATTTATAGTCTTTTAGTTTCGATTGATAGAATGTTAAGCCTTGAGTATATCTTACGTTTCTATCTTCATTACGCTCATTTCGTAGCTCTAGGATTCTTGCACAAGTTCATTCTAACTTCCTCGAAGCGTCGCGCTTCGATTCGGACTTTGTTGTGCATGTTAGTTGGTACAAGAACAAGTACTGACCGACTAGATGGTGATCTAGTCGGTCGGCAACTGTTCTTGGACCGACTAGTTTGATTCCTTAATTTCTTGGACTTTACTGTTTACAGTTAGTCGGTCTACGTTGACTCACCGACCGACTAGTTTGTGAACTAGTCGGTCAGTGATGCTTCTTTGACCGACTAGTTGTGATTTACTGTATATGCCAAATTTCTCCTAAGCTACTGTTTACCGTTAGTCGGTCTAAGAACGTTTGGTGACCGACTAGTTGACAATCTAGTCGGTCAACTTTTGTTCTTGGACCGACTAAGTCAACTTGCCTTCAGACTATGTTGTTTTGCCTCTTAGTCGGTCTACGTTCATTGGATGACCGACTAGTTGTGAAACTAGTCGGTCAGACAGTGTTCTTGGACCGACTAGTTTTCTAGGTCTGAAATTCTATCTCTTCTCAGATCTGCTCTTAGTCGGTCCATGCTTTGTGTCTGACCGACTAGTTGATGAACTAGTCGGTCAGTGAGTGTTCTTTGACCGACTAATTCTCACAGATTTCTTTCCGTTGGAGATTGACCTATCTTGTTTTTATGGGACCCTATAAATACGAACCTAGGTCATTTCTATCTTCAATAGAGCTGCCATTAAGAGATTCATTGAGTTCTAAAGAGATAGCTATTCTCCCTCAAATCTAAAGCTCTCTTCCTCACAAGAAACCCATTCTCTCTCATTTCTAGATCTAGAGAGAAGCTTGTTCTTGGTGAGCTCTTCAAGCTATTGCTTGATTCAAGTTTCCAAATCATCCCTAGGCACCCATTGCTGCTCATTTCCTTGGTGCTAGGGTTTGGTAACTTCATCTTCCTCAAATCCTTCATTCCACCTATTGGGTAAGAAAAACTCAAGGTATAGGATTTTGTGGTAAGCTTGTTTATTTCATATAAACTCTTTTATATTGCTTGTTGGTTCTCTCGGTTGTGAGAGAAGGTTGTGATCCCGGGTTGTGGGATTCACTTTGCCATTGCATGTATGATTTGATCTTGTGAAGGTTTTTCACAAGATATTCATAGTGGAAATCTTGAGTTAGGGTTTCTAACTCAAGTATCCGGAGGGGATCCGGGTGGTTGGGACGTAGGATCACCGGGAACAAGTCGGGGAGACTTGAGTGGATCCGAACCCATTAACATCGTTTGTTAGCATTGTCAATTTCGTTGTCGTCGTTCAATTTAATCTTCCGCAAATTGATTTGGTAGTTGATTGCAATTTAATTTGGAATTATACTCCTTATTATTTTAAAGTACTATTCACCCCCCCTCTAGTACTTGTGCAGTAGCTGGTAGGGCATTACAGTAATGCGTATGTGAGATTCCTTCCTTTTCGGCTGGACCAACAGCAAGACTCTGCAAAGGCAAAGCTATTGACATAATTATAGAGCCCTAGCAAAACTAAACTAAACTAAAATACACAAGCAGAAGAGACAATTTTCCAACAGAACACACCTGAATATTGTAGCCCCTGCGAGAAAATACCCCCGTTACGATGTTCAGAACTCCAGGAGAATCATTTACAAGGATGGGTAATGTGTGCGAACAAAGACCACTTGACTAAAATAACAAAGGTCAAGGAATCAGATTTCCATGAACCAAGTGTCGCAAACTGAACCACAAAAGGCACCAGTTGCTGACATTCTGCATTTATACATGGTATCAGCAACGACAAGCACATATACACTGTAACAGCTATAACAGACTAATTCATCATGTGAGGGGAATTTAATGCTGGAACTACCAATAAATTAATCCAGAGAACAGCCAGCGAAAAATTGCTCAAAACTTGTATGAATTTGAAGGCTAAATGGCAAGAAAATTTATTTGTGTGATCGATCTCTCAATTGAATTTCACAGAGTATGTAGCCAATATTCCCCTACATAATCATGCCAAAGTTGTTAATATGTTGTGCACATTTCGTATGCCGCATAAGCACACAAAACTGAAACCACACGAAAAGCACATGGCAGAGTAACAATTTTTTGTATAATCACCTAGCAAGTTATTCTCAAGTGCTGTTAATTCCAACTCCAACCACAAAACGTAGAATATGTATCTAATATTTAGAAGGAAACAATAGTCGTGGAAAATTCCCATACAAACCGGTAATGACCAAGTGCTGCCAATTCTAACTACAAGCACAAAAGATAGAATTGGCATTCAATTTGAACCAAAATATGGGAAAAATCTTCATAACAGAACAGATTGCAATCAACAACTAAAAGCTATAAAAAGACATTTAGCCAATTACATCTTTTAAACTCAGTCGACATGATCAGTTACCTTTATAAGATTCATCACGATCAACATTGCAAAAATCGAATAATATTGATAGCAATCAATGTTGAGAGATTGATAGAACATTAAGAACTTACATCTTTTCTCCCTCCCTCTTGTTTGAGATAATTAGCTTTCTAACCAGAATTTTGTTTGAGATAATCATCATGAGCTTTGCTAAGAGTACAGTTCGTCAGTTTTAACCAAACCATGCCCAGTTCTCTAACAATCATAATCCTAGATACATATTCCAACATAAATATTCATATTATTAATTTGACATAATCATCTGTATCATATATATGTTCTTCTATATGCAATATGCTGCTATGCAAACATGAAGAGTTTATCAATCTGTTGATATGCTAATATCAAAATTCACAAAGTGCAGCTGAGTATCAGTGATCACACAAATGGATAAAACAAAATAGGTTAATTTATTCTTGACAGCAGTATAATTTGATAACTTTAGCATTATTTCCCTCATACTTATCGAAACACATAAAAGTTACATCAGATAGGAAGAATCAAACCAACACATCACACATGAGAAGTTAACATGATATTTCACACAAACTTACTCAGCAATCTACAAATTGAGATATCACAATAAAATCAGCACATGTAAAAGTTGAAGTTAAAAAATATTTGGGTACTATTTTCAGGAGAGAACAGATTCAGCAAAAGAAATACATTGCCATGACATCAATAACATAGAAATCTCACAAACTTACTGGAAAATTTTTCCTACCACCTTTCCTTTTACACAGATGCATAAAAACTCCACTTGAAATAGTCAGAATAGAAGCACTGCATTCAATTTAAAACTTATGAAACAATATTTTATACTTTACAGTCATGTTTTCCAAGATATTTCTATTTTTATTCGTGTATCACAATATGATCTGATCTGCTACATGTGCAATCTTTATCAGCAATTCTTTACTTACATGTTGGCCATAAGGACCAATAGGTTTTGAGTAATAACCTGAAAAGAAAGAAAATGTAGAGAGCATATAGCCAATGCAGAATGAGTTGATGGGAATGATAATGAAACTGAAACCAAGAAGAGGTTGAAAGACGTGAAATACAAAGATGGTGTTTACTACCAATCTTTAGTTAAGTTGGAGCAAAGGAATCATCCAATACAGTTGGCAGAAGGCAAGCCAGAAGCCAGATCAATAGTTAAGTTGGAGCAAATTCTCTATCTCATACAACACACTTGAAGTCAGTGCACAAAAGCCATGTAGAGCTTCCTGCTCCCACCATAATTTAACAAAATCATAATAATAAAATAATAAAAACAAAACAAAACAAATTGCATATTGGACTTGAAAACATGTCCTGAGCCAGAGACAGGGACCTCTATAAAATTCAAGGAAAACAGTATTGGATGCCGGAAAATTAATGTTTAATGCCATAGAATCTTTGTTTATTCATGTTTCGATATGTCATACTCCAAAACCATCATCAAATTCACATGACCTTGTATAGTCCATATCAGAAATAATTGGACATGTGATGCCACTTTGAAAATATCATTAATGCCAACATGTCATACACACGACTCAATTTCACATGTTTTACTTTAACAACCGGAAATAATTGAATACAATGTAAGGTGAAGTTAAGTACATGGTGTCATTTAGTTCTAATTCTAATTAAAACAATTCCATGAAGTGATCAAATGTGTACGTAAATTGTAGGCAAAATGAACTGCTAAACGAAGAATTCAAGGCTGCAGGCTGGTCTCCCATCATTTACAAGCAGCATGATTATTACTTTGCAAGATTGGTATCATATTATGTGCCGTAGTAGAAGCTGCGCATGTTATCTGCATCGTTGTACATGTTATTTGCATCATTTACTAGCAGCATGATTAATACTATAAACATCATCTATTGACTTGGATTTAATATTTTGTCAATATCAAAACTAACTTTGAGGAATTTCCAAGCAATGAAGTAAAAATTAAAATCAGAACCTTGTCGTCGTCGCCGGAGTTATCAAAGTGAAAAATCCCTAATTTGCTCGATCGGTTCGTCTGCGGGAAAAAGGCCCTAATTTGTTAGAACCGATAGTGAGATAGATAGATAGAGGGAAGATTATAGCTACCCACCTGAGTCCACCGTCACCTGAGAACACGTAGAGCGGCGGCGAAAAAAAACCCTAATTGTTTTCGCCTGATATCTGTGGAGATCATCGGATCGTCTCGTGTTCGTCGCCTGGTTTCGTCGCTCGAGAGACTGATCGTCGCCAGCTAGTCGCTCCAGACTCCGATCGTCGCTGGCTGTCGTCGCTCCAGACTCCGATCGTCGCCGTGAAATTCGTCGAGAGAGAGAGCGAGAGAGGAATTGGGTTTTTCGACTGTTTTAATTTTTTTCGGTTTCATTATATTTTTTAAGGCATGAAATTTTCCATATAATTTTTCGTTTGCCCGCCAAAAATAAGGCGCCAGGTTTTTGATGCTTACGTGGCAACTATAACCTCCACGGATTCGTCCGTTGACACTATATTACTCTAACGAAAAGTGGATGTGTTATATTTCCGTTATCATTTTGTATTTGCCACTGAATTTCCGTGGCTATTACTATATTAGCCACAGAAAAATAGCCACGAAATAGTCCGTGGCTAATAAAGAAACATTTGCCGCGGATTTTATCCGTGGCTAATGTTTCGTGGTTGATTTAGCGTAATGTGTGACGTGATTAGCATACCTTTTAAGTGCGGCCTGATTTTTATCAAAATTAAGTGCACTTCCATCTCACGTGCACATGTATAGTTTAATTTTTAATTTTATATATCAGTAAAAAGTATACGTTCTAGTGTCGACCACCAAGGTTGACCCCAGAAAGTAAACGTTTTAGTGTCGACCAACAAGACTGACCCTAGAAAGTATACGTTCTAGTGTCGACCACCAAGGTCGACCCTAGAAAGTATACATTTTAGTGTCGACATCTGCAGCCGACACAAGAAAATCACCTACTAGTGTCGACAATTTATCATCTTGTGTCGACAACTTAAGATCGACACAAGATATGAGCTCTAGTGTCGACATATATGTAGGAGTCCAAAAAATAGCTTTTCTAATGTCGACTTTCTTCTACCGACACTAAAAGTATACTTTTAGTGTCAGCAAATTTAAGTCGACACTAAGTTTGGTCACAAGAAACTCACTTTTTAGTAGTGAGAGGGAAGCGAAGACCCAGGGCAAAGGTCGGGAAGTACACGCCTACCTTATAGTCCCATGGGGAACAGACCCGCTCATCAGGCTCGGGGAGGCGGACTATGTTAGGGGGCCTGATGTACCTGGCACTGATCTTTAGGATCTCGGAGGGCGACAACAGTGAATTATGGGTCAGGATTTCTGCAGGGACCGCAGCCGTGGTTCCACCGCCGTCGGTGACCATGGCAGCTTTGGCGGCCTTGGCGATCGTCTTGGGTGCTTTCACTTTCTTGGGGTCCCTCACCATCACCGACGACTAAGCGGCGGCCTGTTCAACTGTGTGTCTCCCTTTGACCCTGACATCGACGGCTTCTCCGATACTACCGGTTTCGACTCGGTAGCGTCACCCCCATCGACCTCCCCGAAGTGTTGTTCGGTGTGGACATTTGAAGAAGAAGAAGCTGCGGAAGAAGTTGATGGAGACATCGCTGGGATTGAGAGAGTACGTAAAGAAGAATTGACGAGAGAAGCCCTGGAAGACATCGGCGATCAACGGCAGCTGCTCTCGAAGAAGAGGGGGGAAATCTGAAGCTTTGAAAATCCTGGCAAAAGTCTCTCCCGCTCTCTCTGGCTCTATTTTATGAAGAGATGCGGGCGATCACCACTGTCCAGTGCAGGCCACGTGGCGGGATCCGAGTGGGTCTGGCGCCTCGAATTCTCCTCCTATCGCCTCAGCCATGCGTCTTCTGTTCAGCGGATGGGCGCCTCGAACTCTCCGTGACGTCGAAGCACCATCATCATTTCTGAGATCTGGCATGTCAGAGGTCATTGAATGCAACCGACACGTCTTCGTCGTGGGGAATGCGATTTGTCATCCAAGCTGAAGCCAGGCTGGCCACGTCGAGCTCGAATGAAGGGGGCAATTGTTACGCCCTAATGGCCGGCCCATGAAATTGAAGCCCATATGAGTTGAGGGCCCATGCAGACACGTCACCAACTCTCCTAGTGAGACACCAGCCGAGCTAGAAGATCGCCTCGACTCAAATTGACTCGCCACGCCGCAAGCACGCCTTCTGATCGGTCCATATTTTACACCTTTTTTCTGCATATTTGCATATCATTTTGATCGTACATATCGCGCTTTGTACGATTATTCGACGATATTACGTTACTTTTCACTATTTCTTGTTTTTGTCGGATTTCGGGAAATATGGAGCGATCGAGAGCATAAATGAGATTAAAGGATTTGCATGCGTGCCGAAGCATCGCTCATGGCCTTATTGAGGAGCTAACGACGCTGGACAATGAGCGGGAGAAGAAGAAGATCGATAGAATCGACGAGGAGGCGAGGAGGAGAAGGAAGGATTCCAGAAACAGGCCACTCGGCCGAGTCACGCTAGTCAATCGCCCGAGTGAAGCAGCGTACTCGGTCGAGTACGACTGATGCGAAGACGGTTGCCAGCCTGAGTACCGCAATGTACTAGGCCGAGTGGTGAATTCCACTCGGCCGAGTAAGAACTCAACTCGACCGAGTGGAGGCCAAGATTTCGAAGAGAGCCAGGCCAACATCTCTGTTTTTCTGGATGATCTGCAGACTGACATACTCGGCTGAGTCACACTTCTCACTCGGCCGAGTCATATTTCCACTCGGTCGAGTGGCTTGAGCGCCCAGATTTTCAGACAGCCTCTCTATCTCTTTTGAGATCTGCTATCCTTCCAACGGGCAAAGTAATTTTCTCATATTGTTTATGGATAGTAGACTTCCGGACAATTCCAATGCCGCCAAAAATGCACCAATCGAAGGTCGGATGAAATCTGGGGAATTTCTGCAAGGTGACGCTGCAGTGCTGAAATCGCTACTCGGCCAGAATTGTGTTCTACTCAGTCGAGCAGGCGTGGGCCAAGAACTTAAGTTGCAGCCAGAGCTGAATTTCGGCATGAATTTTAGAGGGTTTCTAAGGTTATTCGTGAGGGTTTTGTGGGGAACTATGTAGACGGATTGTAGCCGTCATTATAGGGGAGTTCCTATTATTTTCTTAAAGACTTTTTAGAGGTTAGGTCATGCCCTAGGCCCCCTCTCGGATCTAAAAGCTTGTATTTGGATTGGAATTATTTATGAAAGCTAAGTATCTTTGTTCTTGTTATTTGAATCATTGATTTGATATCTTTTTAAATGCAAGAAAAGTTTTTTATTGATTCATATATCGTTATTGCTATGCTTGGTTGATCTTTGTTCTGGGAAAAGGGATGAACCCTATAGATCTAATTTCAGATTTTTGATGAATGAATTTCTATGTTTCTAGAATTGCTAAAAGGTTGATTGTGATTGATTTATTACGGATAGCTAGGAATCTCCATTGATCCAAAGTTTGCAAGAGATTGGGCTCTGATCAATGGGAAGGCCTAGATATTCGATTTAGGTTTATAATCGAGATTCACTAGGTTTGGTTTGCCAGAGATTGGACCAAAGCTAGTATTTTTTATTATAAGTCTATACCCATATTCGTTTGTAAGAGATTGAGCGAATACGAGCTATCACAATTTAGATCGTAACTCGAGTTTGCACGAGAGTGGGCTCGAGGTACGATTGGACGATGATGTCGATCTTAATACTAGTGGCTTAGATTAGGGTTTGCCCGAGAGTGGGCTCTAATCTAGGTCGATATAGACCTGCAATAGCGCGAGATCGGGAGCTTGGTTCTCTATTCAGTTACGACTAGTTCACCTCAATTCAAGTCTTGCAACATTGAGATTCATGATTCACAGAGATGCATGATAATCCGTAGTGGGGATTTCCTAGCCCTAGACTCTTTTATTATATTCAATTTGAATCGATATTTGACCGACTTCGTTATCATCGACACCGACATCCATCACCATTTCCATTACATCATACCATAACCATCTCCACCAATAAAACCTTTGTAATTCAGCCAACCTAAGATAGATTGGAGCCGACACCACCTCCTTGTAGGGATTTTCAAGGTCCCTTAGAGCTAATTTTAAACTTATTCGTCCTAAGTCGGACGAACAAAATAAAATAAACAGCGGAAAACCAATTTATTGAACTATTTAATAAATATAGCCCTAAGAGAAATCCATAAGCCAGGAATTCTACTGACTCGAGTTGGGTCTGACCAATCTCGAGAAAGTTCTTACTACTACTTAAAAGAAATGCATTCTAAATTGACTCACCCGGAATATTGCCCTAGAGCAGGCAAGATGTTCCGCACCGTCTTGCGCTCCATGATCTGAGCCGCCTCCCGAACCGCGTTGCGTCGCTCCTCGTCGTGAATTGGATCAGCTCTCAAAGCCCACCTTGCCTCCAAGCCCATCACTAGCCGTAGAAAGTTTCACTTCAGTAAACCCGCGTCGTAGACTTCCAAATCAGATTCGGACCTCCCCGTTGCCTTGCTAGGACTCGGTTGGAGGACAGGAAAATGTTGAGTATTGATTCCCCGGATTTGGTTTTGGATGATGAGCAAACATAAATATTGTATACTAACTGTTTGTGAGCGCAGTTATGGAGATCGTCGCCAAAAGAACACGTTCATCTAAAGCGACGTCTCAAGACTTTTCAATACACGTGATCGTGTACCTGAAGCTTTGTTGAAGCTCAAGGAGCAATATTGAAGTCAAGAAGAATGAAGATTGAAGCTTTGAAGACGGTTCGTCATGTTTAATTTAATGTCTTCTAGCTTTATAGAATAGAATGTTAAGCCTTGAGTAGGACTTACTTTATAATCTTCATTTCGCTCATATCTTAGAGCTAGGATTATCTTAGAAGCCATTATAAACTTTCCCGAAGCCTATCGCTTCTTCCCTCGGCTTCTAGTGCATCTTAGTTGGTTCATGTAGAAGTACCAACCGACTAGATGACGATCTAGTCGGTCGGCAACTCTTCATAAACCGACTAGATGCCTTGCTCAATTCAGCTCATTCCCTGTTGATCAATTAGTCGGTTAAAGAAGGTTCACTGACCGACTAGATGACGATCTAGTCGGTTAGGAAACCTTCTCAGACCGACTAGTTATCATTGCCTCTGTATAGCCTGAGCTACTGTTTACAATTAGTCGGTCAAAGCACATCGACCGACCGACTAGTTGAGAAACTAGTCGGTTGGAAGTTGTTCTTAAACCGACTAGCTGCACTTGAATTCAGCCTATTCGATTTCGACTCTTAGTCGGTCAAAGAACACTCACCGACCGACTAGTTGTGAAACTAGTCGGTTGGCAAGTCTTCTTAGACCGACTAGTTCCTTATTGTCTGAACTTTCTCTTTTGGCTGTCGAGCTGTTAGTCGGTTCACGTTGAATCACCGACCGACTAGTTGAGGAACTAGTCGGTCCGTGATCCTTCTTTGACCGACTAGTCTGCTTTAGAATAGAGCCGTTAGAGCATTTATTGCACGAATTTCTCTCCTCTCTTTCCTCTATCCTATATATACTTGGAGGGGTTCTTTCATAGGATCCAAGGCTGCATATTTTGGGATTTAGAGAAATCAAAGAGAGGCAAATCAACTCCATTCTAAAGCTATCTCTTCTCACTAGAATCTCTCCCTCACTCTTATTCCTCAAGAGAGATTCATTGATTGTGAGCCTTCCAAGCCAAAGAGCTTGATCCAAGGTCACCAACTCCACCCTAGGCTTTCATTGCTGGTCAACTTCTTGAAGCTAGGGTTTGGTGACATCTTCTTCCACAACAATCCATCTTTGCCCTAATTTGGTAAGATCTACTCAAGGCATATGATTTTGTGGTAAGTGTTTCTTTATTTCATTTCAATCGATATTTGAATTGTTCTCTCGGTTGTGAGAGAAGTGTGTGATCCCGGGTTGTGGGAGTCACATTTTCATTCATGTATGATTTGGGTTAGAGGTTTCTAACTCAAGTATCCGGAGGGGATCCGGGTGGTTGGGACGTAGGATCACCAGGAACAAGTCTGGGAGACTTGGGTAGATCCGAACCCGTTACATACTTTGTTTGCGTTGTCCATTCTTGTTGCGTGTAGTCTATTCCGCATTGTTGTTTGTATGTTTGCACAATAATTAGGAATAACTCTCTTGATTATTTTAAAGTACTATTCACCCCCCCTCTAGTACGTGTTCAGTAGCTACCACAGGGCACTACAATTGGTATCAAAGCCAAGGTCAAAGCTATGACAAACAATGACTACAACGTCTTCAAGGATCGTCACGGATCTTCTTCAGTTATGGAAGGACAATCCTCTGTCAGGCCTCCTCACTTCAACGGTACCAACTACGAGTACTGGAAATGCCGGATGGAAACTTTCCTCCAGAGTGCTTCACTTTGGAGAGCCTCATTGACGGAGTATGTCGAGCCCGCCGAACAAGATTTCGCGAAGTGGACTACCGCAGAGGTTGCCGCGGAGGTAAACAATGCCAAGGCAATGAATGCCTTGCAATGTGCGTTGGAGCCCGAAGACTTCAACAAGATATGCGCATGTAAGAGTGCATATCAAGTATGGAACCAACTCCTCATCTTGCACTCTAAACTCGTTGTCGCTAACAAAGAATTTGAGTTGTTTCACATGGAACAGGGTGAAACTATGAAGGACTACTATGCTCGCTTCGTGGACATATCCAATGAATTGGAAGCTCTTGGAAAGATCTACACCCAAAAGGAGAAAGTCACGAAGATTATTGACGGACTTTCTTCTTGTTGGGAGAAGCGTACCTTCTCCATCGAGGAAGGTAACGATATGAATAAATATACCGTTGTTCAATTAATGGGTACCTTGTTATCTTACGAGGTACGCAAGAAAAGTAAGATCAAGATGAAGGAGAATATGAAGGCGTACTTGAAGCAAGACGAGCCAAAGAAAAAGGCGATTGCGTACAAGGCCGCTCCATCTACCGATGATGAAGAATCGGAAGACGAGTTGGACGTAGAAACCATTGCCCGCATGGCAAAGGAGTTCAACCGATTCTTCCAAAAAGGTAACTTTAGAAATAAATCAAAAGTTAGTTCGACTAATGCTTTTACTCCCGTGTGTTATAAATGCAACAAGCCAGGGCACATCAAGCCGGATTGTCCTCTCAACAAACACAAGGAGAAGTGGAAGGCATCCAAGTACGACAAGTTGAGAAAGCACAAGAAAGGACTTGTCGACACATTCACCGACTCCGAAGAGGACTCCTCAAGTGGAGAGTCGGATGATGAACGAGTGGAGAAAGCACACACGTGCTTCATGGGAAAAGAGGAACGTGATCAAGAGACCTCCTCCGATGAAAGCGGGGTTGAAAGCGAGGATGAAGGCGAAGAGGTAACTATGGATGAACTTAGATTAGCCAACGAACAACTTTGGAATAAGTTTTCTAATTTGGCTACTAGGTTTATGAAGACTAAAAATGAGCTAGATAGTCTTAAAAACTCGCCTAAGCCTATCATCGTCAACAACGACACCGTTGTTGAAGGGTTGAGAAATGAGATTGTAAATCTCAAATCTCAACTTGAGCATGTTCATATCGAGGATTCGGATGAACATGTGATAGAGGATTTGACATCTCAAAACTCAACTTTGAGTATTGAGAATAAAAATCTCAAGTCACGTATTTGTGCACTCGCATCGCAAGTGTCCACCTTGGATGCTTCTTTGCATTCTCTCACCGAGAAGTATGAGTGCACATTAGGCCGAATTCATGAATTCAATAAGGGTAATGGCCATTTGGACAATATCCTAAATGACTTACTTCCGGCTAATCATCACATTGGCTTGGGGTATAAGTTGGGAGACTCGTCCAAATCGTCCGCTACCTTTGTTAGGCCAACTTTCGATGCCTCTACTAGTGGGAGTAAACACTTCATGGGTAGTTCTTCTACCAATGGTGCTTCCGCTAGGTACACACCCCCATTTGGAAAGAACCCCACTTTGGGTGGACCTCCAAAGAAGGGTCGTGCTTTCATGTATACCATGCCACGTAGGAACACACATCCTACCCCACATGTTAGCACGTATGATGATTTCTATGCTCCGCATCCACGAGCACGTGCACACCATGTGAGACACACTCATGCACGTGTTCCTCCACATTCATATGCTCATCCTCATTCCCATATGAATAATTATCATCATGCACCATTGCATCATATGACATATGCTTATCCACGACATGCATCACATAAACATCAACAACGTATGCATGCTCCCAATAGGATTAGGACTCCCAAGACATACACCATTTGGGGTCCGAAGAACACAAGCATGCATGCTAAGGATATGTATGTGCAATCGTTTATAAATGATATTATTTTGAATGATGATTATGTTGGGAAATCACGGTCATTGTGGACTTGGTTTCCGAAGGGTTAGTTTCCTTTGACCCTTCATTGCTTGGTACTATAAGTTTAATTTCATTTTATGGGTACCAAAGCAATTGTGGTAAGAATTGGTTATTTTATTTTTTATTTGCATATTGATCTTGGATGTGCATGTTAATTTGTAACTTAAATTCATATTGAACTTGAATTTAGTTAAAATATGGGTTGTAATAAATTGAATTTAGTTTGTTAAATTTGTTGCCTAACCCATAGGATCCAAAAGAGTTTTTGGATACCAAGAATTATGTTCTCTAGGTTAAATCCATCATGGGATACCAACCCTACCAACTCATTGATTTGCAAAGGATTTTTCATTCAAATGGAGTTGATGGTGCTTAAGAGATGCACCAAAGTAGGGGGAGCTCAATGTTGTAAGTATATTCTTATATTTGATATACATTTGGTACCCATGTGTAGTATATTCTTATATTTGATATACATTGAGTGCATCCATTGGTAGAATATATTACTTTTGGTATCAATTTGCTACATTGGGTATTCACATTGGATTTTTGTCTCTGATGTTGATTTCGTCGTTCGACGATTTTATTGAATTAAATAGATTTGATTTCATGAAATCATAGAATTGTTTTCCATGCTCTCGACTCATTATAAATGTTGATTTTGGAGAGTATGTTCCAAAACTCAATACATGAAATTGATTTGAGTTTTGATGATTTCGTATTTCGATTTTCGCCTATGGTTTGATGATTTCGTATTTCGACTTTCGCCTATGGTTTGATGATTTCGGTTTTCGATTTTCGCCCATGGTTTGATGATTTCATTTTTCGATTTTCGCCCATGGTTTGATGATTTTGTTTTTCGATTTTCGCCTATGGCTTGAGGATTTCGTTTTTCGTTTTTCGACTATGGTCTCATTGGCACGCTTTGTTTTATTCGGTATTTTACATTTGATATTTTACATTGGTGTCATTTGGACCGTGGTCGTATTCTTCGACTCCCGTGCTTTATGTTTTAGCCATTGGTTTTGTCGTTGATCTCCTCCCGCTCTTTTTGCTAATGCCAAAAGGGGAGAGAATTAATAATGACATTGTGCTAATTGATAATTAAAAGCAATTTACCATGAATCTAACTTGATATGTTAGATTCAGGGGGAGTGAAGATATAAAAATGGATTTTGATCCTATATGTCAATAATGGTTCATATTTCATATCTTCCTCATCTGCTTGATGCGTATGACTAATATTTAAATACGAGACTAACGTGTCATCAATGCAGGGGGAGTAAGTAAATTTCAATTGAATCATCATTATTGATTATTATTTATGTTGGTTTGTCATCACCAAAAAGGGGGAGCATGTTGAGTATTGATTCCCTGTATTTGGTTTTGGATGATGAGCAAACATAAATATCGTATACTAACTGTTTGTGAGCGCAGTTATGGAGATCGTCGCCAAAAGAACACGTTCATCTAAAGCGACGTCTCAAGACTTCTCAATACGCGTGATCGTGTGCCTGAAGCTTCGTTGAAGCTCAAGGAGTAATATTGAAGTCAAGAAGAATGAAGATTGAAGCTTTGAAGACGGTTCGTCATGTTTAATTTAATGTCTTCTAGCTTTATAGAATAGAATGTTAAGCCTTGAGTAGGACTTACTTTATAATCTTCATTTCGCTCATATCTTAGAGCTAGGATTATCTTAGAAGCCATTAGAAACTTTCCCGAAGCCTATTGCTTCTTCCCTCGGCTTTTAGTCCATCTTAGTTGGTTCATGTAGAAGTACCAACCGACTAGATGACGATCTAGTCGGTCGGCAACTCTTCATGAACCGACTAGATGCCTTGCTCAATTCAGCTTATTCCTTGTTGATCAATTAGTCGTTCAAAGAAGGTTCACCGACCGACTAGATGACGATCTAGTCGGTTAGGAAACCTTCTCTGATCGACTAGTTATCATTGCCTCTGTACAACCTGAGCTACTGTTTACAGTTAGTCGGTCAAAGCACATCGACCGACCGACTAGTTGAGAAACTAGTCGGTTGGAAGTTGTTCTTAAACCGACTAGCTGTACTTGAATTCAGCCTATTCGATTTCGACTCTTAGTCGGTCAAAGAACACTCACCGACCGACTAGTTGTGAAACTAGTTGGTTGGCAAGTCTTCTTAGACCGTCTAGTTCCTTATTGTCTGAACTTTCTCTTTTGGCTGTCGAGCTGTTAGTCGGTTCACGTTGAATCACCGACCGACTAGTTGAGGAACTAGTCGGTCAGTGATCCTTCTTTGACTGACTAGTCTGCTTCAGAATAGAGCCGTTGGAGCATTTATTGCATGAATTTCTCTCCTCTCTTTCCTCTATCCTATATATACTTGGAGGGGTTCTTTCATAGGATCCAAGGCTGCATATTTTGGGATTTATAGAAATCAAAGAGAGGCAAATCAACTCCATTCTAAAGCTATCTCTTCTCACTAGAATCTCTCCCTCACTCTTATTCCTCAAGAGAGATTCATTGATTGTGAGCCTTCCAAGCCAAAGAGCTTGATCCACGGTCACCAACTCCACCCTAGGCTTCCATTACTGGTCAACTTCTTGAAGCTAGGGTTTGGTGACATCTTCTTCCACAATAATCCATCTTTGCCCTAATTTGGTAAGATTTACTCAAGGCATAGGATTTTGTGGTAAGTGTTTCTTTATTTCATTTCAATCGATATTTGAATTGTTCTCTAGGTTGTGAGAGAAGTGTGTGATCCCGGGTTGTGGGAGTCACATTTTCAATCATGTATTATTTGGTCTTGTAGAGGATTCTACAAAAATTTCATAGTGGAAATCTTGGGTTAGAGGTTTCTAACTCAAGTATCTAGAGGGGATCCGGGTGGTTGGGACGTAGGATCACCGGGAACAAGTCGGGGAGACTTGGGTGGATCCGAACCCGTTACATACTTTGTTTGCGTTGTCCATTATTGTTGCGTGTAGTCTCTTCTGCATTGTTGTTTGTATGTTTGCACAATAATTAGGAATAGCTCTCTTGATTATTTTAAAGTACTATTCACCCCCCTCTAGTACGTGTGCAGTAGCTACCACAGGGCACTACAGAAAATTTATAGAGGAAGAGAAAAAATTTATGTCTCGATTAAGTTTGCTCAAATTTTCCGGAGCTCCTTAATCGGTGACTTGGTGCAAGAAACAAAGAAGGGAGTGCCCACCTATTTATATAGGAGGCCGGCTCCGCTTCTTTTGTTATGAGCAATGTTGGACTAATAGATAGGAAGAGGCTTTAGGATTTAATTCATTTTAGTTAGAATAGCTTTCACAAAGTCTAACTTTAATCAATTAATCCTCACTCACCATTAAGTTCCAGAGATGATACATGTTATCATTTCGAAGGGCTAGTAATGGTGAACGCGTATGAACAAACGGCGACAAAATCCGAGTTCGTTTGACCCCTCAAACAATTGCTCAAAGTTGAGCAAAAACCCATGTTTTGTAGCTGTCAAGGGTTTCAATTAAACCCTAATGAAAGGACTTAAGTTGCGGGCGGCCCGCTAAGCTTAGCGGGCGTGCCCGCTTAAGGCAACTTGGCGCGCCCACTAGGGCACCCTTGTGCGGGTGCGCAGCCCGCTGTTACCAGTGGGCTTGGCCCACTGGTACATCGGGCAAGCCGGCTGCTCGCAGCGGGCTTGGCCCACTGGGTCAGCGGGCCGCGCCCGCTGCTCCCAACGGGCGGACCCACTGGGTCAGCGGGCTGCGCCCGTTGCTCCCAGCGTACCGCGCCCGTTGAGAGCAGCGGGCCGCGCCCGTTTAACCCAAGTGGGTGTATCCCACTTCTTTTTTCGCCTTTCTTACGTTTCTGGGCTCATCCGAGCCCCGCTTCCTACACGGTTTGATCCTCTAGATTCCACACGAAATCCCCTCCATTCCCAAATGCTCCAAATTCACAACCAACTTGTGAATTTAACATTCTCATTTCATCTTATGAGTTCCTCTATACAATCTTCCTGTTACTACGACGTGAATGTTACTCGGCGTGAGACCCTACAGCCTGACCCTTACTACAGGCCGAGACTCGAAGTCTCAAGACGACAGTGACCACTAGCAGTAGGTGTCGTCCCTGTTTCAGGATCATCGATTATGTGATTGGTTCGTTGGCAAGAGTGCCGACGAGATCACTCTGACTGTGACTGTGATAATTTCCGCAGTTTTAGTCCCTTCGTCATAACTATGTCACTTGACTAGCCTAGGGTATGGTTCTCTATCAACCCCATTAGCTAGCAGTGGTCAGTATACGTCGGTCTCTGGTACATACATGTTGTACATGTTACAACATACCTTGGCCAAGGTTTTACCGAGAGCCGTACTAACCTGCGACACTAACTTCCCATTAACGGAAGAGACGAATCCTCTGCTGATCACTACTTAGCTCATATGCTTCGAATGTCACCCAGCCTAAGATCTTTCAGCAGGCCTAGCCTCGAAGCTAGATCTTTAGACCTAAGTGACACTGTTCACACATAGCTTCATACAATGATCTCAAGTCCTAAGGACCAACTTACCTATTATCACTTAGAGTTATTAAAGATAGTTTAGTTAATGTTGAACCATTTAATAACTCTTTGTTTGGGTCGTTCAGTGGACTCATTCTCTAGTGAGCACCTGCGCCCTGTCTCCGACTTCGCCAAGCCGTATGGTTATGAGACCAACCAGACTAAGACGCAATGGTCTGTCTGATGTGCCGATATCCCTTATCTCGACACATCTATGACCACGAACGCTTTTAAGATTCAAGCTGCAATCAGTCGGACATTTCTCATAATCGTAATCTACATTGCGAAACATGTGTGACCTAACTTTGAATCCAAGGGAATAATCCAAGTAATAAATAACTCAGACAATATTTTTACCAGAAATAATACTTTCATTTATTGAACAAGATGTTTATTAAGATAAATAGCCACGAGGGCATACATCTCTCTACATCTCCCACTTGCACTCAGGCCTATTTATTTTGGTATCTCATACCATATTTACACGCTAGTTTCTCTAGACGATCGCGTGCCAGCACCTTCGTAAATGGATCTGCTAAGTTGTCTTCTGAAGAGACTCTAAGGAGTTCTATATCTTTCCTTTGCTCAATCTCCCGTATCAGGTGATACTTGCGAAGAATGTGTCTGGATCTCTTGTGGAATCTTGGTTCTTAAACCAGGCTGATGGTGGCATTGTTGTCGCAATACAACGGTATTGGACTTTCAATAGCAGGCACCATTCCAAGCTGGTTTATGAACTTCCTCATCCAGACCGCTTCCTTTGCTGCATCGTTGGCCGCAATGTATTCGGCTTCCATCGTGGAGTCTGCAATAGTGACTTGTTTGGAACTCCTCCAACTGACTGCTCCTCCGTTGAGAGTGAAAACATATCCTGAGATCGATTTGCTATCATCCACATCACTCTGAAAGCTGGAATCTATGAACCCTTCAACTTTTAGGTCTTCACTTCCATAAACCAAGATCAAGTCTTTAGTCCTTCTTAAGTACTTAAGTATTGCCTTGACCACTTTCCAGTGATCCACTCCAGGGTTAGACTGATATCAACTTACTACACCCAGTGCATAAGCGATATCAGGTCTGGTGCAGGTCATGGAGTACATGGTAGATCCCACAGCGGAAGCATATGGGATCTTGGTCATCTGACTCCTTTCCAAGTCAGTCTGTGGAGACATCTTCTTGGAGAGGTTTATTCCATGATTGGCTGGTATGAAACCACCCTTAGAGTTTTCCATGCCAAAACGTTTTAGCACGGTGTCTATGTACCTAGTCTGGGAGAGTCCTAGCATCCGTTTAGATCTATCTCTATGGATCTTCACACCTAGTATGTAGGATGCTTCTCCCAAGTCTTTCATGGAGAAATTGGTTGATAGCCATCTTTTAACAGACTCTAACATCTCTATGTTGTTACCTATTATCAGAATGTCATCCACGTATAGAACGAGGATGACTAAAGAATTATTATTACTGGTCCTTTTGTAGATGCATGTATCATCCTCGTTTCTAACAAAACCAAACTCTTTAACTGTTTTGTCAAAGCGGATGTTCCAACTTCTTGAAGCGTGCTTAAGCCCATAGATGGACCTATGTAGCTTACACGCCTTTCCTTCACTCCCACTGACTTCGAAACCTTCTGGCTGAGTCATGTAAATCTGCTCCTCTAAATCGCCGTTTAGGAAAGCAGTCTTCACATCCATTTGCCAGATTTCGTAGTCGTAGTAGGCAGCAATAGCGAGTACGATCCGAATAGACTTGTGAATGGCTACTGGTGAAAATGTTTCGTCATAATCTATTCCTAGAATCTGACGATATCCTTTTGCAACCAGTCTAGCCGTGTACGTTTCTACTTTTTCATCTGCACCAATCTTCTTCTTGAAGATCCACTTGCAGCCTATGGGAACATTTCCCTTAGGCACGTTTTCCAAGGTCCATACCTTGTTCACGTGCATGGAATCTATTTCGGACTTCATTGCATCTAACCATTTTTTAGAGTCTATACTCTTTATGGCTTCCTGGAAGTTAACAGGGTCATCATCTACTATGATGCTATCCTCAATCCCCCCGTCTACGAGAAAGCCATAGTACCTATCGGGGACTCGAGGAACCCTATTTGACTTCCTACTGACTGGTTTGGAGATGTCAAGTTCTGACTCTCCCACTGGTTCCAAAACTTGTTCTTGTGTAAGTACTTCTTCCGAGCATTCATCCAGATCAATTACCTTGCCAGTGGATTCTTTCATAAGGAATTCCTTTTCCAGAAAAGTGGCTTGCCTAGAGACAACAATCTTTTGTTGTTCTGGATGGTAAAATACATAACCTAACGAATGTCTCGGGTACCCTATGAATTTACACAATATTGATCTGTCTTCCAGTTTATCTGGATTTTGCCTTTTGACATATGCAGGACAACCCTATACCTTCAAGTGATTAAGGCTGGGTTTCTTCCCGGTCCATATCCGATATGGTGTCAAATGCATAGATCTTGATGGAACTTTATTTAGAATGTATATAGCAGTTTCCAGGGCATAGCCCCAGAGGGAAGTAGTTAACTCAGCTTCACTTAACATAGACCGCAACATGTCTAACATGGTGCGTTTTCTCCTTTCTGATACACCTTTATGTTGAGGTGTGTAAGGAGGAGTGACCTGAGAGAGAATCACATTCTCTTTTAAGTAAGCAATGAATTCATGGCCTAAGTACTCTCCTCCTCGATCTGATCAAAGGATCCTAATACTTTTCCCAGTCTGGTTTTCGACTTCGGCACGGTACTCTTTGAATCGCTCAAAGATTTCGGACTTATGTTTCATCAAGAACACATATCCAAACCTTGAGTGGTCGTCAGTAAACGTGACGAAATATGAAAATCCACCTTTGGCTAATGTAGACATGGGTCGATATACATCGAAATGTACTAGACCCAAGAGTTCGATAACTCTCTCCCCCTTGACTTGCAAAAGGAGTTTTGGCCATCTTACCTTTGAGGCAAGACTCGCAAGTGTCGAATGACTCATAATTCGAGAGGCCCAAGAGCCCCTCTTTATGTAACTTGCTGAGTCTCTTCTCTCCGATATGGCCTAGTCTACAATGCCAAAGATAGGTTTCATTAAAACTGGATTCCTTACGTTTTCTTGTATTAACGTTTAATACAACCTTATTGCTTACAGTGTATATTCCATTACTGAGTGTCCCAAAACCTAGCAACTTTCCATCAAAGGCAATGTTCATAACATTTCCACTGATAGTAAAATTATAACCATCTCTAGCCAATGCTGAGACAGATATAATATTGCATAGGAAGTTTGGGATGTAGCAACATTGCTTCAAAAGCAAGTTAGCTCCACTAGCTAATGTGTGTTTAAGATCTCCTACGGCTACAACATCAACATTTGTTGCGTTTCTGACTTGGAGAACTATCTCATTCTTTTCGAGTTTTCTAATGATTCTCATTCCTTGTAACTGGTTACAGATGTGAGAACCTGCACCGGTGTCTAACACCCATGCATTAGAATTAACTGAAAGAACTACACTTTGCATTTTAGAAGTTAAGGCATAAACTTGCCCTTCCTTCATTTGTTCCCTTACTGCTATAGATTTCTTAGACCAGTCACTATTAGTTTTATAACCAGTTAATAAGTTCTTATCTCAGATATTATTTATCTTACTCGTCATGGTGCAAAGATTAGAACTCCTAATTAGCATGTGTTCAAAATATTTTAAAATATAATTAGAATGGGTTTTTATCCAATTATACTCTCCCATTAATATATAGATCGTTTAATCCAAAACATGATTAATATTAAATGGGAGCAGGAATCCAATAACCTTGAGTCGCCCGACCTTGAGTGTAGCTCAACAAGTCGTTCGACTCGGCTGTATGTAGACGAACTCTTTGTCGATCATATCGAATATGACTCCCTATTCGATTTTTACCCCTAGTCACTTGTGATCATGAGTGTGCTCATCCGGATCATAATGGCTAGCCTAGTCGGACCCTTGTTTTCGTGTCTAGCCTGACTTGCCCCGCCGCTCGGTGTATGCATGACATGTCGGTTTGGGTCAGGACTTAGACTACATTCTTGGTTAGACTTACGCCGATGCTCGGAGGATGAGACAACGGTTTCAGTTAGGTCAAGATGTTTATCAAGAAATCGGTTTCTATAAGATTGACATGTCATGGCTTGAGTGTAGCTCAACAACCGTAACACATTTCTTACAGTTGCCAACTCCTAAAACAAGGAGGGCTACGATTTATCTTGAACAAGATTATTATCGTATTTGACTTAGGTATAGTCGATGGACTTACACAGTTATGAATCGACTCCTTGCGGTCCAGCAGACGCGGCCAGGGAATTGACTAAGCCAGGACCACTCGGTACCTAGACTAGCTAGGTTGGTCCAGCAAAATTAGTCAAGCACATTGACCGACATCATGATCCATTGAAGGTGTTTTCATCATTTCTATGTTCGTCCAACAACTAAATGGCTTTTTAATTTAAAACTAGTTAATCCTTATCAACTAGTGGATCCCTAAAATTCAAAATTTTATGGGTTTGTTAGACGATTTTTTATTAAGTCCTTATCAACTATAAGGATTAAATATATGCGCTGCTACCCTAATCGTCCAATAGGTATATTTAAACAATTTAAAACATATCAGTGTCTCAAAAATTATCTCATAAGAATTTGAAGAAATTTAATGGCTATCCTAATCGTCCATTAGGCAATTTTAAACAATTTAAAATATAGCAGTGGTGCCAAAATTTATCTTATAAAGTTTGAGGATTCATTAATGGCTAACCTAGTAAGTTCCTCTTGTGTTATCAAATAAACAAGAATTTGCCATCAATCTAATTATCACATAATTAAAGCATGCAGTTCATAAAGAAGTAGTATAAGAACACAATAGATAGGCTCTGATACCACTATAGGGATTTTCAAGGTCCCTTAGAGCTAATTTTAAACTTATTCGTCCTAAGTCGGACGAACAAAATAAAATAAACAGCGGAAAACCAATTTATTAAACTATTTAATAAATATAGCCCTAAGAGAAATCCCTAAGCCAGGAATTCTACTGACTCGAGTTGGGTCTGACCAATCTCGAGAAAGTTCTAACTACTACTTAAAAGAAATGCATACTAAATTGACTCACCCGAAATCTTGCCCTATAGCAGGCAAGATGTTCCGCACCGTCTTGCGCTCCATGATCTGAGCCGCCTCCCGAACCACGTTGCGTCGCTCCTCGTCACGAATTGGATCAGCTCCCGAAGCGCACCTTGCCTCCAAGCCCATCACTAGCCGTAGAAAGTTTCACTTGAGTAAACACGTGTCGTAGACTTCCGAATCAGATTCGGACCTCCCCGTTGCCTTGCTAGGACTCAGTTGGAGGACAAGAAAATTTTAGAGGAAGAGAATAAATTTAAGTCTCGATTAAGTTTGCTCAAATTTACCGGAGCTCCTTAATCGGTGACTTGGTGCAAGAAACAAAGAAGGGAGTGCCCACCTATTTATATAGGAGGCCGGCTCCGCTTCTTTTGTCCTGAGCAATGTGGGACTAATAGATAGGGAGAGGCTTTAGGATTTAATTCATTTAAGTTAGAATAGTTTTCACAAAGTCTAACTTTAATCAATTAATCCTCACTCACCATTGAGTTCCAGAGATGATACAAGTTATCATTTCGAAGGGCTAGTAATGGTGAACGCGTAGGAACAAACGGCGACGAAATCCGAGTTCGTTTGACCCCTAAAACAATTGCTCAAAGTTTTGCAAAACCCCATGTTTCGTAGCCGTCAAGGGTTTCAATTAAACCCTAATGAAACGACTTAAGTTGCGGGCGGCCCACTAAGCTTAGTGGGCGCGCCCGCCTAAGGCAACTGGGCGCGCCCACTAGGGCGCACCCGTGCGGGTGCGCAGCCCACTGTTACTAGCGGGTTACGCATGCTGATTGCAGCGGGCTTGGCCCGCTGGAACAGCGGGCAAGCCGGCTGCTCGCAACGGGCCTGGCCCGCTGGAGCAGCGGGCGACACCCGCTGGGTCAGCGGGTCGCGCCCGCTGCTCCCAGCGGGCTGCGCCCGTTGAGAGCAGGGGCCGCGCCCGTTTAACCCAAGTGGGTGTATCCTGATGGAAATTGAATTCCACCCCAAGTGATTTTGATGATGAGCACACCAAATGAAAGCTTGATGTACTAACTACACTACACTCAAGTGCGCAGAATTTGCGAAGTTCTACTCATACTTAAAGAAGCACACTTCAACGCTCAAAGACAAAGACGAACATGACTAAACTCAAAGTGATGAAGCTCAAGCTCAAACAGAACAAGAAGCACAAAGAGAAGCTCGCTTTCACTTCATCAAGTTGACCAAACTTCCGAAGACATGTTCTGAGTCCATAGTGAGTGTGTCGTGTCTTTTAGGGTATTTGTCAAAGCCATATCAAATAGACAAAACACACACACACAAAAATTTCGAAAATATTTTTTAATTATCTTCAAAATAGTTTTCGAGAGCTTTTCTAGTCACTTCATAATTTTCGTAGTGAAACTCCACGCACCCTGGAGCTAACTACTTATCTGACTAGAAGAACTGCAGGAAAAACTCCTATGGGAGTCGACTACCACAAGTAGGGAGTCGACTGCTTGTCAGAGATCAAACACTCTTGGAGTTCTCTGGGAGTCGACTACCTATATGAGGGAGTCGACTACCAGCTGTAAATTTCAGACGTTTTTTGAAATCCTTTGAACAATTTACTCCGTAATTTTTGGGACAAAAGTCAAACGAAATTTGAAATTCAAATCTCAGTTTTTTCCCTATAAATAGAGCTAAATTCTTTTGTGAAAAACACAACATTGAAAATAAAATCTATTGTGAAAACTCTCTTGAATTCAAAGCTCTCAATTTTCTCTCTAGCCAATTTAATTTTTATTTGATCTTGCAATACTTTCTTATTCTTTTTGAAGATCATACTCTTACTTTTTTATTGGCTAAATCGTTTTCAAAATCCTTACTATTATTCTCTTTAATTTTATTTGAAAGGATTTTTGAAAAGTTCTAGATCACAAAGAACTTCTCTCGTATCTTTGTGTGATCTAGACTATCATTCTATCAAGCCACTACACAAATTGTCTTAACTTTGATTGGCTATAGAATCGGGTGTATAAACCAATCTCCATCATTTATTGTGGTGTATTGGATAAATTCTCATTGTGTTGATTGTTGGAACACTAGACAAGTCTAGTTGTTGCCAGTTGGAAAGTCCTCGGTTTGTGAGGCAAGGGTAAACCCTAGACAAGTCTAGGTGTTGTGGTTGGAAATCCTGGTCAAGGCTAGGTCGTTGAAAATCCTAACGAGTGAAGTTAGGTGCTTGTATTTGCCAAGGCAGATAGTGGAAATCTCGTACCGGATTGGTCGGGGACTGGACGTATCCGGGTTGCGGGGAACCAGGATAAAAATCCTTTTGTCTGCGTTTGTTTTCTGTGATTTGTTATCTTTCTTGTACAAGCATTCTTTACTTATTAATTGTTCATCTTTGTAATTCATTGTTAACTTATTGAAAAGATTGTATCTTTAATTTCCGCTGTGTATAAATCTATTTGCAAAGATCTATTTGTCAAAGTTATATTTATCTGATCTTAATCCAATCTCTTTCATATTCTTGTTAAGATTGTTTTGTTGATTAAGAACCAAGCGTAGATCACTCTACTTGGTTTCTTAGGCAACATTAGAAGGAATTTATTTGTGTTAATATCGTTGAGCAAAAAAGTTTACTATATACACAACACTATTCAACCCCCCTTCTAGTGTTGTTTGCCATCCACAGGATCCAACACTTGGTATCAGAGCGCGGCTACAAAAGTGATGGCGTCGACATCTTTTCACTCTGAAGGACTGAATACCATGCGACCACCTCTATTCAACGGAACCAACTACGCTAGCTGGAAGATCCGAATGAAGACTCACCTAGAGTCATTGGACATTGAAGCTTGGACTATTACCAAAATCCCGTACATCGCACCCACCGACGTTGAGTTTGGAAAATGGACTGTCGACGACATAAAGAGAGCTAATCTCAATGCAAAAGCTATGAATGCTCTGTTTTGCGCTGTTACAGGAAATGAGTTCAATTGAGTCTCCCAATGTGAGACAGCACATCAAATATGGCATACTCTTCAGGTAAGTCACGAAGGTACTGAAAAGGTAAAAGAATCTCGCATAAACGTCTTACATTCAAAGTTCGAATCTTTTAAAATGGAAGAAGGAGAGAGTATCACCGATGTGAATACTCGTTTTACTAATATTACAAATGAGCTTGCAGGACTAGGAAAGAAACTTTCTGAGTATGAACAGGTAATGAAGATACTAAGATCCCTCCGACCCGAGTGGATGGGAAAGACTACGGCCATTCGAGAAGCGCATAACGTAAAGGACCTCACCATCGAAGAACTGATGGGAAATCTCATGGCATATGAGATTGAGCTTGAAGAAGACAAGAAAATCGAAGAAAAACCAAAGAAGAAGAATCTTGCATTCAAAGCCCAAGAGGAAGATTCCGACTACACAGACAAAGAAGACCATATCGTGTTCATCTCAAAGAACTTTAAGGAGTTCATCACCAGTAAGTATGGAAAACGATCTTTTAGACCCACTAACGGTATTATTTGTTTTGGTTGTAATAAACCAGGGCATGTCAAAAGAGACTGTCCATTGGAAAGAAACAACCGTGATTCAAGAGATCATGGAAAGAACAAAGACAATAATGAAAGGCGAAACAATACAAGAAACAAGTTTCGACGACCAAAGAAAGAAGCTTATGCAGCCTTCGACCAGAGCGACGACTCTTCATCCGGTGAATCCTCAGAAGAAGATAATGATGAAAGAAGAGAGACGGCACACATGTGCTTCATGGCATCTACATCATCCAAGGTAAGCTCGCATCATGATTCATCTAGCGACAATGAGTCATCGTCAAGCGTGATCACTCCTTATTTTACACCTTTTTTCCCGCATGTTTGCATGCCATTTAGATCGCCCAAATCATGTTTTTCACGATATATCGACGATATTGCAATGCTTTTCACGATTTGTTGTTTTTGTCGCATTTCAGGTGATTTGGCGCGATTTGGAGTGATCTCGAGATGCACTTATTCCAGACGGTCACCGACGACCTCCCCGAGGGGTATTTTGCTGTTGCAGAGGAGCGGAAGAAGAACGGACGTCGCAGGAGCGACGAGGAGGCCAAAACAAGCAATCTGGGCATTTTTTGTGTCCCACTCGGCCGACCAGCGAGACACCGCTCGGCCGACCAGATCAGACACGATTCCTATGTGCACTCGGTCGAGCGACGGAGACCACATCGGCCGAGTGACGAGACCCCGTCCGCCCGAGTGGCGCCCAGACGAAGCCCTTCAAAAATCGCCATGTTACTGTTTTTCGGCTGCCTGAGCTTCAGAAGACCCACTCGGCCGAGTGGATAATCCCGACCGCCCGAGTACCATGAAGCCATCGGCCGAGTGACGACAACTCACTCGGCCGAGTAGCCCCCGAAGTGAAGACCCCTGAAGATCGAGACTTACTGGAAAATTACAGGGTTTTCACTCGGCCGAGCGACTTTTGGCACTCGGCCGAGTGCGACGCGCTGCCTGTAGCGAAATTTGCGGAAAACAGGCTGCGCAGGGGTATTTTGGTCATAGTTTTTGGACGATTTTGGGGGCTATTTAACCCCTGTTTTTACCCTAGTTTTAGAGAGCTTTTCTCTTAGATTTTTGCAGCTTTTTAGATTAGCTTTTTAGTTTTATTCTTGTGATTGGAGAGGAGACAAAGTTGGATTTTTGTTGGATTAATTGAAGAACTCCATTGGTTTGTGTTTTCTCTTCTCTAAAAACTCTATTTTTATTGCATATCTCAATATTGTGATGAATTCTATTGCTTATTTCATTGATTATTTTCGTGATCTTGCTATGAATTGTGAGTAGTCGCCACGTCTTGGGGCGTGGGGATGAACCCTACAAGCCCTATTTCATAATTGTGATGAATTGGTAGGAATTTTGCTAGAATTGCTATTAGAGATTAGATTGGGATCAATTTACTACGGATGGCTAGGAATTCACATCGATTGGGATTTACAAGAGATTGGATCCCAATTCGATAGGAAACCCTAGAAATCCGAATTGGGTTGGAATCGAATTTCCGTAGTATCGGTTTGCAAGAGATTGGACCGATACTAGGGTTTCCGGTTCCAATTCCGTGCCAATATCCGTTTGCAAGAGATTGGACGGGTAGGAACTATCCCAATCTAGGTCGTGGGCCGAGTTTGCAAGAGATTGGGCTCGGTGCGCGATTGAACGATGATGTTGATCCTAATGCTAGCTTCCCTAGGCTAGGGTTTGCAAGAGATTGGGCCCGAACCTAGGATAGCTATAGGCCGGCAACAGCGCGAGAGCGTGAGCTTGGTTCTACATTCAGTTGCAACTAGTTCATCCAAAATCTTATTCTAGCGATTTCGATGCCGATGAACCACTTTTACGAAATATGGTGAGTAGCGGGAATTCCCCATTCCCTAGACGTTCTTTATTTTATTTGATATTTCTATACTTTGTCTGACGATTGTGACAGGATCGCCAAAGGCAAATTTCTCTCTTCCTAAATAGCCAGGTTGATTGGAACAAGCACGGTCATTCGTCCTCCCTGTGTTCGATAACCCGCTCACTGCTACACCGTGCACTTGCGGTAAAACTACAACCGTTCTTTGGGGTTACGTCCCGGAGCGATCAAGTTTTTGGCGCCGTTGCCGGGGAGGCGATTGCGTTTGATCTTACCACCCTAGCTATTTCTTTTTATTATTATTATTATTATTATTATTATTTCCATTTCTTTATTTCTACCTAACCCTTCCACGGTACTAATCATTTCTTTGAAACTCTGTTTTCCATGTGCATGTATACGAGATCTACGGCGGACCCCGAAGCTATATTATTTGATCCCGAGATCGAACGTACTGCGCGGAGACTTAGAGCGGAAAGGAGACAAAATCCGGAAGGGAGGTTTATGACCAACCCGGAAACTGCGGACCAATTAGCGGCAAGGATGGCGAGGATAATTTCTATTCGAGATAGGCTTCGGCCTAAGACCTCTTCTACGACCTCATCCATTGCCATGCCGGAGTTGGCGGCTGACAAGAACTTCGAGCTAAAGACTGGACTAGTGGTTCTGATGCAGTAGGATCCATTTCATGGGAATGCCCATGAAAACCCTCACTACCTCATCCAATTATTCTTGTCGAAGTGCGCCACATTCCAAATGCCGGGGGTCTCCATCGATGCCATCAGACTGCGTCTCTTCCCCTTCACGCTAAAGAACAAGGCACTCTATTGGTTGAGGACGCAGGCTGAGGGAATCTTCACCTCTTGGGACGAGTTGGCGAGTGCATTCATTGACAAGTTCTATCCGCCATCCAATATGGTGAAGATCCGGAGCGCTCTCATGTCCTTCAAGCAAGGACCCCAAGAGACGCTCTATGAGGCTTGGGAGCGTTTTAAAGATATGCAGCACCAATGCCCGCACCATAGCATAGAAGATTGGGAGCTAGTTCATAGCTTCTACAACGGTCTCCAACCGGGGACCAAACAAATTATTGATGCCGCGGCGAATGGTGCTATCTTGTCAAAGACTCCCGAGGAAGCTACGGCCCTAATTGAGGAGATGGCCTCAAACAACCAACAATGGGGCGATGAGCGAGGACACTCCACGTCCTCCTTGAATCCAACTAGTATCTATGAGGCGAAGGCCGTAGCGGAGCTTACAAGCAAGTTTGACTCTCTCCACAAGGTAGTGGAGAGACTGGAGAAGTTTATCACGGAGCCCCAAGGAACCCCTTCCACCTCCGCTCCAACGAACCAAATGAGTGATTGGCAAGACCAATCTCAAGCCATGTATGTGGGAGGAGAGCAAGGAGAAGGATCCTTGGAGCAAGTACAATATGTCGCGGGGAACCAAGGATATTGGGCCAATCCGGCCACAAGAAATCATCCCGGATTCTCTTACGCCAACAATGAAGGAGCTTTGAACCCGCCACAACAACCACCTCAACAAGCTCGACCACCACCACCCCAACAACAACACTATCCGCCGAGGGGGCCTCCACAACAAAATTTCCAACCGAAGCAACAAGTTCCACCATATAGGCCGCCCGGATACAATCAAGGGTGGAGGAATCAAAATCAAAACCCTCCACAAGCTCAAAAACGATCCGACTTCGAAGGTAGAGTGGAGGCGTTTATGGTCGAGCAAAATAAGGTCAATGCTACCTTGAAGGCGGGGCAAGACTCCCTTAATACCGTTGTGGCTCAAATATCGGAGCAATTGGCGTTGCTCAATCGGAACACTCAACGATTGCCGGCGCAACCCGAGCAAAACCCACGGGGCAACACCGGCCACATCAATGCCGTGGTTGCCGTTACTACTAGAGGCGGGAAGGATACCACCCCCGCCATGATTCCTACCGAGGAGCCCGTGGAGGAAAGTTTGGAGCCGATTGAGCCGGTAGTTGAAGTTGATAAGGAGAAAGAGCCACAAGAAAAGGAGAAATCTAGAGCGGAGCAATTGATTGAGGAAAGGCGCTTCATGCCACCGGTCCCATTTCCTCAAAGGCTTGCTAGAGCGAAAATGGAGAAAAGGCTAGCAAAGTTTCTCGAGTATCTGAGGGGAGTTAGCCTCAACATTCCCTTCCTCGACGCCATCGTGGAAATCCCCACATATGCTAAATTCTTAAAGGACTTGATTTCGGGGAGAAAGAGGAAGGAGAAGATTATGCTAGCCGAGGAGGGCTCTTGGTTCACCAAGAGAGAGAAGGAACCGGCCAAATTTAAAGACCCGGGGAGTTTTCGGATTCCTTGCACCTTGGGCGGCGTCCCTCTTCAAAAGGCGTTGGTAGATCTAGGGGCTAGTGTGAGCCTCATGCCTCTCTCCATGTTCTTAAGGCTAAACACCGGGACGAAGTTGAAACCTACCGACATGCGGATACAATTGGCCGATGGGCGAATAACAAGGCCGGTAGGGATCGCCGAAGACATCCCGCTACAAGTCCCGGGGGGAATATGCTTGCCATGTGACTTTGTGATCATGGACGTTAAGGAGGAGGGAGATACTTCATTGATACTTGGACGCCCGTTCCTCGCCACCGCCGGAGTCATTGTCGACGTGCGCGAAGGTACCCTAACTTTAAATGTCAGCAACATCGAGGTGGAGCTTCACATTCCTAAGGCTATGAAACACATGCCTTACCACGAGGAACTTGACTACATGGACCTCCTTGATGAGGTAATTGAAGAGGCGACCCCCCCACTCGATTGGCGCTCTTTTCGATGAGGATTTCGAGGAAGGCCCGGATTTAGGCCAAGATGAGAAGATAGATGATTCCCCCGACCTCTCCACTGAAAATGATGAAGGCGACGCTGATGTCGAAAGGATTCAAGAGCTCTGCAAGCTCTCGAAATTGAAGTCTCCGAAGAAAGCTCCGCCGATACGAAAATCGGTGTCACCGGTGAAGCCGTTGACCGGAGCAAACGCTAGCTTGGGGGAGCCTCCCCCCAACACAATTCGAGACGAGAGACCACCGCGGGAGAACACGTCGCCGCAACTTCCGAATCCAAGCGTTCTCCCCGGAAAGTTTGATGGGTGCATCTCATATGCACCAAACATCCCGCATTAATTGAAAATCATAGGGGGTCGAGCTCACGACCTTAAACGAGCGCTTGTCGGGAGGCAACCCGACGGTTATTGCTTTATTTTTACTTTTTCTTTATTTTTGTTTTAGAAATTTTTAGTGTTTTGAGTCGTTCGCCCAAAAATTTTGTGATAACGGGTCCTATTTTTCTTGACAGGAGAGGAGATAGGTAAATCCATCATGAGGAGGATGAACGAGACGACGAGGAGCGCCCCAGGAAGACGCTCGATGCTTAGGAGTAAGATGAAATCGACTGGAGGAAGAAAGACGGAGTTTAGAGCCCAAACGAAGACAAACAACAGAAAACAAGGCTCACTCGGCCGAGTATACTAGTCACTCGGCCGAGTACACAAGTTCGTCCGGCCGAGCCGCTGACGAACGAGGGAAGTCTGCTGTACCCAACTCTCTGTTTATTTTCTTGATTTCAGTATAACTGCTACTCGGCCGAGTATATATTTTCACTCGGCCGAGTAAAACGGATACGCTCCTAGGACGAGTCTTGCCGAGTAGCTTGAGCCACTCGGTCGAATGGACTTACTCCACTCGGCCGAGGCTGGTAAAGCCACTCGGCCGAAGCGCAAGCGGGGAGGATTTTCCATTGATCCCACTCGGCCGAGTGACCTAGTCACTCGGCCGAGTCGTAACTTTTATTATATAAGGGGCTGAGGGGAGGCACAATTTTCGAAACGAAAAAATCACAAATCGCCCGACCCTTCAGCTCGCCTCGCCCGCTCGCCTCGATCACGCCCTCACTCGCCCGACCACCGGTCGCCGTGCCGCCGCTCGGCCCGCCACCGTCGGCCGAGCACCGCCGCGCCTCGCCCGAGTCGTCGCCGTCGGCCTCCGCTCCGACCACCTCCGGTATCGCCTGTTTCGCCCTCTTTCTCCTATTTTTGTGTATTTTTCGAGGATCCATGTGTTTAACGACCCCCAAACCCTAATCAATTTCTATATCTATCTAATATACCCCTAATGCTCCATACGTTTTGAATATTACTCGCTGATATCGCCATTTCATGCGCATGTTGTTTTTTGGGAGCTTAGGGGAGCCCAGGGGAGCTTCTACGGACTGATTTGGGCTTCGCGGAGGCGCTGTCTTCGCACTCTTCCATTGCTTAGCACTCACGGCGTGTCGGGGTACACTCTTTCCTTTCTTTTGCACACGTCGCACTTTTTACACTTTTCGGCTCGCGCTCGGGGCCGATATGCCACCCCGGACACGGCCGCGGTCGAAGAGAGCTTCCGCCAAGCGGAAGCGGTCGGATGATGCCGGCCCCTCCCACGAATTGGAGGACTCTCCTCCGCCTTCTCCCACACACCCCATCCACCCAGCACAGGCTGCAGGCCCCGCACACCCCGCACAGCCTGCAGCGCCCACACAGCCCGCACAGCCCGCACAGCCACTCCCTGCCGCTCCACAGCCACCACCTCCGGCTCCACTGGTCGGGCCGCTCGGGATTACGTTCCGAGACGACGCACACCGCGCCGTCTTCGAGCGTATCTCCCAGCGCTCGATCGTACCCTCCAGGTTTGCACACCTTGCCGACCTAGGACGCCTGGGGGTACTTGAGGGGATGCTCACGTTGTACGACAACGTGGGCTGGCGAGATTTCTTTCAGGTGTCGGCAGACACGTTCACCCGTCTGACACTTGAGGTACTGAGTTCGATCGCCCGGACCGACGAGGGATGCTCGTTTCGGTTCATGGACCGGGAGTGCCAGGTCACTCTCGATATGATGAGAGCATTTTTCTCGTGGCCCGCTGTCCCCGGAGCCGATCGCGGTTACGGCCCCACCCATATCCCCCCCCACCTTCTTTCGACGCCGGTGCCTTCTAGGCCCGGATTACGGGTCTTCACGCTGCCTTTGACCCTAGTAGGGCCAAGGCCTCGGCCATTGTCCATCCCTTCCTCCGTATTGCTCAGCGCCTTATGGCGATGACCTTTTTGGCCAGATATGAGCCGGGCACGATGTCTACGCCGGAGCTCTACATGCTCTACACGATGACCCGTCCCAGAGCTCTATCTAGGGATGGCGATGAGCTTGTCCCCGCCGTCGTGATTGATGTCGCGGCTTGGTTCTTGGACCGCATCATTGTATCGGTAGGCGCTCGCTCACCGATATGCTGCGGCGGCTTGATCACCTTGCTTGCCCTTATGACCGGCGAGGACTTCCCTAACGACCTGCGACGAGTATCGGGCCCCACTTCTTTGTCGATCGATGTTATGGCCCGGATGAAGATGCTTCGTCCGTACGGTGAGCGTCACTGGGTCTGGTTGCACGGCCCTTACGGTGCCGATTACATGATTCTTCCGAGCCCAGCTCAGACTCAGATTGCACCAGCCCACGTTGACTGGCTCCCTGCGATGGATGTTCTCATCCCCGCTGCTTACGTGCTCGAGGCCGAGGAGGCCGAGCAGGCCCACGCTACCCACGCTGCCCCCGCAGACCCTGGTGCACCTGCCGAGCCTGCCGCCCATGTTGACCCCGTGGCCCCTCAGCCTATACCTGATGTTTCCGCTACTCCTGACACCTCTTTCCCCACCTCTGTCGGTGTCGGGAGTACCTTAGCTGAGCCCACCTCCACTGCTTCCGAGGCTGTCACCACCACCACCACTGGCCCTCTGTCTGCTGAGCCTGTTCTTTTGCCCCACCCGAGCGACCACCGACCGTAGTTGGGTGCGGCGAGCCCTCTGTTTCCACTGCTGCTGTATTTTTCGAGAGTGTCGTGGCGTCTGTCCTCACTTCTGTGCCACTGACCTCTCTGGCCGCCTCGCTGCCACTTTTGCACTCTTCTTTCGTTGCCGCTGCCTCCACTTCTCACCAGCTGGTGCCCCGGCCTCACACTGAGGCCAGGCCCACATTTGCGAGCGTAGCGCCTTTCGTTCCCTTCCCCGCTGAGCCCGTCACATACGCGACCCGAGTACGCCAGCCACGCCCTGCACAGCCCCGACCGGTGCGTCCCTCTGCACCACCTCCCCCCGACACTGTACTTCAGAGCATTCGTGCTCTAGAGGGGGCGGTGAGTGGCCTCTGAGGCGACCTTAGGACCCTGTCCTCCACCATCTCTGCGATGGCTGACCGCTTCGACCTGCTCCCGCAGATTCACTACTGTCTTACCCAGGTCCTGGAGCGTCTCCCCCGTGTACCCCCACCCACCCAGCAGGTTCCCACCCGCACTTCCACACACACTCAGCCTGCTACCACTTCCACACCCACACCCGCTCAGCGGCCTGTCCAGCCACCACCACCACTTCCGCCTCAGGACGGAGACGGCGCAGCACCACCTTCTTAGGCACCCTTGATGCCATCGATTATTCCTGCCGTTGTGCTGCCCGTTTCTGCTGGGTCCTGTTGTATTTTTACCCCCCTCCCCTCACTTATTTTGGGTTTCTCACTCAGATCGTATCCTTATATATTTTTTTTGGGAGAGAGGGAGAGTTTTGGTGCCCCACCTTTATATCTGTATCACTCCTATCTATGCATGCCTCATGTCCGCATCATATTTTTCGTTTCTCTATTTTTCGTTTATTTTCATTTTTTCCCATCATGCATGCATCCTCACTTACCCCTCACATTACTTGTCTCTCGGTGTGCCCCACTTTGCACATTGAGGACACTGTGCCATTTAGCTTGGGGGAGTGAGTTCTCACGTTCTTTTTCGGTTTGACACCTTTATTTTTAGTTTTTCACACCATTCTTCGCTTTTGCACTTATTTTTCATCATTTTTCTTTTATTTTGCCATGCATCACGTTTTTCTTATTTTTCTGTGTGCCGCATTGTAAATAGTTCTATTTTCCCTTTATCTTTATTTCTTTCTTTTTCATCTCATGCTAGAGATGACTTTTCTGTGATGATGATGACGTGGAGTTAGCTTATTCTATATGCATGCTTTATTTGTCATGTCTTAGATTTTATTTCTGATATCATATGCTATGACTTGCCTTGCATCTAGAGATAGTAACCCACACTTTTTTTTCACATGAAAATGGATGAAATTTTGTTATTAGCTGAGTCTGAATGTTCATATGTATGCTATCACATAAAACACACCAAGATTCATGCATTGAATGCCTATATCTGGAGTACCGATTTCTTTTCCTATATCACTTCTATATGCATGAACTGTACATTTCACTTCAGGATGATTGAATGATGTTAGCCATGATAAATCTGGATTAGTTAGCTTTTTTGTGATCGAAACTGAGTAGATTAGATTACCCTACTGAAGTTGTCGTGCATGTCTTATAGAGTGAACCGAGAGATATATTCATTTCTTTCTCCACAGATTTTGAACATCATTTCTCTACTTTTAAAATCATTGGTGAATCTCCCCTTAGCGATTCTATTATATGGCATTTCCCCCGCTATTAATTCCTAGCTCCAAATTTCTTATTCAAAAAAAAGAAAAAAAAATAGAAAATATTCTTGTATATCATTATCTCTCTTTGAGTTGGGATCGTTGTGTATATATGCTATTGCATCAAAAAAAAAGAGAAGAGGAAAAATCCTCAATAAAAGATCCCATCTCACTTTCTTTCTTTCTTCTCTCTTTTCGTGTTCGTTTTTATTACTTTTGGATCTTTATAAAAATGGGGATGTAAATATTTTTTTATGCCACCACGCTTATAGATAAGCTTGGGGGAGGGGATCCATTGATGTGTGAGAGAGTGACTACTTGACGTTGCACGACAACCTAGGCTAAGTAATATTCTATACTCGGTGAGATTATTTTTAGCTTTACGAAATCCAGAAATCTAAGCCTAGCACTCATTTCATGAAATCCATACTTTTCTATTCTCTCTATTCTATAGTGTGATACTCTTATACTCCTGATAGAAAGCATTCAATTGAAAAGTGTGTGATCTGTGATTTGTATACCGCTTTAAATGATTCAGACGATGCTAATTATAAAATTATTCCGTTTTTCATGTTTATATTGTTGTTCGTGGGGTTTCTATTTCTATTTGCACTACTACACTATGATATCTAAATAAAACTCTTTGACATGTGTTTTTCATTCAGTGCACGCTATACGAGTAAGCGGAACCCACGTCCTGAGAAAATGATCTAGCGGCTTACCTCTTCGCTTCTTTCTTTCTTCTTTATTTTCATTCTTCTCCGTTTTTCATTTTTCTTCATTTTTCGCCGTTTTCGTTTTCCGAATCCACCGGGTTCGCCTTCTACTTATCTTCCTCGAGGACGAGTAAGAGGCAAGCTTGGGGGATTTTGATCACTCCTTATTTTACACCTTTTTCCCCGCATGTTTGCATGCCATTTAGATCGACCAAATCATGTTTTTCACGATATATCGACGATATTGCGATGCTTTTCACGATTTGTTGTTTTTGTCGCATTTCAGGTGATTTGGCGCGATTTGGAGTGATCTCGAGATGCACTTACTCCAGACGGTCACCGACGACCTCCCCGAGGGGTATTTTGCTGTTGCAGAGGAGCGGAAGAAGAACGGACGTCGCAGGAGCGACGAGGAGGCCAAAACAAGCAATCTAGGCATTTTTTGTGTCCCACTCGGCCGACCAGCGAGACACCGCTCGGCCGACCAGATCAGACACGATTCCTATGTGCACTCGGCCGAGCGACGGAGACCACATCGGCCGAGTGACGAGACCCCGTCCGCCCGAGTGGCGCCCAGACGAAGCCCTTCAAAAATCGCCATGTTACTGTTTTTCGGCTGCCTGAGCTTCAGAAGACCCACTCGGCCGAGTGGATAATCCCGACCGCCCGAGTACCATGAAGCCATCGGCCGAGTGACGACAACTCACTCGGCCGAGCAGCCCCCGAAGTGAAGACCCCTGAAGATCGAGACTTACTGGAAAATTACAGGGTTTTCACTCGGCCGAGCGACTTTTGGCACTCGGCCGAGTGCGACGCGCTGCCTGTAGCGAAATTTGCGGAAAACAGGCTGCGCAGGGGTATTTTGGTCACAGTTTTTGGACAATTTTGGGGGCTATTTAACCCCTGTTTTTACCCTAGTTTTAGAGAGCTTTTCTCTTAAATTTTTGCAGCTTTTTAGATTAGCTTTTTAGTTTTATTCTTGTGATTGGAGAGGAGACAAAGTTGGATTTTTGTTGGATTAATTGAAGAACTCCATTGGTTTGTGTTTTCTCTTCTCTAAAAACTCTATTTTTATTGCATATCTCAATATTGTGATGAATTCTATTGCTTATTTCATTGATTATTTTCGTGATCTTGCTATGAATTGTGAGTAGTCGCCACGTCTTGGGGCGTGGGGATGAACCCTACAAGCCCTATTTCATAATTGTGATGAATTGGTAGGAATTTTGCTAGAATTGCTATTAGAGATTAGATTGGGATCAATTTACTACGGATGGCTAGGAATTCACATCGATTGGGATTTGCAAGAGATTGGATCCCAATTCGATAGGAAACCCTAGAAATCCGAATTGGGTTGGAATCGAATTTCCGTAGTATCGGTTTGCAAGAGATTGGACCAATACTAGGGTTTCCGGTTCCAATTCCGCGCCAATATCCGTTTGCAAGAGATTGGACGGGTAGGAACTATCCCAATCTAGGTCGTGGGCCGAGTTTGCAAGAGATTGGGCTCGGTGCGCGATTGAACGATGATGTTGATCCTAATGCTAGCTTCCCTAGGTTAGGGTTTGCAAGAGATTGGGCCCGAACCTAGGATAGCTATAGGCCGGCAACAGCGCGAGAGCGTGAGCTTGGTTCTACATTCAGTTGCAACTAGTTCATCCAAAATCTTATTCTAGCGATTTCGATGCCGATGAACCACTTTTACGAAATATGGTGAGTAGCGGGAATTCCCCATTCCCTAGACGTTCTTTATTTTATTTGATATTTCTATACTTTGTCTGACGATTGTGACAGGATCGCCAAAGGCAAATTTCTCTCTTCCTAAATAGCCAGGTTGATTGGAACAAGCACGGTCATTCGTCCTCCCTGTGTTCGATAACCCGCTCGCTACTACACCGTGCACTTGCGGTAAAACTACAACCGTTCTTTAGGGTTACGTCCCGGAGCGATCAAAGCGATGATGAAGACTTGGATTATAGGGGAGCATATAAGGAGCTATGCAAAATGCATGAAAAGCTCATTAAAGAACATAGAAAAACACTTAGAAATATTAAAAGAGAGACTAAAGAAAAAGAAGAAGTCATTAAAGAAAATAGTCTTCTTAAAGAAAAGAATGATCTCCTACAAAAAGATATTTTGCTAGTAAATGAAAAAGTTGAAAATCTAAATAATCTTCTCGTATCTGTCAAAGATAAATACGACGCTACGATGAAAATTATTGAGAATTTTAACAAAGGAAAAGGGAAGCTAGATAGTATAATAGATAATCAAAAAGCTTCATCTAGCAAAACCGGACTCGGCTATGATTCACATCATACCAAGAAACGGGTTAAGCATAATAGGATGCATCATGCTAACGATAATATTTTGAGCATCTGGGTACCAAAGAGATTATCTAATCAGGGAAAAGAAAGGTACGCTACTAACTTTGTTCAACAAATTCATTTTAACAAAAATTATAAATATGTTGTTCATGAAGGAACTAAACCGTATTGGGTTTGGCTTCCTAAAGACTAACTCCTCGGACTCAAAATCAAAGAGTACCATAAAACGCTTATTTATTTTCAGGTACTCTAAAAGGAGGAAAACAATGAAGAAAATTCAAGAAGTCAAACGACTTAATCAGAACAAAAAGTTTCTTTTTAAAAATTATTATATATATATATATATTTTAAATGTGTTGTAATGAGTTAATACGTGTATATGATTGTGTTTTATTCTTAAAATATTTTTTGTTCAGAAAGCACACTCAACCTGGATCAAAATCTCCCCGGGATGAGAAAACAACTCAACCCAGCAGGGAGTCGACTACCTACAGGAGGGAGTCGACTACCCGTGCGAAGATTTCTGGGTTGATCTTTTTTTTACTAACTCCTAATGGGTTCTATTGAGTGGATGGATCCAGATCCGTTAAGACAACTTACCCAATAAGCCTAAAACTCATCCTAGCCATCCAAATCTTGATCTAAAGGCCCTCTCTTCTCCCCATCTCTTCATCCAAACAACAAAACCACAAGAAAAACCCTAGAGGTAGCCGACTACCCCTCTTCCTCCTCCTCTTCTCTTGATTTTTCACCTTGGTGCTTGGCCTTTTGGAGCTATTTTCTCATCTTCCTCCAAAGTTACTCAAGGTAAAATTTTTCTTACTCCATGATTTTTTATTATTTCATCTCTCTTGGTTATCTAGTAGTGTAAAAATGTTATTTTTTTCTATCTAGATGCCTATTAAGGGGATTTTCTCCAAGAAGAGGAAAACTACCACAGAAATTGATTCTGAAAAGGAGATTATCTTACCCTATCTTTTCAAAACTACTACCTATGAGAAATTCGTTAAGATCTTGAAGAAACCTATCTTGCATGAACGATTTGTCAAACTTAATGATGTTATCAATTATGGCAATGACAGTCTGTTAGATTTTCAAAACTTAGCAAACTTGTTCTCTTCTGAAAATGTGTATCTTTGTTATCCTAGGCTTGTTCATCTTTTCTATGCAAACATGGACTATGATCTTGTGAAAAGTCGTTTCATAACAAAAGTTCTTGATACTAAACTTGCTATAACTGTCAAATCCCTAGGAGAAGCCCTAGGAATCCCATACTCCGGTATGATTCTTGACAAAATCGAAATGACTGATGAGAACATTCTAGAAAGAATGTATTTGCCCGGTAGACACTTTCAAACCAAACTTCCATGTAGTAATCTTTGCTATCTGGCGAGGATCTTGGCTAATATTTTGTCCTATAACATAACTCAAAAATCTGGGAGCCATGCTATTCTTTCTGAGAAACAAGCTAAGTGCATCTATGCCATCCTAGGTAACATTCGTGTTAATTGGGCTAAAGTGATTATGGATTCTATCCTAGCCTCAGCTTCTTCTGATAGACCCTCCTCCACCCTTTCTCATGGACACTATCTTACTATACTATTCATTAGCTACAATGTGCCACTGGATCATGAAACATCCATTCTAGAACCTGCTCGTGTCTTTGATGTACATGCTCTTGGGAGAATGAATCTCCATTATGACCTTGATGAACATGTCCCTGAAGAACAAATTGCTGCCGAAGGAGGATCATCCTCCTCAAGGCGAGTTAAAAAAGTTGTCATTTCAGATTCAGAAGAAGAAGAAGAAGAAGAAAAAGGAAGCGGCGAAGAAGAAGAAGAAGAAGAAGTTCCAGCATACATCCTTGAACTTCAGGAAATGCTCCTGAAAAAGATTGGAAGGTTGAAGATTACACAAAAGCAAGGATTTGAAGACATCAATCGTAAGGTGGACGATTTGAAAGAGCTTGTTGTGAATAGCAACAAGATGACTGAGGACACACTTGCCATGATCCTTGATGAGATCAAGGAACTAAAGAAAGGTGGCGGTCACTCTTAGCTCCTTCCTTCTCTAAAAACAATAGTTCTCTACAACAATGGTTCTGAAAACTATGTTATTTGAGACGATGGTCTGTAATAACTCTATGTGTGGTGTTTGCTACAATATCTGTATGCTATATATCAACTGCCAGTATGAACTAACACATTTCTTGCAGGCACAAGAAATTGAATTTCCCTCCTAAACATATCTATTTATTTTTTGTTGATGACAAGGGGGAGAAAATTCATGTGACATACAAAATAAAATCATATGTATACTGTTTTGTGTATTGCTTCGATGTAGGGGGAGAACTGCATCAAAACAGGGGGAGTAAGTATACCATATATTTTATCTTTTACTTCATTTTTTTTCTCATTTGAGTGTCATCATCAAAAAGGGGGAGAGTGATGGAAATTGAATTCCACCCCAAGTGATTTTGATGATGAGCACACCAAATGAAAGCTTGATGTACTAACTACACTACACTCAAGTACGCAGAATTTGCGAAGTTATACTCATACTCAAAGAAGCACACTTCAACGCTCAAAGACAAAGACGAACATGACTAAACTCAAAGTGATGAAGCTCAAGCTCAAACAGAACAAGAAGCACAAAGAGAAGCTCGCTTTCACTTCATCAAGTTGACCAAACTTCCGAAGACATGTTCTGAGTCCATAGTGAGTGTGTCGTGTCTTTTAGGGTATTTGTCAAAGCCATATCAAATAGACAAAACACACACACAAAACAATTTCGAAAATATTTTTTAATTATCTTCAAAATAGTTTTCGAGAGCTTTTCTAGTCACTTCATAATTTTCGTAATGAAACTCCACGCACCCTAGAGCTAACTACTTATCTGACTAGAAGAACTGCAGGAAAAACTCCTCTGGGAGTCGACTACCACAAGTAGGGAGTCGACTACTTGTCAGAGATCAAACACTCTTGGAGTTCTCTGGGAGTCGACTACCTATATGAGGGAGTCGACTACCAGCTGTAAATTTCAGACGTTTTTTGAAATCCTTTGAACAATTTACTCCATAATTTTTGGGACAAAATTCAAACGAAATTTGAAATTCAAATCTCAGTTTTTTCCTTATAAATAGAGCTAAATTCTTTTGTGAAAAACACAACATTGAAAATAAAATCTATTATGAAAACTCTCTTGAATTCAAAGCTCTCAATTTTCTCTCTAGCCAATTTAATTTTTATTTGATCTTGCAATACTTTCTTATTCTTTTTGAAGATCATACTCTTACTTTTTTATTGGCTAAATCGTTTTCAAAATCCTTACTATTATTCTCTTTAATTTTATTTGAAAGGAATTTTCAAAAGTTCTAGATCACAAAGAACTTCTCTCGTATCTTTGTGTGATCTAGACTATCATTCTATCAAGCCACTACACAAATTGTCTTAACTTTGATTGGCTATAGAATCGGGTGTATAAACCAATCTCCATCATTTATTGTGGTGTATTGGATAAATTCTCATTGTGTTGATTGTTGGAACATTAGACAAGTCTAGTTGTTGCCAGTTGGAAAGTCCTCGGTTTGTGAGGCAAGGGTAAACCCTAGACAAGTCTAGGTGTTGTGGTTGGAAATCCTGGTCAAGGCTAGGTCGTTGAAAATCCTAACGAGTGAAGTTAGGTGCTTGTATTTGCCAAGGCAGATAGTGGAAATCTCGTACCGGATTGGTCGGGGACTGGACGTATCCGGGTTGCGGGGAACCAGGATAAAAATCCTTTTGTCTGCGTTTGTTTTCTGTGATTTGTTATCTTTCTTGTACAAGCATTCTTTACTTATTAATTGTTCATCTTTGTAATTCATTGTTAACTTATTGAAAAGATTGTATCTTTAATTTCCGCTGTGTATAAATCTATTTGCAAAGATCTATTTGTCAAAGTTATATTTATCTGATCTTAATCCAATCTCTTTCATATTCTTGTTAAGATTGTTTTGTTGATTAAGAACCAAGCGTAGATCACTCTACTTGGTTTCTTAGGCAACATTAGAAGGAATTTATTTGTGTTAATATCATTGAGCGAAAAAGTTTACTATATACACAACACTATTCAACCCCCCCTTCTAGTGTTGTTTGCCATCCACAGGATCCAACATATCCCACTTCTTTTTTCGCCTTTCTTGCGTTTCTGGGCTCATCCGAGCCCCGATTCCTACACGGTTTAATCCTCTAGATTCCACACAAAATCCCATCCATTCCTAAATGCTCCAAATTCACAACCAACTTGTGAATTTAACATTCTCATTTCATCTTATGAGTTCCTCTATACAATCTTCCTATTACTACGACGTGAATGTTACTCGGTGTGAGACCTTACAGCCTGACCCTTACTACAGACCGAGACTCGAAGTCTCAAGACGACAGTGACCACTAGCAGTAGGTGTCGTCCCTGTTTCAGGATCATCGATTACATGATTGGTTCGTTGGCAAGAGTGCCGACGGGATCACTCTGACTGTGACTGTGATATTTTCCGCAGTTTTAGTCTCTTCGTCATAACTATGTCACTTGACTAGTCTAGGGTATGGTTCTCTATCAACCCCATTAGCTAGCAGTGGTCAGTATACGTCGGTCTCTGGTACATACATGTTGTACATGTTACAACATACCTTGGCCAAGGTTTTACCGAGAGCCGTACTAACCTGCGACACTAACTTCCCATTAACGGAAGAGACGAATCCTCTGTTGATCACTACTTAGCTCATATGCTTCGAATGTCACCCAGCCTAAGATCTTTCAGCAGTCCTAGCCTCGAAGCTAGATCTTTAGACCTAAGTGACACTGTTCACACATAGCTTCATACAATGATCTCAAGTCCTAAGGACCAACTTACCTATTATCACTTAGAGTTATTAATAATAGTTTAGTTAATGTTGAACCATTTAATAACTCTTTGTTTGGGTCGTTCAGTGGAATCATTCTCTAGTGAGCACATGCGCCCTGTCTCCGACTTCGCCAAGCCGTATGGTTATGAGACAAACCAGACTAAGACGCAATGGTCTGTCTGATGTGCCGATATCCCTTATCTCGACACGTCTATGACCACAAACGCTTTTAAGATTCAAGCTGCTATCGGTCAGACATTTCTCATAATCGTAATCTACATTGTGAAACATGTGTGATCTAACTTTGAATCCAAGAAATAATCCAAGTAATAAATAACTCAGACAATATTTTTACCAGAAAGAATACTTTTATTTATTGAACAAGATGTTTATTAAGATAAATAGCCACGAGGGCATACATCTCTCTACACTCCTCGTGTTCGATACCTACTCGCCACTACACCGTGCGCTTGCGGTAAAACTACAAATGTTTCCTGGGTGTATATCCGGGACCGATCAAGTTTTTGGCTCCTTTGGTGGGGAGGTGTTTCCTGTTGAGCCAATTTGTCACAATTAGGTTGATTAGATTATGTTAAAAACAAACAAACAAACAAACAAAAAAACAGAGAGAGAGAGAGAGAGAGAGAGAGAGAGAGAGTTTTCCCACCACCTGCTATTATTATTATCTTTATCTCTCTTTGTACCACTGATGTCTTTTCTAGGTTGTTTACTTTGCTTGATCCGGTAAAGTTGTTGCAGTGATTGTGCTTCCAAAGAATATGCGACCGGGTTCTATACAATCCTACATATATCTCGCTACATTCTGTCAGGTTGATGGAGATTCCTTCAGGAAAGGCTTGTCCAGGTTTGAAAGAATGTTAGGAATGTTCCAGATGGAGTCAGAGCATGAGTGGGATGGTTCCATGCTATTTAATATCTTCGCTAGAAGGCTAAAGGGACCCTCACGTGAGTTTATGAAGAGGATGCCAGTGGGAAAGTTCAGTGGTCTGCAGTTGGCAGCAACCTTGGAGCAATTGATAGATGATGCTCAATCTACCAGTTCGCTAACCGTTATGGTAGGTAAACCATCCGACCAAGTATTCATCGATTTCGTTATGGCTAATGTCTCTGGTGTAGGTACTATCATAGATGGAGTGTATGCTTCACTTGAAGGTGATCATATCCACCTTTACACCATCAACACTCCACAAATAGAGACATCTGAGCTGTCGGAGGAGGACACATATATGGACACATTGAGAAATATTGTCGACCTAGTTCGAAAAACCGGTCCATTAACAATAACGGCAGGTGATTCTTTTGAACTCGGATTTCAAAACTTTATTACTCATTGTATCTCTCCCACATGCACAATTGATGATGGAGTCTATGCTCTAGTTGAGGGGCACAAGACCCATTTTACACCACAGTCGAGATACATAAGCCCATAGAGCCACCTTGTACCGTCGTTGCCCCCCTGCCACCCACCTGAGGCAGAGCAGCCTATACCATCAGAGGATATTATTGAGGAGGTCGTACCTACATTCTCGGAACAGACCATCGAGGAGGACCTGACTTGGGACGATGACAGCTGCACACAGATGGAGCCCGAATTGTGTCCCCCTTCGTTTAAGCTGCTGTATCCACCTCTACTTTCTACATAGGCTGATCATCCCTCAGAGGACCACCCTTCCACTGACGCCGAGGACTATCCCATGGAGCGTATGGCTCCCATTCAGGGAGATCTCGTTACCCCCTCATTTCTTACATTTGATTTCCCTCCAGTGTATGATGTTTACTATGATTTATATTCTGATAGCTTGCTACCCGAACAACCTGATGCGAACAACGAGGAGTTGATCGACGTGGTGCACGAGAGTATAGATTTATTTACAGGGAAGTGTTGTTAACCATCTTTAATTTGAAATACTTATGTTGATGACCCTCTTTGGAATACATTTATTTTGGGGAAGAATTATTCACATCAGATTGATGCGGCTTATCTCTTGCAGGGTAGAGGTGGAGTCCTTGGAGAGATGCTGGGAGCCGCATTGCTGGAATCTGAGGGAGTCCGTGGATACAGGCGTCTGGCGGAGCCACGGAAGGAGCAGTTGGAGCAGTTGCCGGTACCGGCAAAGATACTGGATCCGCCTTTTTTATAGGTGATATCAATCCAGTAGTGTAGTATTTTATGATTTCAATAAACACGAATCCTCTCGACAGCGAGAGGACCGTATAGATTTGCTTGAATAAATATCACCTCATATGACGGCAACAATAATCATTTACACCCTACCCTTTATATGTTATATTAATTGCCCTCTTCACATTTTGATGTGTCACACCCTTTTTGCTCACCACCCATCGAGCATCTCTTTCAAGTGAATACTCACATTCTTATTCATTTGACTCGATCTCGCTTAGCAAAGCCGTGACATTTTTGATCGAGTCATTTGAATAGGATTGTTTGGTATAAGCTTGGGGGAAGGCGCTCTCATGCATCATTGCATGTGCTTGTAGTTGCATTATGATTTCATGTCATTCATTTCATCATTTTTCATTCACCCCATTATTATTATCGTTGTTCCTCATATTCTTTCACTATGATCACATTGAGGACAATGTAAAGTTTAAGCTTGGGGCGTGCATTTCCATGCCATTTAGTTACACTTTTACTCTAATTTTAAGGTTTTTAGAATTTTTCAATTTTAGGGTTTTTAGAATTTTTCAAAAAATTTTGCATAATCTTTTTGATTTTTCCATCTTATTTTCCTTTTATGTGTGTTCATGCATCATATTGTGTGCTTGTTTTTCTTTTCTTTCCTCTCTTTTATTTTTTATTTCTTTATTTTCATTTCCTTCTTTTGCTAGATATGTTCCTTATGATGATATCTCTTAATGCTTTAGCAACCATCATGATGCTAATTATTCCTTGCCACGCTACTTAGAGTATCTCATAGTCCTGCTATCCATGTGTTTGCTTATATATTCTTTTGATGATTCCTCTATATGAATGCATGATATTAATTGAAGCAGAATGTATGGATTAGTGTTTAGTATGCTTTTGTTGGAAATGCACCAAGATTCACGCATCATTAGTATATCTGAAGCATCAGTTTTATTGTCTTATTCACCTTTTGTTGCCTGACTGATATGATTGTAAACTTTACTGCTTGACTACACTGTTCGTTGAAATGATTGAGAATATCCATGCTTTCATATAAATTTAGTTGATGTATTATCTCATTGAACCATTTGTGCATATCTTAGAGTGAACCGAGTGTTACACCATTTCCTTCTCCACATATATCTTTTTATTCTCTACATGTCACTTGAGTTCACCTCCTAAAGCTACTTATATCGCATCTATTTCCCAAAAATCCTTACAAAAGAAAAAGTTAGCTCCAAAAAGTACAAAAAGCCAAAAAGGAGCCAAAAACCAAAAATACAAATCATGTAGCTCCTACAAAAATCCAAAAAAGAAAATGAGAAAAAAAGAGTTCAAAAAGAAAAAGAAAGATATTTCTCTGTCGCATTATTGGAGCCACAAAATACTTGGGAAACCCAAGGCAAAAATCACATTTTCCACTATCATATTCCTTTAGATGCGACGCCTCAAGCTAAGCTTAGGGGGGTGAATTCATTTGACCATATGAGTGAGTACGACATTAGAGTGGAGAGGTGCACGAATGGGGAAGTTTGATAATACTGAGACTTAGCGAATTACTTTAGCTATGTAGATTTCTTATGAATTGATATAAAAATATGAATGACATGTATCTTATTCCATTCTCTATTGCATGCTTGGTGTGATTCTTATATGCTTCTGTTATAACTCTTGACTGAAAAGTGCATCGTCAACATTTGTATTTAAATTCTATGAAATGCGTGATGTGGATATGAATTGATTGTAAGAATTTAGAGAGTCCCTTTTGTTGTTCTTAAAAGCTTGCAAGTACCACGTTTAAGTAAGATATGAAATCTTTATAGCATGTGATTCGTATTTTCCGAGTTATCGTGATGTGTAGCTTATGGCTTGAGATATGAGAGAATAATCTAGCGACCCCTTCCACTTCGTATTCTTTTTCTTTCATTTCATTTCCTTTGTTTTCATTTCCCGAGTTCGTCTCTCTACTTATCTTTCTCGAGGACGAGTAAGAGGCAAGCTTGGGTGATTTTGATCGGTCCATATTTTACACATTTTTTCTGCATTTTTGCATATCATTTTGATCGCCCATATCGCGCTTTTCATGATTATTCGATGATATTGTGTTACTTTTCACTATTTCTTGTTTTTGTCGGATTTCAGAAAATATGGAGCGATCGAGAACATAAATGAGATTAAGGGATTTGCACGCATGTCGGAGCATCGCTCATGGCCTTATTGAGAAGCTAACGGCACTGGACGATGAGCGGGAGAAGAAGAAGATCGATAGAATCGACGAGGAGGCGAAGAGGAGAAGGAAAGATTCCAGAAACAGGCCACTCGGTCGAGTCACGCTAGTCACTCGCCCGAGTAAAGCAGCGTACTTGCCCGAGTACGACTGATGCGAAGATGTTTGCTAGCCTGAGTACCGCAATGTACTCGGCCGAGTAAGAACTCAACTCGGCCGAGTGGAGGCCAAGATTTCGAAGAGAGCAAGGCCAACTTTTCTTTTTTTGGATGATCTGTAGACTAACGTACTCGGCCGAGTCACACTTCTCACTCGGCCGAGTCATATTTCCACTCGGCCGAGTGGCTTGATCGCCCAGATTTTCAGACAGCCTCTCGCTCTTTTGAGATATGCTATCCTTTCAGCAGACAAATTATTTGTCTCATATTTTTTATGGATAGTAGACTTTCTGACGGTTCCAACGCCACCAAGAACGCGCTAATCAGAGGTCGGATGAAATCTGGGGAATTTCTGCAAGGTGACGCTACAGTGCTAAAATCACTACTCGGCCAGAGTTGTGTTCTACTCGGCCGAGCAGGCGTTGGCCCAGAACTTAAGTTGTGGCCAGAGCTGACTTTGGGCACGAACTTCAGAGAGTTTCTAGGGTTATTTGTGAGGGTTTTGTGGGAACTATATAGATGGATTGTAGCCGTCATTAGAGAAGAGTTCCTATTATTTTCTTAAAGACTTTTTTAGAGGTTTGGCCATGCCCTAGGCCCCCTCTCGGATCTAAAAGCTTGTATTTGGATTGGAATTCTTAATGAAAGCTAAGTATCTTTATTCTTGTTATTTGAATCATTGATTTGATATCTTTTTATATGCAAGCAATGTTTTTTATTGATTCCTATATCGTTATTTCTATGCTTGGTTGATCTTTATTCTGGGGAAAGGGGTGAACCCTATGGATCTAATTTCAGATTTGTGATGAATGAATGTCTATGTTGCTAGAATTGCTAGAATATTAGATTGTGATTGATTTATTACGGATAGCTAGGAATCTCCATTGATCCAGAGTTTGCAAGAGATTGGGCTCTGATCAATGGGAATGCCTAAATATTCGATTTAGGTTTATAATCGAGATTCACTAGGTTTGGTTTGCAAGAGATTGGACCAAAGCTAGCATTTTTATTATAAGTCTATACCCATATTCTTTTAAAAAAATTGGGCGAATACGAGCTATCATAATCTAGATCGTAACTCGAGTTTGCACGAGAGTGGGCTCTAGGTGCGATTGGACGATGATGTCGATCTTAATGCTAGTGGCTTAGATTAGAGTTTGCACGAGAGTGGGCTCTAATCTAGGTCGATATAGACCTGTAATAGCATGAGAGCGTTAGCTTGGTTCTCTATTCAGTTACGACTAGTTCACCTCAATTCAAGTCTTGCAACATTGAGATTCGCAATTCACAGAGATGCATGATAATCCGTAGTGTGGATTTCCTAGCCCTAGACTCTTTTATTATATTGAATTTGAATCGATATTTGACCGACTTCTTTATCATCGACACCGACATCCATCACCATTTCCATTACATCATACCATAACCATCTCCACCAATAAAACCTGCAGTCGAGTCAACCTAAGATAGATTGGAGCCGACACCACCTCCTCGTGTTCGATACCCGCTCTCCACTACAACGTGCTCTTGCGGTAAAACCACAATTATTTCTCGGGAGTATATCCGGGAGTGATCACCTTCCAGATCAACTAAGAAGCCCGCCAATGCAACCTTCCAGCTTGCCGTGCCGAGGACAAGGTCGCCTACCCTCCAACAGGAGCACCATCTGGAGAAGCCGAGCTTAATCGATGATCTTAACTCGCCCCTGAGGGCGGCCACGCATAAATATCTCTGACATGGTGACGTGGGCTCACCTACAATCGATTAATGCCAGGGGTTAAGGGCGAGAACTGATGGCCGTCCCTCGCGTCTCATTAATGCTCCTGACACCTCCTGACACCATTAATGTGGTAAATATCCCTGACACCGCTTCACTACTCGAGTGTCAACTAGGGTGATTCGACAGCTTACAAGACAGCGAACAACTGCCTCTCAGCCCTATAAATACCCCCATCATGCCTCTATTGAGGGGGTTGGTAAGTTGTTAATGCTAAGTAAAATCTGCTAGCTCACTTCAATACATAAGGCCGGATATCTTCCATAAATTTGCACCTTCCTCATAAGCTCGTCGCACTTCGCCGACCTGTCTTAAAGTCACCTAGTGTTCCCGGTGACTTTATCTTACGTCACTCGCTGACTTAGACATCGGAGAGGCTAAGGGCTGACAACCAGCCCTGCCTTTCTGACCTGTTGTTCGTCCTCGCAGGAAGCTCGCCCCAGCTACCGAGAGAAGGCGACCTTCAGGCAATCTCAAGGCGACCATGGACCCTTCACCTCTGAAGTGAGTTCCGAGTCGTGCTAACCTTGCCATCTACCCTAACTTGTAAATCATTGTATCCGTGATTCCCACTACAAACAAATTTCATTGTGTGCGGACTTGACCCGCAACAATATCCAATTGATTCTCAACTTCATTGGAAAAAAATTGAAACAATCCAACGCTTCGGATTTATGGGATATAAGGTATCCCTTTCCAAATCGAGAGTGATCATATATAAATGTAATGAAATACGAGGCAAATGCAGTGCCCTCACATTCATGGGTCCACAGATGTAAGAGTATATAAGTTGTAATGGAGTGTTAGCTCGTTTTTCCTTTCCAAATGGTTTTCTAGTAATTTTACCTACTAGACATGGTTCACATGCATGAATTTCTATTTTGGTAAGAGACATCACCCTTTAGCCCAGCGTTCTATCCTTACTTTTCCTATGTGATCTAACCTAGCATGTTATAATAATGTGTCATTATCATGTGTAGCTGACATAGACGTGGTTAACATATAATTCTAAAAGAACTATTATTAGTATTAAGAAGTGCCAAACCATTAAAACAAATACTAGATCGATAAAATTCATTACACAAACTTATTTTCAGACCATACTGTCCAAATAACAAATCAAATCCAAACCTAACTAAGGATACAACAAACACTACGTTCAGCCTTATTTCAGGAGCATGCAACACATCGTACAAAAGTAAAGTTTATCCCCCGTGCAATTTTGCTTTACATGTACTGACTCCCTTTACTTCTAACTTGTTATCGTTGCCTACATATATCCATCTGGTTTCCCAAGAAACAAAGTTGTACTCAACACATTAGTCTCTGTCTCTAGCTATGTAGTATGTTCCTCATGAATCAACAATACACCAAGGATCAGGTTCTATGAGCATAACAGTACTAGACACATAGGCACTATGACAGAAAATACAAGAAGAATCAAAAATTACTTTCTTTGGCTTAAGACAATCTCAAGAGAAGTGTCCCTACTGACGACAGTTAAAGCATCTCAGCTTATTAACATTCATTTTCTTCTTCTTCTCCTCATCAGCCTTCCTCAACTTTTTGAATTTTAAAGCTACACCCTTCCCTTTATTCTTCTTCTAGAACCTCTTGTTCTTGATGTTTTCTCTTCTGAAACTTAACTTAGTCACGTAGGAATGAGATTATGGTTTTAGGGAATATAACCGTTCATCTTCCAATTTCACGTGATGTGCCACATCATAAAATGTCCGGACAGTTTTATTATGAGTCAAGTTGACTTTTATATGTTTCTAGGAGCCGGGCAAGGAACAAGTCACATCTTGCATTTGTTGTTCATCAGTGAGATTGCACCTAGCAGCAGCTAGCTCCTTAATCATTCCAAACATCTCCCGGAGATGTTGCTTGATTGTTTGAGTGGAAATAATTTTATATGTATCAAACTTAATTGTCAGATACCTTAACTTCGACACAGAAGTTCCTCCCGGCTTATCAGTTAATACTTTCCACATGTCCCTAGCAGTATGATAGTCCTTGTACTCACAAGTCAACTCATCCTTGATTGAGCTTACAAGAATATCATGCGCAGTGTCATCCTTTTTCTTCCATTTGTTGTAAGTCTCAACTGCACGTCTGTGTTGGGCAGTGCTTCCTTCACCAGGATCTTCCATCTTATGGTTAGTGGTTTCAATGACCTCATGTTCCTCCAAGACATACTTCATACGTAAATTGCAGATAATGAAGTTGTCTCCATTGAGACGATCTCCTTTGCTGAAGTCAGCAATAATGTTTTTGGTAGCATCCATTTATGTATGATGGTCTAAGTTATAATTGAAATATAGAGACATTTAGAAGATTAGTCATTTTGCCCAAAAATATAATTTTTGACAAATCTTTAAATATAATGATTTAGTTAATAGCATAGAGTCGAAAGTTCATTAAATTTCCAATAATCATCCATGACTAAAAACTTCATCATTATTTTAAAGACTCTTTCAAAATATATCCATACTTATATCTTGTTTATTTCGAACAAATATAAATCTCCACATATATTATCAGAATATCATATTGCTCCCACTAAATTTATGTATCCAAACATAACATTAATTTCAAGAACATGTTATTTAACAAATTAATAATATTTGCTTAAAATATTATTATGGCTCTATTTACATAAAATAAGCAAGTGGAACGGTTCTGATAATAGAAAACTTAGCAAACTAGAATTGCCAATTTAAATTATTAATGTTAACACATATCATTAAAAGTTCATTAGAAATTTAAATATAAAACTCTTGCAAATCCTTATACTAAAATACATGCATGAGAATAAGTAAGCAACATATGCAATAATTCAATAAGTTCCATTAAGAATTTTCATGAGCAACGAACCATATCATGCTCTTCCTATGCATTAACAAATTCATTCATATACATATTAAGGAACTAATGCACTTAATCAAATTAATCAAATTCATAATCAGATTATATTTTCAAGAAGTAATCTTGAAAGTAATTTTAAAAAAAAAATTCTCAAGAAATTAAATTAATTTGATCATGTATCATGAATATATTGTTATATGGCCAAAATAAATAAGTTGAAATAGCACAGAGGCCCAACCTTTATAATAGCAATAGCCATAATGTTTCCAGGCCCAAGAGCCTAGAAATTAAATCGAATAATCATTTGCAAGGGTTAGTGGGGATGATAATGAGTTCGGGCTACCCACTACCCAATCGGGCTAGCCTGATTAAGCCTGGCTCAAATCTTAACCCGATTGGGCGTCGGGCATACCCAAAGCCCAAATTTTAATCCCAAAGGAATTTTCGGGTCTACCATCGGGCATACCCAAAGCCTGACACTAAGCCCGATCATAAACCCGAAGCCCGATCATACCCAAAGCACAGAGACTCAACGCTCTGCTCTGCTTCGCCTTGGGAAGACTCAAAGCCTGACACTAAGTCCAAAAGCCCGAAGCCCGACCATATCCAAAGCCCGCTGCTCCCGAGCAGAGCTACGCCTCCTCGTCGGTGTCTGTGGCGTTCGAGATGGGGCTGATGGAGCACATCTTAAGATTGGAGTTGCTGCTGGTGATGGAGCATGAGATGACCGAGTCTTTGGATTCCGACGGAAATGTAGAGGCCTACCGCGTTTGGAGTCTGTGGTCTTTTGGCGATATTTGAAAAAGAAAACAAGCAACCGATTAAAAAAGGTCTTTTGGCATAGTAGAGAGCTTCAACCTCTGCATTTCTCAGGAAAATGCAGAGCTTTGGAGTCTTGGTTAGAAGGGTTCTATTTATTTGGGCCTCTGAGCTGACCATGAGAAAAATGATGGATTTTTATGGGGTTTGGTAGCTGAGATTGTTTGTTTGTTAGCGTTATTTGTTCTTCATTTGTGAGTTGGAGCTCGCCATGCCCTCTCTCAAGATCGCCATGGCTGGAAGCAACGAGGTTAACGCCAATGAGACCAAGGTGTATAGTGGAGTTTTTTGTTCAATGCTTTGTTTGATGGAGCAGAATGGACTCTTATGGTTTTGTTTGTTGATTCTGGGCTGTTCTTTGACGAGTCTTGTTTTTTGTCTCGACGAATCCGTCACAAATTAGCAATTTAGGGTTTCGCATGCTTTCAAAAACTTGTAATCACTAATCAGACGATGAAACACTGGAAGCTTCATGACCTCTCATGAAATTGCGAAAAAGTTTGAATCTTTGTTCTCGGAACCAAACAAAATCTTATTCTTTCCAAAAAAAACCTAATTCTGCAGATTCCCCCAATTAATTTCAATCGTGCAGTGCAAACAAATGGCTCAAAATCAACACTTGCTCTTAAGAGGTTTTAGAAAGTTTGAATCTTTGCCTATGTTTCTCATTCGAATAGTTCCCAAATAAGAAACGGAACCCACTATTCTCTTACTTTTAATAGGTTTTTGTTGAAGAGGATTAACCATGTCAAATAGCCATGGTACTATATTTATAAAACTCTCATGTTGAGGTGGGAGTCCAAGGGCCTCCCCACTAACTTAGTGGGGAGTAATGGAGAGTAATGAGGGGAGGGAGGCCAAAGGCCTCCCTCAACTCACAACACTCCCCCTCATCTCTCCATTACCTTGGGTTAAGTTACCAATATTTTGGCTTCAGGCCCAGAATCAAATTTTTATTTAACTTGTTAAATTTGCACTTGGAGTTACTGGGCTTCAGGTCCAAATTTGGTAGTCAAAAATTAATTATTAAGGGAAATGGGGCTGCAGGCCCATTAAACAGGCTATCTAATTTATTGAAATTAAACAAGAATCCCTTAAAACCATTTGTTAGGAGATAGGTCTTGGATGTAACAACCGAAATAAGGTCTGCTGTTTCATTCAAAGGACTACGAATCATCTATAAGCCTAATTGATCAGGACAAGCAGATAACATATCATGTTATAGCAAGGTAATTGCTAGTTGGTATACACGGAATAGATAATGGACACTTTACTAATACTTAAAATACACAATATATTGTAGAGAAATACATCGCAATCAGCCCCATCCTTCGAGATTGGATTGCAACTTCTAGACGTGCTTAAAATAAAAACCACTCATCTTCCAGATCAACCAAAAACAGAGTCCTCAACCAAGTTCTGTCGTAAGCATTCTAAATGGCATGCGCTAGGTCTCATGGTGGTCAGTGTGAACCCATGTCCGATAAAGGATGTTGGGTATTATGTCGGGATATTGAGTAGCGGTTAGTCTGTTAAGAGGCATAATACAGGTTCTACATAGCAGATAATTTTTTTTTTGCACAAAAAATCATAGAGAGAAGATCCAATCCTACAATATCACTCAGGTGTCATAATAGGTCATTTGATCACCTATCATATTTCACAGATTTATTTCTTGGAATATCTTTTTAGCATATTAATGATTACTTCATAATGTACATTGGAATAATACAACAAAAAAATTGCTGTCATGAGTTGAAAACCAGTATGAATTTCATAAGATGATACGGTATCAATTGAATTTCATAAAATGGCATATAGCATGTGTTAGTTACATGCAGAAGTGGAAACCAACAGGTCAAGTAACAGTTTTCATATGCTAAGAAATTAGATACTCTTTCAATTGACAATATAGGCGAAAGATTAAAATAATGGATATGAAGTAAATTGTGGATTTAAGAAAGCTGTGCTACCAAATTCTTCATCGTTTGTGTAGCTGTGTTGGACACCACTTCTAATCATATCCCTCTCTATGGCAATTATCCTGTTTGAGACATTCGCATGTGAAAACATGTTTCCTTTTTGAGACATCTGCAGGCCCAAATTTGTTTGTAGCTATCTACGGGATCGATAGATATTACCTCTAGATTAAAAATCTAGGGACGATCGTTAAAAATTGAGATCCGTAGATAGTTCTGCTCCCGATACGCTCCAAATAAAAATCCCCGCAAAGCTTTGCCGCAACGGATTACCGCAACAACAGATTCCTTCGCGCGTCGGGGTTTGATTTTTGGTAGGAGACGGGAAGAAAAGCTCAAAAGAGAAGAGCGTTCATCAGGTTACTTTAAAATTCACCCAAGACAATTACCCCTTCATTCAAAAAGCCCATGTTCAAATAAACTCTTCCTTACTTTAAATTCATTTCCTCCAAACTGTCAAAGCCCAGGCCTGAACCAATTTCCCTTTTCTCTCTACTTGAAGGATGGGTTCCTCTCTCTTCGACACCATGCAGCAACAGCTGCCGCTTGTCCACACCTTCGATTCGAAACCCTACCCGCCGCCCCATGTTAGGTTTAAAAACCCTAGACGACTTCGGGATTTCGATTTGGAACGATTTCCTATCCGATGCGAACTCATCCTCTGGGTTTCTCCACTATTTATACGCGATGGATTTTGGGGTTTTATGCATACAAAATCCTCTTTCTACTCTCTCTAAATTTCTGATTTCAATCTGGGTTATCCGATTCCGTTTATGTTCTATTTATTTTTGAGTTAATTTAGGGATATGATGATTCACAATAATGCCTAAGGATCTTTCCCCATGTGTATGATTTTCGGCAACCTGTTTGAGTTCTCGACGACTTCGTCGCGGCTTTCTCTTCCTCTTTTTTGTTAGGTTTTTGGCAGTTCCGTCGGCCGCCGAGGCTTCCATTGTCCCCGACACTGTTCTCTTGCCTTCGGTGTTGGTTCGCTGCTATTTCCTTGCATTTGGTGTTGGTTCGCCTCTGTCTTCTTGCCTTCGGTTTTGGTCTGCTGTTGTTCCCTCAAGCTGGGTCGCAACTCGCATTTGCTAGGCCTGAATTTGGGCCGATTTGTCCTGTTGATTGAGCTATTGATTTGGGGTTTTCCGGCCCAGTTTATTCTTTGTGTAACTTGTATTGAGGTTTGAATGTTATTGGACTTGACGACTAACTACTATTGTATTTGGTATACATTGTAGTGGAGCCCCTAGGCTGGTAGACATGGACTGTTTAACATGTCGAAGAAGCGAATCCGATCCCACCGATCTTTAAAACAATCTTTTGTTTATAACTATAAAATCTTTTGTTTATGATTGTAAACAATTGTTTCAGGTTTCTTTATTAGCTTTAAGTAATTTGTTATGTAAATATTTATCTTTAGACATGGAGTTGATTGTTTCTCATACATTGATGAACTGCTAAGTATGCCCCATAAATTATGTAGCAGGATCTACGCAAAATAATGATTTCGATACTATGTTGGACTTTGTCAATTGATCCATGATTTGTTCATACCGCCGACAACTTCACTGAGACACTGGTTTTTTTTGCATAGGGACCTTCCTTGCTACATAATCTAGGGTTTAGAATGTGGACACTTACTGAGAGCTCGAAGCACACTTGACAATGACACTTTATGGCACTAAACCAATATCTAGGATGTCATACACTTAGCTCACTGTCTAAAAGGCGTGAATATGATAATGGTTAATGTATTCACGATAACGTGTTGAAGAGGATTAACCATGGCAAATAGCCATGGTACTATATTTATAAAACTCTCATGTTGAGGTGGGAGTCCAAGGGCCTCCCCACTAACTTAGTGGGGAGTAATGGAGAGTGATGAGGGGAGGGAGGCCAAAGGCCTCCCTCAACTCACAACAATTTTAATGTTTTTATTGTAATTTTATTACGCTAGGCTCAATGGGTAGCCCAAAGCCCGATGGGCTGGCCCAAAGCCCTCTTTAAACCCATTTGGGTATTCTTGAAGATGGACATATAGGCTTTGGGTCGGCCCGAAAGCCTGCCCGCTTGAATGGGCATCTATTTTTCCGGCTCAGCCCGGCCCGGCCCGTTCTCATCCTTGAGGGTTAGGGAATAGCCTATATGTCGGCCCATAAATTATTGGCCATTCACGGCCCAATAACCAATTGATATGTTAAAAATGGAATGAATCCCATGAACATAATATGCAATAGCCCAACCAATGCAAGATGTTTAAGGCCTAAAAGGATTAATATGTTATTTAAAAAAATGTTATGCAGGCACGTAAAAAATATACATTGCAGGCCTGAATATAAAATTATTGTAGGGACCAAATGTTAATAAATGCAGGCCGAAGAAATAGAAGGCCCAAATTAAATTTAACCATTAGTCCCAAATAAACAGAAGTGAATGGTTGCAGGCCCAATTAAAAATAATGTAGGGCTTCAGTGACATGCTACTAGATTAATTATAAATGAGCATTAATAAAATCCGAAGGAAATTAATGAATCAACTTGATTAAGCATGCCATAATCAGAATTGAAGAACCATGGTAACAGTCAACCATCAGAGAGGGGGCATGCCCTCATGGCCAATCACATGGGGTCTTTTGGTCGGATCGGGTGTGTTTGGGGGGGGGGGGTGGGGGGGGACCAACAGGACCGGGGGGGGGGGGGGGTGGGGGGGGGGACCAACAGGACCGGGGGGAAGACCAACAGAGGACCAGACCCCGACTCTGACGCGACAGGGGCCAGTGCCCAATGCCCGAGAGATGATCGTGCATTCAAGCCTCCTCACGCCAAAAAGCCAGTGCCCAATGCCCGAGAGATGATCGTGCATTCAAGCCTCCTCACGCCAAAAAAAAGAATCGATCCCCCCGCAGAAGGGGAATGGTCCTCCAGGCCAGGAGGTAGCGGGCCGCTGCCCCAGTTCCAATAGCTGATGGTCCGAATGCCAGGGATGATGCCAACGATGTTGGCAGGCGATGAGGCAATGGCGACGCCCAATGATGTAATCAGGATTTTCTTTTGTCCTAATCCAAAATAAAGATGATAAGACGAATAATATTTAAAAATACTATTAAATTTCTACTACGGGCTTCATGTCAAATATAGATCACCATGTTGCAATTTTTGTAATGATGAAAATTTATTACATCTAAAAATATGTTTGTTGTTGAAAGAATTTGGAAAAGAAGTGAAGATAATCACCAAATTAGGAGTAGCCATGGCACAAGCCATGGCTCTTTATATATTCATATGAATTAGAAGTCCAAGGGACTCCCCACTAACTTAGTGGGGAGTAAATGGTGCGATGTTGAGGGGGGAGGCCAAAGGCCTCCTTCAACTCACAACACTCCCCCCTCATCTCTCCATTACCTTGGGTTAAGCATATGAATACTTCAGTATTCGTTATGCAAATGAGTTGGATACTTCTGGATCCATAGCCACTGTGGTTTCCTCGTTAAAACCTTAGTTGTGGAAAACCCAGTAGGAAAAAACCAGCAGCTTAAGGGAAAAGAGTACAACTATCGAGGGATCCTCCTGATTTGTACGAGATTCAGGCTTACAGATATCCTATGTATCTATACAATCATCTCCTATTCGTCTATACATACATCATGTTCTGAAAGAAAATACAATCATCACTCTTCTTATACAAGTTTCACTCATCTAGCGGCTATAGTAAAGCAGTGCCCAATGGACCGGGGGGGGGGGGGTGGGGGGGACCAACAGGACCGGGGGGGGGGGGGGGTGGGGGGGGACCAACAGGACCGGGGGGAAGACCAACAGAGGACCAGACCCCGACTCTGACGCGACAGGGGCCAGTGCCCAATGCCCGAGAGATGATCGTGCATTCAAGCCTCCTCACGCCAAAAAGCCAGTGCCCAATGCCCGAGAGATGATCGTGCATTCAAGCCTCCTCACGCCAAAAAAAAGAATCGATCCCCCCGCAGAAGGGGAATGGTCCTCCAGGCCAGGAGGGTAGCGGGCCGCTGCCCCAGTTCCAATAGCTGATGGTCCGAATGCCAGGGATGATGCCAACGATGTTGGCAGGCGATGAGGCAATGGCGACGCCCAATGATGTAATCAGGATTTTCTTTTGTCCTAATCCAAAATAAAGATGATAAGACGAATAATATTTAAAAATACTATTAAATTTCTACTACGGGCTTCATGTCAAATATAGATCACCATGTTGCAATTTTTGTAATGATGAAAATTTATTACATCTAAAAATATGTTTGTTGTTGAAAGAATTTGGAAAAGAAGTGAAGATAATCACCAAATTAGGAGTAGCCATGGCACAAGCCATGGCTCTTTATATATTCATATGAATTAGAAGTCCAAGGGACTCTCCACTAACTTAGTGGGGAGTAAATGGTGCGATGTTGAGGGGGGAGGCCAAAGGCCTCCTTCAACTCACAACACTCCCCCTCATCTCTCCATTACCTTGGGTTAAGCATATGAATACTTCAGTATTCGTTATGCAAATGAGTTGGATACTTCTGGATCCATAGCCACTGTGGTTTCCTCGTTAAAACCTTAGTTGTGGAAAACCCAGTAGGAAAAAAACCAGCAGCTTAAGGGAAAAGAGTACAACTATCGAGGGATCCTCCTGATTTGTACGAGATTCAGGCTTACAGATATCCTATGTATCTATACAATCATCTCCTATTCGTCTATACATACATCATGTTCTGAAAGAAAATACAATCATCACTCTTCTTATACAAGTTTCACTCATCTAGCGGCTATAGTAAAGCAGTGGCGTTCTGGAGTGGAGTGCTTTTCGAAGTTGGTAGATGACGCCACTAAAGTATTCACTGAATCAGTCTTCAGTGTGTCTGCAAGGTACTGCTGGACCTGGCTGAGCGTTTTCAATACTTGCTTCTTGGATGATGAGCTTCTCAGAAGATGTAGACATTGGAGGATGATGTGTAGATATTTAGGAGGTGGCCGGCCAATTGTGTTGTAGTCATCGCGATGATCTTTAAACCTGCATATGCGATATATATTCCTTGACCCTTGGAAGTTGCGCAGAAGCAGCTTATCCTTGGTCTAGTGTTGCTCTCCAGGGCAACACTGTATCTGGTTAACAACTTTACTGGAGACGTTCTATCAAAGATATGTGTAGTTGGCCAGATAAATAAGTGTAACAAGTACACTAGAGCTAGGATCTTCGGGACCTAGGATGTCCTCCCCCTCTTCCAGCTACTGGAAGGTGTCATACATAAGTATCCATGTTTAATAGGATACAAGTGGACATCATTCTTCATAAACTCCAGGTGTATGAAGGATATTAAAGGGTTCCACCACGAAGGGGTTAAATATATAAGCCGAGATAATACCTTATTATACCTAGGTTTTTCATTTCCAAGGTATGCTTAAAGCTATCTGATATCTCAATGGTCTCTGCAGGAGATCCTATTTGCTTTAAGTCGACTACATGTAGGGCGAATATCACAAATCCTGTCAACGATCTTTGGAAAAAGATACAAGGGCAGAATATTGCTTAAGATCAACTAATGATCTTTGTAGCCTTTATGGAGAAGACGTGTCTACGTCTCTCTTTCATCTCTGAGGGTAGAGTATACCCTTCTGAAAGTTTTATATAGATCTCTATATCTATATTGTCGTATATATATATACAGTCACAACGTCCATGAGCTGCATGTATAGGCTTTTTCAGAGTAGTTTAGGCTTAGTAGGAAAATGTTCACATTTCCTTCATTTAAATTTCTTTATGAAATCCGAATTATATTCCACAGGTTTTTACACATTCAGGTGTATGGACTACTGGTCCAAAGACTTTGCTTTTCAAGAGTGCGTCCAGCTCTACTCTTATTGCCTCGTCCCACTTTGGCCAATCTATGCGTTTACGCTATAGAAAAGTGGGTAGACGTCATCGTCGTATTCAGCGACGTGAACGGCAATAGCGAAAGCAAAACCGTCGTCGACGACTGTGCTATATCTGACCAGTACCTCTCCAGTACGTACGTAATATAATGATGTTTCTCCTATTGTGTCCTCTGCAGGGGAAAATAGGAGGGGAGAGGTTGCTGGTCTGAGCTCAGCATCCTGTGGTTGGATCATTTTGATATATCCAGGAATCTTCCTATTATGAGGAATTATATAGTTTGAACCTGGCAGGCGTCCTCTTTTCAATTGAGGTACAGCCAATTCTGCTGCCGGTGGATTGCATCCATCTTTGGGAATGTCAATCCTAGCTAGCGTGTTGGCAGCAGGGACGTGTGAACAAACAATCTTCTGGTTGTCCGCAAATTTATCCATCAATTGATGTACTTTAGTCTGAATGTGAAGGATCTTCTGGAGCTCAACTTCACACATAAAAAGTATGCGGATCATAACGAGATGAGGACTTTTGTGTCCCATGATATGGTCTCAGAAGCTTCAGGCTTCTTTAGACTGCGTGCCTATTTCAATGAGATTTTGCTCATGAAATTCACATTTATCAAGACTTGGTGGTAAACCATAAGCAAGCAGCATCAGTAATAAGATATGGCAACAAGCGGGTCGTATCGTGATAAGCGATGCGGAATGCAATGTGATGGTACCAAAACATCAACAGGCAACTGCGATTTTACAATGGACGTGAAATCCATTGGAGTCTCTTTACCAGAGACTCTTCTAACCCGTTATAAGTTTGAACATGCTGGAGGATGTTCAATTTTAATGCCAGTTGCTTGGCAGAAGTCTTGAATGATATGTGTAGTAAATTCACCCACATTATAAGCTTTTGAGAAAGCTAGATTGCGAGTGAAAATAAAGGCACAGATAAGACCATCTAGTAGATGCATATATCAGTATAGTAATGAAGTACCGAAATGGGCCATTTGCGGGGTGAATAGGCCCGCAAAAGGTCACCATGTATCTCTTAATGAAGCCAGGAGACTCAAAACCCACGTTCAGGAGGGAAGGTCTCTCTATTATTTATCCCTTATGACAAATGGGGACAAGGAAACTCAACCTTTTGAAGAATCTTCGGGTTCTCCAATGGATTCATTTGATGATGCATCCATCATCGCTGATCCAGGATGACCAAGTCCTTTTTGCCAGAGTTAAAAACTATGGCAAAGAAAGGCACTTCTGGTGCTCAGTCGAGTTGGCTTTCTATAAGAAGAATATCTGTAAATTATAGGGGCCCGACGGGGGTCCAATGAACTCGTAAGTAGATGGTCTTCTGGCCATTCTCTTGATGAGTTACATATTGATATTCAATATATATTAGCCACAATTTTCAAGTTATTCTTTAAAAGAAATATCCTTGAAAATTGGAGATTTCCTATATGTTTAAGAGGAGAATTTGCATCTTATAGTCTCGTTGTATGTGGGACCAATATCAATGCTACACCAGTGCAACGAGGCACTGTCCACAATATACCATACTTCATCTATAAGTAAAACGAAATTCTATTTAAGTCAATGAAAAAGACATAAAAGTTCGTACTTAAGCAAATTAAAGATGAAGCAACATTGAATTTTAAATGCATAGATAAAAGATGAAGCTTAATCGAGCAGGTCGTCGTTATCGAAGTCTTTTACAGTGAACATCATTGGTGGCTGAACAGCCGCCAAGTTTGTTTCAGGCAGAGACTTCTGGCTCGCCTGATATAGTTTCTGGAGGTGGCGAGGAGTGCGACAGATTCTAGACCAATGGCTAGTCATGCCGCATCTATGGCATTTATCCTCCCTGTTCTTCTTAGGAAGTGACACTTGGTCAGTATTCTTTTGCTTCCATATGAAGTTAATCTTTCCTGTATTGTTGTTATTGGACGGGGATGCTGCTCCTCGTCCATTCTTCATCACATCTTTCCCTTTGTTATTATTAGCCTTCTTGTTTTTCCACTTCTGGGGAGAAACGTGGTGGGCTTCAGGGATAGGTGCAGTGCCAGCTGGACGTAAATTATGAGTGGATAGGAGTAAATCTCGATTCTGCTCTGTCCTAAGTAGGCATGAGATCTGATCAGAGAATTTCGAGAAGTTGCGTTCACGATACTGCTACATGAGGATTGCATCTTTCTCGTGAAGCGAGGTAAATGTATTTTCCAACATGCGTTGTTCTGCCACTTTTTTACCGCACAACTTCAGGCGTGAGGTGATATTATGAAGTGCAGAATTATACTCAGCGACGGACTTATAGTCCTGAAGTCTGAGGTTTTCCCACTCATATCTGGCACACAGTAATATTACATCAATTTGATGTTTATACCGTGTTCCAGTGCTGTCCACAGCTCCATTGGGTCCTCTACCGTTAGGTATTCGGCCTTTAAGGTCCGATCTATATGTCTCCTAATATAGATAATGGCGGTCGCCTTATCTGCATCAGAGACGGTGGTAGGAGTTCTGCTAGATGATTGTGCCGCTTCTGGGGCCTTACTAGCAGAAGCATCGGCTGCTGCTGGGACCGATGAAGGAGCCAAAATTGAGCCAAGGAGGGCCATCGAACGCAAGTGGAACTTCAGGTCCACTCGCCAACTTAGGTAATTATTTCCTGCAGTAACAAGAACTTCGAAATCGATACTTGCCAATTTTGCCATTTATCTATGCAATTTTAAAATTAGCATGAATTAATTAAACTGTAAATTCATGCATAAACAATAAAATAAGTAAAATGTGGGGATCAGCCAGATACCCAAAAACGTTCAGAGTCCATAGTCAGATATACAGTTCATAAAGAAAAATACAAGTTGGAAACCCAGAATGTGTCTCTATATTTTATAATTTTGGCCTCCGTCTTCATTTGTCGGTACATCGGTCTTAGGCATAAATACATATAATCCTCACTTACAAATTCTCTCAAAAAGAAAATAAAATTGCAAGGAATATAAAGGGTATCAAATTGGCCGATCCCAAAAATCACATTTTAGCTTATATAAATATCTACGAAGTTTATAAATGCCACATGCACAAAAGAAACAACCACACATGTATATAACACATGCATATATTAAATGGAAAAATAGGCATAAAATATAATAATCTCTCGGACCACGGGGAGACGTCATACACCGTTAGGTTAGTTGACTAATGGCAGAGCGGTCGCAGGATCCTTAAGATGATTATATTTTGAAAAATCCTAATATTCTATAAATTAATAATAATGCATGAGTGTTTTAATTTTAGCAATATGAAAGACTGGGCGACAGGCCCATAACAAGGAATGAAAATAAATAAATAAATTGAATGGGGCGACATGCCCATAACAAGGAATGAAAATAAATAAATAATTTGAATGGGGCTGCAGGCCCATAAATATTAATCATTTTAATATATTATTAACATTTGGGCTGCATGCCCATTTGCCAAAAATAAACAAATTAATTATTGCAATTGAATTAAATTGGCTTCAGGCCCAATAAGTCAAATTAAAATATTGTTAATATTTGGGCTTCAGGCCCGGTTTCAAAATTCTAATTGACACATTAAAAATTGCAAGGATTTAGTGGGCTTCAGGCCCAATGGCAAAATATTAATTAATTTGTTAAGTTTGCAGTAGGATTAACTGGGCTTCTGCCCATTTTTAGTACTCAAAAGTAATTGTTAATCTAAATGGGGCTGCTAGCCCATAAAATTTATTTTCATTTATAAACTGGGCTTCAGGCCCAAATTAGAACACAAAATTAATTATTATTCTAATTAGTTAATGAAAATAATTTCAATTAGCTATTTAAATTATCTGGGCTTCTGGCCCAAATAACCAGACAAAATGAATTAATTTTTATGTAGTAGGCTTCAGGCCTAATAAACATCCAACAAATTTATTGTTCTACAATATCATCTTTAAATTAGCATGTTGTACCCAGATAGCAATATCTGAACTCTGTCTGCATGCACTAGTTGTTACATCGAAAGATCTCTGATCATAAGTGCTTTAGTTTCCTTGTGTGTTTACAACATTTATTTAAAGAGACAATTCCACATAATAATCATAATAATATAAAAAAAATCAGATATTACAATAAGTTCCCAAGAATGAAAACCTATCATAAACAGGGTTAATCTGCTTGCTAGGCATTATAAAGCTTGCAAACTTTACCTTATAATAGATCTGAAAGTCAGAGTTAGACAGTGGAATAGACACATGGTATTTTTATGAATTGACACACCTCATGTGGAAACTCCATCTTTCGTTCTCAGAAAATATTGAAGTTTGTGATTTTCCCGGTGTTCAAATTGTAAAAATACCATTTATTATTTCATTGTTGATCAAATCATAAGAATGCAGCATCACATGCCACTTTCATGTTTCCTTTTCATAGTAGTTTGTCATTTTTGTGTGTGCTAATATCTAAGAATAACAAAATTTTTTTCATACTTGCATAGAAAATTGAACATGGCTATTTCTGATCTGTGAGTCTTTGCATCTCGAAACTTTGAGCAATGCTACCACCGATTTTTTTAATGATTATCAAATTGCCATATATTTATACATGCCTATAGAATAAGCTATGTAAAATAATAGTTATCAATATATTGTAAGTTTCTATGGGTTCAAAAGAGTTTACCTCTAGATCAAAGATCTAGGGACGATTGTAAAAAGATAAGATCCGTAGAAAGAAAAATCCATGCTCATAATACGCCAAAAAGGATCGTCGCACCGCAACAATAGATTCCTTCGTGCGTAGGTGTTTAATTTTTGAGGGGAGACGGGATGAAAAGCTCAAGAGATGAGAGCTTTATGTGCTGATAACGTGTTGAAAGAATTTGGAAAAGAAGTGAAGATAATCACCAAATTAGGAGTAGCCATGGCACAAGCCATGGCTCTCTATATATTCATATGAATTAGAAGTCCAAGGGACTCCCCACTAACTTAGTGTGGAGTAAATGGTGAGATGTTGAGGGGGGAGGCCAAAGGCCTCCCTCAACTCACACCATTTTTAGGTAATTACGTGACTACTTAAATAATCATACTTATTTTGGGTGTTGATTTGGAAATTTTTTTCCAATGAAATAACTAGCATACTCGTGAGGCCAAAGTAAAATTGTAAAAATGATAATATTAACGAATGATAATATTAAAAAATTAAAATGAAAAAGTCATTCCTAATAAATGTTTTACTAGGATCAAAATATAAACAAAGACATGAAATCTCTATTTAAAAAAAATCAAAGAATGATATCAAAAAACATTAATTTATATTAAAATAAATACCAAATTCAACCCATTTTTTCCGCTTAAAAATTAAAATACTAAATTTACACTGAATGATAAAGAAGCCAAACCAAAATGTTAAAGTAATTAGAGTTAAATACAGGATCGAAAAAAAATCAAAAAAGATAGTCCTTGAAAAATCAATGATTTAGTCAAAAAAATATAACCGAAAAGGAAAAGAATCTAATTCAAGTAAATCAAAATAATCATATATTGAAGCATATGTAGTTAGTCATGGAGTCAATTGGATGTAGAACTAGCAGGTGTGAAACCTTAAAAAATTATCAAATTCAAAACAAATTACAATATCAAAACTCATCCAAAACTATTGGAAAATTTTTGAAAAAAAGCATAAAACAAAATATCATACCTTGAAATCGCACAATAACTCCTTTGACAAAAAATTAAATGGTTTGCGTCCTGAGCAAGAAATTAGGTCTGTTTGTATAGCAAATCCCATTAGAATTTTTAGACGTTACGTGTTCTGAGCAAGGACGATTTGCATAGCAACTCCTTTTAAAATTTTATGACAAAAAAAATTCAATTAGTTTAAAATATAGTTTCCTAGCCCAAGCAGGTTTCGAAACTGAGACCGTGAGCCTTTCAACATCATACTTTTAACCAACTAAGGTGGTAAGCCAACATATTGAATAAAGAAGTTTTATTTGATCTTGCCCTCAGCAGCTGCCCAGGGCAGTGCAAGAGTAGTTACGCCTCTGGTCGTCGGCTTAGGGTGTTGATCGCTGACGAAGAAGCGTTGATCTTCAGTGCTTGTCCTCTGCATGTGCCTAGAGCTTCTCCTGTGCCGCTGTTGGCACTGGGCAAAGCCCGTCGTTGGCAGCCACTCGTGCTTGGGGTTCCGTCACCCCACCCGTTGTTGCTCGAAAAAGGGGACCGCCCCTTGTAAGCGCTTGGCCAGAATAGGGTTCGCCCCCCTGATGGCACCCGGCCAGAAGAGCACTTAGCCAGCGATAGGATGGGTCACCCCATGTGGATCGTCTGCTGATGATGCTCGACGTAGGGCATATAGCATGATCGATAGGCCGTTTATCAACCGTATGGCATCGCCAGGGGCGTAACTACTCTTGCATAGTATTTTTAAATATTATTCGTTTTATCATCTTTATTTTCGCCTAGGGCAAAAGAAAATCCTGGTTACGCCACGGCCGACGACCCCACGTCCATATTCTCCGATTCTTAGTAAATTGAAAATCAAAAAATAATTATAAATTTCTCGAGAATGCTCTGATAGCAATGAAAATTCTCAAGGAGGATGAACACAACAACCCTTGATTGCAGTGGTATAAGATCGAGGATGAATTATAATGCGCCATGAATCAAGATTGGAATTGATACGACCATTTTGAGATGGCCCAAGATCGGGTGACCCAAGCCCACATCGAAAATAGGCGGCTCTGGAGGAGAGCAGGCCCAACGACGAGGCCCCCACGAAGACTTAGAGTCGGGTCGGTCTCAATCGAGGCAGACACCCCCATCAGCCCACGATTAGCGGGAGCTAACTGCTACCCTAAACGTGCGCCCCCTTAATCACCATTAAGGGGCCCCATTATGTCCACCTTCATGACCCATGAAGACGCCATCAAGGAGGCGGATCATGGGGGTGGAAGGAGGGGACGTTGAGGGGGAGCGAACATGGGAGGGCTCCTATAAAAGGACTCGAGGGGCAGCGTACCAAAGGACGACTTCCTGGATACTGAAACATGGAGGTATTCTACTTACACGACTTTGTCTTCCACCTTACATTTCCTCTCTGTAGCTCGGTCCGAGACTCGCGTACCGGCCTCCCTGCGAGCTGTACTGATCCCACTGAGCTCCATTCAGATTCGTTCTGACTTAGGCATCTGAGGGGACTTGGTTGGAACCAAGGTCCGACCCCCCTAACGAGCTTACTCATCTATTCAGTCGGGGAGATCCAGAGGCACCGAGGCTACCCCTCCGCGCCCTTCCAACCGCAGCCGATCGACCTCGACGACGAGCCAGCTTGCCCCCACCATAAGGAGGCCGTCGCTTCGCCGAGGCTACCCTTCAACAAGCCGACGCGAGTATTCGCGCGTCCCTCATCATGCAAACGCGCCTCCAACCGATCATGGGGGTTCCACGTGTCCCCTTGACCACGTTGACCTCCAGTCTTCTGGTCAACAATTCAGCGGTAAGAAAACACCCGTAAACATCGGGCATCGTCTGTGGGAACCGAAGAAGCACCCACGTCAAGAAACCACACTCGAGATGATGCGGCCACGCCCCCCTCGACACAGAAGAGCGGCGGTGGCAACGTCAGTACTGGGGCCGTTCCGCGCTCGCCTGTGTAATACCTTAACCACTCGACGCATGCCCCAAGTAGAGGGGGCGGGCGAGCCCCGGACAAGACCTACGGAGGCAAATGACAGGGGAGCCAAAAATCTCCCCCGCCTCTCAATTTCTCCTGCGAGGACTTGGAGGAGGCGAAACCGCCGCACGAAGAGGCACTAGTCGTCTCAGCCGTTATCAATACCGTCAATGTTAGACGGCTACTCGTCGACACCAGCAGCTCGTGCGACATCCTCTTCATGTCAACTCTAGAAAGGATGGGGCTGCAGGCCGAAGACCTAGAGCCGAGCTCTGGGCACGTGATAGGGTTCATGGGACACTCCGCACCCATCGTGGGAGTAATCCGCCTCCCTGTTACGCTCGGGGAGCCGCCCAACTCGACCACTTTAACGATAGAGTTCGTGGCGCTGAGGATTGGGTCGTCCGCTCCTCAATGCGACTGGAGCCGTGGTCTCAACCCTCCAGTGGCTAGTCAAGTTCCGGAACCTGGGAGGGATCGGACAGGTCAGAGGCGACCCAGCAAAGCCAAAGATCTGCTACCAGCTGGCCGGCATGGAACACGCCGAGGAGCACAGTAACTCTATGGACCTTCTCGACCATAGATATGGCCCGAGGCCCACTCCTGGGGAAGAACCGGAACTCATTCCTGTCACGGACGTTGACGGAAGATTCGTCTCCATCGGGTCAGGGCTTGACCCAATCCTAAGAGGCGAATTAATCGGGTGCTTGGAGGCCAACCTGGAAGTCTTTGCCTGGTCACCCGATGATATGCCAGGAGTGGACCCCCGAGTGATCACCCACCGGCTAAACGCCGACCCCAATTTCAAACCGGTCAGGTAGAAGAAGAGAAACTTAGGTGGCGAAAAGAGGCGCCCGAGGAAGTGGAGCAACTACTTGACGTAGATTCATCCGAGAGGTCTGGTACCCGAAGTGGCTGGCCAACGTCGTGATGGTGAAGAAGTCCAGCAGTAAATGACAGATGTGCGTGGACTTCAGCGATCTCAACAAGGCCTGTCCCAATGACAGCTACCCACTACCTCGCATTGACCATCTCGTGGACAACGCTTCTGGCTACGAGATGCTCAGCTTCATGGATGCTTACTCCGGGTACAACCAGGTTCAAATGGACCTGAAGGACGAAGAGAAGACGTCCTTTATCACCGACCGAGGGACCTTCTGCTACAAGAAGATGCCCTTCAGCTTGAAGAACGCAGGGGCAACCTACCAAAAGATGGTCAACAAGGTGTTCGATTCCCAGATAGGGAGGAACCTTGAAGTCTATGTGGACGATATGTTGGTCAAATTTAGAGACCCAACTGACCACATCACCGATCTTCGGGAGACTTTTGAGCGGCTGTGAAGACACAACATTAGACTCAATCCTACTAAGTGCATGTTCGGGGTGAGATCCGGTAAATTACTGGGCTTCAAGATCACCAACCGTGGCATTGAGGCCAACCCCGACCAGATCGAGTCTTTGATCAACATGAGGGAGCCAATGACGATCAAGAAGATGTAGAGGCTGAATGGGCGAATTTCCGCCCTAGGACGTTTCCTGTCCAAGTCCGCGGAAAGATCCCACCCTTTCTTCAGGACCCTAAGAAATGCCCTCGCCGAGCCCGTCTATAAGAGGAAGGCTGTGCAGTGGGATGAGAGCTGTATTCGAGCGTTCGCTGAACTGAAGGAGTACCTCCGCAGCCCCTCGCTCCTCTCCATGCCTAAGGACGGGGAACCACTGAGCCTATACTTGGCCTGCACCGGAGAAGCGGTGAGCTCGATATTGATCAAAGAAGACGACGGGATACAGAGGCCGGTGTACTACACCAACCGAGTCCTGAGGGATGCGAAGGGGCGATACAGCCCCATAGAGAAACTGGCCTATGCTCTTGTGCTCTCGACGCAGAGACTCCGTCCATACTTCCAAACCCACACGATCCATGTCCTGAACGACTCCCAACTCGAGCAGAATCTCAAGAGGTTCGACCGGATGGGGAGGATGCTGAATTGGGGGGTAGAGCTGAGCAATTTTGACCTCCGTTATAATCCGTGGACAGCCATCAAGGGACAAGCACTGGTGGACTTCATCGTCGAGTGCACCGTGAACGGAGGAGCGCCCCCCGAGGAGACAGCCTCGGACATTGTAACGCCCCAATCTTTGTCTTTCCTTTTGACTGACGTCATTCTTGCTGATCATCCAGGGGACAGGGATGCATGGGTAGTCCATGTAGATGGATCGGTGACCCAGGCGGGGAGCGGGGCCGGCATCGCTATCCGATCCTCCGACAGGAACATCGTCGAGTATGCACTCTGATTCAAGTTTCTAGCCACCAACAACGTAGCCAAGTACGACGCCGCCATAAATGTCATGAGGCTAGCCCGGGCGCTCGGAGTGGAATCCGTACGTCTCATCAGCGATTCCAAACTCATCGTCAACCAGCTACAGGGGGATTATGAGGCACGTGAAGAGACGATGCAGCATTACCTGGCCTCGACCAAGACTGAGCTGTCCAGGTTCAAACACGTCGAGACCCTCCACCTGACGCGATCGGAGAATGACTGCACGGACACCCTGTCGAAGCTGGCCTCCTCCTCCCCTAGGGAGTTGGGTCGTGCCATTTACGTAGAGAACCTCCGGATCCCCAGTACGGAGGTAAAAGAAGTGATGGCCATTGACGTGAAGCCCACTTGGATGGATCCGATCGTTCGGTATTGTCACGCCCCACTTCCCTAAAATGGAAGGCGAGACGTGAGGAGGTCCGCTCAGACGTGGAGCTGTGAAGCAGCAGTCTGATCAGCATATAAAATTCAAATGGCAGGTCCTTGCAACACAATACGAAACAACGATGATAATAAAGAAATGAGACAATAAGCAATTTATTAAATCTCAGAATATCCATAAAATAAATTACAATATCACAGAAAAGCCACCAGGCTCAAAAGGAAAATCTAAGGCCCATACATGGCCAGCAAGGTACAACAAACAAGCAAAGGTGCCACGCACCGACAACTAACAGCAAGCCTAAACAAGGAAGAGAACATAAGCGGCCTCCAAGACAGGTCACCAGTGACCACAAACTCCTCCTCGGCAGCCATGGGCTCAGCATCAGCAAACACTACGTCCTCTGTAACGGCCTCTAGCTCGGGATCTAACATGTGTCATCCAAAAGAGCAAGGGGCACATGTCAGCAAGTCTACACGAGACTTGGGCAAGGAAACTGAAAGGAAAGTAAACTAACAACCTAGCAGTTATAGTAAAATGCAATGACATGGCAGTTAAGTATGATGCAACAGTTTAAAGGAAGAGACAAGCACGCATGATGTAGCAAAAGCTACCAAGTCATTAATTCACGAATCACTTATCACGATTATCACTTATCACGATTATCACTTTGTGCTCAGAGTTTCTGTCTTTTGGCTAGAGTGGCTGATCGGGCCAACTCTTACGCTCAAGCGATCGTTTAACCCTACCCCTCCACGTGTATCGAGCGTTGGGATTAGCAACACACTGTGCTCGCTTCTGGATCACGAGCCAGGAAGTGTATTTGGCATAGGGGTGCACCTAGCCTCAAGTCACGATGTAGGAGTCAAGTTCCTACTCGCCACAGCTTACATTTTAAAGTAGCGTGTGCTACACAAACACGATGAACAATCAAGTATGCAATGACATGAACAGATATTCGCGTACCGTTAATTGAAATTAAACATGACATGCAAGCATGATGAAGGTGATGGATCTAGCTTCGTTGTCAAGCTAGATCAAGGGCGTCTAGGCAGCTATCCTTTCACTGCCTAGTCTCTTTTACGCTAAACAAGGAAATGGCCTAAGGACATGGCCTAAACAAAAGGTTGGCAAGTTTCACTTGCCTAGCACCGAGGATGACGATCAACGAGGCACGTCACAAAATGTTAAACTACGGAGATGGAATCGCTGCCATGGCAAAACAATATTAGTTCGATTAGGGTTTAGCAAAAATCACAAAGTGGGTTATGAGAATATTAAAGGATCGATTTACTACCGTATCGTAGCTGAAGAACGATGCCGAGCAAGCACGACAACGGAAGAATGATCCGGAGAACTAGGGTTCAGATCTGGAAATGGGGAGAAAATCTGGAGAAATGGGGTTTTGGGGGGTTTTTGGGGTTTACTAACGGCATACAGGGAAGGTGGCTGGCGCAAATGACGGTGAGAGGGGGCTCCGGGGGTGAAGGAATGGATTGGGGAGTGTTGGGGAAGATCAGAGCTCCAAGGGGGAAGGAAATAGCCAAGAGAAGTGAAAGAAAGAAAGAGAAACGATCGGATGTTTAAATAGAAAATCGTGCGGCGGCTAGGCAAACCCTAGGTTTTCGACAGCGGTTAGTCGGTCAAGGAAGGTTGACTGGCCGACTAGTTTGGGAACTAGTCGATCGGTCGTTCAACTGTGACCGACTAAAATCAAACAGCGAAAGAAGGACGAAATCTGGGAAGTGAATTAGTCGGTCTGTGAAGGCCCGTCGACCGACTAGTTTGAGACCTAGTCAGTCGGTGAGTGTTCATGGACCGACTAACGATAAACAGTAACTTAGGTAAAATTAATCAAAGGAACTAGTCGGTCTGAGAGGAAGTTCTGACCGACTAGTTTCACATCTAGTCGGTCGGTGGTTGTTCTTAGACCGACTAAGAGTAAACAGTAACTCCTGAATAATTGATTTAATGAACTAGTCGGTTCCAGAAGAGTTCCTGACCGACTAGATTGGAATCTAGTCGGTTGGTTCCCCTTCTTGAACCAACTAACGTACACGAAAAGAGTCGATTCGAAGCGCGAAGCTTCAGGAAGGATTCCTATGGCTCCTAAGCTCAAACTAACTCTAAGATATGAGCGATATGAAGCTCGTCATGAGTGACTTACTCCAAGATCAACGATCTAAGGAAGAAGCTAGAAAATCACAACGAAACGAACGAAAACGAAAGCTACAGAAGGGAAAACACACATACGGAGAAAATCCACCAAGACATATATATCATATCGATAACACTAATGGGGCCCACCAAACTATATTGAGGTTGACACGGGCAACGACAAGCTCTATTGGCTAGACAAAAAGGAAAGCAACTGAAACCAAAAGCGTAACGATTAGAAGGATCGAAAAGCATGAGAACGGTCGTGTAATGATGTAATGATGCTCCATTAAGATACATGGAAGATAGTGTGTAAAAGATATAAGTTAAAATGAAAGTACGAAACCGGTCGATAAAATGAGTCGTTCGAAATAAGTTTGAGTCGTATATACATAACAAGAAGAATGGTTTATTCAGCTTATATAAAGCTATCACGAGTAAAAGTAAATCATTTACACGAACAATAAGGACATAGGTTAGAAAAATATTATGCGGCAGTAGTTTAAAAATTTTGGAAAAGTTTCGAGATTCAAGGAATGAAATCAGATCAAATATAGTGTAGAGGGTTTATGCTCATGCCAAATGTTTTTCCGAGTCTTAAACCTGAAGAGGAATTCCAATAAACCGTATTGAAAGTACTTTTAGAGAATCCGGATTCGCCAGCAGAAACTGATTTATACAAGGGTCTTAACGCACGAGCACAACGAACATAGTACTGATATATAAATATAATTGAAGTTCTATTCTAGAAATCATTTTTAGAAATATGTATGATGAATGGAAAGATAATAACATCTTAGTAGTATGGAAGTAAGTGGGAGGATATATATATAGAATTATTAAATTGGTAATAAAGCTTTAAAACCGAATTATGGAGGGTCTAGATCAGGAAATGGTTAAGAAAAGTAATTTTTACAAAAATCTGAATAGGGAAAACGTTGAGCATAAAATCTACTTGCTGAAAGCTGAAGTCCCATGTGACTTGAAAGGTATATAAGAAGTAAGCACGATGCGGTATTCCAATAAGTTTTAATGGCATAAGTAAGAAAACAAAATTATAATTCGGGTTAGGAAAAACAGAAGTACGGTTTAGAATAAAATTGGTATATGAAAAGGGGCAAGACATTTATAGTGATAAGAAAATATAGGCTGGAAAATATTATAAACTAATAATCAAAAATCTCGACAAAAGTTTCAATATTTAGAAAAGAACAAATAAATTTAAGTCGGCGAAAGAGTATGAAATCTATTATATATATTAAAAGTTTTCGAACAAATTTAAACTTAGCGAATGAGGAACATCGAAAATACTTTTCGGGGAAACTAGGATTTGCCACAAGAACGGGTTGGTATAAAGACTTGAAGTACGGGTACGACAAACTGATAATTAATATATATTTATAAATTAATTGGAGTTCAATTTATCATGAAAGAAGTATTTTAAAGTACGTATGGTAAATAGCTAAAATGAATTTCGCAATTTAGAAAAGGTGGTATATCGAATTATCGATATAGTACTAAAGTTTAAAATCAAGTGCGGACGATATATGTTAGAAAAATAGTTACAAGATAGTAATTTAAAATTACGACCAAATAGTCTTCAAAATCTAAGAATGACCTTTAGCTCAATCGAAAGTAATGGAAATATACTGGAGGAAGGTTTAAAACAAAATTTAAATCGAGTGGAAACTTTTTAATAAGGAAAAATTTGAAAACGACTTTGGAAGAATCAAGATTTGCAACGGAAAAGATTTGAAAGGTCAACGATGATAGTAATGAGGGGATCATGTGAATCGAGGGCAATGAATGTGGTTGTGTGATGAATGCACCAAAATTTCGATTCAAGAAAATCACGATGAAAATCTACGGTCAATAACACTGAAGTGTAGTGACCAGGAAAGGATTGAATTAGAGGGTTCTAATCATCGGTTGACTAAAGGTCAAGAAAAACTTAACACTAAGGCTTCCTAATGGCTAGAGTATATTAGAGGCCTCAGGGAAGGTTCTAAGAGAATCGAGATCATGTTCTGTTGGGCCCGAAATCAATGAACCCAAGCGAACGGCTAAAGAAATCCTAGGAATCTATCATGGTCAGAGCTAGACATGAACCACTAAGGTAACTCTTAAGGCTATCATATCAATCACTAGCATGGAGTCTAACAAACAATCAGGGATCCCTAACTAGCCAGCACAAAAGTCTAACTAAGTCTTACTATAGTCCTGACCTAATGGATTTCCTACCAAGCTGGGACATGTGCTCTAACACGCCTACCAGCCACCTAAGGCATAGGAACGCTAAAAACCTAGACACCAGGCTTTTAATTTGAATGTTCTAATTTATTTAATGGACATTCTATAATTATTATCGTTGTTCTGATAGCTCGCATTTGCAAATGGACCTGCATGGGCCACCAATAAAACCTGTCAAGCCCCGCTTCCCTAAAATGGAAGGCTAGACGTGAGGAGGTCCGCTCAGACGTGGAGCTGTGAAGCTGCAGTCTGATAAGCGTATAAAATTCAAACGACAGGTCCTTGCAACGCAATACGAAACAACGATGATCATAAAGAAATGAGACAATAATCAATTTATTAAATCTCAGAATATCCATAAAATAAATTACAATATCACAGAAAAGCCACCTGGCTCAAAAGGAAAATCTAAGGCCCATACATGGCCAACAAGGTACAACAAACAAGCAAAGGTGCCACACACCGACAACTAACAGCAAGCCTAAACAAGGAAGAGAACACAAGCGGCCTCCAAGACAGGTCACAAGTGGCCACAAACTCCTCCTCGGCAGCCATGGGCTCAGCGTCAGCAAACACTACGTCCTCTGTAACGGCCTCTAGCTCGGGATCTAACATGTGTCACCCAAAATAGCAAGGGGCACATGTCAGCAAGTCTACAATAGACTTGGGCAAGGAAACTGAAAGGAAAGTAAACTAACAACCTAGCAGTTATAGTAAAATGCAATGACATGGCAGTTAAGTATGATGCAACAGTTTAAAGGAAGAGACAAGCACACACGATGTAGCAAAAGCTACCAAGTCACTAATTCACGAATCACTTATCACGATTATCACTAGTCACGATTATCACTTATCACGATTATCACTTTGTGCTCAGAGTTTCCGTCTTTTGGCTAGAGTGGCTGATCGGGCCAACTCTTACGCTCAAGCAATCGTTTAACCCTACCCCTCCACGTGTATCGAGCGTTGGGATTAGCAACACACTGTGCTCGCTTCTGGATTACGAGCCAGGAAGTGTATTTGGCATAGGGGTGCACCTAGCCTCAAGTCACGATGTAGGAGTCAAGTTCCTACTCGCCGCAGCTTACATTTTAAAGTAGCGTGTGCTACACAAACACGATGAACAATCAAGTATGCAATGACATGAACAGATATTCGCGTACCGTTAATTGAAATTAAACATGACATGCAAGCATGATGAAGGTGACGGATCTAGCTTCGTTGTCAAGCTAGATCAAGGGCGTCTAGGCAGCTATCCTTTCACTGCCTAGTCTCTTTTACGCTAAACAAGGAAATGGCCTAAGGACATGGCCTAAACAAAAGGTTGGCAAGTTTCACTTGCCTAGCACCGAGGATGACGATCAACGAGGCACGTCACAATATGTTAAACTACGAAGATGGAATCGCTGCCATGGCAAAACAATATTAGTTCGATTAGGATTTAGCAAAAATCACAAAGTGGGTTATGAGAATATTAAAGGATCGATTTGATGGAAATTGAATTCCACCCCAAGTGATTTTGATGATGAGCACACCAAATGAAAGCTTGATGTACTAACTACACTACACTCAAGTGCGTAGAATTTGCGAAGCTCTACTCATACTCAAAGAAGCACACTTCAACGCTCAAAGACAAAGACGAACATGACTAAACTCAAAGTGATGAAGCTCAAGCTCAAACAGAACAAGAAGCACAAAGAGAAGCTCGCTTTCACTTCATCAAGTTGACCAAACTTCCGAAGACATGTTCTGAGTCCATAGTGAGTGTGTCGTGTCTTTTAGGGTATTTGTCAAAGCCATATCAAATAGACAAAACACACACACAAAACAATTTCGAAAATATTTTTTAATTATCTTCAAAATAGTTTTCGAGAGCTTTTCTAGTCACTTCATAATTTTCGTAGTGAAACTCCACGCATCCTGGAGCTAACTACTTATCTGACTAGAAGAACTGCAGGAAAAACTCCTCTGGGAGTCGACTACCACAAGTAGGGAGTCGACTACTTGTCAGAGATCAAAAACTCTTGGAGTTCTCTGGGAGTCGACTACCTATATGAGGGAGTCGACTACCAGCTGTAAATTTCAGACGTTTTTGAATTTGAATTTTGAAATCCTTTGAACAATTTACTCCGTAATTTTTAGGACAAAAGTCAAACGAAATTTGAAATTCAAATCTCGGTTTTTTCCCAATAAATAGAGCTAAATTCTTTTGTGAAAAACACAACATTGAAAATCAAATCTATTGTGAAAACTCTCTTGAATTCAAAGCTCTCAATTTTCTCTCTAGCCAATTTAATTTTTATTTGATCTTGCAATACTTTATTATTATTTTTGAAGATCATACTCTTACTTTTTTATTGGCTAAATCGTTTTCAAAATCCTTACTATTATTCTCTTTAATTTTATTTGAAAGGATTTTCGAAAAGTTCTAGATCACAAAGAACTTCTCTCGTATCTTTGTGTGATCTAAACTATCATTCTATCAAGCCACTTCACAAATTTGTCTAAACTTTGATTGGCTATAGAATCGGGTGTGTAAACCAATCTCCATCATTTATTGTGGTGTATTGGATAAATCCTCATTGTGTTGATTGTTGGAACACTAGACAAGTCTAGTTGTTGCCAGTTGGAAAGTCCTCGGTTTGTGAGGCAAGGGTAAACCCTAGACAAGTCTAGGTGTTGTGGTTGGAAATCCTGGTCAAGGCTAGGTCGTTGGAAATCCTAACGAGTGAAGTTAGGTGCTTGTATTTGCCAAGGCAGATAGTGGAAATCTCGTACCGGATTGGTCGGGGACTGGACGTACCCGGGTTGCGGGGAACCAGGATAAAAATCCTTTTGTCTGCGTTTGTTTTTCTGTGATTTGTTATCTTTCTTGTACAAGCATTCTTTACTTATTAATTGTTCATCTTTGTAATTCATTGTTAACTTATTCAAAAGTTTGTATCTTTAATTTCCGCTGTGTATAAATCTATTTGCAAAGATCTATTTGTCAAAGTTATATTTATCTGATCTTAATCCAACCTCTTTCATATTCTTGTTAAGATTGTTTTGTTGATTAAGAACCAAGCGTAGATTACTCTACTTGGTTTCTTAGGCAACATTAGAAGGAATTTATTTGTGTTAATATCGTTGAGCGAAAAAGTTTACTATATACACAACACTATTCAACCCCCCTTCTAGTGTTGTTTGCCATCCACAGGATCCAACACTTGGTATCAGAGCGAGGCTACAAAAGTGATGGCGTCGACATCTTTTCACTCTGAAGGACTGAATACCATGCGACCACCTCTATTCAACGGAACCAACTACGCTAGCTGGAAGATCCGAATGAAGACTCACCTAGAGTCATTGGACATTGAAGCTTGGACTATTACCAAAGTCCCGTACATCGCACCCACCGACGTTGAGTTTGGAAAATGGTCTGTCGACGACAAAAAGAGAGCTAATCTCTATGCAAAAGCTATGAATGCTCTGTTTTGCGCTGTTACAGGAAATGAGTTCAATCGAGTCTCCCAATGTGAGACAGCACATCAAATATGTCATACTCTTCAGGTAAGTCACGAAGGTACTGAAAAGGTAAAAGAATCTCGCATAAACGTCTTACATTCAAAGTTCGAATCTTTTAAAATGGAAGAAGGAGAGAGTATCACCGATGTGAATACTCGTTTTACTAATATTACAAATGAGCTTGCAGGACTAGGAAAGAAACTTTCTGAGTATGAACAGGTAATGAAGATACTAAGATCCCTCCGACCCGAGTGGAAGGGAAAGACTACGGCCATTCGAGAAGCGCATAACATAAAGGACCTCACCATCGAAGAACTGATGGGAAATCTCATGGCATATGATATTGAGGTTGAAGAAGACAAGAAAATCGAAGAAAAACCAAAGAAGAAGAATCTTGCATTCAAAGCCCAAGAGGAAGATTCTGACTACACGGACAAAGAAGACCATATCATGTTCATCTCAAAGAACTTTAAGGAGTTCATCACCAGTAAGTATGGTAAACGATCTTTTAGACCCACTAACGGTATTATTTGTTTTGGTTGTAATAAACCAGGGCATGTCAAAAGAGACTGTCCATTGGAAAGAAATAACCGTGATTCAAGAGATCATGGGAAGAACAAAGGAAATAATGAAAGGCGAAACAATACTAGAAACAAGTTTCGACGACCAAAGAAAGAAGCTTATGCAGCCTTCGACCAAAGCGACGAATCTTCATCCGATGAATCCTCAGAAGAAGATAATGATGAAAGAAGAGAGACGGCACACATGTGCTTCATGTCATCTACATCATCCAAGGTAAGCTCGCATCATGATTCATCTAGCGACAATGAGTCATCGTCAAGCGATGATGAAGACTTGGATTATAGGGGAGCATATAAGGAGCTATGCAAAATGCATGAAAAGCTCATTAAAGAACATAGAAAAACACTTAGAAATATTAAAAGAGAGACTAAAGAAAAAGAAGAAGTCATTAAAGAAAATAGTCTTCTTAAAGAAAAGAATGATCTCCTACAAAAAGATATTTTGCTAGTAAATGAAAAAGTTGAAAATCTAAATAATCTTCTCGTATCTGTCAAAGATAAATACGACGCTACGATGAAAATTATTGAGAATTTTAACAAAGGAAAAGGGAAGCTAGATAGTATAATGATAATAAAAAAGCTTCATCTAGCAAAACCGGACTCGGCTATGATTCACATCATACCAAGAAACGGGTTAAGCATACTAGGATGCATCAAGCTAACGATAATGTTTTGAGCATCTGGGTACCAAAGAGATTATCTAATCAGCGAAAAGAAAGGTACGCTACTAACTTTGTTCAACAAATTCATTTTAACAAAAATTATAAATATGTTGTTCATGAAGGAACTAAACCGTATTGGGTTTGGCTTCCTAAAGACTAACTCCTCGGACTCAAAATCAAAGAGTACCATAAAACGCTTATTTATTTTCAGGTACTCTAAAAGGAGGAAAACAATGAAGAAAATTCAAGAAGTCAAAACGACTTAATCAGAACAAAAGTTTCTTTTTAAAATTATTATATATATATATATATATATATATATATTAAATGTGTTGTAATGAGTTAATACGTGTATATGATTGTGTTTTATTCTTAAAATATTTTTTGTTCAGAAAGCACACACAAACAGGATCAAAATCTCCCCGGGATGAGAAAACGACTCAACCCAGCAGGGAGTCGACTACCAGTGCGTAAATTTCTGGGTTGCTCTTTTTTTGACTAACTCCTAATGGGTTCTATTGAGTGGATGGGTCAAGATCCGTTAAGACAACTTACCCAATAAGCCTAAAACTCATCCTAGCCATCCAAATCTTGATCTAAAGGCCCTCTCTTCTCCCTATCTCTTCATCCAAACAACAAAACCCCAAGAAAAACCCTAGAGGTAGCCGACTACCCCTCTTCCTCCTCCTCTTCTCTTGATTTTTCACCTTGGTGCTTGGCCTTTTTGGAGCTATTTTCTCATCTTCCTCCAAAGTTACTCAAGGTAAAATTTTTCTTACTCCATGATTTTTTATTATTTCATCTCTCTTGGTTATCTAGTAGTGTAAAAATGTTATTTTTTTCTATCTAGATGCCTATCAAGGGGATTTTCTCCAAGAAGAGGAAAACTACCACAGAAATTGATTCTGAAAAGGAGATTATCTTACCCTATCTTTTCAAAACTACTACCTATGAGAAATTTGTTAAGATCTCAAAGAAACCTATCTCGCATGAACGATTTGTCAAACTTAATGATGTTATCAATTATGGCATTGACAGTCTGTTAGATTTTCAAAACTTAGCAAACTTGTTCTCTTCTGAAAATGTGTATCTTTGTTATCCTAGGCTTGTTCATCTTTTCTATGCAAACATGGACTATGATCTTGTGAAAAGTTGTTTCATAACAAAAGTTCTTGATACTAAACTTGCTATAACTGTCAAATCCCTAGGAGAAGCCCTAGGAATCCCATACTCCGGTATGATTCTTGACAAAATCGAAATGACTGATGAGAACATTCTAGAAAGAATGTATTTGTCCGGTAGACACTTTCAAACCAAACTTCCATGTAGTAATCTTCGCTATCCGGCGAGGATCTTGGCTAATATTTTGTCCTATAACATAACTCAAAAATCTGGGAGCCATGCTATTCTTTCTGAGAAACAAGCTAAGTGCATCTATGCCATCCTAGGTAACATTCGTGTTAATTGGGCTAAAGTGATTATGGATTCTATCCTAGCCTCAGCTTCTTCTGATAGACCCTCCTCCACCCTTTCTCATGGACACTATCTTACTATACTATTCATTAGCTACAATGTGCCACTGGATCATGAAACATCCATTCTAGAACCTGCTCGTGTCTTTGATGTACATGCCCTTGGGAGAATGAATCTCCATCATGACCTTGATGAAAATGTCACTGAAGAACAAATTGCTGCCAAAGGAGGATCATCCTCCTCAAGGCGAGGTAAGAAAGTTGTCATTTCAGATTCAGAAGAAGAAGAAGAAGAAGAAGAAAAAGGAATCGGCGAAGAAGAAGAAGAAGAAGAAGTTCCAGCATACATCCTTGAACTTCAGGAAATGCTCCTGAAAAAGATTGGAAGGTTGAAGATTACACAAAAGCAAGGATTTGAAGACATCAATCGTAAAGTGGACGATTTGAAAGAGCTTGTTGTGTATAGAAACAAGATGACTGAGGACACGCTTGCCATGATCCTTGATGAGATCAAGGAACTAAAGAAAGGTGGCGGTCACTCTTAGCTCCTTCCTTCTCTAAAAACAATAGTTCTCTACAACAATGGTTCTGAAAACTATGTTATTTGAGACGATGGTCTGTAATAACTCTATGTGTGGTGTTTGCTACAATATCTGTATGCTATATATCAACTGCCAGTATGAACTAACACATTTCTTGCAGGCACAAGAAATTGAATTTCCCTCCTAAACATATCTATTTATTTTTTTGTTGATGACAACGGGGAGAAAATTCATGTGACATGGGATACAAAATAAAATCATATGTATACTATTTTGTGTATTGCTTCGATGTAGGGGGAGAACCGCATCAAAGCAGGGGGAGTAAGTATACCATATATTTTATCTTTTACTTACTTCATATTTTTCTCATTTGGGTGTCATCATCAAAAAGGGGGAGACTGATGGAAATTGAATTCCACCCCAAGTGATTTTGATGATGAGCACACCAAATGAAAGCTTGATGTACTAACTACACTACACTCAAGTGCGCAGAATTTGCGAAGCTCTACTCATACTCAAAGAAGCACACTTCAACGCTCAAAGACAAAGACGAACATGACTAAACTCAAAGTGATGAAGCTCAAGCTCAAACAGAACAAGAAGCACAAAGAGAAGCTCGCTTTCACTTCATCAAGTTGACCAAACTTCCGAAGACATGTTCTGAGTCCATAGTGAGTGTGTCGTGTCTTTTAGGGTATTTGTCAAAGCCATATCAAATAGACAAAACACACACACAAAACAATTTCGAAAATATTTTTTAATTATCTTCAAAATAGTTTTCGAGAGCTTTTCTAGTCACTTCATAATTTTCGTAGTGAAACTCCACGCACCCTGGAGCTAACTACTTATCTGACTAGAAGAATTGCAGGAAAAACTCCTCTGGGAGTCGACTACCACAAGTAGGGAGTCGACTACTTGTCAGAGATCAAAAACTCTTGGAGTTCTCTGGGAGTCGACTACCTATATGAGGGAGTCGACTACCAGCTGTAAATTTCAGACGTTTTTGAATTTGAATTTTGAAATCCTTTGAACAATTTACTCCGTAATTTTTGGGACAAAAGTCAAACGAAATTTGAAATTCAAATCTCGGGTTTTCCCTATAAATAGAGCTAAATTCTTTTGTGAAAAACACAACATTGAAAATCAAATCTATTGTGAAAACTCTCTTGAATTCAAAGCTCTCAATTTTCTCTCTAGCCAATTTAATTTTTATTTGATCTTGCAATACTTTATTATTCTTTTTGAAGATCATACTCTTACTTTTTTATTGGCTAAATCGTTTTCAAAATCCTTACTATTATTCTCTTTAATTTTATTTGAAAGGATTTTTGAAAAGTTCTAGATCACAAAGAACTTCTCTCGTATCTTTGTGTGATCTAGACTATCATTCTATCAAGCCACTTCACAAATTTGTCTAAACTTTGATTGGCTATAGAATCGGGTGTGTAAACCAATCTCCATCATTTATTGTGGTGTATTGGATAAATCCTCATTGTGTTGATTGTTGGAACACTAGACAAGTCTAGTTGTTGCCAGTTAGAAAGTCCTCGGTTTGTGAGGCAAGGGTAAACCCTAGACAAGTCTAGGTGTTGTGGTTGGAAATACTGGTCAAGGCTAGGTCGTTGGAAATCCTAACGAGTGAAGTTAGGTGCTTGTATTTGCCAAGGCAGATAGTGGAAATCTCGTACCGGATTGGTCGGGGACTGGACGTGCCCGGGTTGCGGGGAACCAGGATAAAAATCCTTTTGTCTGCGTTTGTTTTTCTGTGATTTGTTATCTTTCTTGTACAAGCATTCTTTACTTATTAATTGTTCATCTTTGTAATTCATTGTTAACTTATTCAAAAGTTTGTATCTTTAATTTCCGCTGTGTATAAATCTATTTGCAAAGATCTATTTGTCAAAGTTATATTTATCTGATCTTAATCCAATCTCTTTCATATTCTTGTTAAGATTGTTTTGTTGATTAAGAACCAAGCATAGATTACTCTACTTGGTTTCTTAGGCAACATTAGAAGGAATTTATTTGTGTTAATATCGTTGGGCGAAAAAGTTTACTATATACACAACACTATTCAACCCCCCCTTCTAGTGTTGTTTGCCATCCACAGGATCCAACACGATTTACTACCGTATCGTAGCGGAAGAACGATGCCGAGCAAGCACGGCAACGGAAGAACGATCCGGAGAACTAGGGTTCAGATCTGGAAATGGGGAGAAAATCGGGAGAAATGGGGTTTTGGGGGTTTTTGGGGTTTGCCGACGGCATACGGGGAAGGTGGCCGGCGCAAATGAAGGTGAGAGGGGGCTCCGGGGGTGAAGGAATGGATTGGGGAGTGTTGGGGAAGATCAGAGCTCCAAGGGGGAAGGAAATAGCCAAGAGAAGGGAAAGAAAGAAAGAGAAACGATCGGATGTTTAAATAGAAAATCGTGCGGCGGCTGGGCAAACCCTAGGTTTTCGACAGCGGTTAGTCGGTCAAGGAAGGTTGGCTGACCGACTAGTTTGGGAACTATTCGATCGGTCGTTCAACTGTGACCGACTAAAATCAAACATCGAAAGAAGGACGAAATCTAGGAAGTGAATTAGTCGGTCTGTGAAGGCCCGTCGACCGACTAGTTTGAGACCTAGTCGGTCGGTGAGTGTTCATGGACCGACTAACGATAAACAATAAATTAGGTAAAATTAATTAAAGGAACTAGTCGGTCTGAGAGCAAGTTCTGACCGACTAGTTTCACATCTAGTCGGTCGGTGGTTGTTCTTAGACCGACTAAGAGTAAACAGTAACTCCTGAATAATTGATTTAATGAACTAGTCGGTTCCAGAAGAGTTCCTGACCGACTAGATTGGAATCTAGTCGGCTAGTTCCCCTTCTTGAACCAACTAACATACACGAAAAGAGTCGATTCGAAGCGCGAAGCTTCGGGAAGGATTCCTATGGCTCCTAAGCTCAAACTAACTCTAAGATATGAGCGATATGAAGCTCGTCATGAGTGACTTACTCCAAGATCAACGATCTAAGGAAGAAGCTAGAAAATCACAACGAAACGAACGAAAACGAAAGCTACGGAAGGGAAAACACACATACGGAGAAAATCCACCAAGACATATATATCATATCGATAACATTAATATAGAAAAACCAGTCGTTACAGGTATCTCACCAATGGAGAAGTCCCGACGAACCCGGATGAGCATCGGGCACTGGAACAAAAGGCACTCCGATACGTGCTCCATGAGGGAGAGCTATACAGAAGGCGCTGGACGAAAATGGGTATCCTTCCCTACCTCAAGTGCCTCGGGCCGCAGGAGGCTAACTATGTCGTCCGGGAGGTCCATGAGGGGATCTGCAGAAATCACCATGGAGGCAAGACAGTCGCCCAGAAGATCCTGAGACAAGGATATTACTGGCCGATCTTGGCCACAACGCAACTGAGTACGTCCAAAGGTGTCCAGAATGCCAGAGGTTCGCCAAGCTCGGCTCGTCTCACCCGTCGGAGCTCGTTCCTATAATCAGCCCCATCCCTTTTGCTAAGTGGGGGCTGGACATCCTTAGTCCCTTCACTTTCAGGAAAGGGCAGAGGAAGTACCTGATTGTGACGGTGGATTACTTCACCAAGTGGATCGAGGCCGAACCACTTGCCTCCATAACCTGTACGAAGGCGAAGAGCTTCGTGTGGAACTTCATCATCTCCAGATTCGGAATCCCTCGGTCGATCGTCACGGATAATGGGAAGCAAATCGATTCCGCGGGATTCAAGGATTTCTATGCGGATTGGAAGATCAAACACATGTTTGCCTCCATGGCGCATTCTCAGACTAACGGGATGGCCGAAGCAACCAACAAATGCATCATCGAGCCACTTCACAAGAAAGTGGTAGAAGACGAGGGAAAGTAGCCGACGGAACTTTCTGGGATACTATGGTCATACATGACAACCTACAAGCAGGCCACGTGTGAAACCATGATCACTTACGACACCGAAGCGGTGGTGCCTGTCGAAGTTGGCGAGGAGTCCCTTCGCCTCAAACATTTCGACGAGGAGAAAAACTCGGAGGGCTCGGAGCTTAGTCTGGAGCTCGTGGATGAACGACGAGATCGAGCCCTGGCCTCGATCGTCCGACAAAAAGAAAAGGTGGCCTGTTACTACTGTTGGAAGCAACGATCTAGGATCTTTGGTTTGATGATGACAAACATGTTGTTATATTTAAAGTATGTGCTTAGTGTGTTTCAGGAAAGGCGAAACGATAATTCATTCAATATTCGGAGTAATTGCTAATCATATAGCGAAGTGGGAGCGAAATGGAGTGGTGTGTACAAAGCTATTTGGACTTGGTCAATATTGGGAGAGATGGAGTCAAATCTAATCAATATGGGATTTGAAGAAATCTATTAAATATTCTTGCTCCTATCTAATTCCTATTCAAAACCCATTTAGACCAAGTCAATCTTTTAATCCTACCATTCATCAAAATGCCTTGCACCCTCTCCTAGCCATATCAAGTTGGGTCTAGCCGAATTCAATAGGGACCCAAGCTTACATTCTTAGCCAAAGCCAAGTAGAGATCAAGTCACGTAACCACCTCTTGCTGCAATCTCTTTGTAACCCTAGCTTGTATTCTATATAAGCTTCTCATCAAACCCAAGCTAGGGGTCGGCATATACACAATTCCAAAGGCACCAAAACCTAGGCCGGCCATTACAATATTCAAACGAAAGTTCTCATTGTGGCATACCAACATATCCACGGCAAAAATCTTGAACGTCATCTCCTTCATTGCTAAAGCTTCAAGTGAAGATCATCTAAACGTTCATCATCTTTGCTCACGCACAAGAATAAGGAGCTCATCGCGCCAAAGAAGCATTGCCGAGACGGTGGTGTGCCCAAGCCCTTTCCGACGACTACGACCGACGAAGCATCATCGCCGTGATCCCGCTGCCGTGAGGAACCCAGGTCGTCGCTGCTAAGAAGTCAGAGAAGATCAAGAAGCCCTCGCAACTGCCGCTCTTCATCTTCGTCGATCATCATCAAGCAGCCCCTACCATCGACTTTAAGTCGTCGTTGCTGCCAGGGCGAGGTGCTGTTGAGAGAGGTGAAGTCGTCGCTACTGGTGTCGCCACCGTTCGAAGCTCGTTATCGTAGAAGAGGTGCCATCAAAGTCGAAGAGAAGCCCATCGTCAGAGTCGACGTCGAAGTCCACTCGAATCTCGCACGTCGAAGTCGACTTGTCACCAGAGCTATCCGTTACCGGAGAGCCGTTGAGTCGCTGCCATGGACGAAGACCGCCATCGAATCGTCATTACTGAGCTCGAAGCCCACGTACACACTCGCCGTCAAAGAGGAGCTGCAGTTCTTCTCCATGCCATGCCATTGTGATCAAGTCACTATTCGAAGCTCACCGCCGCGGGAACTGAGTCATCGTCGGAGTCGGGGTTAAGAGGGCCATCGTCGAAGCTGAGTTGCTCGTAGAAGTCGGACGACGAAGGACGAGCGAAGCTGCATGCCCTAACTCGAGTCGAAGAGGAGAGTTGCAAATGAAAGGGTGCTGACGTGGATGGCCATGCAAAAGGAATTAATTTAAAGGAGTTTGTTGTGTGCACAGACCGCTAAAAAATTTGATTGAACTGGGATTTCTTTACACACAGACCAATTTGTTTACTCAACTTCAAAGGGCTACAACTTGACATCCAGGAGTCAGATTGAGACACCATTTGCGTCAACTGGATCTGATAATGTGCTGAATGACAGAGACGACACACCATCACAATCTGAGCATTTCTGAACCCTTTACTTTATCATTATATTTGTGATTGTGTGTAGATCTCTGTGGGAAAAACTTTACCGCTATTTGTGACTATTTAAGGACTTGTCTAGTTGGGGCTAGACAAGAGGGTCTTGACATGTTGGTGCAGTCAAGATACGCATTTACTAGGTTGATAGGGTTATGCACTTTGTTGAGTGTGGTACAGTCTTGGTGAGGAGTTGGAGCTAGGACCCCATTGTATGTATACAGAAGGAACTTATTAATGCTAGTATTTGCTTGGGGCTGGACGTATATCATTGATGCGATCGAACCAAGGTAAATCTGTGCGTTCTCTGTGATTTTCTCTTATTTACTCTGCTTGTGATTTTAACTGCGTGTGATTTCTCGTGGGTTGCGCGAGAATATATTTATAAGCCTATTCACCCCCTCTTAGGCTAGGATCCAGATCCAACAAGTGGTATCAGAGCAAGTTTTAGGATCTAGCCTAGGATTGACCATGGATCCCATTGATAGTGCTTTCGCTGAGGGTTAGTCCATATCACGTCCCCCTAGATTTAATGGAGTAGATTATGCTTATTGAAAAAATCAAATGAGAATCGACTTAATTTCTATTGATTATAAAGCTTGGCAAATTGTTGAAAAAGGTTATAAGCCACTAGTCATTAAAATTGAAAATACTGAAATGCTTAAACCTGAGGATAAATGGGATGATAATGATTGGAGACTTTATTCTCTTAATGCTAAAGCTATGAATACTCTCATCTGTTCATTAGATAAATCTGAATTCAATCGTATCTCACATTGTCTAACTGCACAGGAAATATGGCATACATTGGATGTGATGCACGAGGGAACGTCATAGGTGAAGGAGTCTAGACTTGCACTTCTGAGCACAGATTACGAGGGATTTCGCATGCTACCATCAGAGACGATATCAGGGATGTTTGCGAGTTTCACCAACATCGTCTACAAGTCTAGCTCGCTTTGTAAGCCATATTCTAGTCTTAAACAGGTGAGGAAGATATTAAGAGCACTGTCAAGCTCTTCCAGGCCTAAAGTCAACGTCATCCAAGAAGCAAAGGATCTGTCACAGATGAGGGTGGAGGACTAGATAGGTAAATGTCCCATGAGCTTGAATTGCAAAATATTGAAGAAAGAGAGAAACCTGAGGAGAAGGAAAAAGCTTCAAAGCCACTTGCTCTGAAAGCTAGCGAAGATAAAGATGATGAGGAGGAGATTGCGCTAATGGTTAGAAATTTCAGAAAGTACGTCAGAACTCCTCAAGGAAGATCAGAAATGCATAAAAGGTTCGTTCGCTCTAACACTTTTAATTATGATAAAAATTCTTCTGAACAAGATTATGCTAAGAGAGTTGAATGGTTCAAATGCAGGAAAAAGGGACACTTCGTGAAGCAATGCAGATAATAGATTGCTCAGGTTGCTAAAGATAAAGGAAATGCCAAGATGCTAACATGGGACATGGACAGCGAAGCTGAGGATGAGCCTGAGGAGAATGTAGCTCACTCCTTCGTCTGCTTAATGGCAAAGAACGATGTGGTAAATGCCTTCACTAAAGTTGAGTTGCTAGATGTTTGTAAAGGAATGAAAAATGAGATTAATGAGCTAGAACTCATGTTAAATGACTATATGAATGCTAGCTTTAAATTACAAAAAGATAACAATGACATTTCTGATGAAGTAGATATTCTTAAAGAGGAACTTGTTGCATGTAACGCTAAAATTGTGTCACTAGAAAAAGAAAAAGCTAGCATGCCTGAAAAAGCTACTTGTCTTACTTGTCCTTCCTTATTAAATAACATTAGCATGCTTAAGCAAGACTTAATTAAGCTCGAAACTGAAAAGGATTATATGATTAGAGAGCTTAATGATAAACTATGCATGTTGAATAACGAACTTAAAAGGAAAATGGATGAATTTGAAAAGAAGGAAGAAGAAAACAAGAGAGCTTTTATAAGTAAATGTACTTTGCTCATGGATGAGAATAAATTATTAAAATTCAAAGTTTCTAGTCTAGAATTGTCATTAAGAAAATTTTCGATTGGTAAACATTCGTTGGATACCATACTTGAAAATCAATTATATGGCAATAATAGAAGAGGACATGGATTTGGTTTGAAAAACGTTGAAAATCCCAAATTTAAGAAATTCCACAATGTGCCTTCTATTGTGAAAAATATGCATGTAAAGTGCTTTACTTGTGATAGTGTTGGTCATACACCCTATTATTGTAAGTTTAGGAACACAAACATAAAGTTCAAACACGTGTGAGTTCCTAAAACTTTAACGGCTAACACTAACGGACCTTCTTGGATTCCAAAGTCACACTTAACACCTTTCATGTAGGTGGGATGGAGATTTTGGTGAGGAGCATTGAATGTAAAGTCTCATTCTTTTAGATCCTTAGTCAAATAGCGACGCGAATGTATATTTCTTTTCCCTCTTTGCATTCGTCGCATACCTTCATAGATTTTGTGTGCTTGATTTAATTTTTGTTTGTGTGCTTGTTTGCTTGTTTTTATTGTTTTAGTTCTTTATAAAAGAAAAACCAAAAAATGAAAAACCAAAAAAATATGATGCTTAATGAATACCTCCTTATGAATCTTTATAAGTGGTATTATTGAATGTTCATTCATATCCATTGTAGAAATCATTGTATTATTGTTATAGCTACATGCGCATGTTAGAATCTATTTTGTAGCCATGACATCTTTCATGAAATGATTAATTTGACTTCTACACCTACATACTCACTTCCACGAATTCTAAACTTGTTGTACTTTTGAAGATTCTTTTTATGAATATTGAAAAGTGAATGTAGGATGAATAAAAACTGAATATTCTAAGGGATATGATGTGTATTTGCCATGAATAAAAATTGAGCAAAAAAAGAAATGAATATGAAAAAAATTACATGAATATTGCTCTATATGAAAAATGGATACAATTCATGGCAAGTACACTACCCACGAGTATCCAACATAAGCTTTATCGGTAATCTTTAGCGTTGGTGTATTTTACTCGTCAAACAATGCCAACCTCATATCTAAGAGTCCTTATAGGCTATGTTTTGGGGTTTGGTACATTGAACTCATTTTTAATGAGGTGGAAAAAATCAATCCTAGTGATATTCATGTTTATTGGAAAATTTGGATTGGTTTGGTTGATGTTCTAAATTGAATCCCCCTTTGTACTTCAATGTTTATATTTTCTCACTTACACAATAATGGTGAAGTCTACATTATGATTTTCTTTGAACTTGAATTATCTACTTTGTAGAAAATACATGCAAGTGCTAGCTATACTCAATAATACTTTATTTTGCATGTGACATTTGATGGCTTCATTAGTCCACTTTTGATGATAACAAAGGCGGAGAAAGAAAAAGATTTGGTATTGTTGGAACATAATATGGTATTAATTTTTGAAGGGGGAGCTTGATAATACATGAATACAAGAATATGGGGAGCTTGGAAATAGGGGGAGCATGCTTATTACATTATTACATCCTACAACACACTTCACACTCACATTTCTCATTGCTCAAATCTTTTATGGGTATGTCATCATCAAAAGGGTGAGATTGTTGGAAGCAACGATTTAGGATCTTTGGTTTGATGATGACAAACTGTCACGCCCCGCTTCCCTAAAATGGAAGGCGAGACGTGAGGAGGTCCGCTCAGACGTGGAGCTGTGAAGCTGCAGTCTGATAAGCGTATAAAATCAATTGGCAGGTCCTTGCAACGCAATACGAAACAACGATAATAATAATGAAATGAGACAATAAGCAATTTATTAAATATCAGAATATCCATAAAATAAATTACAATATCACAGAAAAGCCACCAGGCTCAAAAGGAAAATCTAGGGCCCAAAACATGGCCAACCAAGTACAACATACAAGCAAGGGTGCCACGCACTGACAACTAACTACAAACCTAAACGAAGGAAGAGAACACAAGCGGCCTCTAAGACTGTTCACCAATGACCACAGACACCACCTCGGTAACCATTGGCTCAGCGCCAGCAAACACTACGTCCTCTGCAACGGCCTCTAGCTCGGTATCTAACATGTGTCACCCAAAAGAGCAAGGGGCACATGTCAGCAAGTCTACAAGAGACTTGGGCAAGGAAACTGGAAGGAAAGTAAACTAACAACCTAGCAGTTATAGTATGATGCATAGCATGACAAGTTTAGTATGTGAGCAACAATTAAGGCAAGGTGCAGGTAACAAGTAACAAGTAGCAATTATGGCATGGATGACAAGTTTTACAAGTATAAACACGGACAAGTGCAAGTCAAGTAAATCACGTCAAGTAAACACGTCGTGCACAGAGATTCCGCCTGTTGGCTAGAGTGGCTGATCGGGCCAACTCTTAAGCTCAAGTGACTGTTTATCCCTACCCCTCCACGTGTATCGAGCCAGGGCATTACCCCCGAACACGTATGCTCTCTTCTGGATCACGAGCAAGGAAGTGTTTTTGGCATAGGGTTGTGCCCGCTAAAAGCAGGTGCCTAGCCTCATTAATTCGGGCATTGGCTTTTGACCAACTCACGTAGCCCGCTTCTGTAACACGAGCCAGGAAGTGTTTTTGGCATAGGGGTGCACCTAGCCTCAAGTCACGATGTATGAGTCAAAATCCTACTCCCCGCAGCTTACATTTTAAAGTAGCGTGTGCTACACAAACACGATGAACAATCAAGTATGCAATGACATGAACAGATATTCGCGTACCGTTAATTGAAATTAAACATGACATGCAAGCATGATGAAGGTGACGGATCTAGCTTCGTTGTCAAGCTAGATCAAAGGGCGTCTAGGCAGCTATCCTTTCGCTACCTAGTCTCTTTTACGCTAAAACAAGGAAATGGCCAAAGGTTTGGCCTAAAACCCTAAGTGGCAAGTTTCACTTGCCTAGACTCCAAGGATGACGATCAACGAGGCACGTCGCACAAAAAGCCAATCTACGGGAATGGAATCGCTGCCATGGCAAAACAAATATCAGTTCTATTTGGGTTTAACAAAAATCACAAAATGGGTTATGAGCATATTAAGAGATCGATTTACTACCGTATCGTAGCGGAAGAACGATGCCGAGCAAGCACGGCAACGGAAAAACGACCCGGGGAGCTACGATTCAGATCTGGAAATGGCGAGGAAATCTGGAGAAATCAAGATTTGGGGGGTTTGGGGGTTTGCCGACGGCCTAGAGGAGCTGGCCAGCCTAAATGGAGGGTGAGAGGGGCTCTTGAGGAAGGAGGAATGGCTTGGGGAAGTTTGGGGAAGATCAGAGGTCAAGGGGGAAAGGAAATGGCCAGGAGTAGAGAAAGAAAGAAAAGAAAACGATCGGGGGTTTAACTAGAAACAACCCGGCGGCTAGGGTAAACCTAGGGTTTCTGGGTGATTTAGTCGGTCAAAGAGGAGTAGTTGACCGACTAGTTTGGGAACTAGTCGGTCGGTCGTTCAACTGTGACCGACTAAAATCAAACAGCGAAAGAAGGAAGAAATCTGGGAAGTGAATTAGTCGGTCTGTGAAGGCCCGTCGACCGACTAGTTTGAGACCTAGTCGGTCGGTGAGTGTTCATGGACCGACTAACGATAAACAGTAACTTAAGTAAAATTAATCAAAGGAACTAGTCGGTCTGAGAGGAAGTTCTGACCGACTAGTTTCACATCTAGTCGATCGGTGGTTGTTCTTAGACCGACTAAGAGTAAACAGTAACTCCTGAACAATTGATTTAATGAACTAGTCGCTTTCAGAAGAGTTCCTGACCGACTAGATTGGAATCTAGTCGGTTGGTTCTCCTTCTTGAACCAACTAACGTACACGAAAAGAGTCGATTCGAAGCGCGAAGCTTCGGGAAAGATTCATATGGCTCCTAAGCTCAAACCAACTCTAAGATATGAGCAATGTGAAGCTCGTCATGTGTGACTTACTCCGAGCTCAACGATCTAAGGAAGAAGCTAGAAAATCACAACGAAACGGACGAAAGCGAAAGCTACGGAGACGGAAATCACACGTAAGGAGAAAATCCACCAAGACATATATATTATATCGATAACACTACTATAGAAAAACCAGTCGTTACATCCTACCCACCTTAGAATAAAGTCCTTCCTCGGACTTTCTAACATACCTAGTCGCTCTGGTAACTACCCTCAATCAGTATCACATTACATTTCAACTAGGTATATTCAATACAAGTGCTTATATATATGCACTAGGTAGTCAAACATTAACACAACTAATATGTATGTATGTGTGTGTCTATATATATATATATATATATATATATATATATATATATATATATATATATATATATATATATATATATATATATATATATATATATATTCACGCGCATCGTACACTTATTCCTATCATAGTCAGTCAGATGCATACACATATTTCCATCATATATATATATATACATACATCCCTTATGTAGCTACTACTTCCTAGCACGAAAAAATAGTCCAGATACTCACAACCAATTAAATAGTTCACACCAGTAAATACCATCGAAATACTCTACGTTAGGTAGCTACCTATGAACAAGGCAATAAGAATACACTACTCCCTATATCTCCTAGATTACATCCAATACCAAACACGTCAACACATGTAATCACACCACACCATTCTAAACTCATGTTATTATATTTAATATACTTCCACCATCATTATAATTTCACAATTTATAGTCATTCAAACGCACACAGATACTTCACCATATATTTACTTCGAATATAGTCCTATAACTATATTCACGACACGCCACACACCATGGTCACCAATACTTATAATTAGGCACATACTTACCCGTGCATGGTGCACACCCACACACGCTAACATTTCATTCATATTTACCAATCATACAATTATAAACTCAGTACATCGACAAACTTAGTTTTAGCTAGCACATATATATTCACGCAGGCAAGCCCCCTAATAAATAGCTATACCACACGACCAACACCTATAACTATATACTGGTTTAGTGATCCACAATCATGTGCGTAACACAACCGGACACAAACAATCCAAACATTATACATACATCATCCATCACTATACATCAACCACATACAAATACACCAATGTACATAGAGTATACCCACTCAAGCTTGAGTGAGACTCAAAATCATAGCAAAATATTCCATATGCATAATACAACATCCATACATATACCAATACTATTCTAATGCATACACATCTACCAACATAACCATATACATATCATAATGTCAAACATCCTTAATATTTAATTAGGTAATATCACATATTTCAATCACTTCATATACCATAATAATATTACAGACATCAGCACACTTATAATTAAAATATTCTCCCTAGTAAATGCAGTCATCGTATAGTCACATACATGTACCATATATTCATACCATATCCATCCATCTATAATTGATACATCAATACATTTACTTCATCCATTAGTTAAGATGTGCAGTAGTCGGGTATACCTCACGGTATTCACGCATACGACATCTAAAAAAAACAAGTAATACCAATCAAACAATTATAATCCTACTATCATATGTATATCACACTTATACTCATGCAGCTAATACATAACTACCTACACACAATATACCAATACCAACACACATACAACTTCATATGCACCATGAAATTTAATACACTACGACGACACATCAAATTACACTAATGGGGCCCACCAAACTATATTAAGGTTGACACGGGCGACGACAAGCTCTATTGGCTAGACAAAAGGAAAGCAACTGAAGTCAAAAGCGTAACGATTAGAAGGATCGAAAAGCATGAGAACGGTCGTGTAATGATGTAATGATGCTCCATTAGGATACAGGGAAAATAGTGTGTAAAAGATATAAGTTAAAACAAAGAGTACGAAATTGGTCGATAAAATGAGTCGTTCGAAATAAGTTTGAGTCGTATAGACATAATAAGGAGAATGGTTTATTTAGCTTATATAAAGCTATCACGAGTAAAAGTAAATCATTTACACGAACATATAGGGCATATGTTAGAAAATGTTATGCGGCAGTAGTTTAAAAATTTTGGAAAAAGTTTCGAGATTCAAGGAATGAAATCAGATCAAATATAGTGTGGGGAATTTAAATTCATGCCAAATGTTTTTCCAAGTCTTAAAACTGAAAAGAAATTCCAAATAAACCGTATTGAAAGTACTTTTAGAGAATCCGGATTCGCCAGCAGAAACTGATTTACACAAGGGTCTTATCGCACGAGCACAACGAACATAGTACTGATATATAAAAATAATTGAAGTTCTATTCTAGAAATCATTTTTAGAAATATGTATGATGAATGGAAAGATAATAGCATCTTAGTAGTATGGAAGTAAGTGGGAGGATATATATAGAGTTATTAAATTGGTAATAAAGCTTTAAAACCGAATTATGGAGGTCTAAATCAGGAAATGGTTTCGAAAAGTAATTTTACGAAAATCTGAACTAGGGAAAACGTTGAGCATAAAATCGACTTGCTGAAAGCTGAAGTCCCATGTGACTTGAAAGGTATATAAGAAGTAAGCACGATGCGGTATTCGAATAAGTTTTAATGGCATAAGTAAGAAAAGAAAATTATAATTCGGGTTAGGAAAAACAGAAGTACGGTTCAGAATACAATTGGTATATGAAAAGGGCAAGTTATTATATCGGTATGAAAAGGTATATGCTGGAAAATGTTATAAACTAGTAATCTAAAATCTCAATAGAAGTTTCGAAATTTAAAAATAATAAATTTGAGTCAGCGAAAGAGTATGAATCTAATATATATATTAGAAGTTTTCGAACAAATTTAAACTTAGCGGAAGAGGAACATCGAAAATACTTTTAGGGAACACAAGGATTTGCCACAAGAACGGGTTGGTATAAAGACTTGAAGTACGGGTACGACAAACTTACAATTAGTATATATTCATAAATTAATTGGAGTTCTATTTATCTTGAAAGAAGTATTTTAAAGTACGTATGGTAAATAGCTAAAATGAATCTCGCAATTCAGAAAAGGTGGTATATCGAATTTTCGAAATAGTACTAAAGTTTAAAATCGAGTGCGAACGATATATGTTAGAAAAATAGTTACAAGATAGTAATTTAAAATTACGACCAAATAGTCTTCAAAATCTAAGAATGACTTTTAGCTCAAACGGAAGTAATGGAAATATACTGAAAGAAGGTTTAAAACAAAATTTAAATCAGGTGGAAAATTTTTAATAAGGAAAAATTTGAAAACGACTTTGGAAGAATCAAGATTTGCAACGGAAAAGATTTGAAAGGTCAACGATGATAGTAATGAGGGGATCATGTGAATCGAGGGCAATGAATGTGGTTGTGCGATGAATGCACCTAAATTTCGATTCAAGAAAACTATGATGAAAATCTACGGTCAGTAACACTGAAGTGTAGTGACCAGAAAAGGATTGAATTAGAGGGTTCTAATCATCGGTTGACTAAAGGTCAAGAAAAACTTAACACTAAGGCTTCCTAATGGCTAGAGTATATTAGAGGCCTCAGGGAAGGTTGTAAGAGAATTGAGATCATGTTCTGTTGGGCCCGAAATCGATGAACCCAAGCGAACGGCTAAAGAAATTCTAGGAGTCTATCATGGTCAGAGCTAGACAGGAACCACTAAGGTAACTCTTAAGACTATCATATCAATCACTAGCATGGAGTCTAACAACAATCAGGGGCCTCTAACTAGCAAGCACAAACTTCTAACTAAGTCTTACTATAGTCCTGATCTAATGGATTTCCTACCAAGCTGGGACAGGTGCTCTAACACGCCTACCAGCCACCTAAGACATAGGAACGCTAAAAACCTAGACTCTGGTCTTATAATTTGGATGTTCTAATTTATTTAAGGGACATTCTATAATTATTATCGTTGTTCCGATAGCTCGCATTTGCAAATGGACCTTCATGGGCCACCAACAAAACCTGTCACGCCCCGCTTCCCTAAAATGGAAGGCGAGACGTGAGGAGGTCCGCTCAGACATGGAGCTGTGAAGCTGCAGTCTGATAAGCGTATAAAATTCAATTGGCAGGTCCTTGCAACGCAATACGAAATAACGATAATAATAATGAAATGAGACAATAAGCAATTTATTAAATATCAGAATATCCATAAAATAAATTACAATATCACAGAAAAGCCACCAGGCTCAAAAGGAAAATCTAGGGCCCAAAACATGGCCAACCAAGTACAACATACAAGCAAGGGTGCCATGCACCGACAACTAACAGCAAACCTAAATGAAGGAAGAGAACACAAGCGGCCTCTAAGACTGTTCACCAATGACCACAGACACCACCTCGTCAACCATTGGCTCAGCGCCAGCAAACACTACGTCCTCTGCAACGGCCTCTAGCTCGGGATCTAACATGTGTCACCCAAAAGAGCAAGGGGCACATGTCAGCAAGTCTACAAGAGACTTGGGCAAGGAAACTGGAAGGAAAGTAAACTAACAACCTAGCAGTTATAGTATGATGCATAGCATGACAAGTTTAGTATGTGAGCAACAATTAAGGCAAGGTGCAGGTAACAAGTAACAAGTAGCAATTATGGCATGGATGAAAAGTTTTACAAGTATAAACACGGACAAGTGCAAGTCAAGTAAATCACGTCAAGTAAACACGTCGTGCACAGAGATTCCGCCTGTTGGCTAGAGTGGCTGATCGGGCCAACTCTTAAGCTCAAGTGACTGTTTATCCCTACCCCTCCACGTGTATCGAGCCAGGGCATTATCCCCGAACACGTATGCTCTCTTCTGGATCACGAGCAAGGAAGTGTTTTTGGCATAGGGTTGTGCCCGCTAAAAGCAGGTGCCTAGCCTCATTAATTCGGGCATTGGCTTTTGACCAACTCACGTAGCCCGCTTCTGTAACACGAGCCAGGAAGTGTTTTTGGCATAGGGGTGCACCTAGCCTCAAGTCACGATGTATGAGTCAAAATCCTACTCCCCGCAGCTTACATTTTAAAGTAGCGTGTGCTACACAAACACGATGAACAATCAAGTATGCAATGACATGAACAGATATTCGCGTACCGTTAATCGAAATTAAACATGACATGCAAGCATGATGAAGGTGACAGATCTAGCTTCGTTGTCAAGCTAGATCAAAGGGCGTCTAGGCAGCTATCCTTTCGCTACTTAGTCTCTTTTACACTAAAACAAGGAAATGGCCAAAGGTTTGGCCTAAAACCCTAAGTGGCAAGTTTCACTTGCCTAGACTCCAAGGATGACGATCAACGAGGCACGTCGCACAAAAAGCCAATCTACAGGAATGGAATCGCTGCCATGGCAAAACAAATATCAGTTCTATTAGGGTTTAACAAAAATCACAAAATGGGTTATGAGCATATTAAGAGATCGATTTACTACCGTATCGCAGCGGAAGATCGATGTCGAGCAAGCACAGCAACGAAAGAACGACCCGGGGAGCTATGTTTCAGATCTGGAAATGGCGAGGAAATCTGGAGAAATCGAGATTTGAGGGTTTTGGGGGGTTGTCGACGGCCTAGAGGAGGTGGCCGGCCTAAATGGAGGGTGAGAGGGGCTATTGAGGAAGGAGGAATGGCTTGGGGAAGTTTGGGGAAGATCAGAGGTCAAGGGGGAAAGGAAATGGCCAGGAGTAGAGAAAGAAAGAAAAGAAAACGATCGGGGGTTTAAATAGAAACAACCCGGCGGCTAGGGCAAACCTAGGGTTTCTGGGTGATTTAGTCGGTCAAAGAGGAGTAGTTGACCGACTAGTTTGGGAACTAGTCGGTCGGTCGTTCAACCGTGACCGACTAAAATCAAACAGCGAAAGAAGGAAGAAATCTGGGAAGTGAATTAGTCGGTCTGTGAAGGCCGTCGACCGACTAGTTTGAGACCTAGTCGGTCGGTGAGTGTTCATGGACCGACTAACGATAAACAGTAACTTAGGTAAAATTATTCAAAGGAACTAGTCAGTCTGAGAGCAAGTTCTGATCGACTAGTTTCACATCTAGTCGGTCGGTGGTTGTTCTTAGACCGACTAAGAGTAAACAGTAACTCCTGAACAATTGATTTAATGAACTAGTCGGTTCCAGAAGAGTTCCTGACCGACTAGATTGGAATCTAGTCGGTTGGTTCTCCTTCTTGAACCAACTAACGTACACGAAAAGAGTCGATTCGAAGCGCAAAGCTTCGGGAAAGATTCCTATGGCTCCTAAACTTAAACCAACTCTAAGATATGAGCGATGTGAAGCTCGTCATGTGTGACTTACTCCAAGCTCAACGATCTAAGGAAGAAGCTAGAAAATCACAACGAAACGGACGAAAGCGAAAGCTACGGAGACAGAAATTACACGTAAGGAGAAAATCCACCAAGACATATATATTATATCGATAACACTACTATAGAAAAACCAGTCGTTACACAAACGTGTTGTTATATTTAATGTGTGTGCTTAGTGTGTTTCAGGAAAGGCGAAACGATAATTCCTTTCATATTCGGAGTAATTGCTAATCATATAGAGAAGTGGGAGCGAAATAAAGTGGTGTGCACAAAGCTATTTGGACTTGGTCAATATTGGGAGAGATAGAGTCAAATCTAATCAATATGGGATTTGAAGAAATCTATTAAAGATTCTTGCTCCTATCTAATTCCTATTCAAAACCTATTTAGACCAAGTCAATCTCTTAATCCTACCATTCATCAAAATACCTTGCACACTCTCCTAGCCATATCAAGTTGGGTCTAGCTGAATTCAGTAGGGACTCAAGCTTACATTCTTAGCCAAAGCCAAGTAGAGATCAAGTCACGTGACCACCTCTTGCCACAATCTCTTTGTAACCCTAGCTTGTATTCTATATAAGCTTCTCATCAAACCCAAGCTAGGGGTCGGCATATACATAATTCCAAAGGCACCAAAACCTAAGCCGGCCATTACAATATTCAAACGAAAGTTCTCATTGCGGCATACCAATAGATCCATGTCAAAAATCTTGAACGCCATCTCCTTCATTGCTAAAGATTCAAGTGAAGATCATCTCAACGTTCATCATCTTTGCTCACGCACAAGAAGAAAAATGATCTCATCATGCCAAAGAAGCATTGCCGAGACGATGGTGTGCCCAAGCCCTTTTCGACGACTATGACCAATTAAGCATCATCGCCATGATCTCGCTATCGTAAGGAACCCAGGTCGTCGCCACTGAGCAGTCGGAGAAGATTAAGAAGCCCTCGCAACTGCCGCTCTTCGTCATCGCCGATCATCAATCAGCCCCTGCCATCGACTTCAAGTCACCGTTGCTGCCGGGGCAAGGTGCTGTTGAGAGAGGTGAAGTCGTCGCTGCTGGTGTCGCCGCCGTTCGAAGATCGTTATCGTAGAAGAGGTGCCATCGAAGTCGAAGAGAAGCCCATCGTCGGAGTCGACGTCGAAGTCCACTCGAATCTCGCACGTCGAAGTTGACTAGTCATCGGAGCTATCCACTAACGGAGAGCCGTTGAGTCGCTGTCGTGGATGAAGACCACCGTCGAATCGTCATTGCTGAGCTCGAAGCCCACGTACACACTTGTCGTCGAAGAGGAGCTGTCGTTCATCTACATGCCATGTCGCTGTGATCAAGTCACCGTTCGAAGCTCACCGTCACCGGAACTGAGTCGTCGTCGGAGTTGGGGTTAAGAGGGGCGCCGTCGAAGCTGAGTTGCTCGGAGAAGTCGGACGACGAAGGACGAGCAAAGATGCATGCCCTAACTCGAGTCGAAGAGGAGAGTTGCAAACGAAAGGGTGCTGACGTGGATGGCCATGCAAACGAAATTAATTTAAATGAGTTTGCTGTGTGCACAGACCACTAAAAAAATTGCATTGAACTGGGATTTCTTTACACACAGACCAATTTGTTTACTCAACTTCAAAGGGCTACAACTTGACATCCAGGAGTCAGATCGAGACACCGTTTACGTCAGACTGGAGCTGACGATGTGCTGAACGACAGAGATGACACACCATCACAATCTGAGCATTTCGAAACCCTTTTCTTTATCATTATATTTGTGATTGTGTGTAGATCAATGTAAGGGAAACTTTACCGCTATTTGTGACTATTTTGGGACATGTCTGGTTCAGGCTAGACAAGAGGGTCTTGACGTGTTGGTGCAGTCAAGATACGTATTTACTAGGTTGATAGGGTTCTGCACTTTGTTGAGTGTGGTACAGTCTATGTGGGGAGTTGGAGCTAGGACCCCATTGTAGGTGTACAGAAGGACCTTATTAATGCTAGTATTTGCTTGATGCTGGACGTTGGTCGTTGATGCGACCGAACTAGGGTAAATCTATGCATTCTCTGTGATTGTCTCTTATTTACTCTGCTTATGATTTTAACTGTGTGTGATTTCTCGTGGGTTGCGTGAGAATATTTTTATAAGCATATTCACCCTCCCCCCTCTAGGCTAGGATCCAGATCCAACAACTACAACTCCCGGGTTAAAGGAAGGAGCTTCCACCAAGGGGATCTGGTCCTCAGGAAGGTGAACTTCAGCCCGGAAATCAACCGCAAAGGGAAGCTTGCAGCTAAATGGGAAGGGCCCTACACGGTCACCGAGGTCCTCGGCCCTGCGACTTACTGGCTCGCCACCATGGGAGGAAAGGCTCTGACTCACACCTGGAACACCGAGCACTTGCGTAAATACTACCAGTGAGTGTGTACAATGTTTTTTCACCTCCTCTTAACTAAGCGAATGTATCGAAAAGAGAAAGCCATCATGAATGAAGAGCTCTTCCTACCTCTATTCGCTTCACGAGCCCAGCTAGGGGGCGAACCCCACTAGAAGAGCATTTGGATGACCGACCGTAAAGCTGGGGGCGACTCCCCCAGTAGGGCCGGCTATGCGACCGACTGTGAGGCTAGGGGCAACTCCCCCAGCTGACCAGTCACCGGACCGACCGTGAGGCTGGGGGCAGCTCCCCCAGCAGGTCGGTCCATCGGTCGGTCGTAAGACTGGGGGTAGCTCCTCCAGTGGATTGACCGACCTGACCGACCGTAAGGCTGGGGCAGCTCCCCCTGCCGGCCGATCACCCGATCGATCGTAAGGCTGTCGGAAACTCCCCCAGCTGGCCGATCACCGGACCGACCGTGAGGCTGGGGCCGGCCCCCCAGCAGGCTGGCCCCTCGATCAGTTGTACGACTAGGGATAGCTCCCCCAGCGCACTGACCGAACCGACCAACCGTAAGGCTGGGGAAACTCTCCTAGTAGGTCGGCCCCTCGATCGACTGTAAGCCTGGGGGTAGCCCCCCAGCGGGCAGACCGACCCGATCAGCCATAAGGCTGGGGGCAACTTGACGTGCGTTTATATTTCATATATTTGCGCGCGTTTTCTTCCGTGTTTCTCCGTATTTTCCGCCGTCTTTTATTTGTTTTCTTGTATTTTCTTGTTTTCTTTCACTTTTCCGTGTTTTTGGTATTTTGCAGGAATTTCTAGCATTTTGGACCTAAAAACGACGATATCACAAGTCCCCGGCGCAACGGGAGGAGTCACGCATGACCCAGGGGTCAAACAACGATGATTGCATCATTCAGCCCCTCACCTGATCGGTTGAACAAAGTCAACTGATCGGGTGATGCACGCGTGCACCACCCGGTCTCAGCTAGAGCTCAAGCAGATGTCACCCGACCGGTTCTCAGGCCGGTTCATTGCGGCCGTTTCTCTGTCTTTTCGAGCCAAATGCCAACCGATCGGGTGACTCTCACCCGATCGGTTCATCTGTAGCTGATTCTGAGGAGCCAAGACACGGGCATCCAACCGACCTCTTCACCCGATGGCGCCATGATCCAACCGGTCACCCCAAGAACTCAATCGACTGGTTCATCTGACCGGGTGAAGCTCCGCCATTTTCTGTTTATTATTTGTAACAGATCACCCGATCGGTTGACTTGTCAACCGATCGGGTGGCGTTTTTCCTGTGGTTTTGGACCCGATCCGTTAGGGCTCGGAATGGGGGCTATAAATACCCAATGCTGGCCGACTTTTAGGGCATCTTCTTCTTGTTCTTCTCAGTTTTTAGGGCTTTTTGCCCCTTTCTCTTGTGAGTTTAGATTAGGTTAGATTAGGTTTTCTCTTGTAATAAGTCTTGTATTGGATTGGAGGTTCAAAATCAAGATAAGTATTTCTTTCTCTTGTTCTCCATTTTTTGTGTTGTATTTCTTTTGCTTCATGATGAATGTTTGTATGTCTTTTGTGTTGTTTGTTTATATGTTTTTCATCATGGAGTAGTATTGATGAACCCTAATACGGGTTAGGGTAGGATTGATGCTTGGTTGTTTCATTTGACTTGGTTGCATGGCATGTGTTCGATGAAATGCGTCAATGGGGATTTCTAGCAATCTGGGTCCAATTCGTATGGCAACACACTAGGTGTGTTGCGGATTGGGGTCCGGTGCTTGTCCTGTCAAGATCCGCTTCGATGTATTGCTAGAAATTACATTTGACCTATTTGGCCATTAGGGTTATGCGGGGGTGGTTCATTGTCATTGGCGGGAGAAAGACCGCATCTGACCGTCGGGCCAAGGGGGAATAAACTTGGCGGTTGACTCCCTAGCCATAGCTCAGGCCCCTAGTGTAGACATGGAGTCCTCGCGCGTGGGAACGGCTTGGACGAAGTGTTGGGAGATATCATTGTGGCCTTAATGCTCCCGATTGCGGAAGGTGTTAATGGACATGGGAATGCCCACCGTCCGGAACCGGGTAGGCCTAGCGTGCTTTGCACCGACAGGAATATCGGGCCATGGACGCTAGGTACCACCTTTTGGGGCAATGTCTCACCCTGAGTCAAGTCAAATGCCTAGTGTCATGAATGCTCTAGCCCGTGTTAGTGGGGATTCTTTTCGTGTCTTTTTCATTTCTTTCTTTTATTTCTACACTTCCACCCATATCATCCGCGTAGCTAGCACACAACCTAGGTGAGGCTAGTAGCCATTCAAGCCATCCACCTCCCTGAGTTCAATAAACCCGCACCCTACACTAACCGGGCACTTGCGGTAAAACGACACCGCGCCCATACCGTAAACGGGGCGCCGGTCAAGTTTTTGGCGCCGTTGCCGGGGAGGCGTTCGGTTTGATATTAGCTTAGCTTGGGTTCGTTAGACTACACATAAAAACACAAAAAATTTATTTTTCTTTTTTTTAAAAAAAAATATTCAATAACCAAGAAATTTTTCCCCCACTATTATATTATCTTTTTGTTATTTTCTTGTACTATTGACGCTCCTATCTAGTTTTCTTATTTTTGTTGTCCAGGTATCTTTGGTGTAACCATGTGGAGATCAAATTTCGATGCTCAGATAGGAGGATACAATCCTTATTCGGTTGTGGTTTGTGAGACTTGTGGGATGGCGGAGCATGTGTATTATGATTGCCCATTTACGCTTGAGAGCCTCCCCCCACCCCAAGGCCAAACATTTTCCCACAACCTTAGCCCAAACACCTCCCATCCATTTCCTCAACCTTATACCCCTCCACACACACAAGAAGAATCAAGCCTCGTGTCTCTCCTTGAAAGTGCCATGTTTAACCAAGGCCAAATATTACAAAACTTGATGGTACCAATCACCGAGCCGACACCGAGGAGAGGGGATGAAGGAGAGGATATACCCACCTTCGTGGTTGAGACCACCATGCCATCGGCCACTATAGACACATCTCATGCCGATGCCCCAATTTTCCCACACTACCACTTGGATGACGAAGCATTTTTTGATGATGATAGTGAGGATGGGGAGATTTCTCTAGGATCTGTGGGAGAGACTTTTCATCTTTATCTGGATACCCCATATGAGTCATATGAGAGCACTGAGGAGTTTACAGAGATTATGCATACCGGCGAGGAGGATGTGCGTGAGAATGAGGAGACGATGACCACATACGAGGGGTCCGCTCCACATCCACCTCCACAGCCATCTCTGTCACAGCTTCCTCCTTGGTCGGTGGTCAACCATGCGGATGTCATTCATGACATCGGGCAGATGGTGGAGCATGAGCATATCGTCGAGGAGGATGTGCATGAGGGCTTGGATACGATGGTCCACTCCATGGAGCCCGAGTCACATCTACCTTTACCGTCGCTCTCCACTTCTTCTGCGGCTGAGCATCTACTTGAGCATATTGCCCCTATTCAGGGAGATTTTCATAATCACTTCCACACCACTTTTAAGTCTCGCTTTTCACGTCCTATTCCTTTAGACTTATATATTTTTGACACACCATATCTCTCGCAGGAAACAGGATCGACTTCCCTTGAGGTATGCTGCGGTGTGTCACCACCTGGAGAGCAACTTCACATGGAGAGCGGGGATTTGATCGTCGTTAGCACAGAGGATAGCATACCATTTCCAGGGAGTGTTCGCCACATTTCATATATTTTATCATCAATTACCGGTGACTATCTCTGGGATACATTTATTTTGGGAAATAATTTCTTGCCATGGACAAATGCACCTCGTCCTTTGCAGGTCACAGGTGGACACCTACGAGGGATGCTTGGAGGTGCATTGCTTGGGTCCATTGGCACACGTGGCACAGCACTTCTGGCGGAGCCACAGAAGGAGCAGTTAGAGCAGCCACAGAAGGAGCTGTTAGAGCAGCTACCTGCCCCACTTCAGATCTTGGATCCGCCTATGCTCAGGTGTATCCTAATCCAGTAGTGTAAAAATTTACCGCTTTCTAGTTTAGGTTTGAATAATCTCGTCTCCTCTCATTAGCGAGGGGAGCGTATCTAGGGTTTTGCTTTTGCATCTTAATAACCCTTCATGTCGTGCCCTTCTATCATTTCACCCCACATCCTCTCCCGAGGAAAATGAGCACACTGTCTCTCCTGCATTTTGATTTCTTTCTTTTCCTTTCCGATTTTCCCCTAGCATATCTCTACTTCACCATTGATCACATCATTTTGCTAGCGTTGTCATGTTCAGCTTGGGGGAAATCGACTTTTGTGTGCATGTTTTCGTGTGTCGTTGTTGTGTGTTTGTGTCTTTGAGTTCTTCGTCGTGTTTTATATCTTTTATTTGAGTGTTTCTGTTTCTTTATTTTTTACTTTCGTTCATGTGTTTTTCGTGTTTTTCATTTTTTGTGTCCGTGCACCCCCCCATTTTCATTGCCCTCCCGTATTCACTACTATTGCATTGAGGACAATGCAAGTTTCAGCTTGGGGGAGTCACACTTCGTGCGTCATTTGTCTCTTTTTCTTCGTTATTTGAGTCGTTTTTCTCCGTGTTTTTCTTTTTCTTTTTCTTTTCTTCTTTTTATCTCTTTCTCCTAGAGATGAACCCTATGATGAATTACCACGAAAATCACACGCACACCTTGCACGGCTTCGATAATCACATTCACTAACCCTAGGATATCGAGTCCTCTTGCATTTCATGCATCGCGGGTCCACTTAGCTTTTTGTGAGTCGTGCGTCGTGCCTAGCTGTTTGGTGTACTTCTACTTTGTGATTTTACTTTATATACCTGTCCAGGAATGACCCCTAGATTATCATGCTTCGATTTGAATATGCGGTATTTATTTCCCATGTCTGCTTCTGCATGCTATATATATATATATATATATCGTGTACTTCATTTCGCATGTGTCGGGATTCCACAATTATGGACTAGGATAACCCATTTAGCCCATGCTCTATTTAGCGAGAATAGTTTCCTTTGCCCAAGTGTTTAGATTCCGACTTCTTTTTTGCTTTACTTGGTGCAAATCCCCTCATCGTGTACCGTTCTCCCACTTGGGAGAGTACACATGTGTATAGCCAAAAACCCAAAAATCCAAAAAAAGAGAAAAGAAAAGAAAAACCCAAAAAGAAAAGAAAAGAAAAATTTTGTATAGCCCAAAATAAAAAAAAATACAAATACCCAAAACCCAAAAATTTCAAGTGTGAATATTTTTCCTATCTACCGAGAATAAAGGGAAGGCGAGAATTTGCACCAAGTGTTCTACTCCACATCATCTCAACCCCCATCGTTTTCAAAAACACTTGGCATAGGGACCTTCTAGCGATTATCTAGGCTATAGTGTGGTGATTTCATTGTCCCTAGCTGTGGAGTCCCCGATGCATGATACGCTTCGATTCTCGCTCTATTCTCATGCATGCTTGAGCTATATATTCACCGTTTAATTCGAATCGAATCGATATTTGGGTCATTTCTTGGATTTGTGTATATCGAGCTTTATTACACAATGTAGATAGTGACACCGTCTGCTAGCACACGACCCCGCTCACTCGCGCTTCACCGCGTGGGCCCACAGCACTTGTTTGGACTCACATTCCTTGGTTTAGTGTTGTGTTTTGTCGTATGCTTTCTTCATGCGGCGTGTTTGATTTTGTTGGCCCTTATGGGCGATCTAGGATATAGAGTTCTCTTTTTCTCTCCTTCTCTCTATTTTCTCCCTCCGAGCTCCTACTCTCACTCGTCTTCCTCGAGGACGAGGAAGAGTTCAGCTTGGGGGATTTTGACGTGCGTTTATATTTCATATATTTGCGCGCGTTTTCTTCTGTGTTTCTCCGTATTTTCCGCCGTCTTTTATTTGTTTTCTTGTATTTTCTTGTTTTCTTTCACTTTTCCGTGTTTTTGGTATTTTGCAGGAATTTCTAGCATTTTAGACATAAAAACGACGATATCACAAGTCCCCGGCGCAACGGGAGGAGTCACGCGTGACCCAGGGGGTCAAACGACGATGATTGCATCATTCCGCCCCTCACCTGATCGGTTGAACAAAGTCAACCGATCGGGTGATGCACGCGTGCACCACCCGGTCTCAGCTAGAGCTCAAGCTGATGTCACCCGACCGGTTCTCAGGCCGGTTCATTGCGGCCGTTTCTCTGTCTTTTCGAGCCAAATGCCAACCGATCGGGTGACTCTCACCCGATCGGTTCATCTGTAGCTGATTCTGAGGAGCCAAGACACGGGCATCCAACCGACCTCTTCACCCGATGGCGCCATGATCCAACCGGTCACCCCAAGAACTCAACCGACCGGTTCATCTGACCGGGTGAAGCTCCGCCGTTTTCTGTTTATTATTTGTAACAGATCACCCGATCGGTTGACTTGTCAACCGATCGGGTGGCGTTTTTCCTGTGGTTTTGGACCCGATCCGTTAGGGCTCGGAATGGGGGCTATAAATACACAATGCTGGCCGACTTTTATGGCATCTTCTTCTTGTTCTTCTCAGTTTTTTAGGGCTTTTTGCCCCTTTCTCTTGTGAGTTTAGATTAGGTTAGATTAGGTTTTCTCTTGTAATAAGTCTTGTATTGGATTGGAGGTTCAAAATCAAGATAAGTATTTCTTTCTCTTGTTCTCCATTTTTTGTGTTGTATTTCTTTTGCTTCATGATGAATGTTTGTATGTCTTTTGTATTGTTTGTTTATATGTTTTTCATCATGGAGTAGTATTGATGAACCCTAATACGGGTTAGGGTAGGATTGATGCTTGGTTGTTTCATTTGACTTGGTTGCATGGCATGTGTTCGATGAAATGCGTCAATGGGGATTTCTAGCAATCTGGGTCTAATTCGTATGGCAACACACTAGGTGTGTTGGGGATTGGGGTCCGGTGCTTGTCCTGTCAAGATCCGCTTCGATGTATTGCTAGAAATCACATTTGACCTATTTGGCCATTAGGGTTACGTGGGGGTGGTTCATTGTCATTGGCGGGAGAAAGACCGCCTCTGACCGTCAAGCCAAGGGGGAATAAACTTGGCGGTTGACTCCCTAGCCATAGCTCACGCCCCTAGTGTAGACATGGAGTCCTCGCGCGTGGGAACGGCTTGGACGAAGTGTTGGGAGATATCATTGTGGCCTTAATGCTCCCGGTTGCGGAAGGTGTTAATGGACATGGGAATGCCCACCGTCCGGAACCGGGTAGGCCTAGCGTGCTTGGCACCGACTGGAATATCGGGCCATGCTAGGTACCACCTTTTGGGGCAATGTCTCATCCTGGGTCAAGTCAAATGCCTAGTGTCATGAATGCTCTAGCCCGTGTTAGCGGGGATTCTTTTCGTGTCTTTTTCATTTCTTTATTTTATTTCTACACTTCCACCCATATCATCCACGTAGCTAGCACACAACCTAGGTGAGGCTAGTAGCCATTCAAGCCATCCACCTCCCTGAGTTCGATAAACCCGCACCCTACACTAACCGTGCACTTGCGGTAAAACGACACCGCGCCCATACCGTAAACGGGGCGCCGGTCACAACTCCCACAGCAGGCCGATCACCCGATCGCCTGTAAGACTGGGGGAAAGTCCCCGGGCAACACGATCGGCCCTAAGACCAAGGGCAATCCTTCGGCGGCCCAAGCAATTCGGAATTCGGTGGTTATGCCCTGGCACCGGCCTGGTGGCCAGATCCACAAGAAAGTTGAGGAGATTCTCCCAACCCTGTCTGCTCGAATGTCCCGACCAGGATTGGAAGAGGGGGCATACAACCACATACAACCACAACGCAAAGTGGAGCCTTGTTACAACAAAACGAGTATATTGCAAAAAACCATATGAGGAGCTATAAAAGAATGAAGAGGAGAGGCTAATGAGTTAAACCCCACCTCCTGCATGTGCTTCGGGAGCATCTCCAGACGCGTCAACTGGCTGATCGGCACCTTCAAGGTGTACTTCGCATGTCTCCTCCTCACTCTCGAAATCCATCCGGAGCTCCTCGAATCGAATCTCGGAATGCGGGAACCTTCGCTGGATCTCGGATCGACAACGAGCGAATCCCCTCTCAAACGCCTCGTACATCACCCCGGCGACGAAGGATGTGTCATACTCTGCTAGTTCTTAGGTTCAAGACTAACGTTGTTTTGATGATGATCAATACATTATGTTAGTGTGCTAATCAATCTTATGTTTTAGTCTCAGTTTATCTTAATGATTATATGTTGATGAGACAAAGCATAATGCTTGGAGGATATTACAAGGGATATCTTAAAGACCTCCAAGAGTGATGGAGTGCTCAAGCTTGGATGAAGTCATGAAGATCATCTAATGAAGCCAAAGCTTGGAGCGTGATGATGGATGGAGATCAAGATGACAAAGCTTGGAGCTTGATGAAGGGAAGCTCATCAAGGAGTGCCAAAGCTTGGAGATGATGGGGAGCATTAAGATATCGTGTGCTTGAAGACTTAGACTCTAGAAGATGCAATTTGTAATCCATGTAATTTCAATTACTTGTATTTCTCTTTTTGAGTCTAGGATTATTGTAATGACTTGATAGATGGTCATACTCTCATGCATATGCATTCCACCATCTTAGTGAGCCTTAGGATTATCATAGAATCCAACCCTATAGGTTCATCTAGCCCAAAGACTCATCTGGAGTCTCTGGCTCTCCAACAGTCGCCTGATGAAGTTTTTACAGTCGACTGGGTGATTCCAGTCGCCTGTCGAGCTTTCTACAGTCTACTGTGATGCATAGCTCAAGTCAACATTTCTATTGACTCTTCTTGAGCTTTTTGCATCAGTCGACTGATGTTCAATTTACAGTCGCCTGTGTTTCTACATTCGCCTGTGAATTGGTCGACAGTCGACTGTGCGCTTCTTGCATTTTCTGGGCTTCATCCCAATTTGCAAGACAGTCGCATGTTGATGTTTTTACAGTCGCCTATATATTTACAGTCGCCTGTGAAATGGCCATCAGTCGTCTGAAAGGCGTAAGTGCGAAAAATGCATCTCTCTATGTTTTTCTCCATCCACTGCAGCAGTCGACTGATGAAGGTTATACAGTCGCCTGTCTATTTTACAGTCGACTGTACTCTGGTTATCAGTCGCATGTATGCATAGTGGGAGAAAGTTGCAACTCTCTGTTTTTCTCCATCCCTTGCAGCAGTCGCTGATGAAGGATATACAGTTGACTGTCTGTTTTACAGTCGCCTGTGTAGTCTTCTACAGTCGACTGTCATGGATCAGATTATAGCCGTTGGGATTTTTCTAGCCGTTGAACAGTCGACTGTCACTTGTTCATCAGTCGACTGTCTGGGCCATAAACTGCCAAAATCTAGCCGTTGCAGATTTCTTCCCTTTGGGCTTTTGGCTGGTTTTATGGGTTCCTTTGGGCTTCCTATATATAGGAGTTGGCTTAGTTCATTTAGAACTCTTGGTTATTACTGAATATCTTAGAGAATCAATAACCACTCCTAATCTCTCACATTTCCCTCTCATGAGCATATTTCTCTTCATGCATTGAAGCTAGCTCATATAGAAATTCTCCAAGGGATCTAATTCTCATTCCTTTCTTGGAGAACATCTTTCTTCTCTTCATTTTATACACTCAAGTGAGAAGTGTTAGGATTCATTCCTAGAAGAGAGAAAGATCATCAAGTGCAATCAAAGCAAATCTCAAGCACTTAGTCATTCACTTGCCTGCCTTCTTCTTCACATTGGTAAGATCATATCAAGGCATATGTAAGTGTTGTTTCGTTTTGTTTTTGTTCGAAACCCTAATTCTCTTTGTAGGAATTAGTTACTCTCTTTGTGGGAGTCACTCTCTTTGTGAGAGTTTGGTTCTTTATGTGTGAAAGAACAAATCCTCTATGTGAGGTCTCTCTGTGTGAGAGTAAGGATGTCTCTTTGTGGGAATCCTAAATCCTCTGTGTCAGGTATCTCTGTGTGAGATTGTATTCACTTCTTTGTGTGGGAATATAGTGAATATTGGTGTGGCTGGACGTACCCAAGTTTTTGGGGCACCCGGGTAAAATCCTTGTGTTTGCGATTGTTGTTGTTGAGCACTCTGTTTAATTTCCGCTGCTTATTATGCTTTAATTTCAGTAACTTTTAATTAAGCACTTTGCTTACTATTACACTATTCACCCCTCCTCTAGTGTGTGTTTAGCCCCGTAGGGTCCCTTAGATACTCGTCCACTGCCACCTTGGCGATCCGCCCGGGATCCACCATCCCCAGCTCCTGGATCCGGGCCTCGAGGATGGAAACTTGGCGCTGGTGCTCCGCCCGCTCCTTTTCGATCTCCCGAGAGCTTGCTTTGAGTCTCGCCAAGGGAGCTCGCTCCCTCTCCTCTACCGCCTCCAGGAGGCTTTCGAGCTCCGTGGCATCAGCCTTAACTGTCGGGTCGCCGACCCCTCTTACCTCAGCAGCCTTCACCAACTCGTCTATCCGATCCTCGGCCTTTGACTTCTCAGCCAGCGCCAAAGCCCTCTCCATGTCCGACTTCTCCAAGTCAGCTGATAGCTCGGCCATCCGAGTCATCAAAGACCTTACGCGCACCTCCGCCTCTTGAGTCCCCTCGTCTTCACCTCCTTTGGATTCTGGCTTCCGGGCACCAGCTGCCTCGGCATCCGAGAGCACCACGAATTGGCGTCTCATCGAAAAGGCCGACAGTGGATAACTGCGCCAAAAGAAAAGAGACAAGTTAGAGCCCCTGCAAAAACATAATGTGCCGCCACGTAGGGCTTTACCTGTTTGCCGGCCTGTATCACGATCGCCGCAAGTCGGTCACCCTTCACCCCGTCCAACACGGATTGGTCCAGTGGAAGGCAACAGTTCTCAGCCAGCCGAGCCGGTACCCCGCAGTCAGAGAAGACGAACTCTTTCAGCCCTACTGGGAAGCGAGGGCCGAGCAACCCTTCACCAGACCACGTCAGATCAGCCTCGACCGACCTGAACACACCCAAGGACTGCCCGTAGACTTTCGGGAGCGATCCAGGAGGAGGAGGCAAGGGGCCGGCCCAAGGCCATGCGTACTTCGTCTGGACCGGCCGAGCGGGATCCTCAGAGGGAGGGCCAAACACGGCAGCGGCATGGGCCCGAGCTTTCTTCCGCTCGCCTACGCCTGGAGCTGGCGGAGCCTGCCCCCTCGCCCTCTTCGAGCCCGCTCTCGGGAACTCGACCTGCGGTTTCCTCCGGACCTCTAAAACATGATCCCCCTCCGCGGGCTGGGACCCAGGACGTCGGCTGGAATGAAGGGTTGAGAGGGGCCCTGGCTGACCCACCTACACAGAAGGATAAGATAAGGAAACAATGTCACTCAGGGAGTCCCAGATGATAACCTCTCCGAACTCGGAATACCGACAAGACTCACCGGTAGGCCACACGGTCTTCTGTAGGATTAGATCGGAGAAGAGGACTTTGATCTTTTGGTCAACAGTGGGGACCTCCAACATGGTATCAACTGCCTTAGCCTCGGTGTTGGTGGGGCTCCCTTGATCGAGTGTCAGCGAGCTCGTCACCCCCCACCGCACCGAAAAATCCACTTCCGTCGGGAAACCCACAAAGACGTACTCTCCCTTCCAATGCTTCAGGGAGCTCGGCAGCCCCAACACCAAGCTCTTCTTCGGACGGGTACTGATGTAAAGACGGAGGAACGGATGTATCCCCTTGAGCACGCAGAGCATGATGAACCCCACTAGAGACCCGATGAAATTGGGGCAGAATTGGCATAGGGCAAGCCCGTAGGCCCTCAGAAACACAACGACAAAGGGATGGAGAGGGAATCAGAGCCCAAACCGGAAGCTCTGTTTATACACCTCGACTTCGTGAGGGCCAGGGAAGCAGATCCTCTCATCCTTCTCAGGGGCACGTGTGGAACACAGGGGGAGGAGATAGTTGGAACGTAACGCTCCGATCGAAGTGACGCAGACAGATGACGGCCACCCCATCACCTCGGGGGGCACCCTGGAGAGCTCACCTCCGTGGCGATGGATTTCTGGGACGGACCCACGAGGCCGACCAGGAATTGTAGCGGCGTTCTGACGCCCTACACCAGCGGCTAAGGAGGAGGATGACATAATGCAAAGGCTGAGGAAGATCCGGGGCAACTGTAGGGGATCAGGAGAAGAGGGCGGCGCTAGAAGAGCGGAACCCTTGTCCGCCAGGCAGCGGCCTCCCTTTATACCACTATCCCGAGGTCCTTCACCCCATCGCGAGCCGTCCACCTATGCACACACGTCGACATCTCGCGAGGCACGGCGCTTCGAGCTCCACTCCCAGTGACATGAGGATTTCAAAGGAGGCAGCGCTATGATGATTCTCATTCAATGCCCTGGCCTCGACTGACGCGCCTGTCAAATCTATATGAATCACATCCCTCGGCCCGAACCGTCAGAATTCGAACAGCTCGAGCGATGGGGCAATTGATACGACCATTTTGAGAAGGCCCAAGATCGGGTGACCCAAGCCCACACCGAAAGCAAACGGCCCTGGAGGAGAGCAGGCCCAACGACGAGGCCCCCACAAAGACTTGGAGTCGGGTCGGTCTCGATCGAGGCAGACACCCCCATCAGTCCACGATTAGCGGGAGCTAACCACTCCCCTAAACGCACGCCCCCTTAATCACCATTAAGGGGCCACATTACGCTCACCTTCATGAAGACGCCATCAATGAGGCGGATCATGGGGACGGAAGGAGGAGACGTTGACGGGGAGCGAACGTGGGAGGACTCCTATAAAAGGACTCGAGGGGCAGCGTACCAAAGGACGACTTCCTGGATACCGAAACACGGAGGTATCTACTTACACGACTTTGTCTTCCACCTTACATTTCCTCTCCGTAGCTCGGTCCGAGGACTCGCGTACCGGCCTCCCTACGAGCCGTACCGATCACACCGAGCTCCCTTCAGATCCGTTCTGACTTAGGCATCGGAGGGGACTTGGTCGGAACGAAGGTCCGACCCCCCTGACGAGCTTCCTTGTCTATTCAGGTCGGGCAGATCCAGTGGCGCCGAGGCTACCCCTCAGCGCCTAACCAAAACTGAGCGACCTCGGCTACGAGCCAACTCGCCCGCACCACGAGGAGGCCGTCGCTTTGCCGAGGCTACCCTTCGGCAAGCCGACGCGAGGATTCACGCGTCCCTCATCGTGCAAATGCGCCCCCAACCGATCTCGAGGGTCCCACGTGTCCCCTTGACCACGTTGACCTCCCGTCTTCTGGTTAACAATTCAGCGGTGAGAAAACATCCGTAAACAGGAATCGTGAGAAAACATCCGTAAACATTCACCATCCACATTACCTTCACGTCTTTTCTCTTGAGATGGGTTTGAGAGAGAGAAAGAACGTATCTTTTCTTCTTACATGTTTGTTTGATGAGGACTCACATATGGTGTATATATAGGAATGTGAGGGTGAGAAGTTAGTTTAATCCTGTTGTAATTGTTAACGTTGTTAAAACAAAGTATACGTAGGATTGCTAATTTATATTAGGAATCATCTTCTCTAAATTCAATTGCTACCGAGGTTAATTGAAATTTACATATATGCCCTTCAATAATTCAATATTTTACGTTTTATCCCCATCATGCTCAAATCTAACCGTAGAGCATGATGATGGGATCTGTGCCCTATGTACACGGAAACTACTAGTTGCTTTTTTTGTCGAAATGTTCAAATATGCAAAAAAACAATGGGGAAAATAAAGCATCAAGAGAATGGAAAATTAATTTTTAAAGGGTTTTTTAGATATATGTCCCACAAAAAATGGGTTATTTTAAAAGAATCCCTCATTTAATGGATTTTACTATTTGGTCCCCTAATTTAACTAAAATACTACAAAACAGTCTCTAATTTTAAAAAACCCTCATTTTGACCATCCACCTCTCCTTCCTCCTCCAAAGGGCTGCGTGCGCGGCAGGCTTCGTCGGAGAAGGGGGGCGGGCTCGCCGGAGAAGGGGGCGGCCGCCCCATTCGCCTGAGAAGGGGGGCTACCCCCTCTTCACCTGTGAAAAGAGGGGGCGGCAGCCCCCTCTTCGACCGACCCCCTCGCCGGAGAAGAGGGGGCAGCCCCCCCTTCTCCGGCGAAGGGGGGCGGCTGCCCCCCTTCTCCGGCGAAGGGGGGCGGCTGCCCCCTCTTTTCACGGGTGAAGAGGGGGCAGCCCCCTCTTCTCCGGTGAGGGGGCGGTTGCCACCCCTCTTCTCCGACGAAGGGGGGCGGCTGCCCCCTCTTTTCACCGGCGAAGAGGGGGCAGCCGTCCCCGTTGTGGGATCCTGCCAAAACAAGGACGTTAGGATTGAATAATGAAGTAGAGACTTACGCTTGCGTACGTGGCACCGTAATCTCGGAACTTCACCCTCGGATTCGCCACAACGGTTGATACTTCGTCACGGAGGATCGAAGCAGAGTTTCACCGCCTAAATCTCTATTTAGAAGAGGATTTTAATGGAAGGGAGAAGAAGAACATAATATGCCTTTTGCAAACTTATGGCATGTAAAGTGTGGAATGAATGCCTTACCCTTGGGTCCTATTTATAGGCTTTAGGGGTAGTTATTGTAGGAAATAACCAATTATAAGCTTATTAGCCTATATTAGCACATTCATTTATCCTCTTCTTCATTCACTTATCAAGTGCCTTTATGCACTTATAAAGTGACTTTTTCCACTTATCGAGTGGCCTTTTCCACTTATCGAGTGGTCCTTTTCACACGAGAAAAGGTTCCCTTCGTGCATGCCTTCGTGCACGCGACATCTGAGGTCTGTATACCCTCATACATCCCCTCATAGGTGTATTCATGTCGTCCATATCCAACATCTCCCACTCACACTTGAGGGGATTGTAAGGAAACATCTTTCCTTTAACTCTTCTGTTTATCATACCGAGAAATAGGCCGTGTGACCGTCATGCGCATAGAGTCCGATGTTGTGCACTTGTTAGAGATACACAACACCCCTCGAGGTGCAAAGTTGAGTAGATCAACGCATGCTTTACCCTAGATTATTTCTTCACATTTTTTATACTTTATATTCAACAATTGAATCCCATCTGGATTACAATTGGCTGGCCAGCTTTGAATCTTTAAAGTCCAAATGTGAATATGAAATTAATCTTCCTCTTCTTGCGATCCTTTCGATCTTGACTTGACTCACTTTTCTAACATGCCCCGCCGGACCGAATTAACCATAGTCCATAAGCAACATGCTAAGATAGCAATCACCCAGTCAAATCTTAAGGAACCAATTTAGAGTCCATAAGGGTAACGAGTTAAGACCCATGTGGTCTTTGGATCTCACATAATAGTAAACACAATTACTATTCTAACCCAATGGTCAAAATGCATACGTAGTATGAATACGTATTACAACATCACTCCTTTCCCAGGGAGCGTATGTCTTAATGATGTTGTAAGGATGATAACCAGACACCACAATGTCTGACTTTGAGTCCCTTTTACTACTCAAATAATCTTCTGGACCCACATCCCGCATAAGACAAATAGGAATTCAAAAATCCTCTTAGATCTTTTGAAAACATCCATATGATGCAGATCTTTCATACGACCATTTTGTTTAAGTCATGACTCTAAATCGTCCATCTGACGATTTTGACTTTAAACAGGTCTCATCTTTATTTTATCCGTCTGATAGAATAAAGGCGGTTGCTCATGTGAGAGAGCCAACCTTAATCTGTCCGACATACTAGAAAGTATAGCTGAGATTTCAAAAATATACACAAACATTTCTTAAAATAATTCATATGCAATGTTGAAAAGAACTTATTCTTTTATTGAATTTGATCATTTACAGACATGGGAATTTACATTGGTACAACTCAGCTCTTACGCAATCCTTGAGATGATAAGTGTTTGTAAAACACATCTCTGGGGATCGCCTTCGTAAGCGGATCCGCTATCATCTCATGCGTAGATATGTGCCTTATGTCTACCTTCTTGGTCTTATCATAGTCTTTTGCAAATTTGTAGCGGATATCTATGTGTTTGGTCTTACAATGGAATTTAGGATCTTTGACATAGGCTATAGATGCTTGACTGTCGCTGTGTATGGGAACATCACCTGAGTCACTTGCATCAATTAGCCTGTCTAAGAATTTCCTAAGCCAAACAGCCTCTTGGACTGCCATGCTAAATGCTACAAACTCGGCTTCCATGGTTGAAATTGCGATGCAGGATTGTTTCTTGCTACTCCAGGATATTGCACCAGATCCGAGTAGAAAAACATATCCTGAGGTCGATCGTCGCTCATCGAGATCACCCGCCCAATCAGCATCAGTGTAGCCTTCGAGCCTCAAGGCATCTCCTTGATGGCATAAAGCATAGTCGGCAGTTCCCTTAAGATACCGCATTATCCTCTTAACCGCTTTCCAGTGTACTTGTCCTGGGTTGGATTGGTAACGACTTACCATTCCAACGGTAAAACAGATGTCCGGTCTTGTACACATCATAGCGTACATAAGACTACCAACTGCACTGGAATATGGAACTTTTTCCATAATTTCCCTTTCCTTTTGGTTCTTTGGACACGATTTCAGACATAAATTGTCGCACTTGCTTATAGGAGTATCAATGGACTTGCAGTCCTGCATATTAAAACGTTCTAGAACCTTCTTTATATAAGTCTCTTGTGAAAGAGAAAGAAGTTTCTTCGAACGATTCCTTGAAATCTTAACTCCAAGGATATATACGGCTTCTCCCATGTCTTTCATCTCAAAAACTGATGAAAGCCAAGCCTTGATATCCATCACAAAGCCCTTGTCATTTTCGGCTATTAAAATGTCATCTACATATAGAGACATAATAACGTACTTGCACTTAATCCTCTTGATATATACACAGTTGTCTTCATCAAGCATGGAAAAACCATTAGATAAGATAACTTCCTGAAATCGTATATACCATTGCCTCGAGGATTGTTTAAGACCATATATGGACTTACTAAGTTTACAAACCTTATGTTCGTTTCCTTCTTTTACAAACCCTGTTGGTTGTTCCATATAGATCTCCTCGTCCAATTCTCCATTGAGAAAGGCAGTCTTTACATCCATCTGATGTAATTCGAGGTCTACGCAAGCTACCATAGCCTTATGCTTGATCTTGAGAACCCATTTGTTCCCAATAGCTCTACGTCCTCTGGGTAAGTCAACTAAGTCCCAGACTTGGTTAACTTTCATGGATTCCAACTCTTCCTTCATCGCTTCCATCCATTTGTCTTTCGCAGGGCATGATACGGCCTGTTTGAAAGTAGCAGGCTCGTCATCATCTTGTAGTAAAGTCATAAAGGTTCGCAGAAATTCGTCCTCAAATCTTAGAGGAGCCAACCTTGTACGACTACTACGTCGTATTTGATATTCTTCAAGTCCTTGTTGACTCGAATTTAGATCAATTCTAATATCACTCCCACTTGGAATGTCGTTAGAAATGCTTCCACTTGGATTATTATTCCAGTATGGAATATGATTTGCGTCATTCGTATCATCCATTGGTGAAGTTTGAAACGTATTTTCGTCTTCACCAAGAATTCTCCCACTCGAATGAGGTAATCCTTCTTGATCATTAATCTCAAATAGAGATAAGTCCTGACTTATCTCGCACTATCTTGGAAACTCGTTTTCCAAGAAAGTGACGTCCCTCGACTCAAATTCAATTAGACCTCCATTGTCTTCCTGACCAATGAAAACATGACCTTTGGAGTTTTCTGCGTATCGTATAAAGATACATTTCCTTCCCCGTGGCCCAAGTTTTCCATACTTATGGGAGGAAATATGTGCGTAGGATGCACATCCCCAAGGTTTTAAAATGTTTAAGTCAGGAGACCTTTGGTTCCACAACTCATAAGGAGTGGAGCTAACTGATTTCGAGGGTACGCGGTTTAAGATGAAAGCGGCCGTCAATAATGCATCACCCCAAAAGGTGATTGGCAAGTTAGCTTGCGCCATCATTGAACGGACCATTTCCATTAAAGTCTTATTTCTCCTTTCAGCAACACCATTTTGTTGAGGAGTATAAGGCATAGTTACCTGATGTACTATGCCCTTTTCATCACAAAGTTCCTTAAAACTTGTTGATTGATATTCACCGCCCCTATTGGTTCGCAAGACCTTAATCTTGCGATCTAATTGATTCTTCACTAAACTCATATAGTTTTTAAAGCAGGTTAATGCTTCACTTTTGTAGGATATCAAATAGATATGTTCGAATCGGGTGAAATCATCAATAAAAGTGATGAAATAGGACTTCCCGCGTCTTGTCTTGACATTCATCGGACCACATATGTCCGAATGGATGAGCTGTAATGGAACCTCGGCCCTTGTGCCGGTTCCAAACGGCTTGCGACAAGATTTCCCCACAAGGCAATGTTCGCAAGTCGACATTTCGACCTTTGAAACATTGGATAGAAGGCCACTTTTGGCAAGTCTATCCATTCGTGTTGGTCCAATATGACCAAGCCTTGCGTGCCAACAAATTATATCAGACTCATAAGTCGAAGAATTTGTAACAAGGAAATTTTCATTATATAATGAAGAGTCATACATTGTATTTAATACAATAAATCCTTTAAATACATACCCAGTGCCAATTAAGGAATTATTACAAAACAAGTCCACTTTACAATTTTGAAAGAACCAGCTGTAACCAAGACCCATTAACACGACCACAGATATTATATTCCTTCGAATATCTGGAGCGAAGAGAACATCATGAAGTAGGAGAGTGCGGCCGTTGTCCAAGACTAGCTTGCAAGTCCCAACGCCTTTCACTTCAACACGTGTGTTGTTTCCTACATAGATCCACTTCGTTCCTTGTGGTATCCGGTGATACTCCACGAAGGACCGTCTGTCCCTTGCTATGTGGTCGGTGGCACCTGAATCAATTATCCAAAATGGATTAGATTCCACAAGAAATATTGAACTAGAAACACATATGTAACTAGTATAATTACAAGTTACCTCGTCGCCTCCACTCGTACACGAACGAGCATAGTGACCGAGCTTGTTGCACTTGAAGCACTTGATCCTCTTCAAGTCTTTCTTCTTGTGCCATTTCTTGTGCCCACCCTTATGTTTGGGTTTCTTGGTAGACTCAGGTTTCTTATTACGTTCATTAGTAGACCTCGAACGATCTTTCCGTTTCTTTCCCCCGTGTGAGGAACTAGCAACCATGTGCACTTCTGCACTTGGCTTGGCAGCTGCAAGCCGCTCTTCCTCTAATTCGAGGTGCTTGGAAACATCGCTAAAGGTCTTGATGCTCTCATTGTGAGTGAGATGCATCTTCATTTGGTCCCACCCATTTGGTAGGGAACGTATGACTGCTTGGATTTGTTGCTCATCTGTGAGCACATGACCTGCATCCTTTAATTCTGAGATTAGATTCGCCATATGTCACAGATGTTTCCCCATGGAATGATCTGGACGTTTCTTGTATGAATCAAATCTTATAGTTAAGGCGCGAAGTTTGGACACCGATGTGCCACCAAACTTCTCCTCTAGCTTGGACCATATGTCCATTGCTAAGTCATGCTCTCGGAAGATGCGCATTATGTCATCGGCCATACTGCTCAATAACGTAATGCGAGCTATCTTATTCTTCCGAGACCAAGCATCAAAAGCTTCCTTGTCTCGTCTGTGTTGGGCCGTAGTGCCCAACTCAGGTTCAAGCATTACGTTCTTTAGAGTTTTGAGCACTTCTTGCTCCTCTAAAACGTATTGTATCTTGATGCACCAAAGTTTGTAATTATCGCCGTTGAGTTTTTCACCTCTGTTTAACTCAGCGACGATATTCTTTGAAACAGAAGACATTTTACTTTTAAAATGCTGCAAAAGACACAAAACCGAAGGTTTGATCAAAAAACATTGCATTAAAAATTCTTAAAATACAATTCCCACTTGAAATGATAATAGAATATCTCATTTGGATAGTTCTAATTTCAACTCCCACTTGAAATGATATTTATAATTTGATAAGTTACTTTCGAAAAATATTGAAGATGTTGTTATAGAATCGGAAAGGTTTCTACGATTCCAATCACCATCTAGAACAATCCTTCAATATTTCCCCCTCACTTATCAAACGATAGTACTCTTATAGTACTTCGCAGCGGAAGAGCGTTTTTGAAAACGTATTTTTCAAAACGTGTATTTTAATCTAGTACCCTTATGATACGAGAGAAATATTCGGCAATCCCTGTCCATTGTCGAAGTTGAGCCGTAGCCGTGCCAAGGCCGGATCCCCCTTGAGGGGATTTTTCTGCAAGCCATTGTCGCCGGCTCCCGTATGGATCCAGGCGCTTCCCCCCGTATAGGAGAATTTTGCCGCAGACGACTGTCGTTGGCCCCGTATGGGCTAGTCGGCATGTTCGTGTTACGTCGACCAAGGCCTCTTGCCGAGGCCGACCAATGCGACCAAAAATCCCTGATTGGTCGACCAGGGCCTCTGCCCTGGTCGGCCAAGGACCCTGGCACCCCCCCGGCCAGGCCCTGGCCGAGGCCAGGGCGCCGGCCCTGGCCTCTGCCAGGGCCGGCCAGGCCGGCCCCTGGCCTTGGCGGAGGCCGGCCAGGTCTGGCCATGGCCATGGCCGGCCATGGCCGGGCCATAGCCCTTTGTCCTTGGCCGGTCATGGCCCATATGGCCATGGCCGACCACCCCTTGGCATGGGATTGCCGCACACACTCCCCCCCCCCCCCCCCCCCGACTGGGTGGTTTTCGTTGTCATTTGGCCGTAGCCAACCCCCTCCGCATGGGGAGGGGGGATGCATTGCCTCCATAGCCCATTTGGCCATGGTGATCATGCACCAAAGGTCATCTTCTCCGATGGGGATAACTACCATCATCTTCCTCGATGAAGCACCCGTTCGTCGATGAAGCACCCGTTCGTCGAGAAAGTAGTTATTCTCTAATGGCCGTGTGCCAAAATGAAAAAATAACATACTTTAAAGTTCGTAAACTACACGCTCCACATGAAGAGAGTTCACATTCCTTATGAATGGAGACTCAACATCCATGAAGAGTGCGAGCTTGACGATATGAACGGTCGGTTCTTCCCGTCACGGAGAGTTCCTGCCATATCCGTAATGACAGAAGACCCTAACGTGAAAAGAACAACCGATGCGTTCTCTCCGTCACGAAGCGTTCCTACCATATCCATAATGGTAGGATACCCATTCGTGAAAAAGACAACGCCTCGTTCATAGGTTCGACGGGGCGACGGTTTGACCGGGGCGAACCCGTATGGCTCTGATACCAATGTGGGATCCTGTCAAAACAAGGACTTTAGGATCGAATAATGAAGTAGAGACTTACGCTTGCGTATGCGGCACCGTAATCTCGGAACTTCGCCCTCGGATTCGCCACAACGGTTGATACTTCGTCACGGAGGATCGAAGCAGAGTTTCACCGCCTAAATCTCTATTTAGAAGAGGATTTTAATGGAAGGGAGAAGAAGAACATAAGATGCATTTTGCAAACTTATGGCATGGAAAGTGTGGAATGAATGCCTTACCCTTGGGTCCTATTTATAGGCTTTAGGGGTAGTTATTGTAGGAAATAACCAATTATACGCTTATTAGCCTATATTAGCACATTCATTTATCCTCTTCTTCATTCACTTATCAAGTGCCTTTATGCACTTATAAATTGACTTTTTCCACTTATCGAGTGGCTTTTTCCACTGATCGAGTGGTCCTTTTTACACGAGAAAAGGTTCCCTTCGTGCACGCCTTCGTGCACGCGACATCTGAGATCCGTATACCCTCATACATCCCCTCATGGGTGTATTCATGTCGTCCATATCCAACACCCGTTCGCCGGAGAAGAGGGGGGCCGCCGCCCCTTGCCGTGAAAAGAGTGTGCTGCCGCCCCCTTCTCCGGCGAGCCCCCCTTCTTCTTCGGCGAAGCCTGCCGCGCGCGCAGCCCATCGGAGGAGGAATGAGAGATGGAGGGGCAAAATAGGGGTTTTTAAAAATTAGGAACTCTTTTGTAGTGATTTAGTTAAATTAGGGGACCAAATGGTAAATGCCATTAAATGGCGGACTCTTTTAAAATAACCCATTTTTGGAGTACCTATTTCTAATAAACCCTTTTTTTAATGTTTTATTCTCAACTAAAATTTTTGTATATTATTTTGTTTCCATCAGGCGCATTTGGATATGGATGTAGATAAGTACAACGAGGTTGTGGACTTAGTCAGACACATATGCCCCCCGCGGGATGCCGAGCATGAGCTGTACAGTTTACAGTCAGGGATAGAAGAAGAGATAGAAGAGAGGGGATCTCTTGTTGATGACAGGAACCAGAATCCATTTCGCAAAGTATGCAGTGCATGGAGGGAAGAAGCGACGCGAAGAGCCTTGCTGACCTGGCTGCTGTGCTTTTCTCTTACACAACTATGCGGGATCAATATCGTAGTATTCCTTATTTCAACTTTCACTAAGGCGACTATGATTAGTAAGGAATTGAGCGATCTCCAGAGATCCATAATAGTCTGTTGGCTGAAAATGACGGGGTCCGCAATGGGAGCTTGTTTTTTGGACGTTTACGAAATCAGTAGAAAGGAGGTACTCCAAGTGAGTTTTGTGGGAATGATCACCGCTCATGGTGCGGTCAGTGTTCTTTTACATGGCGAAACTGACCTATCTTTCTTCTGCTGGTCAATGGTCTTGGGAGCCTTCATCCTCTGTCTGGGCTGCCTCTACATTGGTCAGGGGGTTGCCGCGACTATTACCGAGGAAGCATGCCCGCTTCGTTTTCGTGGGGTTGGTGCTGGTGCTGTCTTTATCATTTCGTTCATATGCAACCGGATTATTGCCGAGATTTCACTTTTAATTTTAAGGACATCGAATGTTACTGCGCTTTTTAGTGCATTGGTCCTCTGGAATCTCATTCTTTTCGGGCTTCTGTGGATCTACGTGCCGAAAACTTCAACAATGCCTCTTGAGTTGGGCTGGAGGACGCTTAAGGACTTGGAACGATCCAAGGGCCAGCGTTACACATCATAAGTTGTCACCATCATCGATATTTTTTCTTATGTTTATCATTATTTTGGGTTGATTTGGGAACATACGCACGCTAGTTTTTTTCCCCCCAATATGTAAGCACGAATTTGGATAAAATAACAATTTAGTGCAAGATATTTGCTTCTTCCAAGGGGGACTTGCCTCAAAAAAAATTTCAGGGTGGGCAAGCAATGGATATAGGCGATGCATGACTTCGACATACTACGTCGTTTGATTAGCTGGACACCAACTTGTAGACTTTAAGGTGGAGATCCTAGTGATGTCTGAACCTTGGTCATCTACGTACATATGAACACATGATTGGTGGAGGTTCGGATAACAATTGATGTTACTCTTTGATGCCCAAATCTATCACAGTTGAAACAAGGAGTGAACCACACTGATAATTACCATATAGCATAGGAAGAATCAGGAACAATGACCATATAGCATGTGATCGGGATCAGGTTTAAGGCATACCAACAGATTCCAAAGGGTAGTAGAACATTGTTTATAGAGAACGAGGTTAGTGTTGATATGGAAGGATTTGAGTCACTTCGATTGGAACTTGAACACGAAAAATCCATGTTTCTTCAGGAAGACATGGTTCTCTTGGGATATATTGGAATTTATTATTTATTTCTAAGTTGTTTCAAATAATATAAACTTTGCAAAGAAAAAAATTGTTATTATAGCATAATATATTAATTTAATTGGAAGTTTATAAAACGGGCTATACAAACTTGTTGACGGATGGGTTCCGGTCAACAATAGAGTAGACTGACTTGGACACCTCTGATGAGGTGGAGCCTCATCAGCTGATGAATGGGACCCGCGGTAGGTGTGGTGAAGAAAATGTAAACACGACTGGAGAAGAGATTGAAAAGAGAACCAGCAAAGTTTTCATTCATCTTGATGTACTTATATACAAAGCATCAATGGTAATATCGTCATTTACAAGGAGATATGGATCATTGGTTTGGTAACTATTAACCGCGGATCCTTACCTGAGTTGGTTCGTTGAATGGGGACACACCCAGAGATATGGATCTCATTGGTTTGGTAACCATTAACTGCGGATCCTTACATGATTTGGTTCATTGAATGGAGACACACCCGTCAATGAATGCGAGTGATACAATCCCGATTGTAGGGGGATCTGGGAGAATCGGTCTACATTTCTTATACGCCACCACAAACTGAGCGGCAGAAATGACAAACAGTTTGGAACGTAGCTGTTCAAAACGATCAGCAGAAAGACTCTTTGTGAAGATGTCGGTCGGGTTGTCCTCGGTGAAAATGTGATGAACACAAAGGTTGACTGCCTGAACTTGCGCCCGAATGAAGTGGTAGTCAACCGTGAAGTTCTTGGTCCTAGAATGGAATACCGCGCGCGCGCGCGCGCACACACACACACACACACACACACACACAGAGAGAGAGAGAGAGAGAGAGAGAGAGAGAGAGAGAGAGAGAGAGAGAGAGAGAGAGAGAGAGAGAGAGAGAGAGAGAGATGGCCGACTTATTATCACAAAAGATAAGCGGCTTATCTTGAAGTGGGATTTGAAGGTCGGAGAGTAATAGTTTCAGCCAAATCAGCTCCTTAGCAGTGATCGACAGGGAGCGGTACTTAGATTACCTAGAGTTGTGTGTAATGGAAGATTGTTTCTTAGCACTCCAGGTGATGAGGTTTTTCCCAAGGAAGACACAGAATCCAGTAATTGACCACCGATCTGTTGGATCGCCAGCCCAATTGGAATCAGAATAAGCCACGAGGGAAAGAGGATCCGGATGAAAAAGTAACCCATGAGTCAGTGTGATGTGAAGGTAGCAAAGAATTCGCTTGGCTACAGTGAGATGCGACTCGTGAGGTGCGTGAAGAAATTGGCAGACCGAATTGACAGAGTAAGAGATGTCAGGGCGAGTCAATGTTAGGTATTGAAGAGCACCAACTAGACTGCGATAGTAGGAACCATTAGCGAGCAGCGGATCAGAGGCATGGTCCGGTAACTTTGAAGCGTCTGGAGTGCAGATCGGCTTACAGTCAGATAGTCTGGCCTTATGAAGAAGCTCCTTTGTGTACTTCGTTTGATGAACGAACCAACCATTCTGTCTGCGATCAATTTCTAGCCCCAAGAAGTAGGACAGCTCGCCAAGATCCTTGAGTGTAAATTCACGGGATAAAATGCCCATAAAGTGACCTATGAACCCGGCAGAAGAACCCATGATAAGTTTGTCATTCATATAGAGAAGAATAACCGTCTTGTGTCCGCCCGAGTTGCAAATGAACAGAGATGAGTCGGCGTGACTCGGCAGGAAGCCATGGTGAAGGAGAAACTGGGAGAAGCGAGCATACCATTGGCGAGGGGCCTGTTTTAGCCCATACAAGTCCTTTCGTAGTTTGCAACCATGGTGAGGAAGAGAGGGATCTTGGAAGCCAGATGGTTGCACCATGTAAAGGTCCTCCATAATATGACCGTGGAGGAAGGCATTGGAGACATCAAGTTGATGGATTGACCAGCCAAAGTGGAGAGTAATGGCAATCAGCAAGCGGATAGAGCCGTGTTTGGCAACAAGACTGAATGTCTCGGAGTAATCTAACCCTTCTTATTGATGAAAACCCTTAGCTACCAGTCGGGCTTTGTAGCGAGCAATGGTGCCGTCTGCATTGTGTTTGATGCGTTACACCCATTTGTTGCCGAAGATATTTGCTGAAGGAGGAGGGGGAACAAGGTCCCAAGTGGCCTTTTGACGAAGAGCATTGAATTTGTTACGCATTGCGGTAACCCATGCAGGAGATTTGGCAGCGGTTTTATACGAAAGCTGTTCTTCAGAAGAGATTTGAGTATGGAGATTGAGAGGTAGACGCGGTTTTGAGATGCCTGCTTTAGAGCATGTGAGCATCGGATGTGATGATTCGGGAGGGTCAGGAGTAGATGATGGACCCGATGGCGGAGATGTGCTGGGTGGAGGCACCGGTTGATAATCACCCGGATGTGTCTGTGGATGAAGGGTCGCAGAGATTAGAGGGACGGGGCCGGAAGGCAAGGTCGAGTTTAGGGGCAGATCAGGGAGACGATTGAGTAGGGGAGGAACGGGTGACGGGTCATGACCCGGGGGAAGAGAGGTATGTGTCGGCTGAGGACAAGGAGTGGGGGTGCGATGGTCATTGGTCGGGAGTGGAGCGTGATCTGTCGGGGATGCCATTGAACGACCCTGAGTGGTTGGAGGAATGGAATTCTGAAACAGTGGGGTTGAGGGAGAAGAAGATCGGGAATGAGTGGAGAAGGGAAATGTATCCCTCTCAAACTTGACATAAGAACTGAGGTAAATTCTTCGAGTCGAAATCTACATGCATATGTAAGCCTTCATGTGGTCATGATATCCAAGGAAGACGCACGGCTGAGAGCGTGGAATAAGTTTGTTGTGTTCATACAGCTGAAGACATGGGTAGCAGAGGCAGCCGAAGATTCGAAGCCATTTATAACCTGGTTGCCTGTTGTGTAGAATTTCATGTGGAGACTTGTTGTGGAGAGTTGTAGAGGGCATGCGATTGATAAGGTACACCGCTGTGAGAGCTGCATCAGGCCAAAAGGTTTGGGGCATGGAAGCCGTTCACAAAAGAGCAAGAGTGGTTTCAATGATGTACCGATGTTTACGTACGGCAACACCATTCTGCTCAGGGGTGTAAGGGGCAGATGTTTGATGTGTGATCCCTAGTCGGTGACAAGGGAGGAAAATTGATTATTGCAATATTCTCCCCCGCCATCGGATCGAAAGTGTTGCGGGGTGGAACTCGCGTACAATGAATTTGTATTAGGGGGAACCAAGGGCACGGTGGTTATGTTGTTGAGGGGATTTGGGTAGGCTATTTGACAAGTGATTGGGGGGTGATGAGGCAGAGCTTGTCGCTGGAGCGGACCACGGAGCCGAGTCCCACAGGATACGGTCCAGGAAGATCGGACTGCAGGAGCCGAAAGCGAACTTGAGCCAAGGGACGAGCTATCCTGCGCAATGAGCAACTCGTCAGAAAGGCCGGGTTGGGGTCCAACCCTTAGCCTCTCCGATGCCTAAGTCAGTAATTGGACTTAAAGCGGGGGCTAGGCACGCATGACGGACTGAGGATGAACCGACCGTACGTGACGAGCTATGAGTGGGAGAACAAAGATATGGACGACCTTTGCTCTCGTGTGTGAATAATGGAATTGAGAGTGAATTTGCCAACCTCCTCACCATAAGAAGTGAGGTGGTATTTATACCTGATGGGAGGCGGTTAGGTGGGGCTGACCTGGCGTGCTGACTCGACGTGCTGAGCTGGCCTGGCTGTCAGCGGAAGCTTCAGACGAGGATGTCAGGAACAGGAGTGTCAGCCCTGCTTTTGTCAGACGGCGCAACGGCCAGGGGCGCTTTTGTCAGGGTGTCAGGGCCGAAAGCATTAAACGTCAGGGGGCGCAGCGGCCAGGGGGTGCTTTGTCAGATGGTCGGGCGACGTAGGTGTCAGTCGCGTCCTTTTACTAGGTTGTTTGTCGTGTGTGATGAGTCAAGGGTCCGACGGTGCGTATCCCCACGGCTGGGTTCGAGCGGGGCCGCCGGGCCGACCTGACCGTGGGGCGTCGGCCCGGTCGTGCATATTTTTGGGTGCGGATCATGGACCGTCGATAGGGGGGAACGGCTGTCCCTCGGTCGTCATTCGGGGCTGCACTGTCCGAGCGTACCTGAGCGCACTGCTCCTGGCGGACCGAGCGAGAACGGTTAAGCGCCTCTGTCGGGGAGGGGGCGCGGCGAGGTGTGCCCATCCCCCTGTAGCCTCAGACCTCCGGGTCGGCTGACGCCCTGCTGGCCTCTGAAGTCCGGGCGCAGGGTGCCCTAGCGCTGGGTCGGCCGTCCGTTCGAAAGGGGCAAACCAGTGAGGTATATTAATTGTTCTGGGGAGGAGACGGACTCCCGCGATCTTTAGGTCGTAACAATTGCCCCCGACATTCGAGCCCGAGGCGGGAGCCCGGATCTGCTCGGATGGCGAACTGCTCCCGATGTTCTGAGACGTCAGTTTGGATCCCGGTCCGCGCCCGGGGGGTGGCGGCGCAAGCTTGGGAACTCCCGCCCTATTGGTCATTATTACGATTCGAAAGGGCGGTAGAAAAACGAAGCGTCTCCGCTATAGGGTTCGTGACGCGTGGATGAGGTGACTCTCACGCCAGTCGAGGCTTCAAGGATATCCTGATGGGCACCGTATGGCGACGCATCGACGGTCACGATGACCCGGTGGCTTATTTTATAAGCAAGAAGGAAAAAGGGGGGGAGGTAGTCGGCGGTAGTTTTCCTCCGTCTTCGGTTCTTCTTCTGTGTTTCTTGCTTTTGTCTATCGCTTGCTGGCGTGGTTGCGACTTCCGTCGCCGGTGGTCTACTTCCGATCGTCTTCCCGATCCGACGGATCGGCTAGGTAAATTATTTTTACTTTCTGACCGATGGCATCTCGTTTCGAGTTCGGAGGCGGCAGCAGAGTGGGGGAGGGGGAGCCTGTGGAAGAGGGGGCATTGTCGCGGGGGGTGCGGTGGTCTAGTGAAAGGGGGTCATGGCGCACCGTTTTACCGAGGGTGATTGGGTCCCTCAAATGTAGGTCGGATAGGATCAACATCAGGGAGATTCGCGTGCAGTTCTTGCGTCTGCCGTATGAGGTGCGGGTCCCCGGGCCGGATGAAAGGGTGTGCTCACCCGGAGATAATGAGGTCGGGGTTTACGCTCGGTCATTTAAGTTAGGGCTCCGTTTCCCGATCCACCCGTATCTTCTTTATCTATTGAATTTCCTGGAGTTGCCGATTTTTGCCTTGGCGCCCCGGTCCTGGGGCTTGCTGTTGGGGTTCATCGTCTTGTGCCTTGCCAGCTCCTTGAGTCCATCCATGGTGCTCTTCCAACATTTCTTTGTAGTTCGGAAGAGGGTAATGTATCACTATGTTTGCGCTAGGAGGGGACGGGAGCTTGTCCTCGGGGTGCCCGATGATGTCGGCTGTTGGATGGAGGAGTTCGTCTTCGTGATGATGTCGAGCGACGTGGTGTTGATGTCGAACTGGGGGGCGCAGAACCCTCTAGTGAATGAAAGGGTGGGGCTGACTGGGGATGAGCTAGCAAAATCCTAGGTTCTGGTGGAGCTGCCCGAGGCGTATCGTCAGTTAGCAAGTTTGACGCGGAGCAGTTGGCTTACCCAGGACTTTTGGTCCCTAGGTACCTTTGACTTTTGGTGAACCTTTAGCTAGGCTTACCCTGATCTCTTTTTCCTTCGTAGGTGGAGACGTGATGCGAGGGCCGGAGGAGGTATCGGGTCAGCCGGAGTCCCAGTCGTGGAGGACGCTGGCCCTTGCAAGAAAGGCAAGGGAGTGGCGCGCAAAGAGGGATCCCGGAAACGGGGAGGCGAGGTCTCTAGTAGGGAGAGAGCGAACCGGGGACGAAGGGCGTCCGAATCAGGTGCCTTTACCAGTCGGTTCGGTGATGATCTCCCTATGGGTTCGTCCGCGTGGGAGGTAGGTCCCCCGTTCTGCCGCGGGTATCGGAGGTGGTCGAGCCTCGAAAGGCACCCCTGGTTCAGAAATGGCCGTACGGGATCCCTTTGCAGGATATGAGGAGGTCGATGAGCCCAAGTTGCGAGAGTGCCCTCACCCATTTCAAGAGGACTCGAGAGGAGGTCGAGGCGTATCCGGACGACCGCCTCCATAAGCTGCCCTTTCGAGTGAGCCGCGACGAGTCGATATTCGAGGACGCTGAGGTGGCGGCGCTTCGCGGAGTATTGCATGCTGCCGTAGGACCGCGAATCTTTGACACGCATGGGGGGCGGAGCGGTTGTGCAGCTCTACTGTATGGCACGTCATGCATGTAAGCCGATTTTCTCGTCTCGCCCTCAGGCTTTCTTTACTCATGTCCAGCTGACCCGGGTCTTTTATAGATGGTTACGGATATGGTGGCCCTGCAGCGCCGCACTCCTGTGGCCTCCACCACAAGAGCGGCTCTTGAAAAAGCGAGGGCGGACCTCGGTGAGGTCAGGGGGAAGCTGAAGGACACGGAAGCGGAGCTGGAGAAGGTTGTGGTGGCCTATGAGGTAGAGAAGGGGCGGGCCACGTACTTTGATTCGTCGAAAGCTACGGTCGAGCGCCAACTCCTAGAGGTGACACGGGAGAGGGATGACATCCTGTCGAAGCACACCGTAGAGATAGCTAGCAAGGAGAGGGTGATCGAGTTGCAGAAGGGGCAGATAGCCGGCCTGAAGGAGACCATTGAGGTGGAGGAGAGGAAGAAGGGTATCCTGAAGCGGCGGCTGGAGGAGAAATGGGAAGTTGAGGGCGGAGTGATCGAGGCCGCTATCCGCCGCTACCAAGACGAGCATGTTGTTCCAATGTTGCAAGAGGCTAAGGAAGCAGGAGTTTGCCAAGTGGCGGGGGATATGGGGGCTTGGTCGGTCGAGAGACGTCGTCGCTGAGAACATAGATTTGGGGAATCTTGTATCTTCTTGCATGAGGGTTGTTACGACCTAAAGATCGTAGGAGAACGACTCCCGCTCAGATCCACTGGCATACCCCATTAACTCACCCCTTCGCGAAAGGGCCGCCATCCCGGAGGTCCGAGGCTACACGGGAATGGGCGCACCTTGCAGCACTCCCCCCTCCCGGCCGAGGCGTACAACCTGGCTGCTCGACCCGCCAGGGGCAGTGTGCTTGGGGAGCACCCAGGCAGTGCCACTGGGGATGCTGACGTAGGCATGTGCATATCCCTCCTTGCCAGCGGCCCACGACCCGTGACCAAGAAGGGGCGCGGCCGGGCCGGACAACCCCCGAGCAGGTCGACCCGGCTGGTCCCCATGAACAACGGTGACGGGAATAGCATAGCCAGACCTTTAGTTCATCACATACGACAAACTACCTAGTGTAAGGACACGACTTACACTAACGCCGCCTGACCATCTGACAAAGCGCCCCCTGGCCGCTGAGCCCCCTGACACTTAATGCTTTCGGCCATGACATCCTGACAAAAGTGTCCCTAGCCGTTGCGCCGTCTGACAAAAGCAGGGCAGGCACTCCTGTTCCTTACATCCTCGTCCGAAGCTTCCACTGACAACCGAGCCAGCTCAGCACGTCGAGTCAGCATGCCAGGACAGCCCCGCCTAGTCATCTCTCGTCAGGTATAAATACCCCCTCACTTCTGACGGTGAGGAGGTTGGCAAATTCTCTCTCTCAATCCATTATTCACACACGATGGCAAAGGTCGTCCACATCTTTGTTCTCCCACTTATAGCTCGCCACGTACGGTCGACACACCCTCAGTCCAATCGGCGTGACTAGCCCCCGTTTTAAGTTTTATTACTGACTTAGGCATCGGAGGGGCTAAGGGTTGGACCCCAACCCTGCCCTTCTGACGGGTTGCTCGTGGTGCAGGAAAGCTCGCCCCTTGGTCGACGTCAGGCTTTGGCTCCCGCCACCCGATCTTCTTCCGCCGTGTCCGGTGAGATTTGACTCCGTGGCCACCCCCGGCGGCAAGTCTAGCCTCTTCACCCCGCTAATCACCTGTTAAATAGCCCACCTAAATCCTCTTATCAACATAACCACCGTTCCCTTGGTTCCCCTCAATACAAATTCATTTTACGCGAGTTCCACCCCGTAACAATTGGCGCCGTCTGTGGGAACGAAGGGTCACACCCATGTTAGACTCCATGCCAATCACTCGGAACCCTGACCACGGCAAGGATCCCGTGCGTCAGGAGCCACTCTCTTTACTAATCACACCGGCGCCCGACCCCCCTCCGGGGATGGGCGCCGAGACAGACCGTACTTCGGCCTGTGTAATCCTGAAGAGCTTCGAGGCCGTCACTCAGGTGATGGGAGGCTACGCGACGGCGGGAGCGGAGCCACCGCCCAGCCCCTCGGAGCCCCCGAACGTGAGACGGAATCTCACCCCTCAGTTCGAGGAGGAGGGGGAGACAGGGGGCTCGCCAAGGAGGTTACGGCCCAGCAGAAGCTCCTGGAAGAGGAAATGGAGGTCGCGCGGCTGGGGAGGCGCCGGGAGGAAGCGGCCGCCGTGCAAAGGCATTTGGACGAAGCAGCCGAGACCGCCAGGAGGGCCTACCAGGACGAAGAGACCGCCCGCCACCAGCTCCGCTTCATCATCGCAGAGCGCGAAAGGCTGAGGAGGGAGAACGAAGGCAACCGTGAAATCCTGGAGGTGACGGCGATGGCCCGGCGGCTCGGGGACAGGCGGGGCCCGTTGTTGGCCAGGTCCCCATCGGGAGGAGGCAGTCCACCTCGCCTGCGCCACTCCTCCGATCGCCTACACGAGGAAGTCGTTTGTCGACAACTACGCTTCCTCACCGCCGAGCGCGAGAGGCTTCTGCGGGAGAATCAGGAGCGGATGGAGATCCAAGGGGAGGCGGCTGGAGGGCGATGGTACTGGGAAAATCGTAGCCCGCAACCCGTCGAATCCTCGACCCGGGGAAGGAGCCCCGCCAGGCGACCGTCACGCTACTCCCCGGGGCGGGGGGACCGTCGGAAGCCGAGGCGCGGCCGGAGCCAGACCCCCGAATGGCAGAGAGGAGATGCGCTTGAGCGACCTACCTATCCGGAGGAGGCCACGTCGCTTGCACGGTGGATCACGTCTGCCCCAAGGCCAATAAGGTTCAAACCTCCCCACCTGGCCACATACAACGGGAGAGGCGACCCCCTCACACACGTGCAACAATACCGGGGGCAATGGAGGCGCAGGATGTGGATGAGGCGTTCCTGTGCCGGCATTTCTCCCAAAGTCTGAGGGACACCGCGTTGGACTGGTACTTCGTCCTACCCGCAAGATCCATTGGGAGCTTTGGCGAGCTGTCCCACAAGTTCTGCCAAGAGTTTCGGGCCGGGCGGATGAAGAAGAAGCCTTTGGACTATCTCAGCACGATAGTCCAAGGAGAAGGGGAGACGACGGGCAGATACCTCCGCGGCTTTCAGGATGAGAGACGGGCGGTGGTGACATGCGGCGACGAGGTACTTATGCTGGTCTTCAAGACGGGATTGCGGACTCGGAGCCTCCACAAATCCCTGCTCTGAGATCCGCCGACCGACTTGAGACACTGGTTGCGATGGCGGAGAGGCACGCATTGGCCGAAGAGACTCTCGGCACAAAGGCCCTATTTCCCCCGGCGAAGTGACTCCAAGGTGAGTCCCGGTCACACCCTCGGCTAAGGCAAGAAGAGGGGCACCGAGGTCACGACCAGTTGGCCCAACCAAGGCGCGAACCAGCGGGGCGACGCCCGCAAGATCGCTTTGGCCCGGCGCACGAGTTTGCCCCGGCCCAAGGGCCCACCCGAGTCGTCCCGAGACAAGAAGTCCCCCTACGGGTGCATTACATGCAGCTTAATGCCCCCCTGATCGAGGTGATGGCCACGGCGACGAGAGCCGGACTGCTGTCGGAGCCGCCTCGGGAAATGAAGTCGGATCCGGCCCGGAGAGATTTCAGAAAATACTGTCGATACCACCAGGACCATGGCCATGACACCGACGACTGCCTCACCCTCAAAAGGGAAATCGAGCGGCTGATCCAGGCGGGCCACCTAGGGGGCTTCGTCGGGGGTAGGAAACCAGATCGAGAGGAGGGGAACCACCGGAGGGCACGGAGAGTAGACCCTCCAACTCACGGTGAGCGGGACGAACCTCTCCCCCCAAAACCGGTCATGCGCATAAACACGATATGCGGCGGGCCATCCTCCGGAGGAGTGTCATCGTCAAGCAAAAAGGCCTATGCGAGGCAAGTGATGACGGCGGGTCTTGGAGGGGATCCGAGGGGGAGAAGGATAACCTACCCTCCCATTACTTTCAGTGACGAGGATCAAGAGGGAATTGAGATGCCCCATGACGACGCCATCGTCATCGAGGCCCAAATAGGTACGGCCATCGTCAATCGCCTCCTGATCGACACGGAGAGCTCCTGCGACATCCTGTTCATGTCCACAATCGAAAAGATGGGGTTAAGGCCGACGGACCTGAGACCCTGCACCGGACCCCTCGTCGGCTTCACCGGTCACTCGACCCCTATTGCAGGAGTGATCACCTTACCAATAACCCTCGGAGAAGAACCGCATGTCCTCACCCAGATGACTCTGTTCGTTGTGGTCGACATTGCGTCGGCATACAACGGGATTATAGGACGACCCTACATGGCGGCCATCGGAGCGCTCCCCAGCCTGCTCCACCAGATGGTCAAGTTCCAAACCCCCCGAGGGGTTGGGTTCGTGCGGGGAAGCCAGAAGCTGTCTAGGAGCTGCTACGTGGGATCGACCAAGCACAAGGGTCCAGAGCAGGACCGAGCGTCGACCTAACAGGGTGGGGGGGGGGGGGGGGGGGGGGGCGACTCCTACCATCAAAGGCAGGCTCCAACTAAGGGCACCGTGGAAGGGGGACCATGCCCGCCGCGCCCGACCCCCTCGACGAGGGCGGGCTAATCCCTCGGAAAAACGCGGAACACTAGTCGTGATGTAGTTGGAAACTGTAAGTCTCGAATGAAATACCCTTTTCGCTTTTGCATCTTCGAATTTCGCTATCTCCACATGAAAATTTCAGCCCAGAAATGAAAGACTTCGGGGCAGGACCAATCCTCGCCACCCAAACCGGAGAGGGGCACGGGCCGAGCTACGAGCTCGCTCCCCCTCACCAAAGAAGACCTCCGGGGCAAGCTTACGGAGCTTAGCCACCCAAACCGGAGCGCCATACATGGGGTAGGTGACGGCCCAATACCCGTCCGACTATAGAGGCTGCGGGGAGGCGACGGCCCAATACCCGCCCACTCAAAGACTCCAGGGCAGGACCAATCCTCGCCACCCAAACCGGAGAGGGGCACGGGCCGAGCTACGCGCTCGCTCCCCCCACCAAAGAAGACCTCCGGGGCAAGCTTACGGAGCTTAGCCACCCAAACCGGAGCGCCATATGCGGGGTAGGCGACGGCCCAATACCCGTCCGACTATAGAGACTGCGGGGAGGCGACAGCCCAATACCCGCCCTCTCAAAGACTCCGAAGCAGGACCAATCCTCGCCACCCAAACCGGAGAGGGGCACGGGCCGAGCTACGCGCTCGCTCCCCCCACCAAAGAAGACCTCTGGGGCAAGCTTACGGAGCTTCCCAAAAACGTGGAGGCGAAGGGATAAACGGTTACTTGAGCTTAGGAGTTGGCCCGTACAGCCACTCTAGCCAAAGGACGGAATCTCTGTGCACGAGGTGCTTACTTTACTTGTCGTGTTCTTGTCTTGTGAATGTCATGCCATGCTCGTACTTTACTTTACTTTACTTTACCTGTTGCACCCATTACTTTAACTGCCATGTCATTGCATCATGCTAGAACTTTTAGGTTGCTCTTACTTGTACTTTCAGTTTCACTTGCACAAGTCTTTTAGACTTGCTGACATGTGCCCCTTGCTCTTTTGGGTGCCACATGTTAGACCCCGAGCTAGAGACAGTTGCTGAGGACGAGGTGTTTGCTGACGCTGAGCCCGAGCCTACGTTCGTTGAGGAGTTCGAGGACACCGGAGACCAGTCTTAGAGACTGATTTTACTTGCTTTGCTTTAGGTTGCTGCTAGTTGTCGGTGCTTGCACCATTTCCTTGTTTTCGTACTTTGTATTTTTGTTGGCCATGCTAGGCCTCTTTTAGACTCTTTTGTTTTAGCCTGGTGGCTTTTCTGCGATGTTGAGATTTATTATTATGGATATTCTGAGATGTTCTTTTTGTCTCTTTCGTTATTATTATCTTTGTTACGTTTCGCGTTGCAAGAACCTGCAGTTTAAAGTGATTGACGCTTATCGGACTTGCGGCTTTGTAGCTTCAAGTCTGAGCGGACCTTCTCACGCTTCGCCTCCACGTTTTTGGGAAGCGGGGCGTGACAGGTTTTTTTTGGTGGCCCATGCAGGTCCTCTTCTTGCGATTGCGAACTAACGGAACAACGATAATAAACGGAATATCCATTAAATAAATAGCAACATCCAAGTCATTAAGCTATGAGTCTAATTTGTTTGCTCGTTTTCTATGTCATTAGATGGCTGGACGACGACAGACCCGATCTGGCAGTGGGCCCAATCGTACTGAGGAACCGGATAGGGAGCCCACCAATGCTGAGATCATGAGGATGATGCATCAGATGATGCAGGTACAGCAGGGCATGCTCTAGAACACTCAGAGTGCTCCTCGCCATGAGCCAGGAGCGAAGCAGTTTCGGGAGCTGGGCCCGACGTACTTCGATGGATCTGAGGGACCGATGGCTGCAGAGGAGTGGATCAGAAACACTGAGGATAATCTGAAGATGTCGAAGGTCAACCCGGCTGGATGGGTTGATCTGGCAAAGAGGCAGCTGAAGGATAATGCCCGAAACTGGTGGGATGCCGAGGAGGAGTTGCTGGTGAGCCCTATACCTTGGGCTACTTTCAAGGCTAGATTCGATGAGGAGTACTTTCCGAAGGCTGCTAGGAGGGAGATGTTGCAGCGCTTCATTGAGCTGAAGCAGGGGAGTCTGACGGTGGACCAGTACCACCAGGAGTTTACTAGATTGAGTCGCTTCGCGCCGAAGATGGTAGAGGATGCTGAGGAGAAGGCTCAGAAGTTTCTGCAGGGTCTTTCTCTAGACTTGCAGAGTCTGGTGTCTACGTCGGACATGGAGTCATATCAGAAGTTGCTGGTAGCTGCTCGGAGACAGGAGAAGATTGCGAAGCAGAAGAGAGGACTGATTTCTGGAGCTGGGAAGAGGCCTATGGAGCAGGTCAGAGGAGTGGTCAGGCCTGGGACTAGGCCTAATCAGACAGTGCAGTTCAAGAGGCCAGGTGTGCCTCCCGAGAAGACTTGCCATTTCTGTGGCAAGACCGGGCATATCAAGGATCAGTGTAGGAAGATGCTGGGACAGTGCCTGATTTGTGGAGATCCTACTCATGCTATGAAGGAGTGCCCTAGGTCTAAGGTACCCTGGAGGGATTCCGTTGCAGCACAGCCGTTGCAGCAGAGAGCACCTGCAGGTCGTGGAGCGCCTCTTCCTCCGCAGAAGAAGGCTTTTCAGCAGGCTGTGCAGCCGAGGAGGCAGGCTTACCTGATGACGGCAGTGGAGAACGAGGCTACGGACGAGGTTATCGCAGGTAATTCTCAAACTAGTGGTTTCCTTCCTTAGATAATTTCGATTTTAGTTTATGTTTGAATTGATTGCATATGATTGTTTGTTAGAATAGGGCTTGATTGTTAGATTACTTGTTAGGTGTGATTTTGGTGTGCACATTTCCTGCACGAGTCCTCTTTGACTCAGGTGCATCAATGTGCATTATCTCGCGGAGCTTCGTAGAGAAGCATTCCTTGACGACTTCCCCTCTTCCCAAGAGTTGGAACATCGTCACGGGAAATGGCGTAATCTCGGTGCATCGTGGGTGCACTTCATGCCCTTTGGTGGTTTGTGGACACGAGCTATACGCTGACTTTATTGTCCACGACATCATCAATTACGATGCCGTGCTCGGGATGGATTGGCTCGCAAGCTTCTATGCTACGATCGATTGTCGGAGGAAGAAGGTGGTGTTCGAGATCCCCGGACATCCGGTGTTTGAGTTCAGTCGAGGTAGCAGTTCGCTTGGCCCTGTCCGATTTCGGGCCAAGCCGGTGGAGCTTGTTGCGATGCAGATGGAGCAGGATAGACCAGCTGTGGTACGTGAATTCGATGACGTCTTCCCTGAGGAGATGTCTGGACTGCCACCCGATCGAGCCCTCGAGTTTTCGATCGACCTTGTTCCGGGAGCGCAGCCTATTTCGAAGGCGCCGTATCGGATGGCTCCAGCAGAGTTGGAGGAGTTACGTAGGCAGCTGGACGAGCTTCTGCAGAAAGGATACATCAATCCCAGTGTGTCTCCATGGGGAGCACCGGTGTTGCTGGTGAAGAAGAAGGATGGCTCGCGTCGCATGTGTGTGGATTACCGGGAGCTGAATGCTGTGACTATCAAGAATAAATATCCCTTGCCACGGATAGATGACATCTTTGATCAGCTCGGAGGATCGAGGGTGTTCTCTAAATTGGATTTGAGAAGTGGCTACCATCAGCTTAAGGTGAAGAAGGACGACATTCCGAAGACAGCTTTCAGGACGAAGTATGGTCACTACGAGTTCGTGGTTATGCCCTTCGGCGTAACCAATGCACCCGCAGTCTTTATGAACTTGATGAATTTGGTCTTCTACGACTTTCTAGACAAGTTCGTCGTCATCTTCATTGACGATATTCTGATCTATTCAAAGTCGGAGGAAGAGCATGCCGCGCACTTGAGGACAGTGTTGGAAATTTTGAGGAAGCATCGTTTGTATGCTAAGTATTCCAAGTGCGAGTTCTGGCTGGATAGAGTTGCCTTTCTCGGGCATGTGGTGTCTGGTGATGGAATTTCTGTGGATCCCGAGAAGATTGTGGCTATCAGAGAGTGGCCGGTTCCGCAGTCGGCGTCAGAGATTCGGAGTTTCCTGGGACTTGCAGGCTATTACCGATGTTTCATTAAGGAATTTTCTCGGATTGCTGAGCCGATGACCAGACTTACGCGGAAGGATGTACCTTATGCTTGGTCTGATGATTGCGAGAAGGCTTTTGGTATTCTGAAGGAGAGGTTGACGACAGCCCCCGTACTTGCTGTGCCCGATCGGAGTGGAGGATTCGAGATCTTTTGTGATGCTTCTGGAAAGGGTCTTGGATGTGTGTTGCATCAGCATGGGCATGTGGTTGCGTATGCTTCTCGTCAGCTTAAGGCTCATGAGAAGAATTACCCGACACATGATTTGGAGTTGGCTGCTGTCGTGTTTGCGCTGAAGATTTGGAGGCACTTCCTGCTGAGTGAGAAGGTGAAGATCTTCACCGATCACAAAAGCTTGAAGTATATCTTTACACAGAAGGAGCTCAACATGCGACAGCGTCGATGGTTGGAGCTCATGGCAGACTATGAGATTGACTTACAGTATCACCCTGGCAAGGTGAATGTAGTTCCGGATGCGCTGAGCAGACTTCCAGCGGTGATGATGTTGACGTCGCAGTGGAGACTGCAGCAGGACTTTTGCGAGACCGGTATCGAGATTATTTTTCCTGGAAAGACTTCTACGATGATGAGCATGCAGATACAATCGACGATCGTGGATAGGATCAAGGCTGGACAGGCTGGAGATGCTAAGCTGGTGAAGATTCGGGAGCAGGTGGAAGCCGGTCTGCGGACTGACTTCTTGATTCACGAGGATGGTTCGTTGAGATTTGGAGCCAGGTTGTGTGTGCCGGCTGGAGATATCAGAGAGGAATTATTGGTCGAGGCACACAGTTCGCCGTATTCTGTGCATCCTGGTGGGACCAAGATGTACAAGGATCTTCGTCTGAACTTTTGGTGGCATGGTATGAAGAGAAGTGTGGCTCGGAGTGTAGCCAAGTGTTTGGTTTGCCAACAAGTAAAGGCGGAGCATCAGCGTACGGCAGGGTTGCTACAACCGCTTCCGATTCCGGAGTGGAAGTGGCAGCACATCACTATGGATTTCGTGACTGGACTACCTCGGAGTCCGAAGCAGAACGACGCGATTTGGGTGATCGTAGACCGATTGACCAAATCCGCGCACTTTATTCCCTTCCGAGTAGGACAGTCTACCGAGACGCTAGCGAGGAGATACATGGAGGTAAATTCGTTTACTCTCCGTTTCTATTTCCTTTTCCTAGTTTAGATAGTGATGTAACGTGAATCGTGCAGGAGATCGTACGACTTCACGGAGTCCCCGTGAGTATCGTGTCGGACAGAGACACGAGATTCACATCTCAGTTTTGGCAGAGTCTGCAGAAGAGCTTGGGTACGAGTCTGAGTTTCAGCACGGCGTACCACCCGCAGACGGATGGCCAGTCCGAGAGGACGATTCAGATATTGGAGGATATGTTACGAGCTTGCCTGTTGGACTTTAAGGGATCTTGGGAGGATCATCTCCATCACGTTGAGTTTGCCTACAATAACAGCTACCAGGCGAGTATTGGAATGGCGCCGTTCGCCGCGCTATATGGAAAGAAATGTCGATCGCCACTGAGCTGGGATGACGTTGGAGATCGGGAGCTGTTAGGACCGGAGATGATCGTGGAGGCCGTGGATGTTGTGAGGAATATTCGAGAGAAGCTGAGGATTGCGCAGGACCGTTTCAAGCATTGGGCAGATGCTAAACGGAGGCCCTTGGAGTTTCAGCCTGGCGATCATGTCTTTCTGAAGATTTCTCCGAACCGCGGAGTTATTCGATTCGGGAAGAGAGGCAAGCTGAGTCCGAGGTTCATTGGACCGTTCGATGTTCTGGAGAGAGTTGGGGCTGTGGCTTATCGCTTGGCGTTGCCACCGTCGCTTGTGGGAGTTCACGACGTATTTCACGTATCTCAGTTACGACGATACGTTAGTGATCCATCCCACGCTGTGGATTTCTCGGAGATTACGGTTCGTCCGGATCTGTCTTATGATCAGCAACCCGTTGAGATTCTGGATCGTCGACAGAAGCAACTGAGGAATAAGACCGTCGATTTGGTTCGTGTGCAGTGGCGTCACGGTTCCCCCGGTGAGTCTACCTGGGAGCGTGAAGATGAGATGAGAGAGCGTTTCCCGCACCTTTTCCCGAGCAGTGCTTGATGTTGATTCCGAGGACGGAATCATTTCTAAGGTGGAGAGGATGTAACGGTACGTTTTCGTTGTACTTCGTTCGTGCACGTGCTTTTGGCCGTGCACGTGTTTATTTTAGACTTTATTTGATTGTGAACACTTTTGTGTGATATGCCGTTGCGAACGTCTCGGAGAGTATTAAATAGTGGCACTATCTTGGAACGACGTTTCTCGAGTCGTTTTCCCACAATTTAAACTTACTCGATGAGACGTGACGATTCTCACTCTTGACGGGAGACGTTTCTATTTTTAGTTTCGTCGTCCGACGTCGAATTTGAGATCCGTCTTCTTAGTTAGCTCACATTTGTCGCCACGAACACCACGATATTTATTTTATAATTTTTGGAGATTATTTGACCACTTTTATAATTTTTACAAGTTTTATATTATTTTTAATAATTTATTTTTAAATTAATTTCGGCTAAATAAAATTTATTTGAGTTTAAACGTTTTAAAGAATTTTTGAGCCAATTTCCAGCTCATTTGGACCAGGTCAAATCCTAGATTGGGTTGGAGAAGTTTAAATTCAAATTTCAAATCTTTTTGAATTCTAATCCTATTAGATTTAGCCCTAGACCAAGTCAACCCACCTATACTATATAAGCAACCCCTAGCAAGTCCTATTTTTCCAAAGAAATTAGCCCTAGCCTCTTCCAAAGTCATTTTGGACGTTGCGACGAATCGTCGCAACGTTGCGACGTTCAGCCCCCGCACGACCGAGGAAAATCGCCCCGTTCGCCCGCTCCGACCGAAGCCCCCGCCCGCACCCAAGCCGCTCCGCACGCTGCAGCACTCCCGCTCCGTTCCATCGACCTGACCGATCGCTTGGCCCGCTCTGACCGGTCGCCCCGCTCCGCACCGACCCCCGCTTGTCGCCCGCTCTGTCGCCCCGCTCCGCTCCGTGCCCGACCGAAGGAAGCGGCCGCTGTGACCGAGCGCCCGAGCGCTGCATCGCTGCAACGCTGCAACCCCGCATCCCAAGCGAACGACCGAAGCCCCCAGCGTGTCTGACCGAAGGAAACACCCGCCCCCGCTGCTGCGACCGACCCCAACGCTGCAACAGCGCCGCCCACCGTGTCTGACCGAGCCAAGTCCCCGCATTGGCTGTGTACGACCGACGGCCACTCGTCGCAACCCCGCATCCGTCGCACCGCTTGCCTCCGTGGGCCCCCCAAGTTCTCCAGAGCTATTGTGGGTTCCCCAAAGGCCCCTAGGACTACTGTGGGCCCCACTTTGGTGCATTCTCTTCGACGACTTGCCGCGTACGACGTCGTCGCACGTCGTAGCCCGTCGTCGCACGTATTAGCTTTGGAATCTGGAATCGTCGCCCGAGTTATTTGCTCTGAAATTTCCAGCGAGGAATCTAATTGGAATCTGGACTTGGAGCGCGATCTTTTATTCCAACCCCCGGCGTCGCTACCCGACGCCGGTGTAGCTTTCGCGTCGTGTTGAGGTAACGTTTTGCACCCCTAGGACCCCCAACCCAATTGCATGTTAATCAAGACTAAAAATCAGTATTTTTAAAGTATTTTAAATGTTTTAGAAATCACTAATCAAGATTAATAAAACGGATGTAGGCCGGTGGACTTGTGCACGTAGGAATCGTGACTTTGGACTCGTTGGACGGCGTTTTCTTGACGTGATAGTTGCAGGCAAGTGAAACTTGCCAACTCTTGTGTAGGGCCATGTTTTTAGGCCACTTACTTGCTTTTAGCGTAAAAGAGACTAGTCAGTGAAATGATAGCTGGCTAGACGCCTATTTGATCTAGTTTGACAACGAAACTAGATCCGTCACCTAAATGATCTAGCTTGACAACGAAGCTAGATCCAAACATTAAACTTGTCATTCATGCATACTAAACTGTCACGTTTACTTTTCTTACTTGTACGCTTTACTACTTGCCATGCCATGTCATCCATGCATTGATTGTTGCATCGTAGCACACGCTACAATACTTGTCCTTGTACTACTTGTCCGGCTAGGTGCACCCCTACGCCATACTTGTTTACACACTTCCTGGCTCGTGGTCCAGAAGCGGGCCTCATGTGTTGGCCAGAAACCAATGCCCGATACACGTGAAGGGGTAGGGATAAACGGTTACTTGAGCTTAGGAGTTGGCCCGTACAGCCACTCTAGCCAAAGGACGGAATCTCTGTGCACGAGGTGCTTACTTTACTTGTCGTGTTCTTGTCTTGTGAATGTCATGCCATGCTCGTACTTTACTTTACTTTACTTTACCTGTTGCACCCATTACTTTAACTGCCATGTCATTGCATCATGCTAGAACTTTTAGGTTGCTCTTACTTGTACTTTCAGTTTCACTTGCACAAGTCTTTTAGACTTGCTGACATGTGCCCCTTGCTCTTTTGGGTGCCACATGTTAGACCCCGAGCTAGAGACAGTTGCTGAGGACGAGGTGTTTGCTGACGCTGAGCCCGAGCCTACGTTCGTTGAGGAGTTCGAGGACACCGGAGACCAGTCTTAGAGACTGATTTTACTTGCTTTGCTTTAGGTTGCTGCTAGTTGTCGGTGCTTGCACCATTTCCTTGTTTTCGTACTTTGTATTTTTGTTGGCCATGCTAGGCCTCTTTTAGACTCTTTTGTTTTAGCCTGGTGGCTTTTCTGCGATGTTGAGATTTATTATTATGGATATTCTGAGATGTTCTTTTTGTCTCTTTCGTTATTATTATCTTTGTTACGTTTCGCGTTGCAAGGACCTGCAGTTTAAAGTGATTGACGCTTATCGGACTTGCGGCTTTGTAGCTTCAAGTCTGAGCGGACCTTCTCACGCTTCGCCTCCACGTTTTTGGGAAGCGGGGCGTGACACCCGCCCACTCAAAGACTCCAGGGCAGGACCAATCCTCGCCACCCAAACCGGAGAGGGGCACGGGCCGAGCTACGCGCTCGCTCCCCCCACCAAAGAAGACCTCCGGGGCAAGCTTACGGAGCTTAGACACCCAAACCGGAGCGCCATATGCGGGGTAGGCGACGGCCCAATACCCGTCCGACTATAGAGACTGCGGGGAGGCGACAGCCCAATACCCGCCCTCTCAAAGACTCCGAAGCAGGACCAATCCTCGCCACCCAAACCGGAGAGGGGCACGGGCCGAGCTACGCGCTCGCTCCCCCCACCAAAGAAGACCTCTGGGGCAAGCTTACGGAGCTTAGCCACCCAAACCGGAGCGCCATATGCGGGGTAGGCGACTGCCCAATACCCGTCCGACTATAGAGGCTACGGGAGGCGACGGCCCAATACCCGCCCTCTCAAAGACTCCGGGGCAGGACCAATCCTCGCCACCCAAACCGGAGAGGGGCATGGGCCGAGCTACGCGCTCGCTCCCCCCACCAAAGAAGACCTCCGGGGCAAGCTTACGGAGCTTAGCCACCCAAACCGGAGTGCCATATGCGGGGTAGGCGACGGCCCAATACACGTCCGACTATAGAGGCTGTGGGGAGGCGACGGCCCAATACCCGTCCTCTCAAAGACTCCGGGGCAGGACCAATCCTCGCCACCCAAACCAGAGAGGGGCACGGGCCGAGCTACGCGCTCGCTCCCCCCACCAAAGAAGACCTCCGGGGCAAGCTTACGGAGCTTAGCCACCCAAACCGGAGTGCCATATGCGGGGTAGGCGACGGCCCAATACCCGTCCGACTATAGAGGCTGCGGGGAGGCGACGGCCCAATACCCGCCCTCTCAAAGACTCCGGGGCAAGACCAATCCTCGCCACCCAAACCGGAGAGGGGCACGGGCCGAGCTACGCGCTCGCTCCCCCCACCAAAGAAGACCTCCTGGGCAAGCTTACGGAGCTTAGCCACCCAAACCGGAGCGCCATATGCGGGGTAGGCGATGGCCCAATACCCGTCCGACTATAGAGGCTGCGGGGAGGCGACAGCCCAATACCCACCCTCTCAAAGACTCCGGGGCAGGACCAATCCTCGCCACCCAAACCGGAGAGGGGCACGGGCCGAGCTACGCGCTCGCTCCCCCACCAAAGAAGACCTCCGGGGCAAGCTTACGGAGCTTAGCCACCCAAACCGGAGCACCATATGCGGGGTAGGCGACGGCCCAATACCCGTCCGACTATAGAGGCTGCAGAGAGGCGACGGCCCAATACACGCCCTCTCAAAAACTCCGGGGCAGGACCAATCCTCGCCACCCAAACCGGAGAGGGGCATGGGCCGAGCTACGCGCTCGCTCCCCCCACCAAAGAAGACCTCCGGGGCAAGCTTACGAAGCTTAGCCACCCAAACCGGAGCGCCATATGCGGGGTAGGCGACGGCCCAATACCCGTCCGACTATAGAGGTTGCGGGGAGGCGACAGCCCAATACCCGCCCTCTCAAAGACTCCAGGGTAGGACCAATCCTCGCCACCCAAACCGGAGAGGGGCACGGGCCGAGCTACGCGCTCGCTCCCCCCACCAAAGAAGACCTCCGGGGCAAGCTTACGGAGCTTAGCCACCCAAACCGGAGTGCCATATGTGGGGTAGGCGACGGCCCAATACCCGTCAGACTATAGAGGCTGCGGGGAGGCGACGGCCCAATACCCGTCCTCTCAAAGACTCCAGGGCAGGACCAATCCTCGCCACCCAAACCGGAGAGGGGCACGGGCCGAGCTACGCGCTCGCTCCCCCCACCAAAGAAGACCTCCGGGGCAAGCTTACGGAGCTTAGCCAACCAAACCGGAGCGCCATATACGGGGTAGGCGACGGCCCAATACCCGTCCGACTATAGAGGCTGCGTGGAGGCGACGGCCCAATACCCGCCCTCTCAAAGACTCCGGGGCAGGACCAATCCTAGCCACCCAAAACGGAGAGGGGCACGGGCCGAGCTACACGCTTGCCCCCCACCAAAGAAGACATTCGGGGCAAGCTTGCGGAGCTCCGCCCTCTCCTCAGACATCGAGAAACAAGGCCAGACTCACGGATTGAAGCAACCCTCGAGCAGGGCCATCACAGATGAGCAACCTCTGACACCAATAAAGCTTACAACCGAAAGGACCTGTCAAACCAAAAAAGACGCTCGGGGCAAGCGCCACTGACAACAGCACGCCCGCTAAAAAACAGGAGTTGACGAGTCACATCGAGCACCACCCGTCAGGAGCAGTTTCCAAGGGACATGACTCCAGGCTGGCTCCAGCTCGTCGCGCTAGGGGGAGGGGGAAGGAAAAAGATACACCATTATAAATACGCCCCTCAGCCCCTTCAAAGGAAGGGGACGAAAGAAATAAATCAAGGGACGCCCAACCCCTCAGCCACGCCCTCCCCCCAAGAAGATGCGGAAAATGCAAGGAACGCCTACTGCTCTGGTAGGCAGTCTCCCCCGACGCGATGACCCCCGATAGGATACTCCTCTTACACGAGGGGCACCCAGCAAGTAGCTCCCCACTTTCCCTTGGACAACTTAAGACACTGAAACAGGAGCTCCAATGGCATACCGTGCCCCTCCACGGACGCCCCGAGGGCGCAAGCGCGGCTGGCTGACAACCCGACGGACGGGATTAACCCGCCAAATCACCCCATCGGGCACCCCAGCACCTGCTGAAATTGCCCCAACATCAGGGGACTCGCCCCCAGTACCGGAGCACGCCGATAGGCTATTCCACTTACATCAGTAGCGCCCCGCCTTCCACCCCCTGGCTTCTCCTGTACCACATGTGCCAGGGAGAGGTACGGATCCAGGGAAGCCTTCCCACACCCGCCCCATGGCTACTCCAGCGGACAGGCGGGACAAAGCCCTGTGGGATAGAACAACCACCAAGGGCTCCCTCTCCCCCCAATTCTGGAACGGAGCATAGAGCAGCCGCAACCGCCCCCGACGTCGTCATGACACTCCCTCTGAAGCGACCCACCGCCCCTTCATGGGCACGACGACAGAGTGGGACGCGCCAAAGGAAGCGAGGGCGTCCACCCAACTAGAACGACTCGACAGTTCGCCTACGGACATACCTATACACCATACCCGGTACCTGTCTTGTTTATTACGTTCTAATAAAAGCTAATGAAAAGACCACTCCAGGTAGACCACTAGCAGTAACTTAGGCGCACTCAGGCACGGGAATGACCCCCAAAAAGATGGTGAACGAGCTCTACGCCACGCCCCTCACGCCCCCCCGGCCACCCCGGTGCGGGCGAGGGAAAAAGTATATCCGGCCGAAAACTTTGAGGGTGCACTGCCCTAAATAAAGGGAATAAACGCGGCTCGACCAATGCCGAGCTAAGAGACAGCAATACCAAAACCTAACCATGAAAGTGAATTTCCAAACACTCAAAGGTCGAAGATTACAAAGTAGTACGGGTATCAACCCCACAAAACTTTACTTTTTTTCTTTCTTTCCTAACACCTATACAAAACTACTCGGTTACATTCTCCGCGCCGACGGCGCACCCACCAGTCGTGGCATCCTTCCCGACCCCTTCGGGGAAATCCCCCCCGCCTCGCCGGTCCCTACCTCGACGTCCGCCCCTCCCTCGCCGACCTCTGCCTCGCCGTCCCCCTCCTCGTCGCTGAAAGCCACGAGCCCATCGAGGTCGAGCTCGACTGGCGGGGACAGGCTCGCCACCCTCTCCTTTATCCGGACCAAGCAGGCCTCCCACCCCTCCGCCCGTCCTGTCTCCATGCCCCGTGACATTGCATCTGCGAGGGCAGGGATGACGGTCGTGTCCTGGTACAAGCGAAATTCATCAACCTTGCGATCCAACTCCTCCTCGGCGGCCTTTGCACGACCAGACAGGCCGACCGTACGCTCTTCCTCCCTCCCAAGGGCCTCCTCCAGCTCCTTCAACCTCTCTCTAGCCGCGGTCGCCTGCTCCTCGCGATCGGCTAGGACAGCCTTCAGACGCTTTACCTCCGCCTCGAGCTGACCGCACCGCTCCTTCTCCTTGGCCATTCCCTCCCCCGCACTCTCGCGAAAGGCGGCAAACTCGGCCGCCACTCTAGCTATGGCGCCCTCGGCCTTGTGTATGGCCGGCACGTGCCTCATCACTCCAAGCATCAAATTGATGGCCTGCAAAAAATATATAAAGAACCTCTTTACGGCGTTCAATAAAACGCACTGGCAAACATCACCCGGCTTACAAAACCTACCTGGACGCCGTGCAACACCGCGGTTCCGCACAGCCCCTTGGGCTCCACCGCCTCCAGCGCCACCCTATCGCGAGGAAAGAAAATATTCTCCGCCAGCCTCGCCGCCTCGCCCCCATCCTCGAACACGGACTCATCATCCCTCACCTTGAACGGTGCCCTATAAAGAGCTTCATCAGGATAACCCTCGACTTCGGCCCTCTTCGCCTTAAAACGGACCAGCGAGGCCTCACAGCTGGGTGTGGTGGCCCTCTCCAGACCGAACAACGGACAGCCGTAGGGCCAACTATCCCAGCCGGCGGACTCGACCGGACCCCCCGACGTCTCAGCCCTTCCCTGCTGATCGGTAACGGCTACCCCTTCCACTTCAGCGGGTACTCGGAGGCTAGATGACCATGCCCCGGGGGCCTCCGCCCCTCCCCCAGTCGACCCTTCTTCCCCGCCCTCCAGGTCGATGAAGGGGGTTGCGATCCCATCCCCGGACCCACCCCCCCTGTCGACCGATTTTCCGCGGCCCCGGAGCATCAGGGACAGACGAGCTCACATGCAGCTTCCTCCTCTTCGTGGACGCCTGCACCCCCGTCGAACTCCCCACCGCACCTTCTTCTCGCAACCTCTTAGGGACCGTCCTTTTCGACGTTTGCCCCGCCTGCTCCGCGGCTCGTTTCATCATCTCCTCCAGGGACAGACTCATCGTACGACCTGCCAAAGAAAGAAAGTTCAGGGTAAGCACTTCAGATGCACTAATACCAAAATCTGTTGTACCTTCGGGCCAGATGTTCGACGCTATCATCTCAGCCCGGGCGAGCATCTGGTAATCTCGGCCCTCCACCGGTATCGCCATTAGAAGATGGGCCACCATTTTTTCCTCATCCCCCAATTCAACCCCCTCCTTCGCCTCGGGATTCAGCTCCGCCCAATCAGAACTCATCAAGACATCCTCCGGCACGCTCACAAACACATACTGCTGGCGCCACAACTTAATCTTCCCGGGCAACCCCCTGATGAGCGGATGGCTCTTCTTCGCGGAGAGATAATAGCAGGACCCCAACCTCTTCACCGAGAAGAAATAGCAAAATAAGGATAGCGAGGGGCGAACCTGGTTGCTCATGCACAGAACTAGGAATCCCACAACGACACTAATGGCATTGGGCATCAGGCGATACAAGGGCAGCCCCAGGAAGTTCAAAACATCTAGCAAGAACGGATGGGGGGAAAGCGCAACCCTTGCTCAAACGAGGACACATACACTCCCACCTCACGGTCGCCCGCGAAACATACCCTCTCTTGCGGCTTCGGTTCGTGAACATAATATGGTGGCCTGACATACATCTCGAAGATCTCCACGATGGACTTCTTCAGCACCGACTTCACGCCCGCAATCTCGAGGGGCACCTCCACAGTCTCCGCGGCAGAGCTCCCTTCCCCAACCACCCTCGACCCCTGACCACAAAATGAAGACGTCGAGGAAGACATCTATAAAACGGACCTCTTACCTAATGGGCTCCGACGACTCGGACGGCTTAGCTACGTCGGCGTCCGCTCCCACGAGGACGACTCAGGCAAGGATAATGAAATCTCCAACAAGCTCCAGCCGCTTGCAAAACCTTTGCCCAACAATTAGCTTTGCTTCGCTCCCCTCCCTGACATCTTTTTTCGCGACTACGCAAATCATCGTGACCATCGACCTCGTGACACGTGTCATCAATCTGTTCTCTATCCAACGTCGATCAACGTGGTCTGATGCCTCGCGTAATGGCAGCCGTCACTTCTGCCACACGTCCGCTTTGAAGTGGTCAGGTCGCTTCGATTCCCGCCCGTCGTCGATTCGCCAGGCTGACGTTTAGTCACGCGCTCGCCAACACGCCCCTTCAATTCCCGCCCAAATCCCGGCGAAATGATTACCCCCATTCGAAATTACTCCACCCTTCGCCTCTTCTCTCTATGAGCCGCTCGTCTGGATGCTGAGTCCGACCTCCGTCGGGGCGGCCGAAACATGAAGGCATCGTTCATTCCAAGGCTGAGTGATCACTCCTTATTTTACACCCTTTTTCCGCATGTTTCCATGCCATTTAGATCGCCCAAATCATGTTTTTCACGATATATCGACGATATTGCGATGCTTTTCACGATTTGTTGTTTTTGTCGCATTTCAGGTGATTTGGCACGATTTGGAGTGATCTCGAGATGCGCTTACTCTAGACGGTCACCGACGACCTCCCCGTGGGATATTTTGCTGTTGGAGAGGAGCGGAAGAAGAACGGACATCGCAGGAGCGACGAGGAGGCCAAAACAAGCAGATTGGGCATTTTTTTGTGTCCCACTCGGCCGAGTGGAGGAGCCACTCGGCCGACCAGCGAGACACTGCTCGGCCGACCAGATCAGACACGATTTACATGTGCACTCGGCCGAGCACCGAAGACCACATCGGCCGAGTGACGAGATCACGTCCGCCCGAGTGGCGCCCAGACGAAGCCCTCCCAAAACATCCAAGTTACTGTTTTTCGGCTGCCTGAGCTTCAGAAGTCCCACTCGGCCGAGTGGAGAATCCTGTCCGCCCGAGTACAATGAAGCCATCGGCCGAGTGACGACAACTCACTCGGCCAAGCCGCCCTCGGAGTAGAGACCCCTGAAAGCCCCGACTTATTGGAAAATTACAGGGTTTTCACTCGGCCGAGCGACTTTTGTCACTCGGCCGAGTGCGATGCGCTGCCTGTAGCGAAAACTGCGAAAAACAGGCTGTGCATGGGTATTTTGGTCACAGTTTTTGGACGATTTTGAGGGCTATTTAAGTCCTGTTTTTACCCTAGTTTAGAGAGGCTCTCTCTTAGATTTTTGCAGCTTTTTAGATTAGTTTTTTTAGCTTTATTCTTGTGATTGGAGAGGAGACAAAGATTGGAATTTTGTTGGATTAATTGAAGAACTCCATTGGTTTGCATCTCTTTTCCTTAAAAATTCTATTTTTATTGCTTATCTCAATATTGTGATGAATTCTATTGCTTATTTCAACGATTATTTTTGTGATCTTGCTATGATTTGTGAGTAGTCTCCACGTCTTGGGGCGTGGGGATGAACCCTACAAGCCCATTTTCATATTTGGGATGAATTGGTAGAAATTGTGCTAGAATTGTTATTAGGGATTAGATTGGGATCAATTTACTACGGAGGGCTAGGTATTCATATCAATTGGGATTTGCAAGAGATTGGATCCCAATTTGATAGGAAACCCTAGAAATCTGAATTGGGTTGGAGTCGGATTTTCGAAGTATCGGTTTGCAAGAGATTGGACCGATACTAGGATTTCCGATTGCAATTCCATGCCGATACTCGTTTGCAAGAGATTGGACCGATACTAGGATTTCCGATTGCAATTCCATGCCGATACTCGTTTGCAAGAGATTGGACGGGTAGGAACTATCCCAATCTAGGTCGTGGACCGAGTTTGCAAGAGATTGGGCTCGGTGCGCGATTGGACGATGATGTTGATCCTAATGCTAGCTTTCCTAGGCTAGGGTTTGCAAGAGATTGGACCCAAACCTAGGATAGCTATAGACCGGCAACAGCGCGAGAGCGTGAGCTTGGTTCTACATTCAGTTGCAACTAGTTCATCCAAATCCTCATTCAAGCAATTTTGATACCGATGAACCGCATTTATGGAATACGGTGAGTAGCGGGGATTCCCCATTCCCTAGACGTTCTTTATTTGATTTGATATTTCCGCATTTTTGTCTGACGATTGTGACAGGATCGCCAAAGGCAAATTTCTCTCTTAAATAGCCAGGTTGATTTGAACAAGCACGGTCATTCGTCCTCCCTGTGTTCGATAACCCGCTTGCCGCTATACCGTGCGCTTGCGGTAAAACTACAACCGTTCTTTGGGTCACATCCCGGAGCGATCAAGTTTTTGGCGCCGTTGCCGGGGATGGCATTTTGACGGTGTTCGTCATCGACCACCCGGTTACTTCTATTTCTTTCTTTACTTTCTTCTGTTCGCACATTCTCCCTGTAATTTGCATAAGGCCTTTGCAGGAAGAATGGAGAATGCAATGTCAACAATAGAACTCAGTCAGGAAGACTATGACTCCTTCACGGACCTCCTTAAGGAGCTTGTCGATGAGGTCCACACTACCGGAGCTTTTGCTATCGACGTCAAGGACCCCGACGAACAACTGTTTGCTAGTTTCGTGATGGACCAGATCTCCCCGGAGGGGACTATCGGGGGCAATGTCAGAGTTGACGTGATCGACGACAAATTATATTTCGAAGACGGTGGAACAAGTGCTGAGGATCACTATACTTCGGAAGGATCTTCAGAGCAAACCAACGTTCAGGGAGTTACACCCCATGACACTTACCCTTGCTTCTATGAATCGTCTGATGTGTTTCTTGATTCCAGGGACGAACTGGAGCCGAGTGAAAGCTCTGACGAAGCTAGCACAGAATCGAAAAATGCTTATTTCGATGCATCATCCTCACTAAGTAGTGAGTCTGACTCTTCACAAGAGAGCGCGACACCTGAGCACGAGCTAGACCCGGATGGCAAGGAAGGAGCGAAACTCATGCGAGCCGATGAAGTAGAAGGAGAGGCGCCTCTTCAAGTAGAACTTAAACAATTACCTCCGAATCTAAGGTACACCTTTTTGGGTAACAAATTAACTTTCCCGGTGATAGTTAACTCCCATCTAACGCCGGACCAACTTGAAAAACTCCTAGATGTTCTTAGGAGCCATAAAGATGTCCTGGGATACACTATCTCCGATCTAAAAGGGATAAGCCCTAGGCTTTGCACGCATAGGATCCATTTGGAGGATACTGAAGCCACCTCCATAGAGCCTCAAAGGCGGTTAAACCCGAACATGAAGGAGGTGGTTAAAAAGGAAATCCTAAAATTGCTAGAAGCCGGTATAATTTATCCTATCTCTGACAGTAGATGGGTTAGCCCCGTTCACGTCGTCCCCAAGAAAGGAGGGATGACTGTCATAAAAAATGAAAAAGGTGAGCCAATATCTACGCGCACTGTCACGTGATGGCGAATGTGCATTGACTATAGGAAACTCAATAAAGCCACCCGAAAGGACCATTACCCATTGCCATTCATTGATCAAATGCTTGAACGCCTCGCAAACCATAAATACTTTTGCTATCTAGACGGGTATTCGGGTTTCTTCCAAATCCCTTTGCACGAAGATGACCAAGAAAAGACAACTTTCACTTGTCCCTATGGCACCTATGCCTACCGTAGGATGCCGTTTGGCCTTTGTAATGCTCCCGCCACTTTTCAAAGATGTATGACATCCATATTTTCCGATTACATTGAAAATATTATGGAAGTTTTTATGGATGATTTCTCGGTTTACGGGAGTGAGTTTGACTCTTGCTTGGAAAATCTCACTAAAGTCCTAAAAAGGTGTCAACAAAACAATCTCACTCTCAATTGGGAGAAGTGTCACTTCATGGTCACGGAAGGTATAGTTCTCGGACATCTTGTTTCCTCAAGAGGAATTGAGGTAGATAAAGCAAAGATTGAGGTAATCGAAAAACTTCCTCCTCCTATTAATGTCAAGGGCATTAGAGGCTTTCTTGGTCACGCGGGGTTTTACCGCCGCTTCATCAAGGATTTCGCCTCGATCGCCCGATCGCTTACTTCCTTGCTCGCTAAAGATATTCCTTTTGATTTTTCAGGAGAATGCTTGCAAGCCTTCAACACCTTAAAGGAAGCGCTAGTCTCCGCGCCCATCATACAACCACCGGATTGGAGCCTTCCTTTTGAGCTAATGTGTGATGCTAGCGACCAAGCCATTGGAGCGGTATTGGGACAAAGAAAAGATAGGAAGCTTCATGCGATATACTATGCGAGCAAGACATTGGATGACGCGCAGAGAAACTACACAACTACCGAAAAGGAGCTTCTAGCGGTCGTCTATTCCATAGAGAAGTTTCACTCCTATCTCATCGGTTCCAAGGTGATTGTCCACACCGACCATGCGGCATTGAAGTATCTTTTAAACAAGAAGGAGGCCAAACCTCGGTTGATTAGGTGGATACTCTTGTTGCAAGAATTTGACTTAGAGATTAGAGATAAGAAGGGTACGAACAATGTCGTGGCGGATCATTTATCTAGGCTCATTCGCGACAAGGAGGATGAGAGTTTGCCTATCGACGACACATTCGTGGATGAGAGACTATATGCCATAAGGACCGGTGAAGTACCTTGGTACGCGGACTTCGTCAACTACTTGGCTTGTGGAATCAAACCGCATGGGATGTCTACGCAACAAAAGAGGAGATTTCTGCATGAGGTCCGTAGCTATTTTTGGGAAGACCCCTACCTTTTCAAGATATGCAAAGATAGTGTCATTCGTAGGTGTGTTTCTAAAGAGGAAGCGACATCCATCATTTTTCATTGCCATGGTCTACCATGCGGAGGACATCATGCCGCCTCTAAAACCACCGCTAAGATTTTACAGAGCGGATTCTTCTGGCCTACAATGTTTAAAGACACCCACGCTTTTGTGAAGGGTTGCGATAGATGCCAACGGACCGGGAATATCTCCAAGCGCAATGAGATGCCGATGAGACCCATCCAAGAAATCGAGCTTTTTGATTGTTGGGGAGTAGACTTCATGGGGCCATTTCCATCGAGCAATGGTAACAAGTACATCTTATTGGCCGTTGACTATGTCTCCAAATGGGTGGAAGCAATTGCCACCCCTACCAATGATGCAAGAGTCGTCTCCAAGTTCTTTAAACAAAATATCTTCCCGCGCTTTGGAGTGCCGCGTACCTTGATAAGCGACGGGGGAAGCCACTTCATAGAGAACAAGTTTGAAGCCATGCTAAAGAAGTACAGGGTAAATCATAGAGTTGGCATGGCATATCACCCCCAGACAAGCGGCCAAGTGGAAGTCTCAAATAGAGAAATCAAGCAAATTCTCAAAAAGACGGTGGATCGATCTAGAAAGGATTGGTCAATGAAGCTAAATGACGCTCTATGGGCATATCGCACGGCCTTCCGCACTCCCATAGGCACCACACCATTCCGGCTCGTTTATGGGAAAGCTTGCCACTTACCCGTAGAGTTGGAGCACCGTGCATATTGGGCCATCAAAACCTTTAACTATGATTACAAAAGTGCGGCGGTGAGGCGACTCTTGGACATCAACGAGCTTGATGAGATAAGAAGAGACGCCTACGAAAGCTTAAGAATTTACAAGGAAAGGACCAAGGTTTTCCACGATGCCCGCATAACCGTCACGGACTTCAAAGTAGGAGACAAGGTCTTGCTCTACAATTCCCGGCTCCGACTATTTCCCGGTAAGTTGAGGTCACGTTGGTCTGGACCTTTCACCATAAAAGCACATACAATCGGGAGGAGCTTTCGAGTTGGAAAGCAAGGACGGTGCCACATTCAAAGTAAATGGTCAAAGGCTCAAGCACTATTCCGAGGGAATCCCGACGTGCGAAACCAATAGAGTATATTTGCTTAAGGAGCGGTCGGATGATCTCATGGACCTCCTTGATGAGGTAATAGAGGAGGCGATCCCCCACTCAATTGGCGCTCTTTTCGATGAAGATTTAGAGGAAGGCCCGGATTTAGGCCAAAATGAGAAGATAGATGATTCCCCCGACCTCTCCGCTGAAAATGATGAAGGCGACGCTGATGTCGCAAGGATTCGAGAGCTCTGCAAGCTCTCGAAATTGGAGTCTCCGAAGAAAGCTCCGCCGACACGGAGATCGGCGTCACCGGTAAAGCCGTTGACCGGAGCAAATGCTAGCTTGGGGGAGCCTCCCCCCAACAATATTCGAGACCGGAGACCACCGAGGGAGAACACGACGCCGCCACGTCCAAATCCAAGCGTTCTCCCCGGAAAGTTTGATGGGTGCATCTCATATGCACCAAACATCCCGCATTGATTGAAAATTATAGGGGGTCGAGCTCACGACCTTAAACGAGCGCTTGTCGGGAGGCAACCCGACGGTTTTTGCTTTGTTTTCACTTTTTCTTTATTTTCGTTTTAGAAATTTTTAGTGTTTTGAGTCGTTCGCCCAAAAATTTTGTGATAATGGGTCCTATTTTTCTTGACAGGAGAGGAGATAGGTAGATCCATCATGAGGAGGATGAACGAGACGACGAGGAGCGCCCCAAGAAGGCGCTCGACGCTTAGGAGGAAGATGGAATCGAATGAAGGAAGAAAGACTGAGTTTAGAGGCCAAACGAAGACAAACAGCAGAACACAAGGCTCACTCGGCCGAGCATACTAGTCACTCGGCCGAGTACACAAGTTCGTCCGGCCGAGCCGCTCACGAACGAGGGAAGTATGCTGTACCCAACTCTCTGTTTATTTTCCTGATTCCAATATAACTGCTACTCGGCCGAGTATATATATTCACTCGGCCGCGTAAAACGGATACCCTCCTAGGGCGAGTCTTGCCGAGTAGCTTGAGTCACTCGGCCGAATGGACTTACTCCACTCGGCCGAGGCTGGCAAAGCCACTCGGCCGATGCGTAAGCGAGACGAAATTTCTATTGATCCTGCTCGGCCGAGTGACCCAGTCACTCGGCCGAGTCGTAACTTTTATTATATAAGGGCTGAGGGGGGGGGGGGGGGCGCGATTTTCGAAACGCTGAAACCGATCGCGCCCCGACTCTTCACCTCCCCTCGCCCGATTCCCCTCGCTCGCGCCCCTACTCGCCCGACCGCCGCTGCCGCGCCGCCGCCCGGTCCGCCACCGCCGGCCGAGCACACGCCGGCGCCTCGCCCGAGTTGCCGCCGGCGGCCGCCGCTCCGATCGCCTCCGGTACCCCCTATTTTGATTTTTTCTCCTCTTTTTGTGTATTTTTGAGGATCCATGTGTTAAACGAACCCCTAAACCAAATCAATTCCTATATCTATCTATGATACCCCTAATGCTCCATACATTTTGAATATTACCCACTGATATCGCCATTTCATGCGCAGGTTACTTTTTGGAGCTTAGGGGAGCCCAGGGGAGCTTCTCGGGACTGATTTGAGCTTCGTGGAGGCGCTGACTTCGCACGCTTCCGTTGCTGAGCACTCACGGCGTGTCTGGGTATACTCCTTCCACTCTTTTACACACACCACACTTTTTCCACTTTTCGGTGCGCTCGGGGCCGATATGCCGCCCCGGACACGGCTGCGGTCGAAGAGAGCTTCCGCCAAGCGGAAGCGGTCGGATGATGCCGGCCCCTCCCACGAGTTGGAGGACTCTCCTCCACCGTCTCCCACACACGCCGTCCACCCAGCACAGCCTACAGGCCCCGCACACCCCGCACAGCCTGCAGTGCACCCACAGCCTGCACAGCCTCTCCCTGCCGCACCACAGCCACCACCACCGGCTCCACTGGTCGGGCCGCTCGAGATTACGTTCCGAGACGACGCACACCGCACCGTCTTCGACCGTATCTCCCAGCGCTCGATCGTACCCTCCAGGTTTGCACACCTTGCTGACCTAGGACGCCTGGGGGTACTAGAGGGGATGCTCACGTTGTACGACAACGTGGGCTGGCGAGATTTCTTCCAGGTGTCGGCGGATACGTTTACCCGCCCGACACTTGAGGTTTTAAGTTCGATCGCCCGGACTGACGAGGGATGCTCGTTTCGGTTCATGGATCGAGAGTGCCAGGTCACTCTCGATATGATGAGAGCGTTTTTCTCGTGGCCCGCTGTCCCCGGTGCCGATCGCGGTTACGGCCCCACCCATATCCCCCCACCTTCCTTCGACACCGGTGCCTTCTGGGCCCGGATTACGGGTCTCCACGCTGCCTTTGACCCTAGTAGGGCCAAGGCCTCGGCCATTGTCCATCCCTGCCTACGCATTGCTCAGCGCCTTATGGCGACGTCCTTTTTGGCCAGATATGAGCCGGGCACGATGTCTACGCCAGAGCTCTACATGCTCTACACGATGACGCGTCCCAGAGCTCTATCTAGGGATGGCGATGAGCTTGTCCCCGCCGTCGTGATCGATATCGCGGCATGGTTTTTAGACCGCATCATTGTATTGGTGGGCGCTCGCTCACCGATATGCTGCGGCGGCCTGATCACCCTGCTTGCTCTTATGACCGGCGAGGACTTCCCCGACGACTTGCGACGCGTCCTGGGCCCCACTTCTCTGTCGATAGATGTTATGGCCCGGATGAAGATGCTTCGTCCGCATGGTGAGCGTCACTGGGTCTGGTTGCACGGCCCTTACGGGGCCGATTACATGATTCTCCCGAGCCCTGCTCGGACTCTGATTGCACCGGCCCACGTTGACTGGCTCCGTGTGATGGATGTTCTCATCCCCGCTGCTTACGTGCTCGGGGCCGAGGAGGCCGAGCAGGCCCACGCTGCCCCTGTAGACCCTGTTGCACACCCTGCCGAGCCTGCTGTCGACCCTGTTGACCCTGTGGCCCCTCAGCCCGTACCTGACGTTTCCGCTGCTCCTGACACCGCTGTCGGTGTCGGGAGTACCTTAGCTGAGCCCACTTCCACCACCTCCACCACTTTCGCTGCTGCTGCCTCCACTTCCCACCAGCCGGTGCCCCGGCCTCACACTGAGGCTAGGCCCACATTTGCAGGCGTAGCACCTTTTGTTCCCTTCCCCACTGAGCCAGTCACATACGCGACCAAAGTTCGCCAGCCACTCCCTGCACAGCCCCGCCCGGTGCGTCCCTCTGCACCACCTCCCCCTGACACTGTACTTCAGAGCATTCGTGCTCTAGAGGGGGCGGTGAGTGGCCTAAGAGGCGACCTTAGGACTCTGTCCTCCACCGTCTCTGCGATGGCTGGCCGCTTCGAGCTGCTACCCCAGATCCATTACTGTCTCACCCAGGTTCTGGAGCGTCTCCCGCGCGTACCCCCACCCACCCAGCAGGTTACCGCCCACACTTCCACACACACCCGACCTGCTGCCACTCCCACACCCACCCCCGCTCAGTAGCCTGTCCAGCCACCACCACCACCTCCGCCTCAGGACGGAGACGGTGCAGCACCACCTTCCTAGGCACCCTTGATGCCATCGATTCCTTTTGCCGTTGTGCTGCCCGTTTCTGCTGGGTCCTGACGCCTTTTTGTCCATTCCCCTCCCCTCACTTATTTTGAGATTCTCTTTTTGATCATATCTTTATATATCTTTTTGGGAGAGAGGGAGAGTTTTTGGTGCCACTTATATCTCTGTATCACTCCTATCTGTGCATGCATCATGTCCGCATCATATTTTCATTTCTTTATTTTTCTTTTTTTCTTTTTTTCATGCATGCATCCTCACCACCCCCTCACATTTCTTGTCTCTCGGTGTGCCACACTTTGCACATTGAGGACACTGTGCCATTTAGCTTGGGGGAGTGAGTTCTCACGTTCTTTTTCGATTTGCCACCTTTATTTTTAGTTTTTCACACCGTTTTTCACTTTTGCACTCATTTTCATTATTTTTCTTTATTTTACCATGCATCACGTTTTTCTTATTTTTTCTGTGTGCCGCATTGTAAATAGTTCTATTTTCCCTTTATCTTTATTTCTTTTCTTTTTCATCTCATGCTAGAGATGACTTTTCTGTGATGATGTTGACGTTGGATTTAGCTTATTCTATATGCATGCTATATTTGTCATGTCTTAGATTTTATTTCTGATATCATATGCTATGACTTGCCTTGCATTTAGAGATAGTAACCCACACTTTTGCCACATGAAAATGGATGAAATTTTATTATTAGCTGAGTCTGAATATTCATATGTATGCTATCACAGAAAGCACACCAAGATTCACGCATTGAATGCCTATATCTGGAGTACTGATTTCTTTTTCATATATCACTTCTATATGCATGAATTGTACACTTCACTTCAGGATGATTGAATGATGTTAGCTATGATAAATCTGGATTAGTTAGATTTTTTGTGATCAAAACTGAGTAGATTAGATTACCCTGCTGAAGTTGTCGTGCATGTCTTATAGAGTGAACCGAGAGATACATTTATTTCTTTCTCCACAAATCTTGAACATCATTTCTCTACTTTTAAAATCATTGGTGAATCTCCCCTTAAGCGATTCTATTATATGGCATTTCCCCCGCTATTAATTCCTAGCTCCAAATCTCTTATTCTAAAAAAAAATATTATAAAAGAGAGAAGAATATTCTTGTATATCATTATCTCTCTTTGAGTTGGGATCGTTGTGTATATATGCTATATTGCCAAAAAAAAGAGAAAAAAAAAGAGAAAAAGAGGAAGAATCCTCAATAAAAGATCCCATCTCACTTTCTTCCTTTCTTCTTTCTTCTTATTACATTTGGAGCTATATAAAAATGGGGATGTGAATATTTTTTTTATGCCACCATGCTTATAGATAAGCTTGGGGGAGGGGATCCATTGATGTGTGAGAGAGTGACTACTTGACATTGCACGACGACCTAGGCTAAGTAATATTCTATACTCGGTGAGATTTTTTTAGCTTTACGAAATCCAGAGATCTAAGCCTAGCGTTCATTTCATGAAATCCATACTTTTCTATTCTCTCTATTCTATAGTGTGATACTCTTATACTCCTGATAGAAAGCGTTCAATTGAAAAGTGTGTGATCTGTGATTTGTATACCGCTTTAAATGATTCAGACGATGTTAATTTTAGAATTATTCCGTTTTTCATGATTATATCGTTGTTCGTGGGTTTTCTATTTCTATTTGCACTATTATACTATGATATCAAAATAAAATCCTTTGACATGTATTTTTCATTCGGTGCATGCTATATGAGTAAGTGAAACCCCCGTCCTGAGAAAATGATCTAGTATCCTACCTCTTCGCTTCTTTCTTTCTTCTTTATTTTCATTTCGTTTTCCATTCTTCTCCGTTTTTTTTCATTTTTCGTTTTTTCGCCGTTTTCGTTTTCCGAATCCACCGGGTTCGCCTTTTACTTATCTTCCTCGAGGACGAGTAAGAGGCAAGCTTGGGGGATTTTGATCACTCCTTATTTTACACCCTTTTTCCGCATGTTTGCATGCCATTTAGATCGCCCAAATCATGTTTTTCACGATATATCGACGATATTGTGATGCTTTTCACGATTTGTTGTTTTTGTCGCATTTCAGGTGATTTGGCGCGATTTGGAGTGATCTCGAGATGCGCTTACTCTAGATGGTCACCGACGACCTCCCCGTGGGATATTTTGCTGTTGGAGAGGAGCGGAAGAAGAACGGACGTCGCAGGAGCGACGAGGAGGCCAAAACAAGCAGATTGGGCATTTTTTTGTGTCCCACTCGGCCGAGTGGAGGAGCCACTCGGCCGACCAGCGAGACACTGCTCGGCCGACCAGATCAGACACGATTTACCTGTGCACTCGGCCGAGCACCGAAGACCACATCGGCCGAGTGACGAGATCACGTCCGCCCGAGTGGCGCCCAGACGAAGCCCTCCCAAAACATCCAAGTTACTGTTTTTCGGCTGCCTGAGCTTCAGAAGTCCCACTCGGCCGAGTGGAGAATCCTGTCCGCCCGAGTACAATGAAGCCATCGGCCGAGTGACGACAACACACTCGGCCGAGCCACCCCCGGAGTAGAGACCCCTGAAAGCCCCGACTTACTGGAAAATTACAGTGTTTTCACTCGGCCGAGCGACTTTTGTCACTCGGCCGAGTGCGATGCGCTGCCTGTAGCGAAAACTGCGGAAAACAGGCTGTGCAGGGGTATTTTGGTCACAGTTTTTGGACGATTTTGAGGGCTATTTAAGCCCTGTTTTTACCCTAGTTTAGAGAGGCTCTCTCTTAGATTTTTGCAGCTTTTTAGATTAGTTTTTTTAGCTTTATTCTTGTGATTGGAGAGGAGACAAAGATTGGAATTTTGTTGGATTAATTGAAGAACTCCATTGGTTTGCATCTCTTTTCCTTAAAAATTCTATTTTTATTGCTTATCTCAATATTGTGATGAATTCTATTGCTTATTTCAACGATTATTTTTGTGATCTTGCTATGATTTGTGAGTAGTCTCCACGTCTTGGGGCGTGGGGATGAACCCTACAAGCCCATTTTCATATTTGTGATGAATTGGTAGAAATTGTGCTAGAATTGTTATTAGGGATTAGATTGGGATCAATTTACTACGGAGGGCTAGGTATTCATATCAATTGGGATTTGCAAGAGATTGGATCCCAATTTGATAGGAAACCCTAGAAATCCGAATTGGGTTGGAGTCGGATTTTTGAAGTATCGGTTTGCAAGAGATTGGACCGATACTAGGATTTCCGATTGCAATTCCATGCCGATACTCGTTTGCAAGAGATTGGACGGGTAGGAACTATCCCAATCTAGGTCGTGGACCGAGTTTGCAAGAGATTGGGCTCGGTGCGCGATTGGACGATGATGTTGATCCTAATGCTAGCTTTCCTAGGCTAGGGTTTGCAAGAGATTGGACCCAAACCTAGGATAGCTATAGACCGGCAACAGCGCGAGAGAGTGAGCTTGGTTCTACATTCAGTTGCAACTAGTTCATCCAAATCCTCATTCAAGCAATTTTGATACCGATGAACCGCATTTATGGAATACGGTGAGTAGCGGGGATTCCCCATTCCCTAGACGTTCTTTATTTGATTTGATATTTCCGCATTTTTGTCTGACGATTGTGACAGGATCGCCAAAGGCAAATTTCTCTCTTAAATAGCCAGGTTGATTTGAACAAGCACGGTCATTCGTCCTCCCTGTGTTCGATAACCTGCTTGCCGCTATACCGTGCGCTTGCGGTAAAACTACAACCGTTCTTTGGGTCACATCCCGGAGCGATCACTGAGTCCGACCTCCGTCGGGGCGGCCGAAACATGAAGGCATCGCTCGTACCAAAGATGAGTCCTACCTCCGTCGGGGCAGCCGAAACAGGAATCTGCCGCCCAATCAATTCTGGATCCCGGTTTCAATGCTTAGCAAACGTTCGTACGGACCAAGCAACCTCGACCCGCCTCTGATCCACCTGGAATCACACTGGGTTTCCGAGCAAACCCCTGCTAAACGCGGTGTATCTCAACTTCCCTCTCCCGACGACCCGAATATCCTCGGCAGAGCGAAGTTGGGGGCAGTTACGTCCCTCACAAAACTGGCGGCCTACGGACACAACAAGGAAGAATACAGTTCGATACAAGACCAATACAATGCATTTGCCCAAATAGCAATGCTACACATTGAACCTTCCACACACTACAACAAAACATTGGTTATAACCCTCACACAAGAAGGTACAGGATTCCCCAAATCCACTTTCTCAGCAGCGCCGCCTCTCAGCCGACCGAGCCCTCACATCTCTCGCCACCTGGCGAACTCCCGCATACCTAGCCTCTTGCAACATCGGCACAACATGCTCTTCATGATAGCGGCGGATAGCGGCCTCGATCATTTCGCCTTCAACTTCCCATTTTTCCTCCAGCCGCCGCGCCACGACACCCCTCTCCCTTTTCTCTGCCTCAAGGGCCTCCTTTAGGCCTGCTATTTGCCGTTTCTGTACCCCGATCACCGCCTCCTTGCTAACCAACTCCGCGGCGTGCTTCGACCAGATTTCATCCCTCTCACGCGTTACTTCTAGGAGTTGACTCTCAACCATTGCTTTTGACAAATCAAAGTACACGGCCCGCCCCTTCTCCACCTCGTAGGCTTTCCTAACCCTCTCCAGCTCCGCTTCCGCATCCCTCAGCTTCGCCTTGACCTCGCCGAGGTTCGCCGTCGCTACCTCAAGAGACGCTCTGGTGACGGCCACAGGAGTGCGACCCCGCAGGGCTACCAGTTCCATAACCATCTACAGAAGACCCGGATTAGCAGGGCATGAATAAAGAAAGCCAAAGGGCGAGGCAAGAGAACCAGCTTACCTGCACGACGTGCCATATAGCAGAGCCACTCAACCGCTCCGCCCCCACGCGAGTCAAAGATTCGCGATCGCGCGGTAACACGCAATACTCGACGAGGCGCGCTGCCACCCCTGCGTCCTCGAATACTGACTCATCGCAGCCTACTCGAAAAGGGAACTTATGGAGACGGTCATCTGGATACGCCTCGACCTCCTCTCGGGGCCTCTTGAAACGAATGATGGCGCCCTCACAACTCGGGCTTGACGACCCCCCCATATCCCACAAAGGGATCCCGTATGGCCATTTTCGAACCAGAGGTGCTCGGCGAGGCTCGACCACCTCTGATACCCTCGGCGGGACGGCGGGACCGGCCTCCCGCGTGGACGAGCCCACATGAAGATCTTCACCGAGCCCATCAGCAGAGACACCTGATTCAGCTACCCCCCCGCGGGGGACCCCGCCTCCCAGTTCCCGGGATCCTGCCTCGCGCGCCATCCCCTTGCCTTTCTCACGAGGATCAGTGTCCTCCGAGAATGGGGCTCCAGCCGATCCCGACACCTCATCCAGCCCCCGCATCACGTCTCCCCCTACAAAAAAAATAATAAAATAAAAAGATCAGGGTAAGCCTAGCCCAAGGTTTACCAAATATCAAAGATACCTAGGGGCCAAAAGTCCTGGGCGAGCCGACGGCTCCGCGTCAGACTCACCAACTGACGGTACGCCTCGGACAGTTCCATCAGAATCTGAGCTTTTGCAAGATCTTCCCCAGTCAGCTCCACCCTTTCATTCACTAGGGGATTCCGCGCCCCCCAGTTCGACATCAGCGCCACGTCGCTTGGCATCATCACGAAGGCGAACTCCCTCATCCACTTGCCGACATCGTCGGGCACCCCGCAGATAAGTTCTCGTCCTCTCCTAGCGCAAACACAGTGATACATTCCCCTCTTCTGGACTACGAAGAAATGCTGGAACATCGCCAGTGAGGGACTCAAGGAGCAGGCAAGGCACAAAACGACAAACCCCACTAACAAGCCCCAGGAACGGGGCGCTAGGGCAAATATCGGCAACTCCAGGAAATTCAACAGATAAAGAAAATACGGATGGATCAGGAAACGGAGCTCCAACTCGAATGACCGAACGTAGACCCCGACCTCATTATCTCCAGACGAACACACCGTTTCATCTGACCCGTCGACCCGAACCTAATAGGGTTGTCGCACGAACCGCACGCGAATCTCCCTAATGTTAATCCTATCCAACCTACATCGGAGGGATCCAATCGCTCTCGGGACAACGGAACGCCATGACCCCCTCTCCCTAGGCCGCCGCACCCCCGCGGCGATGCCCCCTCTCCCACCAACTCCTCCTCCCCCACTCGGCTACCACCTCCGACCTCGAAACGAGAAGCCATCGGTCGGAAAGGAAGGAAATTAATTATTATTACCTTACTAATCTGTCAAATCAGGAAGACTTCCGGAAGAAGATGACCGGCGGCGGAAGTCCCAAACTAGCCAGCAAGCGATAGACAGAAGTATCGAACGTCGGAGAAGAATCAAAGGTGGATAATAAAAAAAACTCTCACCGACCGCCTTCCAAACCTTTTTTATTTGAAAAGTGGGCCATCGGGTCATCACGGCCGTCGGTCCTCCGCCACGCGGCGCCCATCGGGATGTCCTTGACGCCTCGACTGGCGTGAGTGTCACTTCATCCACGCGTCGCGAACCCAATCGTGGAGGCGCTTCATTTTCCTCTACCCCCCTTTCGAATCGTAATAATGACCAGTGAGGCGGGAGTTCCGAAGCTGACGCCGCCACCCCCGGGCGTGGGCCAGGGCCCTTGCCGGTGGTCCAGAACGTCGGAGATGGTTCGCCCTCCGAGCCGAGCCGGACTCCCGCCTCAGGCTCGAAGGCCGGGGGCAATTGTTACGACCTAAAGATCGTAGGAGAACGACTCCCGCTCAGATCCACTGACATACCCCATTAACTCACCCCTTCGCGAAAGGGCCGCCATCCCGGAGGTCCGAGGCTACACGGGAATGGGCGCACCTTACAGCACTCCCCCCTCCCGGCCGAGGCGTACAACCTCGGTTGCTCGGCCCGCCAGGGTCAGTGCACTTGGGGAGCGCCCAGGCAGTGCCGCCGGGGATGCTGACGTAGGCATGTGCATATCCCTCCTTACCAGCGACCCACGACCCGCGACCAAGAAGGGGCACGGCCGGGCCGAACAACCCCCGAGCAGGTCGACCCGGCTGGTCCCCATGAACCACGGCGCTGGGAATAGCATAGCCAGACCTTTAGTTCATCACATACGACAAACTACCTAGTGTAAGGACACGACTGACACTAACGCCGCCTGACCATCTGACAAAGCGCCCCCTGGCCGCTGAGCCCCCTGACACTTAATGCTTTCGGCCATGACATCTTGACAAAAGTGCCCCTGGCCGTTGCACCGTCTGACAAAAGCAGGGCAGGCACTCCTGTTCTTGACATCCTCGTCCGAAGCTTCCGCTGACAACCGAGCCAGCTCAGCACGTCGAGTCAGCATGCCAGGTCAGCCCCGCCTAGTCATCTCTCGTCAGGTATAAATACCCCCTCACTTCTGACGGTGAGGAGGTTGGCAAATTCTCTCTCTCAATCCATTATTCACACACGAGTGCAAAGGTCGTCCACATCTTTGTTCTCCCACTTATAGCTTGCCACGTACGGTCGACACACCCTCAGTCCGACTGGCGTTCCTAGCCCCCGTTTTAAGTCCTATTACTCACTTAGGCATCAGAGGGGCTAAGGGTTGGACCCCAACCCTGCCCTTCTGACGGGTTGCTCGTGGTGCAGGAAAGCTCGCCACTTGGTCGACGTCAGCCTTTGGCTCCCGCCACCCGATCTTCTTCCGTCGTGTCCGGTGAGATTTGACTCCGTGGCCACCCCCGGCGGCAAGTCTAGCCTCTTCACCCCACTAATCACCTGTTAAATAGCCCACCTAAACCCTCTTATCAACATAACCACCGTGCCCTTAGTTCCCCTCAATACAAATTCATTGTATGCGAGTTCCACCCTGTAACAAGGGTTAAACCTGACGTCTTGTTGTATCGTGCAGATGGCTTAATAGATAGCTTTGCTATTTAGATAAATGTATTGAATTGATCTTGAGTCGGTCTATCTTCTTCCACGTTGTGTCTGTAGGTCCTCTGTTTTGTGAGGGATATAATTGCCCCCAACTTCGCTATGCCGAGGATAGTCGGGTCGTCGGGAGAGGGAAGTTGAGACGTACCACATTTATTAAGGGTTTGATGCGAAGCGAAGTTTGAGTCCAGTTGGGATGTCGAGGCGGGGCGAGGCGGGGCAGTCTGTTTAATAGGTTGCTAATCGCTGATGTCGAAGTCCGAAATCGAATGTGCGGTGCACCCTTGCTTGGGCCGCCTCGAAGGAGGCGGGACCCATCTTGGGTACGAGTGACGGATAGAAAGAAGAGGGGGAGGAAGGCATGATTTTGAATAGGTGTGATCATTTTATCGGGGGTTGGGCAGGAATCGAAGCGACCTGTTGGCAGCCGCATGAATAGACGTCATCCTTGCGATTCGACGGCCGGAGGGAATCGAAGCGACCTGACCATTTCAAGGCTGATGCGTGGCAGAAGTGACGGTTGCCATAACTCTAAGCGTCAGACCACGCGGATCGACAAGGGAGAGAGAACAGATTGATGACCTGTGGTGTGGGGTCGACGGTCATGATCCTTCGTGGTGTCATATATAAAGATCTCTGGGTGGGGAGCGAGGCAGGACTGCTTGCTAGGCGAAGGTTTTCCAAGCGGCTGGGTTTGTCGGAGATTTCGTTGCCCTTACCGGAGTTGCCCACGGGGAGTCGGTCACCAGCGTAGAGTTGCAGTCCAAGCCGTCGGACCCTTCAGGTAAGTGGTCAGTTTTTATCGATGTCTTCCTCGACGTCTTCATTTCGTGCGCCGGGGTCGAGGGTGGTGGGGGAAGGGAGCTCTGCCGCGGAAACTGGGGTGATGCCCCTCGAGATTGCGGGAGTGAAGTCAGTGCTGAAAAGGTCCCTTGCTGAGATCTTCGAGTTGTATATTAGGCCGCCGTATTCTGTCCACGAACCCACCGCACAAGAGAGGGTGTGTTTCGCGGGCGACTACGAGGTGGGGGTGTATGTGTCCTCCTTCGAGCAGGGGTTGCGCTTCCCCCCCATCCATTCGTGTTAGATGTATTGAATTTCCTGGGTTGCCCCTGTATCGTCTGATGCCCAACGCCATTAGCATGGTTGTGGGTTTCCTTGTACTGTGCGTGAGCAACCGAGTTTGTCCCTCGCTGTCTTTGTTTCGCTATTTCTTCGCAGTGAAGAGGTTGAGGTCCTACTATTATCTCTCCACGAAGAAGAGCCATCCACTCCTCAGAGGGTTGTCGGGGAAGATTAAGGGGTGGAGCAAGCAATATGTGTTTTTCTTCATGCCGGAGGACGTGCTGATGAGATCGGATTGGGGAGAGATGAATCCCGAGGCGAAGGAGGGGGTTGAACTGGGAGACGAGGAGAAACAGGTGGCCCAGTTTCTGATGGTGATCCCAGAGGAGGGCCGAGACTACAAGATGCTCGCCCGGGCTGAAATGATAACATTGCATATCTGGCTCGAAGGAATAATAGATTTTGTTATTAGTGCGTCTAAAGTGCTTACCTTGAACTTTCTTTCTTTCGCAGGTCGTACCATGAGTCTGTCGCTCGAGGAGATGATGAAGCGAGCTGAGGAGCAGGCGGGGCAAGCGTCGAAGAAGACGGGCCCCAAGAGGTTGCGTAAGGAAGCCGTGGGGGAGGGTTCGAGGAGGGGGCAGGCATCCACAAAGAGGAGGAGGCTGCCTGCGAGCTCGTCTGCCTCTGTTTCTTCGCGCGAGGGAGAGTCGATCAGCACGGAGGGGGGTCCGGTATGGGGGTCGCACCCTCTGTTATCGATCTGGAAGTCGGGGGTGAAGGTCCGATGGGGGGAGGGGTGGAGGCCCCTGAGACCCGGCCGCCTAGCTGCAGGGTATCCCCCGCTGTGGAGGGGGTACCTGCTGCCGACCGATCGAAGGGATCTGGCGCGTCGGGTGGCAAGGCCAGGTCAGCCAGCTGGGATAGCTGGCCCTACAGCTGTCCGTTGTTCGTGCTGGAGAGGGCCGTCGAACCCCGCTGTGAGGCCTCGCTCGTTCGTTTTAGGGCTAAGAGGGCCGAAGTTGAGGGCTATCCTGACGAGGCTCTTCACCGGGTAAGGTTCAAAGTAAGGGACGACGAATCCGTGTTTGAGGATGGTGGTGTGGGGCGAGGCTGGCGGAGAATATCTTCTTGCCCCGCGACAGGGTGGAGCTAGAGGTGGTGGAGCCTGAGGGTCTGTGTGGAACCACGGTGTGGCATGGCGTTCAGGTAGGTTGCATGAGTCGGGTGACGCTTGTTAGTTGGTTTTGTTGAGTACCTCAATTGGGTTTTCTTTTGTCGTGCAGGCTATCACCTTGATGCTTGCAGCTATGAGGCACACGCCAGCTATAAATAAGGCCGAGAGCACCGTCGCTAGAGTGGCGGCCGAATTCACCGCATTTCGTAAAAGTGCCGGCGAACAGTTGGGGAAAGAGAGGGAGCGATGCAGTCAGTATGAGGCGGAAACCTAGCGCCTAAAGGGGGTCCTAGCCGATTGTGAAGTGCAGGCCGCCTCCGCTAGAGACAGGGCGAAGGAACTGGAGAATGCGCTTGAGCAGGAGGAAGCACGTGAGGCGGGCCTGGCGGGCAGGGCGAGGGGTTTAGGTCGTATTAGGAGGTGATCGTCGTCCCCGTCCTCGCAGACGCGATGTCCAGGGGCTTGAAGAAAGGCCGTGAAGAGGGTCGCGAGGAAGGTCGAGCGGAGGGGTGGGAGGCCTGCCTGATCCGGATAAAGGAAAGGGTGGTGGGCCTGTCCCTGCCAATTGAGCTCGACATCGACAGGCTCGCAGCTTCTGAAGATGAGGAGGTGGTGTAACGACCCGTTTCCCGGGCCCGTTACTTTTTGGTATTTGCGCAGGTCTTGCAGTTAACCAGTGAAAACAAAATAGCCACGATGCAGAGATATACAAAAATACCCAAATACTGTCCAATTATTACATCCATATTGTACAAAAATGGTCCAACAATCGTACATTAAGGAAAGTAAATACAACTGGAAACAACTCTGAAAGCTGCAGACTCATGGTCAAATTCTGGCGCTATTAACTCTAGAGCATTTGCCTCCATATGTACGTCGTCTGCGGTGCCACAGAGATGGAACCGTAGGTAAGTCACAACAATTCTAGCAATAGAAACAAAGTAGTGCAAAAGTATAGAACAGACTATAGTAAACAAAAGATGGTCAGATAGGTACAAAAAGTAAAGTATGAGCTGCCAGGTATGTACAGATGTGGTATGTAATGCATAAAGTAAGTGCAAAAGTAGCGACTGTGGCGTGGCATGAGGTAGTAACAATATTTTGACTAATGGCAATAGTAAGACAACCAGGTTAACAATGTTTTGACCAATGGGTTGACAATGGATTGATCTAGTAATTCTTAAGGAAAGATGAGCGTCGTTTGGCTATCTAATAGTGTAGGCGGGCCTAATAATAAGAAGTCTAACTTAACTCCCAAATCAGCCAGTCAGTCAGGGCTTGAAGGCACATGTCACTTCAAAGACCACAGGAACAAGTCCATTGGTTGACCAACCCCCTTCCCATTCCTTCCTAGACACTGATTCAGTCGTAATTCAAGACCGCTCATTATTAAACCGTTCTATCACGTTCGAGTAGTCTCGACTTAGTCTGTAGAATAGTAGTAGTCGTGACTGAAGCAATGGTCTCAATCAATTATAAATTAGTGCAACATTAATCAAACTAGTGCATCAGTCTTAAATGCCGCAAGGGCCCAATAGTGTGCTCCGTAGATGTGCTCTGTAAATGCCTGAAGGCCCAATAGTGTGTGCCGTAATGTGCTCCGTAAATGCCAGAAGGCCCAATAGTGTTTTCCGTACTGTGCTCCGTAAATGCCAGAAGGCCCAATAGTGTGTTTCGACAATACAAACAACCATGAGTACAATACATCAATCAAACTAGTGCATCAGTCTTGGCTCGAGTGTACGATATGCAACCAGAAGTGCACCCATCCCACGGAGCAACTCGTGAGATATCTACCTACTATTCCTGCACGGTGATGGTACAGCTTAACTAATAAGGGTGAACCCGGTCACTCCCGCACACTTCGTAACTCAAGACTACCCCGTATATCGTGAATTATCATAATCCAATGTTCATATCAATGTGTTCGTATCAATATGGCCTCATGGGCCCTGTATCAATCAGCTAGTGCAACAGTCTTAGTTCGAGTGTACGATATGCAACCAGAAGTGCACCCATCCCACGGAGCAACTCGTGAGATATCTACCTACCATCCCCTTTAGGGTGATGGTACAGCTTACCAAATACGGGTGGACCCAGTCACTCCCGCACACTGCGTAGCTCAAGACTACCCCATAACCCGTGTCGTATCACATTAACCGTATCCGTATCCGTATGGCTTTAAGGCCCTTCACTTTGAACATTCAACAATACAATGAGCACAAGTACAACAAGCACATATACAGTAGATACTTGCATATACCCGGTAATTACTTGCATATATAGATACGGTAGTACTTGGTAAATACTTGCAACACACACATATATACGGTATTTACTTGCTGAAAAGTCAAGGCAGAAGCCTCAACAGAGAATATCAGTCCTGAGCAATGCTTTGAAGTCCAACAACTATGATATCCAATTCCATAAAAGTACACTATCTCAATTTAGTCCTGAGGAATGCTTTGAAGTCCAACAACTATGATTTTTAATTCCATAAAAGTGTACTATCTAAATTTAGTCCGAGCAATACTTTGAAGTCCAACAACTATGATATCTAATTCCATAAAAGTGCACTATATCAGTTCAGTCCGTTGATCATTCCACTATTGATTAGTTTTCTAGTTAATTAGGTCTCTAATCATTGGTTCAAAATCAATAGTTTTTCTGAGACTAGATGTCATGTCCTAAGTTCGTACAAGTACACTATCCAGATTTCCAAAGTTAGAATTAGAGTGACTTACGATCGTGATCGTCGTAGCAAGGCGAGGTTGGAGTTAGAGCTTATAAAGACGCTGGTGTAAGAAAATGGGTACCTGCAAATACAAGAAATCGTTGGTTACATGCTACTCAATTTCCATCTATTTGATTTGGTCGTTTCGATTTTATAATCGATTGAAACGTCGTCAAAAAGTGTTCTAAATTTTTCTATAGCCTAGATATAAGGAAAATAATTTTATCGTAAGAGGAAATATTTTTCGGAAGCTTATAGTAATTTTTATAATTTTTAAAAGTTTAAAATAGGTTTAAAAACTAATTTTTAATTAAGTACGTAATTATTCAATAATTTATTCCGGATGCAATCTGCATCAGAAAGTCACAAATAAGCTGTCAAAATGACCGTCTCGAAGAGTACTTTAACATATATTTTTATCACGTATTTGTTTACGTGAAAATAGTGAGTTACTGATTTTTGAACGAAAATAACATATTTAACTTTTAGGGTTAAAAATTTATTGCGGAAAAGCTAAGCGTCCGATTGGGACGAAACTAGTGCCATTGGGTCCAGAACGTCATTTCTGATTTTCTGAGCCTAGTCTTGTATTTTTCTATATCTTATATATTTAATTATTAATTTAACACCATAATTCCCAAGTATTAATTAATAAAATACGAAATAAGTTTCGTATTTACAAGTTTGCCCTTGAAGATTTTACCGTCGCCTCTTCATTTTGGCCTTCGTTGCGGGCTCGTGTTCGGCGGCGGTTGCGTCACCGATGGCGTGCGTCGGCGAGCTCAGTGTCGTCGGAGCTCGGGACTTCGAGGCGGAGGCATGCGGCGGAGGCTTCGTTGGGCCGCGGCGAGGCAGAGCTCGGTGGTCGTGCATTGGAGGCAGTGCACACGGCGGTTGCGAGCGGAGCCCTGCTGCATCGGGATACGGCGGTGGATGGTCGTGTCGCTGCAGCGGGGTGACGTCGCCTCGGAGCTTCCGTACGTCGGGGCCGAGCTGGGGAGCTCTGGGCGGGGTTTTAACGTGGTCGGAGCTCGGGACTGGGGCTCACCGGCGACGACGTTGGTGCAATGGGAGCTTGGGCTTCTTGGAGATGGGGTGGCGGAGAGGAGCTTCGACGATGGTGGACGGTGCTGCAGCGGATCTCGGGGGCCGATGACAGTGGCGAGGGGCTCTGGTGCTCGGGGGTTCTCGTGGGCGGAGGCGATGGGGAAGGAGGTGCGAGGTTGCGCTAGGTCGGGGTCGTCGGGAGGCGGAGAAGTGTGGGTAGGGGCTGAGTTTCGGCGGCGATGATGAAGGGGTGGCCGTGGGTTCGACGAGGGAGAGAGAGAGAACGGTAGGGAGGCTGTGCGAAAGAGAGAATGTGTGTGTTGTGTGTGAACGGAGTACGGGCGAGTGAGAGAGAGAGCTGTGGGTGCGTGGTTTAGCCTGAGAACGAAGATAAATGGAGATTAGAGTAGGGTTTATATAGGTTAAGTTAAATTAATAATTTATTAGGGTATTTAATATTTTGTCAACCCTAATTAATAAGTTAGGTTGTAATTAATGAAACTTTAGACTAAGTTTTAGAAAATGTGATATTGTGTGAATCACATGGGCTTACGGGTAGGTTAGGTAGGGATTAAAGTTAATAAAAATAGTTAATCGGGTAATTAGTAATTAAGTAAAAAGGTTAAAACCTGATTAGTAGATAAAGCCAAAAATACGATTTTTGCCCCTACCAGTAAACGTGTCCGAAAAATTACGAAAACATATCCACGGGTTCGTATCGTCGCGAGGATCGCGAATACGAAGTCCGTTACAGGGTTTAAGCTACAGAAATACTAGTTTTTGGCCAAAACGTTTAGAAAGCGGGTTTGCGGGTTCTCTACTGATTTGACTTCAGAAAATTACGAAATTAATGTGGGAAGCCTTAAATGATTATTGAATGTTACTGTAAAAGTTTGAAATCGTTTTGATGATGTTTGTATAGAAAATAAATTTATTAAGTCAAAACGGTAATATCTGAAAATGAATTTTATCAGAAATGTTTTGAGTTTTTAATGAAATCCGATCTTTCTAAAATACTCCATGACTAGTCGGGTACTTCAAAATATTTTTATAAGAAATTTTTGAAATCAGTTAAACGCCTGACAAACCATTATAAAATAGTTTAAAAATTGAAAATTTTGGTCAATTTCGTAAATAGTTTGTCTTGATGAAAACATGCCGTTACATCCTACCCTCCTTGAAATAATTCCGTCCTCGGAATTTAAAAATCTTTTTGAAATAAATAATTGACGTTATGAAGAAGCTCAAGCAAAGAAATTATAGACAAGATAGTAATCTAGTAAATCAGGTTGTAAATAACATGAAATATAATGTGATATCATAGCATCAAGAAAACAAGAGATGTTATGTACGAATACATATTAGTGACATCACCATAGCTTCCGTAACTAATCCTGAGATTAGTATTATTACAATAGTTACCCTGACTTCTCAAGTAGTCGAAAATTAACATGAGATGATAACATCACATGAAAATGAGGGCTATTATGATGACAACATCTGTTCGAACTTGGAACCTGAGGTGATAAGCCAGTAGTAAGCTATTTAAACCACATAAATCGGAAGATCATAAAGTTTATTCGTGCTACTGGTGACCAACTGGTTCTAGTCACAGATGTCGTTCAATATATATCATGTAACGATTAATCCACGGGTACCAACAACATCAATCTCCATAATGCCCAACCACATGCTATCGTCCAGATTAACGCCCAAAGGTAAGTACATGGCCAACACCCAAAATCAGTACTCACTTCCAGTATTCCTTCCATCAATCTCCATAATATCCCACAATAAGGCAAGATCCAAGCTCTCATCCAGAGCCAAGCACAAGGCCTACATCCAACTTCAACTCCCAAGGCCAATATCATGCCAATAAGCATCGCCATCATTCCTTCCGTAGACCAATACTTGACATCCGCAACACCCAACATTACCCAACAAATAAACAACCAAAAACACACTTTTCCACAAACCAAAAGGAGTAGTCGCAAGAGGAAGCCTAGACGTGACATCAATCTAGGTGAGACCCATGGCAGAGAGCTCAAGAGAAGCCCAAGGATCATGGCTTCACAGGATCTCAGCCACACAACGGTAGCGAAGGTGGTGGCGAGGGTCGTCGACAAGGCCAAAAATCCCAAAACATATCGTCGGAGGGCCATCGGTGGTTGTCGTTTTATGGTGGCTGTGACTGCTTGACGTGGCGGGTGTCACTGGAGTAGGGTGGGGTGGTGGAGCTTTGGGTGAGGTCGGAGGAGCTTGAGGCGAGATGGGTCGAGTTCGCTTGGGGAAGAGGCCGGGAAGAGGAGTGGAAGTCGATACGGTGTAGGGGAAACTACGGGGTGGCTTGGTGAGGAAGAAGAGGGGGTCTCTTAAAGAAAAGAGGGGCACCGAAAGTCGTCGGTAGGTGGGCTAGGTCAGGCGGGACCGGGGCTCGAGGTGAGGAAGAGGACAAAAGGCAATAAAGAGGAGGAGAGATGGTAGGTGGAAAAAGATACGTCTCATGGGAAATCGGGCACAAGATGAAAGTAGGGTTTAGAATAGAAATACGATCTCAAGAAGACGTAATAACCTACACTTGCACGTAGGGTTTGGCTCGTTTCAAATCCTTTGGCATCATCCTCCAATACTTCTGAGAGTCCTTTAATTTACTTCCGCTGTCGAGCTACCCTACTTAAAATAGACGTAGCGAGTTTTCAAGGTCAATCGAAAGGTCATCAAGTTAAAGGAAGAGTGATGGGAATCAAGGAAGTCCTAATGAAGATGATAATAAGGACGCTTCACCCGTATATCCAATACAGGTGACCGCTCGAGACATCCTGTACTCGAGAGTTCTATTTGAGTATTTTATACTGTACATCCTGATCTTGCTATATTGTTCACGAGGTAGGTAGCGCGGACCTACGTGGGCCACCAAAGCTGTAACGACCCGATTCCCGGGCCCGTTACTTTTTGGTATTTACGCAGGTCCTGCAGTTAACCAGTGAAAACAAAATAGCCACGATGCAGAGATATACAAAAATACCCAAATAGTGTCCAATTATTACATCCATATTGTACAAAAATGGTCCAACAATCGTACATGAAGGAAAGTAAATATAGCTGGAAACAACTCTGAAAGCTGCAGACTCATGGTCAAATTCTGGCGCTATTAACTCTAGAGCATCTGCCTCCATATGTACGTCGTCTGCGGTGCCACAAAGATGGAACCGTAGGTAAGTCACAACAATTCTAGCAATAGAAACAAAGTAGTGCAAAAGTATAGAACAAACTATAGTAAACAAAAGATGGTCAGATAGGTACAAAAAGTAAAGTATGAGCTGACAGGTATGTACAGATGTGGTATGTAATGCATAAAGTAAGTGCAAAAGTAGCGACTGTGGCGTGGCATGTGGTAGTAACAATATTTTGACTAATGGCAATAGTAAGACAACCAGGTTAACAATGTTTTGACCAATGGGTTGAAAATGGATTGATCTAGTAATTCTTAAGGAAAGATGAGCGTCGTTTGGCTATCTAATAGTGTTGGCGGGCCTAATAATAAGAAGTCTAACTTAACTATCAAATCAGCCAGTCAGTCAGGGCTTGAAGGCACATGTCACTTCAAAGACAGCAGGAACAAGTCCATTGGTTGACCAACCCCCTTCCCATTCCTTCCTAGACATTGATTCAGTCGTAATTCAAGACCGCTCATTATTAAACCGTTCTATCACGTTCGAGTAGTCTCGACTTAGTCTGTAGAATAGTAGTAGTCGTGACTGAAGCAATGGTCTCAATCAATTATCAATTAGTGCAACATTAATCAAACTAGTGCATCAGTCTTAAATGCCGCAAGGGCCCAATAGTGTGCTCCGTAGATGTGCTCTGTAAATGCCCGAAGGCCCAATAGTGTGTGCCGTAATGTGCTCCGTAAATGCCTGAGGGCCCAATAGTGTTTTCCGTACTATGCTCCGTAAATGCCAGAAGGCCCAATAGTGTGTTCCGACAATACAAACAACCATGAGTACAATACATCAATCAAACTAGTGCATCGGTCTTGGCTCGAGTGTACGATATGCAACCAGAAGTGCACCCATCCCACGGAGCAACTCGTGAGATATCTACCTACCATTCCTATAGGGTGATGGTACAGCTTAACTAATAAGGGTGAACCCGGTCACTCCCGCACACTTCGTAACTCAAGACTACCCCGTATATCGTGAATTATCATAATCCAATGTTCATATCAATGTGTTCGTATCAATATGGCCTCATGGGCCCTGTATCAATCAGCTAGTGCAACAGTCTTAGTTCGAGTGTACGATATGCAACCAGAAGTGCACCCATCCCACGGAGCAACTCGTGAGATATCTACCTACCATCCCCTTTAGGGTGATGGTACAGCTTACCAAATACGGGTGGACCCAGTCACTCCCGCACACTGCGTAGCTCAAGACTACCCCATAACCCGTGTCGTATCACATTAACCGTATCCGTATCCGTATGGCTTTAAGGCCCTTCACTTTGAACATTCAACAATACAATGAGCACAAGTACAACAAGCACATATACGGTAGATACTTACATATACCCGGTAATTACTTGCATATATAGATACGGTAGTACTTGGTAAATACTTGCAACACACACATATATACGGTATTTACTTGCTGAAAAGTCAAGGCAGAAGCCTCAACAGAGAATATCAGTCCTGAGCAATGCTTTGAAGTCCAACAACTATGATATCCAATTCCATAAAAGTACACTATCTCAATTTAGTCCTGAGGAATGCTTTGAAGTCCAACAACTATGATTTTTAATTCCATAAAAGTGTACTATCTAAATTTAGTCCGAGCAATACTTTGAAGTCCAACAACTATGATATCTAATTCCATAAAAGTGCACTATATCAGTTCAGTCCGTTGATCATTCCACTATTGATTAGTTTTCTAGTTAATTAGGTCTCTAATCATTGGTTCAAAATCAATAGCTTTTCTGAGACTAGATGTCATGTCCTAAGTTCGTACAAGTACACTATCCAGATTTCCAAAGTTAGAATTAGAGTGACTTACGATCGTGATCGTCGTAGCAAGGCGAGGTTGGAGTTAGAGCTTATAAAGACGCTGGTGTAAGAAAATGGGTACCTGCAAATACAAGAAATCGTTGGTTACATGCTACTCAATTTCCATCTATTTGATTTGGTCGTTTCGATTTTATAATCGATTGAAACGTCGTCAAAAAGTGTTCTAAATTTTTCTATAGCCTAGATATAAGGAAAATAATTTTATCGTAAGAGGAAATATTTTTCGGAAGCTTATAGTAATTTTTATAATTTTTAAAAGTTTAAAATAGGTTTAAAAACTAATTTTTAATTAAATACGTAATTATTCAATAATTTATTCCGGATGCAATCTGCATCGGAAAGTCGCAAATAAGCTGTCAAAATGACCGTCTCGAAGAGTACTTTAACATATATTTTTATCACGTATTTGTTTACGTGAAAATAGTGCGTTACTGATTTTTGAACGAAAATAACATATTTAACTTTTAGGGTTAAAAATTTATTGCGGAAAAGCTAAGCGTTCGATTGGGACGAAACTAGTGCCATTGGGTCCAGAACGTCATTTCTGATTTTCTGAGCCTAGTCTTGTATTTTTCTATGTCTTATATATTTAATTATTAATTTAACACCATAATTCCCATGTATTAATTAATAAAATACAAAATAATTTTCGTATTTACAAGTTTGCCCCTGAAGATTTTACCGTCGCCTCTTCATTTTGGCCTTCGTTACGGGCTCGTGTTCGGCGGCGGTTGCGGCACCGATGGCGTGCGTCGGCGAGCTCAGTGTCGTCGGAGCTCGGGACTTCGAGGCGGAGGCATGCGGCGGAGGCTTCGTTGGGCCGCGGCGAGGCAGAGCTCGGTGGTCGTGCATTGGAGGCAGTGCACACGGCGGTTGCGAGCGGAGCCCTGCTGCATCGGGATACGGCGGTGGATGGTCGCGTCGCTGCAGCGGGGTGACGTCGCCTCGGAGCTTCCGTACGTCGGGGCCGAGCTGGGGAGCTCTGGGCGGGGTTTTGACGTGGTCGGAGCTCGGGACTGGGGCTCACCGGCGGCGACGTTGGTGCAATGGGAGCTCGGGCTTCTTGGAGATGGGGTGGCGGAGAGGAGCTTCGACGATGGTGGACGGTGCTGCAGCGGATCTCGGGGGCCGACGACAGTGGCGAGGGGCTCTGGTGCTCGGGGGTTCTCGTGGGCGGAGGCGATGGGGAAGGAGGTGCGAGGTTGCGCTAGGTCGGGGTCGTCGGGAGGAGGACAAGTGTGGGTAGGGGCTGAGTTTCGGCGGCGATGATGAAGGGGTGGCCGTGGGTTTGACGAGGGAGAGAGAGAACGGTAGGGAGGCTGTGCGAAAGAGAGAGAGAGTGTGTGTTGTGTGTGAACGGGGTACGGGTGAGTGAGAGAGAGAGCTGTGGGTGCGTGGTTTAGCCTGAGAATGAAGATAAATGGAGATTAGAGTAGGGTTTATATAGGTTAAGTTAAATTAATAATTTATTAGGGTATTTAATATTTTGTCAACCCTAATTAATAAGTTAGGTTGTAATTAATGAAACTTTAGACTAAGTTTTAGAAAATGTGATATTGTGTGAATCACATGGGCTTACGGGTAGGTTAGGTAGGGATTAAAGTTAATAAAAATAGTTAATCGGGTAATTAGTAATTAAGTAAAAAAGGTTAAAACCTGATTAGTAGATAAAGCCAAAAATACGATTTTTGCCCCTACCAGTAAACGTGTCTGAAAAATTACGAAAACATACCCACGGTTTTGTATCGTCGCAAGGATCGCGAATACGAAGTCCGTTACGGGGTTTGAGCTACGGAAATACTAGTTTTTGGCCAAAACGTTTAGAAAGCGGGTTTGCGGGTTCTCCACTGATTTGACTTCAGAAAATTACGAAATTAATGTGGGAAGCCTTAAATGATTATTGAATGTTACTGTAAAAGTTTGAAATCGTTTTGATGATGTTTGTATAGAAAATAAATTTATTAAGTCAAAACGGTAATATCTGAAAATGAATTTTATCAGAAATGTTTTGAGTTTTTAATGAAATCCGATCTTTCTAAAATACTCCATGACTAGTCGGGTATTTCAAAATATTTTTATAAGAAAGTTTTGAAATCAGTTAAACTCCTGACAAACCATTATAAAATAGTTTAAAAATTGAAAATTTTGGTCAAATTCGTAAATAGTTTGTCTTGATGAAAACAGGCCGTTACAGGTGGTGGGGGATGACGAGCAGGTGATCGTCGGGGAAGGCGGGGGCGCCGGGGCGGAGACTGGCAAGAAGGGGGGCGAGCTACTCGAAGCTGACGAGAGGGATGTCGCGACTATTGGGGGCGCAGTAGGTGAGGGGAACGCCCCAGAGTAGTTTTGTATAGTAGGGGTGGGCGACAAAAAAGAAAGAAAGAAAAGTTTTGTGGGGTCGATACCCGTTATTTTGTAATTTTCAGACTCTGAATATGTGGAGATTCCCTTTGTTGGGCGTGTTTTGTTATTGTTTTCTCTTGCCTGGCGTGGGTCGAGCTGCATTTATTTCCTTTGGTAGGGTCGCGCACCTGAAATGGTGGTCAGCCTGTTAGAATGTCTTTTTCACCCACCAGCTCCGGGGTGGCGAGGGAGAGAGAGGGGGGCTTAGCACGGAGCTCGTCCCCTTCATGTCGGGGATCGTTCCCGTGCCTAACTGCGCCCAGATTATGGCTAGGGACCCGCTGGGAATAGTCTTTTCATTAGCTTTTATTAAAATTTCACAAACAGGACAAGGACTAGATTTGGGGCGTAGGTCGGACCGCGGGCGAACTGTCGAGCCGTTCTACTTTGGTGAACCGCCTCGGGTGTGGGAGTTCATATTTTGGAGGGTGGCCCTCCTTCTCTTCCATTGCCCATCGTGTTTTTCTGTGCTTTTCGTATGCTGAATGGTTGCTGGTGTAATGCCCTACCAGCTACTGCACAAGTACTAGAGGGGGGGGTGAATAGTACTTTAAAATAATAAGGCGTATAATTCCAAATTAAATTGCAAACAACTACCAAATCAATTTGCGGAAGCTTAAATTGAATGACAACAATGAAATTACCAAAGCTAACAAACGATGTTAATGGGTTCGGATCCACCCAAGTCTCCCCGACTTGTTCCCGGTGATCCTACGTCCCAACCACCCGGATCCCCTCCGGATACTTGAGTTAGAAACCCTAACTCAAGATTTCCACTATGAATATCTTGTGAAAAACCTTCACAAGATCAAATCATACATGCAATGGCAAAGTGAATCCCACAACCCGGGATCACAAACTTCTCTCACAACCGAGAGAGCCAACAAGCAATATAAAGAGTTTAAATGAAATAAATACTCTTACCACAAAATCCTATACCTTGAGTTTTTCTTACCCAATAGGTTGAATGAAGGATTTGAGGAAGATGAAGTCACCAAGCCCTAGCACCAAGGATATGAGCAGCAATGGGTGCCTAGGGAAGAGTTGGAGACTTGGTTCAAGCAATAGCTTGAAGAGCTCACCAAGAACAAGCTTCTCTCTAGATCTAGAAATGAGAGAGAATGGGTTTCTTGTGAGGAAGAGAGCTTTAGATTTGAGGGAGAATAGCTATCTCTTTAGGGCTCAATGAATCTCTTAATGGCAGCTCTCTTTTTGGATAGAAATGACCTAGGTTCCTATTTATAGGAACCCAAAAACATAAGTTAGGTCAATCTCCAACGGAAAGAAATCTGAGAGAATTAGTCGGTCAAAGAACAAACACTGACCGACTAGTTCATCAACTAGTCGGTCAGTCACAAAGCATGGACCGACTAAGAGCACAACAGAGAAGAGATAGAATTTCAGACCTAGAAAACTAGTCGGTCCAAGAACACTGTCTGACCGACTAGTTTCACAACTAGTCGGTCATCAAATGAACGTAGACCGACTAAGAGGCAAAACAACATAGTCTGAAGGCAAGTTGACTTAGTCGGTCCAAGAACAAAAGTTGACCGACTAGATTGTCAACTAGTCGGTCATCAAACGTTCTTAGACCGACTAACGGAAAACAGTAGCTTAGGAGAAATTTGGCATGTACAGTAAATCACAACTAGTCGGTCAAAGAAGCATCACTGACCGACTAGTTCACAGACTAGTCGGTCGGTGAGTCAACGTAGACCGACTAACTGTAAACAGTAAAGAACAAAGATTTAACTGACTGAAACTAGTCGGTCCAAGAACAGTGGCCGACCGACTAGATCTCCATCTAGTCGGTCAGTACTTGTTCTTGTACCAACTAACATGCACAACAAGGTCCGAATCGAAGCGCGACGCTTCGAGGAAATTAGAGTGAACTTGTGCAAGAATCCTAGAGCTACGAAATGAGCGAAATGAAGATAGAAACGTAAGATATACTCAAGGCTTAACATTCTATCAATCGAAACTAAAAGACTATAAATAAAACCTTAATAAATGGTCTTTGAGAGCTTCGATTGAATCTTCATTATTTCCAAAGCGTTGCATGAGCTTCAACGAAGCTTTAGGCTTGAATACGAGCTTTTGGAAGTGTTGAGATGTCGCTTTAAATATTCTCGTGAAATTGGCGACGATCTCCAATACTGCGCTCACAAATTGTTAGTTCATGAATTATTTATGTTTGCTCATCATCCAAAACCAAATCCGGGGAGTCCAATATTCAACATTCTCCCCCTTTTTGGTGATGACAAACCAACATAAATAATAATCAAAGATAATAATTCAAATGTAAAAATACTTACTCCCCCTGCATTGATGACACGTTAATTCCAAAATGAATATAAATGAATTGTATCAAGCAGACGAGTAAGATAAATAAAGTGAATTGATTTTTGAAATATCGGATTTTGAAAATCCTTATTTGTATCTTAACTCCCCCTGAATCTAACATATCAAACTAGATTCTTGGAAATTGAGTTAAATTTTTCATTTGCGCTATTTATTATCATTATCTCTCCCCCTTTGGCATTATCCCAAAAATGGGGGGCATACAACGACAACAATTAGGAAATGTAAAATCCAACATCTGGAGTCGTAGACGAAGACAATGGACCAACTTGACACCAAGGGAAAAAATGTGGAAATCAAAACAAGGTGTGTCAAATTTTCCATTATAAAAAAAAAAAATCAACGATAATCAAAATCATCAAAAATACCAAATGTTTATTCATGTCTTGAATAAAGAAACATACTCTTCAATATTCAATATTCTTGGTTAATTTTGAACATGGAAAACAATTCTATAAAATCCATTTAACCAACTTGTTATGCGTCGATTCGATATCACATTTCAAATATATTCAACGAATATTCAATTTGCACGACGTATAAAAGATAAAGTGATCGATGATGAACATATATATACATGGAGACAACATGAGTACATCCAAAAGATATCACATCGAATATAAGAGATACATCATATCAAGCGCTACATATCATCAAAAAGAAATACATCATCATCAATATATCATACAATCCAACACCAACAACCATAAAGCACAAAAACAATGTAACAAGGCATCTCTCAACCCCATCCTAACCCAAAACTCTCTCACAAGAATACATCATCCAAAGTGTATATGGAGAGTCCTCGGAACAACGATCACGAGGAGGAGGCAGGATCTGCAGCGTCCGTGGGTCCAGTCGACGGAGTGGACTCAGGATCTGCAGGGAGTAGAGGTGTCTCAACAGATGGAATCGTCGGTGCAGGAGTCGAGATCTCAGCAACAGGCTCAGCAGCAGCAGGAGTCTCGACAGAAGCAGCAGCAGCAGATACATGAGCAGGCTCGGAAACTGGGTCAACAGCAGATGACTCTGGAACACCTGAAGAGGTGGCAGCTCCAGGAGCAGAAGAGAATGTACCAGCAGCAGCAGAGGTGCCCTTGGGGGCACGAGTCGAAGTACGACAGATCTCCTCAACGTCCTCCTCATCCATCTCATCCATCTCCTCTCCCTCAGACACGGAAGGAGGAAGCTCAACACCCATCTGACGTGCCATACGGCAGACCACCTCCTCGGTACGAGCCAAGCGGGACTCGTGACGAAGAAGTATCCGGACGACGTCATCAAGGGTGGCAACGGGAGAAGCAGAGGCAGAGGCAGAGGCAGGGACAGACGCTGAAGGAGTCGTCCTCTGAACGTGACGAAGCGCCGCAAGAGATTTCTTGACGGCCGTCGCATTCAGCGGAGGACCGAGGGGACGCTCATCGTCACGAGGCAATGTGACACGAAAGTGACGGAACACGAGGGTCAACATGCAAGGAAAAGGAATATGAGCTGATTTATTGGACTTTCGAATACACTCGAAAGAATCAATCTTATCGAGTATAATTCGAGCCCAATTAATCGAGCTCCCCATGAAGATCGCATAGATAAGCTTCAGAAATGGCTGGGAAGGTAAAGATGAGGAGCCGTACTTGGGAAGCAAGCACGACTTCAGAATCAAATTTAGGACCCAAGCATTAGGCTTAAAAGATTTAGAGGGCACGCCAATCAAAGCAGGAGGAATCTGATGGAAAATCTCTGAAAGAATGGTCTGATCAAGAGAAGAGATATCATCAACCGAGATATCAGAAGGAAGAAGGCCAGACGAAGAGATACCCAGAATCTCTCCTAAGATTTCCGCAGTGAGGACTATAGGAGTCCCCAAAACGGTCGTCTCAATAGAGTGGGTCTGATCGTACTGACCCCGGATCCTATTGGCATAGAAAAGCTTTACTAATCTAGGGTAAGGACGAGGATTCGCCTTCGGGTCAAATCGAAGATAATCGAGAAGACCCGACGACGACAGAAGATCAGCTAGCCCTATGAAGTCGCTGAACTGGACGAAATGCTCCAGAAGCAGCGGACAATGTTCGATACGGTTATATGCCGCAAGACACAAAGGGTCATCGCGACATAAGGAAATATCGACACCGCCCACCGGCATCGGAGCCTTTCCCTTAGGCTTTCGAGAAGACGTACGAGGGTGGGTGCTAGACTCGGGATGACTAGGAGGAGTGGGTTCCCTATGAGTCTGGGTCTCGGGGTTATACTCCGTATCGGAATCGGTAGGAGTATGGAACGAAGAACGAGAGGCAAGATCTTTGGCCTTGGGTTTAGGTTTGGGCTTTGGTTGACCTCTAGGCTTGGCGGTCGTCGTCCTCTTCTTCTTGGGAGGAGGCGAAGACGACGAAGGATGGGTGGTCTTGGCTCTACGCTTCGGAGGGGTTGGATGCTCGGGATCCGAAGAGATTGGATCAACGGTCATCGGAGAGGGGTCAGAGGAAGGGATCGGAATGCGTGTTCTTGCCATAGTCGAAGCAAGACACGAGATCAAATCAACGAATCCTAGCACAACCCTAGAAATCCGAAACCCTAGAAATTTAGAAATTTGAAACCCTAGAGAAACCTAACCCTAGAGCAGAAAACAAAACCCTAGAGAGGAGAGGGAGGAGGTAGGTTTACCCTAGGAGGAAGAGCGACGGCCGGCGACGGCGGGGATGGTCGGAAATAGGCCGGAAGTCGATCGGAAGGGGAAGGGTCGGGGTTTTGAGCGGAGGAGAAAGAGTTTTCGATCGATTAGAATGGAAATCGATCGATTAAATCGAGTTTAAGTCGGTCGATTTCCCAAATGACCAAACAGCCCCTGGCACAACTAGTCGGTCACAGTTCAAGCACTGACCGACTAGATCACGATCTAGTCGGTCGGTCAATGAGCTTGAACCGACTAGGTGCAAACAGTGGCTGAATCCAAGAAGACTGACAAGATTTAGTCGGTCTGCGTTCAAGCACTGACCGACTAGATCTCAATCTAGTCGGTCGGTCACTGAACATGAACCGACTAAAGAGTCAAAAACTTGAAAATCAAGTTCTCTCCATCATACGCTTGGATGATAAATCTCAAAACTCTCAATGGACATCTAAACTACCCCATTAAACATCGAAAAACAGAAATTTGACGATTACGCACAAATCGAACGAAAAATTAAGATATCACTTAAAATTCCCGAAAAATCCAATAATTCTAGCATGAATGAGATATTGTCAAGAATAATAGCATGCAAAATTATTGAATGAAACATGAATCCTATATTTCGGATTCACCCATAATCCCCAATTCTCGACGCAACCTCACAAAGGAGTCCTCCTTTAGGGGTTTCGTGAAAATATCGGCGATTTGCTTTTGGGTTTCAACGTACACTAGAATGATGTCCTTTTTAGCAACATGGTCATCTAAAAAGTGGTGGCGGACATCTATGTGTTTCGAACGGGAATGATGTACCGGGTTCTTGGAAAGACATATTGCACTTTGGTTGTCAACCATGATAGGGCAAGTATCACAATTTATACCAAAGTCTTTAAGAGTGTGTCTCATCCAAAGAACTTGAGCACACGCGGCACCGGCGGCAATATATTCCGCCTCGGTGGTTGAAAGTGATACGGAATTTTGCTTCTTGGAAAACCAAGAGACAAGAGAATTTCCTATAAGATGGCAAGTGCCACTAGTACTTTTCCTGTCGGATTTGCATCCCGCATAATCGGCATCACTATATGAGATTAACTCATATGTGCTAGATCTCGGATAAAGTAATCCAAAATCTAAAGTGTAACTTAGATAGCGGAAAATACGCTTTACCGCTACTAAGTGAGACTCCTTAGGTTGAGACTGATAACGAGCACATATACATACGGCAAACATAATATCGGGCCTACTTGCGGTAAGATAAAGCAAACTACCAATCATACCTCGATATAAACGAATGTCTACATCCTTACCGCCCGTATCCTTGTCAAGATGCGTAGTCGTGCTCATTGGAGTCTTTTTCCCGGAGGTATTCTCCATTCCAAATCGCTTTAGCAACTCCACCGTGTACTTCGTTTGGTGGATGAAGATTGCATCGTTCATTTGGCGAATTTGGAGTCCTAAGAAATATTTGAGTTCGCCCATGTGGCTCATCTCAAATTGTTCCTTCATAACATTAGAAAACTCTTCACAAAGAGTGAAGTTAGTAGCACCGAAAATGATATCATCAACATAAATTTGAACTAATAAAATATCATTATTCGCATGCTTAACAAAAAGAGTTGAATCGGCTTCGCCCATTTTAAAATGCAAATCCAAAAGAAAATTCTTTAGGCGATCATACCAAGCTCGAGGAGCTTGTCTCAAACCATAAAGAGCTTTCTTTAGTTTAAAAACGTGATTTGGAAATTTTTCATTTATGAAGCCCGGAGGTTGAGAAACGTAAACTTCCTCAACGACATCTCCGTTTAAAAATGCACTTTTAACATCCATTTGAAATAATTTAAAATTCTTATGGCATGCAAAAGACAAAAGTAATCTAATTGATTCTAATCTAGCTACCGGAGCGAAGGATTCTTTGAAATCAATACCTTCCTCTTGTCGATAGCCTTGAGCTACTAACCGAGCTTTGTTCCGGACGACGACTTGGTTTTCGTCGGTTTTGTTCTTGAAAATCCACTTTGTCCCTATGACGGTGTGGTTCTTCGAAGGCAATGGAACAAGCTCCCACACTTCATTCCTCTCGAATTGAATGAGCTCCTCCTCCATGGCAAGTATCCAAGCACTATCTTCGCATGCTTCAACTATATTCTTTGGCTCTATTGATGAGGCAAAGGCACAATTGGCGAAGTGGTGAACTTGCGATCTTGTCTTGACACTATCTTGAATATTGCCAATTACTTGCTCATGGGGATGGTCGCGAATGACATGAAGTCGCTTGGGAATACCTTGATCACTTGGAACATTCTCAACAACTTCATTAGTCGGGTTAGTCTCAATAGAATCAATAGACTTAGAATTATCAAATGAATCACATAAAACATCCATAGAATCATTATCATTTGAAATTCTAGTTGGAACAAATCCTTCATTAAATGAGACATGAAGCGATTCCTCGATCGTCGAGGTTCGTTTGTTGAATATCCGGTAGGCTTTGCTACGCGAAGAATATCCCACAAAAATCCCCTCATCGGATCTCGGATCGAATTTGTCCAAACTACCATATGTGTTCTTAATAAAACATTTCGAACCAAAAACACGAAAATGTTTAACTTGAGGCAACCTACCAAACAACAATTCATAACAAGTTTGTTTAGTGCCGGGCCTCAAAAGTATTCTATTAAACACATAGCAAGCGGTGTGTACCGCTTCCGCCCAAAATTGATGGCCAAGTTGGCTATCATCAAGCATAGTGCGAGCACACTCCACTAGCGTCCTATTCTTTCTCTCAACTACACCATTTTGAGGCGGTGCACGAGGAAAAGAGAAGGTGTGAGTAATACCAACTTCATCACAAAATGTCTCAAAAGACTCATTCTCAAATTCACCTCCATGATCACTACGAATAGTGACAATGGTGGTTCCTAAGAGATTTTGTACTTTCTTAACAAAAATTGTGAAGTTTTCAAAAGCTTCATTTTTATTGCACAAGAAAAATACCCAAGTAAATCTTGAATAGTCATCTACGATGACAAGTCCATACCTTGCATTTCCTAAGGAAGCTACTCTAGTTGGCCCAAATAAATCTAGATGTAATAGCTCTAGTGGCCGTTTTGTAGAGATGCTTTTCTTAGGTTTAAATGAAGATCTAGGAAGCTTGCCGCGTTGACAACAATCACAAAAACTTTTCTTTTCAAAAACAAGCTTCGGAAAACCTTTAATAGAATTCAATTTTGAAAGCTTATATAGTGTTCCAAAGTTCACATGTCCAAAGCGTCGATGCCATAAGTGTTGTTCACTTGTGTTGGCAACGAGACATTGTTCATATGACTTAGGAAGATCCAAAATATAAATGTCTTTACGACGAGTTCCGGAAAATAATAATTTTTCATTATCCTTTCTTAAAATATGACACAATCCTTTCGCAAAGCTAACTTTGTAACCTTTGTCACAAAGTTGACTTATTGAAATAAGATTATGATTTAAACCACTAACAAGATACACATCACTAATTAATGGTTTAGAAGGGTTACCGACATTACCAACACCTATGACGGTTCCGCTCTCGTTGCCTCCAAATACGACGCGGTTTCCATTCACAATGGGAACCACTCCGGAGAGCAATCGAGCGTCACCCGTCATGTGTTTGGAGCACCCGCTATCGAGTATCCAATTCCCTTTGGAGCTAAATTTAAACTTGTTGCTCCTTTTCTTTTTCTTTTCCTTGAGTACCTAAAGATAGATAAGTTTCATATCATGGTACCCAAGGTCATTGGGTCCAAGGGATTAGACCTTTGGAAGCCAAGTCCAAGTGGACTTAGTCTTCCCCACATAATTCTTACTATGCACGACATCCGAAAAATATGCATTCATATATATTTGTTTTTCGTCCATGCTTGTGTCCTTTGGGCTCCAAATCGTGAAAACTTTGGGAGCCATCATCCTATTGGGTGCATGCATGCGACGTTGATTTCTACGTGATGCATGTTGTGGATAGGCATACGGGACATGATGGAATGGTGCACGACGAGAATTATTCATATGATGAGGTGGGTGTACATATGCATGTGTGGGAATACGTGCGTGAGGGTGTCTCACTTGGTGTGCACGTGCCCGGGAATGTGTTGCATAAAAATCATCATAAGTGTGAGACGGTGGAGTAGGACGTGTGTTCCTACGTGGCATGGAATTGGTGTACATATAAGCATGCCCCTTCCTTGGAGGTCCACCCAATGTGGGTTTCTTTCCGAAAGAGGGTGTGGACGAGGTGGAAGCACCATTGGTAGATGAACTACCAATAGAGTGTTTGCTCCCACTCGTTGAGGCTTCGGAAGTTGGCCTAACAAAGGTAGTGACCGACTTGGAAGAATTTCCCATCATATACCCCAAGCCAATGTGGTGTTTGGCCGGAAGTAAATCTTTTAGGATATTATCCAAATGGCCTTTACCCTTGTTGAATTTGTTGATTCGGCCCAATGTGTCCTCATATTTCTCTTTGAGAGAACGCAAGGAAGTATCCAAAGTGGATATTTGCGAAGTGAGCACATAAACACGAGATTTAAGATTCTCGTTCTCAATACTCAAAGTCGAGTTTTGAGAAGTTAAATCCGCTATCTCATGTTCTTCCGCATCCTCAATGCTAACATGTTCAAGTTTAGATTTGAGATTCACTATCTCATTTCTTAACTCTTCAACAACGGTGTCGTTGTTGGTGATGATAGTCTTAGGCGATGTTTGAATGCTAGCTAGGTCATCTTTTACCTTAGTATATCTATTTACTAACTTAGTATATTTTGACCAAAGTTGAGTGTTAGCATCCCTAAGATCATCCATCGTTACCTCATCGCTTTCTTCATCACTATCATCGGAAGAGGAGGATCCTTGATCGTGCTCCTCTCTTGCCATGAAACACATGTGTGCTTGCTCCACGTGCTCATCGTCCGACTCTCCGCTTGAGGAATCCTCGGAGTCGGTGAAGGTAGCTCCGACAAGTCCCTTCTTGTTTCCTTTCGTGTACTTCTTGGACTTGTCATACTTTGGCGCCTTCCACTTCTCCTTTTGCTTGTTTTGAGGACAATCCGCTTTGATGTGTCCTGGCTTATTGCATTTAAAGCACAAAGGTGGAGAGGCGTTAGTAGATGTAAACTTAGATTTGTGTTTGAAGTTACCCTTTCGGAAGAAGCGATTGAACTTCTTTGCCATGAGTGCAATGGATTCCATGTCCATTTCTTCTTCCGAGTTCTCATCATCGGTAGAGGTGGATGAAGCCGCCTTGAATGCAATCGCCTTTTTCTTAGGCGCATCTAGGTTCAAATATGACTTCATCTTTTCTTGTAGCTTCACCTTGCTATCTTTGCGTACCTCATATGACATCAAAGTACCCATTAGTTGAACTACGGTATATTTGTCCATGTCATTACCTTCCTCGATGGCGAAGGTACGTTTTTCCCAAGAAGAGGGAAGTCCTTCAATAAGCTTTAAGCACTTCTCCTTCTGAGTGTGGATTTTGCCGAGGGCCTCTAACTCGTTTATTATGTCAACGAAACGAGCGTAATATTCTTTCATCTTCTCGCCCTGTTGCATATGAAACATTTCGTAATCTTTGGTTACGACTACGAGTTTAGAGTCTCTTACCCTACTCGTCCCTTCGTGTAGAATGAGGAGGGAGTTCCAAATTTGATATGCACTCTTACATGTGCATATCTTATTGAAATCCTCGGGCTCCAATGCACATTGCAAGGCGTTCATTGCCTTGGCATTGCTTACCTCCGCGGCGACCTCCGCGGTAGTCCATTTCTCAAAATCTTCTTCTTCGGGTTCAATATACTCCTTCATTGTAGTTCTCCATAAAGATGCACTTCGGAGGAAGGTTTCCATCCGACACTTCCAGTACCCGTAGTTGGTACCGTTGAAGAATGGAGGCCTCGTAGAGGAATGTCCTTCCATCACGGAAGATGCTCCTTCACGGTTCCTGAAGGTGTCATAGTTGGAAGGTGGACGCACGGTCTTGTTGTCGTTGGCAGACATAGCTGAGAATCTGGCTCTGATACCAAATGTAATGCCCTACCAGCTACTGCACAAGTACTAGAGGGGGGGGGGGTGAATAGTACTTTAAAATAATAAGGCGTATAATTCCAAATTAAATTGCAAACAACTACCAAATCAATTTGCGGAAGCTTAAATTGAATGACAACAATGAAATTACCAAAGCTAACAAACGATGTTAATGGGTTCGGATCCACCCAAGTCTCCCCGACTTGTTCCCGGTGATCCTACGTCCCAACCACCCGGATCCCCTCCGGATACTTGAGTTAGAAACCCTAACTCAAGATTTCCACTATGAATATCTTGTGAAAAACCTTCACAAGATCAAATCATACATGCAATGGCAAAGTGAATCCCACAACCCGGGATCACAAACTTCTCTCACAACCGAGAGAGCCAACAAGCAATATAAAGAGTTTAAATGAAATAAATACTCTTACCACAAAATCCTATACCTTGAGTTTTTCTTACCCAATAGGTTGAATGAAGGATTTGAGGAAGATGAAGTCACCAAGCCCTAGCACCAAGGATATGAGCAGCAATGGGTGCCTAGGGAAGAGTTGGAGACTTGGTTCAAGCAATAGCTTGAAGAGCTCACCAAGAACAAGCTTCTCTCTAGATCTAGAAATGAGAGAGAATGGGTTTCTTGTGAGGAAGAGAGCTTTAGATTTGAGGGAGAATAGCTATCTCTTTAGGGCTCAATGAATCTCTTAATGGCAGCTCTCTTTTTGGATAGAAATGACCTAGGTTCCTATTTATAGGAACCCAAAAACATAAGTTAGGTCAATCTCCAACGGAAAGAAATCTGAGAGAATTAGTCGGTCAAAGAACAAACACTGACCGACTAGTTCATCAACTAGTCGGTCAGTCACAAAGCATGGACCGACTAAGAGCACAACAGAGAAGAGATAGAATTTCAGACCTAGAAAACTAGTCGGTCCAAGAACACTGTCTGACCGACTAGTTTCACAACTAGTCGGTCATCAAATGAACGTAGACCGACTAAGAGGCAAAACAACATAGTCTGAAGGCAAGTTGACTTAGTCGGTCCAAGAACAAAAGTTGACCGACTAGATTGTCAACTAGTCGGTCATCAAACGTTCTTAGACCGACTAACGGAAAACAGTAGCTTAGGAGAAATTTGGCATGTACAGTAAATCACAACTAGTCGGTCAAAGAAGCATCACTGACCGACTAGTTCACAGACTAGTCGGTCGGTGAGTCAACGTAGACCGACTAACTGTAAACAGTAAAGAACAAAGATTTAACTGACTGAAACTAGTCGGTCCAAGAACAGTGGCCGACCGACTAGATCTCCATCTAGTCGGTCAGTACTTGTTCTTGTACCAACTAACATGCACAACAAGGTCCGAATCGAAGCGCGACGCTTCGAGGAAATTAGAGTGAACTTGTGCAAGAATCCTAGAGCTACGAAATGAGCGAAATGAAGATAGAAACGTAAGATATACTCAAGGCTTAACATTCTATCAATCGAAACTAAAAGACTATAAATAAAACCTTAATAAATGGTCTTTGAGAGCTTCGATTGAATCTTCATTATTTCCAAAGCGTTGCATGAGCTTCAACGAAGCTTTAGGCTTGAATACGAGCTTTTGGAAGTGTTGAGATGTCGCTTTAAATATTCTCGTGAAATTGGCGACGATCTCCAATACTGCGCTCACAAATTGTTAGTTCATGAATTATTTATGTTTGCTCATCATCCAAAACCAAATCCGGGGAGTCCAATATTCAACAGCTGGGTCTCTGATCGTGGGTCGTTTCATCCTTTTTGTAGCCCATGCCTGGATGAGCAAACTCCTTTTGTTCAGTGGTCGTCCTCGTTCGAGGTGGCGCGTCTGTTTCCGTCGCCGCGCCTCTGAAGGGTTGCAAGGTCTCTTCGGAGGGTCCACGCACCGAAGGAGATCCCTGGAAGAGGCGGGGAGCGACGTGCCGGCAACGGGGGCGAGGTCCGGACTCCGTGGGAAGAAGGAGGGAAAAATAAAAGGGGAAGAGGGAGTCCTTGGTGGTTGCTCTATCCCGCGGGGCTCTAGCCTTCCTGCCGGTTGGAGTCACCATAGGACGGGTGTGGGGAGGGGCGGTCCGCCGCAGGTCCGCTTCCTTCACTGCCGTAAGTGGTCCAGGAGAATTCAAGGAGTGGAAGACAGGGCGCCCCTCACGTAAGAGTAATAGCCTATTGGCATGGCAGGCCGTTGGGAGGCGAGTCCGCTGAGGCTGGTGCGACTCGGCGGAGGCTGATGTACCCGACGAGGTGATTTGGTAGGTCTGCCCCATCCATCGGGTTGTCGGCCCATTGCGCCAGCGCACGCAGGGCGTCTGTGGAGGGGCGTGGTATGCCATTGGAGCTCCAGTTCCCGTGTCTCAAGTTGTCCAAGGGAAGTTGGGGAGCCACAGGCGGGGTGCCCCTTGCGTACGAGGAATGGCCTATCGGGGATCCTTGTGCGGGGGGAGACCGCCCGTCGGAGCGGTTGGGGTCCCTCGCCCTTTCCCAACCTTCTTGGGTGGGATTGGGATTGGCCTACCCTCATATTATCTCTTTCATCCTCTTCCTTCGAGGGGACAGGGGGGTATTTATAGCAGGAGCTCTTCAGCCTTCCCCCTCCCCTTAATGCGGTGAGCTGGAGTCAGCTTATTGGAATCGTGCCCAACAGAAACTGCTCCCGATAGGTGGCGCCAGATGTGATTCATCAACTCCGGTTTCTCGGGGGTGTGTTTTTATCAATGGCACCAGTCCCAAGTGTCTTTTCAGTTTGACGAGTCATTTCGGCCACCTGCTTTATTGGGGTCAGGTGTTGCTCGATCCGCATGTCATAATTCGTTTCCTGATGTTCGGGTTGAGAAATCACGGGTCCGCCTTGGGAGGGCGGGTAACTCGGCCCTTGCCGCCTCTATAGTCGGGCGGGTATGGGGCCGTCGCCTACCCCACATATGGCGCTCCGGTTTGGATGACGAAGCTCCATAAGCTTGTCCTGGAGGTCTTCGTTGGCGGGGGGGAAGCGAGCTCATAGCTCGGCCCGTGCCCCCCCTCCGGTTTGGGTGGCGAGGATTGGTCCTACCCCAGAGTTTTTGAGAGGGCGGGTATTGGGCCGTCGCCTCCCCGCAGCCTCTATAATCAGACGGGTATTGGGGCGTCGCCTACCAAGCATATGGCGCTCCGGTTTGGGTGGCGAAGCCCCATAAGCTTGCCCCGGAGGTCTTCATTGGTAGGGGGAGCGAGCGCGTAGCTCGGCCCATGCCCCTCTCCGGTTTGGGTGGCAAGGATTGGTCCTGCCCCGAAGTCTTTGAGAGGGCGGGTATTGGGCCGTCGCCTCCCTGCAGCCTCTATAGTCAGACGGGTATTTGGCCGTCGCCTACCCGGCATATGGCGCTTCGGTTTGGGTGGCGAAGCTCTGTAAGCTTGCCCCGGAGGTCTTCGTTGGTGGGGGGAGCGAGCGCGTAGCTCGGCCTGTGTCCCTCTCCGGTTTGGGTGGCGAGGATTGGTCATGCCCCGGAGTCTTTGAGAGAGCGGGTATTGGGCCGTCGCATCCCCGCAACCTATATAATCAGACGAGTATTGGGCCGTCGCCTACCCCACATATGGCGCTCCGGTCTGGGTGGCGAAGCTATGTAAGCTTGCCCCGGAGGTCTTCGTTGGTGGGGGGAGCGAGCGCGTAGCTCGGCCCGTGCCCCTCTCTGGTTTGGGTGGCAAGGATTGGTCCTGCCCCGGAGTCTTTGAGAGGGCGGGTATTGGGCCGTCGCCTCCCCACAGCCTCTATAGTCGGACGGGTATTGGGCCGTCGCCTACCCCGCATATGGCGCTCCGGTTTGGGTGGCGAAGCTCCGTAAGCTTGCCCCGGAGGTCTTCGTTGGTGGGGGAAGCGAGCGCGTAGCTCGGCCCGTGCCCCTCTCTGGTTTGGGTGGAAAAGATTGGTCCTGCCCCAAAGTCTTTGAGAGGGCGGGTATTAGGCCGTCGCCTCCCCACAGCCTCTATAATCGGACGGGTATTGGGCCGTCGCCTACCCCGTATATGGCGCTCCGGTTTGGGTGGCGAAGCTCCGTAAGCTTGCCCTGGAGGTCTTCGTTGGTGGGGGGAGCGAGCACGTAGCTCGGCCCGTGCCCATCTTCGGTTTGGGTGGCGAGGATTGGTCCTGCCCCAGAGTCTTTGAGAGGGCGGGTATTGGGCCGTCGCCTCCCCACAGCCTCTATAGTCGGACGGTTATTGGGACGTCGCCTACCCCGCATATGGCGCTCTGGTTTGGGTGGCGAAGCTCTGTAAGCTTGCCCCGGAGGTCTCCGTTGGTGGGGGGAAGCGAGCGCGTAGCTCGGCCCGTGCCCCTCTCCGGTTTGGGTGGAGAAGATTGGTCATGCCCCGAAGTCATTAAGAGGGCGGGTATTGGGCCGTCGCCTCCCCGCAGCCTCTATAGTCGGACGGGAATTGGGCCGTCGCCTACCCTGCATATGACGCTCCGGTTTGGGTGGCGAAGCTCCGTAACCTTGCCCCGGAGGTCTTCGTTGGTGGGGGGAGCGAGCACGTAGCTCGGCCCGTGCCCCTCTCTGGTTTGGGTGACGAGGATTGGTCCTGCCCCGGAGTCTTTGAGAGGGCGGGTATTGGGCCGTCCCCTCCCCGCATATGGCGCTCCGGTTTGGGTGGCAAAGCTCCGTAAGCTTGCCACAAAGGTCTTCGTTGGTGGGGGGGGCGAGCGCGTTGCTCGGCCCGTGCCCCTCTCCGGTTTGGGTGGCGAGGATTGGTCCTGCCCCAGAGTCTTTGAGCGGGTGGGTATTGGACCGTCGCCTCCCCGCAGCCTCTATAGTCGGACGGTTATTGGGCCATCGCCTACACCGCATATGGCGCTCCGGTTTGGGTGGCGAAGCTTCGTAAGCTTGCCTCGGAGGTCTTCGTTGGTGGGGGGAGCGAGCGCATAGCTCGGCCCGTGCCCCTCTCTGGTTTGGGTGGCGAGAATTGGTCCTGCCCCGGAGTCTTTGAGAGGGTGGGTATTGGGCCATCGCCTAACCGCAGCCTCTATAGTCGGACGGATATTGGGCCGTCGCCTACCCCGCATATGGCGCTCTGGTTTGGGTGGCGAAGCTCCGTAAGCTTGCCCCGGAGGTCTTCGTTGGTGGGGGGAGTGAGCGCGTAGCTCGGCCTGTGCCCCTCTTCGATTTGGGTGGCGAGGATTGGTTCAGCCCCGGAGTACTTGAGAGGGCGGGTATTGGGCCGTCGCCTCCCCGCAGCCTCTATATCAGACAGGTATTGGGCCGTCGCCTACCCTACATATGGCGCTCCGGTCTGGGTGGCAAAGCTCCGTAAGCTTGCCCCGGAGGTCTTCGTTGGTGGGGGAGCGAACGCGTAGCTCGGCCCGTGTCCCTCTTCGGTTTGGGTGGAGAGGATTGGTCCTGTCCCGGAGTCTTTGAGAGGGCGGGTATTGGGCCGTCGCCTCCCTGCAGCCTCTATAGTCGGACGGGTATTAGGTCGTCGCCTACCCCACATTTGGCGCTCCGGTTTGGGTGGCGAAGCTCCGTAAGCTTGCCCCGGAGGTCTTCATTGGTGGGGGGAGCGAGTGCGTAGCTCGGCCCGTGCCCCTCTCAGGTTTGGGTGGCGAGGATTGGTCCTGCCCCGGAGTCTTTGAGAGGGCGGGTATTGGGCCGTCGCCTCCCCATATATGGTGCGCCGGTTTGGGTGGCGAAGCACCGTAAGCTAGCCCCGAAGGTCTTCATTGGTGGGGGGAGCGAGCACGTAGCTCGGCCCGTGCCCCTCTCCGGTTTGGGTGGCGAGGATTGGTCCTGCCCCGGAGTCTTTGAGAGGGTGGGTATTGGTCTGTCGCCTCCCCGCAGCCTCTATAATCGGACGGGTATTGGTCCATCGCCTACCCCGCATATGGCACTCCTGTTTGGGTGGCGAAGCTCCGTAAGCTTGCCCCAGAGGTCTTTGTTGGTGGGGGGAGCGAGCGCGTAGCTCGGCCCGTGCCCCTCTCCGGTTTGGGTGGCGAGGATTGGTCCTGCCCCGGAGTCTTTGAGAGGGAGGGTATTGGGCCGTCGCCTCCCCGCAGCCTCTATAGTCGGACGGGTATTGGGCCGTCACCTACCCCGCATATGGCGCTCCGGTTTGGGTGGCGTAGCTCCGTAAGCTTGCCCCGGAGGTCTTCGTTTGTGGGGGAGAGCGAGCGCGTAGCTAGGCCCGTGCCCCTCTCCGGTTTGGGTGGCGAGGATTGGTCCTGCCCCGGAGTCTTTGAGATGGCGGCTATTCGGCCGTCGCCTCCCTGCAGCCTCTGTAATCGGACGGGTACTTGGCCGTCGCCTACCCCGCATATGGCGCTCCAGTTTGGGTGGCGAAGCTCCGTAAGCTTACCCCGTAGTTCTTCGTTGGTGGGGAGGAGCGAGCGCATAGCTTGGCCCGTGCCCCTCTCCGGTTTGGGTGGCGAGGATTGGTCCTGCCCCGGAGTCTTTGAGAGGGTGGGTATTGGGCCGTCGCCTCCCCGCAGCCTCTATAGTCGGACGGGTATTGGGCCGTCGCCTACCCCGCATATGGTGCTCCGGTTTGGGTGGCGAAGCTCCGTAAGCTTACCTCGGAGGTCTTTATTGGTGGGGGGGAGCGAGCGCGTATCTCGGCCCGTGCCCCTCTCCGGTTTGGGTGGCGAGGATTGGTCCTGCCCCGGAGTCTTTGAGAGGGCGGGTATTAGGCCGTCGCCTCCCCGCAGCCTCTGTAATCGGACGGGTATTTGGCCGTCGCCTACCCTGCATATGGCGCTCCAGTTTGGGTGGCGAAGCTCCGTAAGCTTGCCCCATAGTTCTTCGTTGGTGGGGAGGAGCGAGCGCATAGCTTGGCCCGTGCCCCTCTCCAGTTTGGGTGGCGAGGATTGGTCCTGCCCCGGAGTCTTTGAGAGGGTGGGTATTGGGCCTTCGCCTCCCCGCAGCCTCTATAGTCGGACGGGTATTGGGCCGTCGCCTACCCTGTATATGGTGCTCCGGTTTGGGTGGCGAAGCTCCGTAAGCTTACCTCGGAGGTCTTTATTGGTGGGGGGAGCGAGCGCGTAGCTCGGCCCGTGCCCCTCTCCGGTTTGGGTGGCGAGGATTGGTCCTGCCACGGAGTCTTGCGTTTTTAAGCTGAAATTTTCATGTGGAAATGATGAAATTCGAAGATGCAAAGGGAAAAGAATATTTCATTCGAGACTTACAGTTTTCGGTTACATTACGACTGGTGTTCCGCGTTCCTTAGAGGGATCAGCCCGCCCTCATCAAGGGGGCTGGGACGGGCGCGGTAGGTCTGGTCCTTCTCTGCGGCCCCGGGTTCTTCTGTCGTCTCCTCAGCAGGTGTCGACCGTCGGTGGCGGGAATCTTCCCTCCCACAGAGTAGATCGGCCACCAGGGTTCGCTCCGGACCCTTGTGTTTGGTCGATCCTACGTAGCAGCTCCTGGACAGCTTCTGGCTTTCCCGCACTAACCCAACCCCTCGTGGGGTCTGGAACTTGACCATCTGGTGGAGCAGGCTGGGGAGCGCTCGATGGCTGCCATGCACGGTCGCCCTATGATCCTGTTGTATGTCAACGTGATGTTGACAACAACAAACAGCGTCATGTGGGTGACGACCCACGGTTCTTCTCTGAGAGTTACTGGCAAGGTGATCACCCCCACGATAGGGGTCGAGTGGCCGGTGAAGCCGACGAGGGGCCCAGTGCAGGGTCTCAGGTCCGTCTGCCTTAACCCCATCTTCTTGATTGTCGACATAAACAGGATGTCGTAAGAGCTCCCCGTGTCAATCAGGAGGCGGCTGACGACGGCCGTCCCAATCTGGGCCTCGATGACGATGGCGTCGTCATGGGACAGCTCGACTCCCTCCAGATCCTCATCGCTGAAAGTAATGGGAGGGTAGGCTACCCTTCTCCCCTTCGTGTCCCCTCCGAGACCTACCGTCATCACTTGATGTGCGTACGCCTTCTTGCCCGATGACGATGCTCCCCCGGAGGATGGCCCGCCACATATCGTGTCTATGCGCATGACTGGATTTGCGGGGAGGGGTTCCTCCCGTTCACCACGCGATGGGGGGTCTGCTCTCCATGCCCTCTGACGGTTCCCCTCTTCTTGGTCGGGTCTCCTACCCCCGACGAAGCCCCGAGGTGACCAGCCTGGATCAGCTGCTTGATTTCCCTCTTGAGGGTGAAGCAGTCGTCGGTGTCATGGCCGTGGTCCCGGTGGTACCGGCAATACTTTTGGAAATCTCACCGAGTTGGGTCCGATTTCATTTCTTTGGGCGGCTCTGGCAGTAGTCCGGCCCTTGTCGCCGCGGCCAACACCTCTATCAGGGGGGGCGTTGAGATGTGTGTAGTGGGCCCACGGGTGCCCCTCCTGCCTTGGGACGGTTCAGGCGGGTTCTGGGGCCTGGGCAAACTCTCGGGCTGGGACAGGGCGATCTTGCGGGCGACGCCCCGTCGGGTCGCGCCTTGGTTGGGCCAGCTGGTCGTGCCCCCGATGCCCGTCTTCTTATCTTGGTCGTGGATGCGATCGAGGCTCTCTTTGGAGCGGCTTCACCGGGGAAACAGTGCCTTCCTGTCGAGAGTCTCTTCGGCCAACGCACGCCTCTCTGCCATGGCGACCAGCGCTTCGTAGTCGGCCGGCGGATCTCGGAGAAGGGATTTGTGGAGGCTCCGAGTCCGCAGCCCCGTCTTGAAAGCCAACATGAGCACTTCATCACCGCAGGTCACCACCGCCCGTCTCTCATCCTGGAAACGGCGCAGGTATTTCCCTGTCGCCTCTCCTTCCCCTTGGACTATCATGCTGAGATATTCCATGGGCTTCTTATTCGTTCGCCTGGCCTGAAACTCCTGGCAGAACTTATGGGACAGTTTGCCAAAGCTCCCGACGGACCTCACGAGTAGGCCAAAGTACCAATCCAACGCTGTGTCCCTCAGACTTTGCGAGAAGAGACGGTATAGGAATGCCTCATCCACATCCTGGGCCTCCATTGCCCCCCGGTATTGCTGCACGTGTGTGAGAGGGTCGCCTCTTCCGTTGTAGGTGGCCAGGTAGGGGGGTTTGAATCTTATGGGTCTCGGGGCGGACGTGATCCATCATGCCAATGGCGTGGCCTCCTCCGGGTAGGCTGCACGCTCGGGCGCGTGCCCTCTTCACCATTCCAGGGTTTGGCTCCGGTCGCGCCGCGGCTGCCGCCGGTCGTCGTCCCCCAGGGAGTAACGAAGCGGTCGCCTGGAAGGACTCCTTCCGTGGGTAGAGGATTCGACGAGCGGCGGGCTACGGTCATCCCAGTGTCACCGTCCCCTGGTCGTCTCCCCCCGGACCTCTCTTCGCTCCTGATTCTCCCTCAGGAGCCTTTCGTGTTCAGCGGTGAGGAAGTGGAGTTGTCGACAAATGGCTTACTCATTCAGACGATCGGGGGAATGGCGCTGACGAGGCAGACTTCCCCCCATGGTGGTGATTTGGCCAGTGACGGGCCACGCCCGTCCAGGTGTCGCCGGCCCGTCACCGACACCTCCGAGATCTCCCGGTTTCCTTCGTTCTCCCTCCGGAGCCTTTCGCGTTCTGCGATGATGAAGCGGAGCTGGTGTCGGGCAGTCTCTTCGTCCAGGTAGGCCCGCTGGGCGGTCTCGACCGCTTCGTCCAAATGCCTTTGCACGGCGGCCGCCTCCCCCCGGTGTCTCCGCAGCCGTGCGACCTCCATTTCCTCCTCCAAGAGCTTCCGCTGGGTCGTAATCTCCTTGGCGAGCCCCTGGTCTCCCCCTCCTCCTCGAACTGAGGGTGAAGATTCCGTCTCACGTTCGGGGGCTCCGAGGGGCTGGGAGGTGCCTTTGTTCCTATTACTGCGCAGCCCCCCATCGCCTTAGTGAAGGCCTTGAAGCTTTTCTGGGTCGCGCGGGCCGAGGCCTGGTTTGTCTCGGCCTCTATCCCTGGAGGGGGGTCAGTCGCCGGAGTAATTGGTTGAGAGGGTGGCTCTTGACCCATGGGATCCTTGCCACGGTCAGGGTTTCGTGCGATCAGTATGGTGTCTAACATGGGTGTGACCCTTCGCTTCCCACAGACGGCGCCAATTGTTGCGGGGTGGAACTCGCTTACAATGAATTTGTATTAGGGGGAACCAAGGGCATGGTGGTTATGTTGTTGAGGGGATTTGGGTATGCTATTTGACAAGTGATTGGGGGGTGATGAGGCAGAGATTGTCGCTGGAGCGGACCACGGAGCCGAGTCCCACAGGATACAATCGAGGAAGATCGGACTGCGGGAGCCGAAGGCGAACTCGAGCCAGGGGACGAGCTATCCTGCGCAATGAGCAACTCGTCAGAAAGGCCGGGTTGGGGTCCAACCCTTAGCCTCTCCGATGCCTAAGTCAGTAATTGGACTTAAAGCGAGGGCTAGGCACGCAGGACGGACTAAGGATGAACCGACCGTATGTGACGAGCTATGAGTGGGAGAACAAAGATATGGACGACCTTTGCTCTCGTGTGTGAATAATGGAATTGAGAGTGAATTTGCCAACCTCCTCACCGTAAGAAGTGAGGGGGTATTTATACCTGATGGGAGGCGGTTAGGTAGGGTTGACCTGGCGTGCTGACTCAACGTGCTGAGCTGGCCTGGCTGTCAGCAGAAGATTCAGACGAGGATGTCAGGAACAGGAGTGTCAGCCCCGCTTTTGTCAGACGGCGCAACGGCCATGAGCGATTTTGTTAGGGTGTCAGGGCCGAAAGAATTAAACGTCAGGGGGCGCAGCGGCCAGGGGGGTGCTTTGTCAGATGGTCGGGCGGCGTAGGTGTAAGTCGCGTCCTTATACTAGGTTGTTTATCGTGTGTGATGAGTCAAGGGTCCGGCGGTGCGTATCCCCATGGCTGGGTTCGAGAGGGTCCGCTGGGCCGACCTGACCGCGGGGCGTTCGGCCTGATCGTGCATATTTTCGGGTGCGGATTATGGACTGTCGGTAGGGGAACGGCTGTCCCTCGGTCGTCATCCGGGGCTGCGCTGTCCGAGCGTACCCGAGCACACTGCTCCTGGCAAACCGAGCGAGAACGGTTAAGCGCCTCTGTCGGGGAGGGGGGTGCGGAGAGGTGCGCCCATCCCCCTGTAGCCTCGGACCTCCGGGTCGGCAGACGCCCTGCTGGCCTCTGAAGTCCGGGCGCAGGGCGCTCTGGCACTGGGTCAGCCGTCCGTTCGAAAGGGGCAAACCAGTGAGGTATATTAATTTTCCTGGGGAGGAGACAGACTTCCGCGATCTTTAGGTCGTAACAGAAAGACTTTTAATTTTGTATTGTACTGCCGTTCAGCCATTGTGTGGAAGTCCTGAAAGGCAGTGATTACATCGGATTTATTATATAAAGGATATAACCAGACATGGTGTGAAAAGTCATCAATGAAACTGACATAAAACTGATATCCTTTATTCGATAAAACAGGAGCAGTGACCTATACATTCGAATGAACTAGCAAAAGTGGAGAATCTGCTCTCGATGGAGACAGAGAAAAAGGCAGCTTGTGGCTCTTGCTCATAGAACAGTGAGAGCAAGCAGCAGTGGGAGACAGTTTTAGCCACAAAGTGGAAGCAATTCTGGAAACGACAGGTGCAGCTGGATGCCCAAGGCGATCGTGCCAAAGAGAGTGTGAACTGCTTGCAGTGGCAAGAGAGATAGGGTTGGAGAGAAGCGGGTAGAGACCATTTCTAATTGGGCCCTGGAGAATTGTTCGACCAGTTGTGACATCCTGTATAACGAAACTAGAGGATGAGAATTGTATAGTGCAATTGTTGTCGCGTGTAAATTTGTAAACAGAGAGAAGGTTTTTTTTTGAAAAAGAGGGTGCATGAAGAACATTAGTAAGACGTATAGAAGAAGATGAAGCGGGAATAGAGGAGGAGCCAATGTGGGAGATCCTTGCACTGTCACCAGTGCCAACAAGGATCTACCGATTACCGGTATATGAGGTCATTGATGCCAACTGCGAGTGATCATTGGTGATGTGGTCTGTGGTGCCATTGTCTAGGTACCAGTCTTCAGAGGAGACGAGATTAGCGACATACGCTTCTGACTTGTTAGAGGGGTCATTGGATGTGATCATTAAGGAGCTGGAGGAAGAGGATGATTCCAGCTTAGTAATGTGGTCTTTGAGCCGAAAGCAGTCAAATGTGTGATGGTAGTGATTACCACACACTTGAAACGGGATGTAATTTCCCAATGCATCCTTCGGAACACGACATCAAGTGGCAAGTGGTCTGGAAGCATGGGCGGGTGATCCTGGGCCACTCCGAGCATTGGGTTGAGTGCTGAGGGTGTTGGTGGAACGTCCTCAAGTGGGTCGGCCTCTGCGACGATCGAAATTGGTTTGGGGAGCCGAGACAGGTGCAGGTGCCCCGATAGATGATTCGGGATGTCGAGTGAATGCCCCGACAGATGAGTCAGGATGCCGGGTGAGTTGCATGTTGGACTCCTCGACGAGTAGACTATTCCAGAGCTCCTCAACAGTGTAGGGAATACCTGGATTTTGTGCCATGAAACAGAACGAGTTGTAGGTGGGAGGTAGACCGTGCAGAATTTGGCGGACCATTTGTTTGGTGGTGACCGTGTCGGGTCCAACCGCAAGTAGTTGATCATAGATCGATTTGAAATCTAGATAAAGCGCCATAGATTCGTTGTTCATTGTAAGAGAATTTATCTTTTCTTGAAGTAACTCGATGTGCCTTTCAGAGAGAAAGACATACCGGGTCTCAAGTTTTGACCATAGTAGAGCCGAGAAGGTGACACCTAGAACAATACTAAGAGCAGAGGTGGAAAGGGTGGCTTGGATGCACATGCACAGATGCTGATCTGTGACAAGCCATTTCGAAAAAGAAGGATTTTGGATAGGTGGCAGTGGTTTGGACTCTGTTGAGGCGGGATCAGGAATAGTGAGTGGAGGAGAAGGCGAAGAACCATCAAAGTAACATAGGAAGCCATGGGCGTTGAGAACACCAAGAACTTGTGATCACCATAGGATGTAGTTGGGGGGAGTCGAGGCGGGTGGTGATTAGGGAAGGGAATTTGGAGATGAGAAATTTAAGATTTGGAGAGATTGGCTCCATTAGAGTCCGATGAAATTTTTTGAAAAGTAGGGAGATATATGATCAGAAGCTATGAAGCGTTTGTGGCTCTGATACCATGAAGAAAATGTAAACACGACTGGAGAAGAGATTGAAAAGAGAACCAGTAAATTTTTCATTCATCTTGATGTGCTTATATACAGAGCATCAAGTGAAATATCGTTATTTACAAGGAGATATAGATATCATCGGTTTGGTAACTATTAACCGCAGATCCTTACATGATTTGGTTAGTTGAATAGGGACACACCTGGAGATATGGATCACATTGGTTTGGTAACTATTAACCGCGGATCCTTACATGATTTGGTTCGTTGAATGGGGACACACCCGGTAATGAATGCGGGTGATACAATCCCGATTGTAAGAGGATTTGGGAGAATCGGTTTACATTCCTTATAGGTGGAACTCGAGTCGTTGAGAGCGAGGCTTTGAGCTACGTGGCTGGAGCTCAACCTTTCTCTGGGTCGTAGATGATGAACCTTCGACTTACTTTCTAGGTCGAATCTCGAATGATCTGCACCTCATACACTCCTTAGGGGGGTCGGTTCTGAGTTCTGACCCAAATCCCCTCCGATGCTTAAGTTAGTACCGACTTAAGTAGACTCGGGACTGTCAAGATCGACCAAAGGGAGATCGACTTGATCTAGTCACACCGAGTTTTTGGAGGAATAAATATAAGAGTGGAAATTAATGTAGGGTTTTCTGGGTCCTTAGGGCCATAAATACGACGTGCCTAAGTCTGTCGGACGAAGTTATCAAAACAAACAATGTTAAGTCTAGCCCTAAAGGGAACAAACCCTAGACACGATCTCTACTATCCCGGGGTTAGGTCCATCCCTAAGGATAGATCTATCAAACAATTGCAATTTATAAACGCATGAATTTTTAAACTACATACCTTTCACTTCGTTTCTGCAGAAAAAGAAGCGTCCTTTTCAGCAACATTTCTTGGGCCCTGTGCCTATCTCCTAAGCTGAACCGCGCCCCGCGTCGAACCGCTTCCCGAACCGCACCGCATCCTGAGGCAAGTAACACCCTTTTCACCGAACCGCTTCCCGAAAAAGATTTCACCTTGAGTGGATCCTTCGTCAAGACTCCGGATCCGATCCGAGCTCCTTCGTAGCTTTGCTAGAGCCCGAACAGGAGCAAGGAAGAATTTTAGGGAGAAAGAGAATATTTCTTTTAAGCTCAGTTCCGGGCTTGCTCACGTTTAATGGAGCTACCCAGATCTGGAGCTTGGGACGAGTTTTAAGGAGGGGAGAGCCCCTATTTATATAGACGATGACCCCTCCTCTTTACTCCATATCTGATGTGGGACTAAAAAATTTTGAAAAATAAGTTAAAGTTTGCCTTTCACAAAGGCCAAACTTTGGTGAATTTTTCTTCCCTCACCGTTGGGCTTCGCAAGTGAACGATGAACGATGAACACGTAGGTTTGAACGATGAACGCGTAGGTTTGAACGACACTCAATTCCGAGTTCGTTTGACTCCTCAAACAAGCATCCAAACATACCCAAAAAATACAAACAGCACAAAAATCGCAGCCGCCAACCTAAGGGTTCAAAACCCTAAGCATGGGGCCCACAAGGGTGCCCTAGGTGCTCATTTTGGGTGCCCGCCCGCATCAGCTGGCGGGCCCCCGCCCGCTCGGGCGGGCGCGGGCGCCCACCTGCTAAGCGAGCGTGGGTGCTCGCCCAACTTAGCGGGCTTGGGTGTCTGCCCGCCCTTTGGGCATGGGTGCATGTATTTCAAGCGGGTCTGGTGCCCGCCGCAATGCCCAGTTTTAGCTATTGGCATAGTTTTGGCTCTATTTTGCACGTTTGGAGTCCGTTTTCGACGCGGTTTGAACCTGCGTTTAGAATGAAACGATCACGTCATCCAGGTAACCGTTTCAACACGTTTAAATATGTATGTAAAAATTTTACGACACATTTAATTCTCCCTTTTGCATCATATGCAAAATTTCTACATCCTTAAAATTCTAAACTTATATCGCAAACTCTTTGCAACTTATAAAATCCATTTACATCCAATACACATGAACTGAGAGCATACATCCCCCAATATCTTCTACTTGCACTCAGGATCATTTATCCCGAATGCAGGAGCTAACTACAAACTTTTGGATCCTGTGGAAGGCAAACAACACTAGAAGGGGGTTGAATAGTGTTGTATAAAGATAAAACTTTTTCGTTCTTAATAAATCAACACAAAACAAAGCCTTCTAATGTTGCCTAAGAAACGAAGTAGAGTGATCTACGCTTGGTTCTTAATCACCTCAATAAATCTTCAAATCAAATCAGAGAAAAAAGTCTTCTGGTAGTCGACTCCCTATGAACAGTAGTTGACTCCCAGAGGGAAATTAAGCACAACTCCGATAGTTAAACACTTAATGAAGATATATAAAATTTGCACAGAAGTATAAATACAAAACTGATCTTTGTAGTATATCATAAAAGAGTTAGAAGAATATTAAACAGAGAATAGTTACAAGTTAGATAAGAAATACTTGCAAAGATAAACAGTCACAGATAAGCAAACGCAGACAATATGATTTTTATCCTGGTTTCTCACAACTTGGGTACATCCAGTCCCCGACCAATCCAGTACGAGATTTCCACTATCTGCCTTGGCAAATACAAGTACCTAACTCCACTCGTTAGGATTTCCAACAACCTAGTCTTGACCAGGATTTCAACCGCAACACCTAGACTTGTCTAGGGTTTCCAACAACAACACCCTTACAACAAAGGGTAACCACAAAATAAAATCGATATCCAATTCACCACAATAGATTGGTGGAGATTGGATTTACACCCAAATTCTATAGTCAATAGTAATAGACAATTACGTGTACAGTGGCTTGATAGAATAGGATTCTAGATCACACAAAGATACGAATGAAATCTTTGTGATCTAGATCAAATGTTTTTCAAAAAATATTTTAAATAAAAATTCGAGAATAAATAATATGGATTTTGAAAAATAGATAGCCAAATAAAATTATGATCTTCAGAAAATAATATCAAAAGAAATTGTAAGATCAAGAGTAAAAACATATTTGGCTAAGAGAGAATGAGAGCTGAGAATTTGAGAGCGTTTTGCACAAGAGAATTTGATTTCAATAGTTGTTGTGATTTCTCAATGAAAATGGTCCTCTATTTATAGGAGAAATCTGAGAATTTGAATTTCAAATTCATTTGACGTTTGTCCCGAAAATCATGGGAAAAAATCAATTAAAGATATGTCAAAAATCAAGTCAAAACGTCAAACTTCGACAACTGGTAGTCGACTCCCTAGGAGTAGTAGTCGACTCCCAGTGTATTTCAGGAGAACTTGATTCTTAGTTGGTAGTCGACTCCCAGAGGAGTTTCTTCTGAACCATAGCTAGTCAATCAAGTAGTTAACTCCAGGGTGTGGTGGAGTTTCACTACGGAAATATAAAACGACTAGAAAAAGCTCTCAATAACTTTTTTGAAAATGATTAAAAGATATTTTAAAACATTTTTGAAATCATTTGTGTGTGTGTTTGTCTATACAATTGGCTTTAACATAACCCTAAGAAAGACACAACACACTCACTATAGACTAGGACACAACTTTAGAAGCTTGATCAACTGATGGAGTAGATGTGAGCTTTCACTTGAGCTTCTTGTTCCATTTGAGCTTTGAGCTTCATCATTGATCTTAGCAATGTTCGTCCTTGTCTTTGAGCGTAGATTATGCTTCTTGGAGTATGCATACAGCTTTTCATTTGTTGCATAACCTGCACACTTAATCGTAGTGTAGTTAGTAAACTAAGCTTCATTTGGTGTGCTCATCATCAAAATCACTTGGGGTGGAATTCAACGTCCATCACTCTCCCCCTTTTTGATGATGACACTCAAATGAAAAAATGAAGTAAGTTGAAATATGAAAATACACTTTATGAAAATACACTTACTCCCCCTGCTTTGATGCGGTTCTCCCCCTGCATCGCAGCCGTTAGCAAAACAATACTTTCATACATTCATTTTTGCATTTCATATTTTTCTTCCCCTTGTCATTAACAAAAAAATTAATGACATATTATAACAACATATGAAACAACATATTAATGACATATTATAACAACATGTTCATTTTTGCTTCAATTACTATTCCGGCAAAAAAATGATAGCATATGATCAACCAATGTTTTAGCAAAATAGATAAGTTCATTCATAGGCATAGTAATAAAGGAGTAGTAAGCATCACACGATAATAGAGTTATTACAGACCATAAGTTTTGAAATCATTTTTTAAAAAACCATAGTTTGAAAGATCAAGGATGACTGTCGTTCTTCTTCAATTCCTTGGTATCATCAAGGATCAAGACATGTGTCTCCTCCGTCATTTTGTTGCTCTTTACTAAGAAATCCTTGAGGTCATCCACCTTTTTGTTGAGGTCTTCAAAACCACTCTCTTGTGATATCTTTAACTTCCCAATTTTCTTCAAGAGCATCTCTTGAAGTTCAATGATGTATGCCAGTGGCTCCTCGTCTTCTCCTTCTTCTTCTCTTACTTTTTCTTCTTCTCCTTCTTCGTCCTCATCAGAATTTGAAACAACAATTTTCTTACCTCTCATGGAGGATGACGATCCTCCTTCAGCAGCAAGTTTTTCTTCGGGGATGTTTTGATCAAGGTCTTTGTGAAGGTTCATTCTCCCGAGAGCATGGACATCAAATATGCGTGCCGGTTCCAGAATTGTGGTTTCATTATCCAAAGGCACATTATAGCTAATAAACAAGATTGTGAGGTAATGTCCAAGTGCTAGAGTGGATGAGGGTCTTTCTAAAGAAGCTGAAGCAAGAATGGAGTCCATAATGACTTTGGCCCAATTGACACGGATGTTCCCTAACATAGCATTGATACACTTGGCCTGTTTCTCAGATAGTATAGAGTGACTACCAGATTTTTGGGTAATATTGTACGATAGTATATTTGCAAGAATTCTACCCGGATAGCGAAGATCGCTACAAGGGAGTTTAGTTTGGAAATACTTACCCGGCAACTACATTCTCTCCAAGATACTACCATCAGTCATCTCTATTTTATTAAGTAACATGCCAGTGTATAGGATGCCTAGGGCTTCTCCTAGAGATTTTACGGTTATCGCAAGTTTTGTGTCAAGTACTTTGGTGACAAATCGGCTTTTGGCAAGATCATAATCCATATTAGCATAAAATAGGTGCACAAGTCTGGGATAGCAGAGATAAGTGTTTTCAGAGGAAAATAGGTCAGCCAAGTTTTGGAATTGTAGAATGCTATCAATCCCATAATTTTCAACATGATCAAGTTTGACAAATCTCTCATGAAGGATGGGTTTCTTGGAGATTTTGACAAAGTGTTCATAGGTATTACTCCTAAACAGATAGGGTAAGATTGTTTCTTTCTCAGAAATAGTTCAGTTGAAACTTTTCTCTTCTTAGAAACCATTCTCTTGATAGGAATCAAGATAGAGTAAAAACAAGAATTTACAATACTAGAAATGCAAGGAAATATGAAGTAGAGGTTGATGAGAAAAGATTTTACCTTGAGTAAACTTGAGAAAGAGATGAAATCAAGAGTTGAGAGAGCTCCAAGTAACCCAAGCACCAAGAGAAATTTTCAAGAGAAAGGGGAGATTGGGGTAGTCGGCTACCATAGGGGTTTCTCTTGGGGGGTTTTACAAGGAGGTGAAAGAGGATGAAAGATGAGGGCCATAGGATCAAGAGATGAGTGGTTGGGATTAGGTTTTAACTTATTGGGTATAAGTTATCTTTTGGATATAAACCCATTAACTCAATGGAACCCAATAGAAGTTAGTAAAAATCAAACCCAGAATTCCGCACACACGCTGGTAGTCGACTCCCTCATGTAGGTAGTCGACTCCCTACTGGGTTGAGTCGTTTTCTCATCCCGAGGGGTTTTGATCCAAGACTGAGTGCGTTTTCTGAGCAAGCGATGTTTTATAAATATAACGCAGACATTTATAATCATATAAAGAGAAAAAAAATATTAATTCATTTAAACAAATTTAAGCAAATATGTTTTTGCAAAAATGATTAAGTCGTAAAAGAAAACTTTTGATGCTGATCCAGTTATCAAGCGTTGGATCTTGTTTTCTCCTCTTCATTTCCTTAGAGTACCTGAAAGATAAACGTTTATGGTACTCTTTTGCTTTTGAGTCCAGAGGGTTAGTCTCTAGGAAGCCAAACCTAGTATGCTTTAGTTCCTTCATGAAAAATATATTTATAGTTTTTGCTTAAGTGAACTTGTTGAACAAAATTTGTAGCGTACCTTTGCTTTCTTTGATCGGAAAGATTCTTCGGTATCCAGATGCTCAGAAAATTTTGTTAGAATGATGCATCCTAGTATGCTTAACCCGCTTCTTGGTATGATGTGAATCATAACCGAGTCCAGTTTTGCTAGATGAGGCTTTTTGGTTATTTATTAAACTATCTAGCTTCCCTTTTCCTTTGTTGAAATTCTCAATAATTTTCATCATAGCGTCGTATTTATCTTTAACAGATTCGAGAAGATTATTCAGATTCTCAACTTTTTCATTTACAGATAGAATGTCTTTTTGCATAGAATTATTCTTTTCTTTGAGAAGAATATTTTCCTTAATGACTTCTTACTTTTCTTTAGCATCCTTTTTAATATTTCTAAGTGTTCTTCTATGTTCTTTTATGAGCTTTTCATGTATTTTGGATAGCTCCTTATATGCTCCCCTATAGTCCTTGTCTTCATTATCGCTTGATGATGAATCATCATCACTAAATGAATCATGATGCGAACTTACCTTAGAGGATGTGGAAGCCATGAAGCACATGTGTACTGTTTCTCTCCTTTCATCATTGTCGTCTGCTGAGGGTTCATCGGACGAGGAATCGTCGCTCTGGTCGAAGGCTGCGTAAGCTTCCTTTTTTGTCGTCGGAATTTGTTTCTTCCATTGTTTCTCTTTTCATTATTGTCTCTGTTCTCCCCACGATCTCTGGAATCACGATTGTTCTGCCCAATGGACAGTCTCTTTTGACGTGCCCTGGTTTATAGCAACCAAAACAAATAATACCATTAGTAGGTCTAAAAGAGCGTTTACCATACTTACTTGTGATGAATTCTTTAAAATTCTTTGAGATGAAAGCAATATGGTCTTCTTTATCAGTGTAGTCGGAATCTTCTTCTAGAGCTTTAAACGCTAGATTCTTCTTCTTTGGTTTTTCTTCGATCTTTTTATCTTCTTCAAATTCAATCTCATATGCCATGAGATGTCCCATTAGTTCTTCGATGATAAGGTCCTTTACGTTATGAGCTTCTCGAATAGCCGTTGTCTTTCCCTTCCACTCGGTCGGAGAGATCTTAGTATCTTCATTACATGCTCGTATTCGGAAAGATTCTTTCCTAATCCTGCAAGCTCATTCGTAATGTTAGTAAAACGAGTATTCACATCGGTGATATTCTCTCCTTCTTCCATTTTAAAAGATTCGAATTTAGAATGTAAAACATTTATGCGGGATTCTTTTACCTTCTCAGTTCCTTCGTGACTTACCTGAAGAGTGTGCCATATCTGATGTGCTGTCTCTCATTGGGAGACTCGATTGAACTCATTTCCTATTACGGCACAAAACAATGCATTCATTGCCTTTGCATTAAGATTTGCTTTCTTCTAGTCGTCGACTAACCACTTCCCAAATTCAATGTCAGTAGGTGCGATGTACGAGACTTTAGTAACAGTCCATGCTTCGATATCCAATGACTCCAGGTGAGTCTTCATTCGGATCTTTCAGCTAGTGTAGTTCATTCCGTTGAACATTGGTGGTCGCATGGTATTTAGTCCTTCAGAGTGGAAAGATGTTGACGCCATCACTTTTATAGCCTCGCTCAAATACCAAGTGTTGGATCCTGTGGATGGCAAACAACACTAGAAGGGGGGTTGAATAGTGTTGTATAAAGATAAAACTTTTTCGTTCTTAATAAATCAACACAAAACAAAGCCTTCTAATGTTGCCTAAGAAACCAAGTAGAGTGATCTACGCTTGGTTCTTAATCAACTCAATAAATCTTCAAATCAAATCAGAGATAAAAGCCTTCTGGTAGTCAACTCCCTATGAACAGTAGTCGACCACTAGAGGGAAATTAAGCACAGCTCAGATAGTTAATCACTTAATGAAGATATATAAAATTTGCACAGAAGCATAAATACAAAACTGATCTTTGCAGTATATTATAAAAGAGTTACAAGAATATTAAACAGAGAATAGTTACAAGTTAGATAAGAAATGCTTGCAAAGATAAACAGACAAAGATAAGCAAACGCAGACACAAGGATTTTTATCCTGGTTCCCCACAACTTGGGTACATCCAGTCCCCGACCAATCCGGTACGAGATTTCCACTATCTGCCTTGGCAAATACAAGTACCTAACTCCACTCGTTAGGATTTCCAACAACCTAGTCTTGACCAGGATTTCAACCGCAACACCTAGACTTGTCTAGGGTTTCCAACAACAACACCCTTACAACAAAGGGTAACCACAAAATAAAATCGATATCCAATTCACCACAATAGATTGGTGGAGATTGGATTTACACCCAAATTCTATAGCCAATAGTAATAGACAATTACGTGTACAGTGGCTTGATAGAATAGGATTCTAGATCACACAAAGATACGAATGAAATCTTTGTGAACTAGATCAAATGTTTTTCAAAAAATCCTTTAAATAAATATTCGAGAATAAATAATATGGATTTTGAAAAACATATAGCCAAATAAAATTATGATCTTCAAAAAATAATATCAAAAGAAATTGCAAGATCAAGAGTAAAAACAGATTTGGCTAAGAGAGAATGAGAGCTGAGAATTTGAGAGCATTTTGCACAAGAGAATTTGATTTCAAATTCATTTGTCTTTTGTCCCGAAAATCATGGGAAAAAATCAATTAAAGATATGTCAAAAATCAAGTCAAAACGTCAAACTTCGACAGCTGGTAGTCGACTCCCTAGGAGTGGTAGTCGACTCCCAGTGTATTGCAGGAGAACTTGATTCTCAGCTTGTAATCGACTCCCTACCTTTGATAGTCGACTCCAAGAGGAGTTTCTTCTGAACCACATCTAGTCAATCAAGTAGTTAACTCCAGTGTGTAGTGCAGTTTCACTACGGAAATATAAAACGACTAGAAAAAGCACTCAATATCCTTTTTGAAAATGATTAAAAGATATTTTAAAACGTTTTTGGAAATCATTTGTGTGTGTGTTTGTCTATACGATTGGATTTAACATAACCCTAAGAAAGACACAACACACTCACTATAGACTAGCACATAACTTCGGAAGCTTGATCAACTGATGGAGTAGATGTGAGCTTTCACTTGAGCTTCTTGTTCCATTTGAGCTTTGAGCTTCATCATTGATCTTAGCAATGTTCGTCCTTGTCTTTGAGCGTAGATTGTGTTTCTTGGAGTATGCATAAAGCTTTTCATTTGTTGCACAACCTGCACACTTAATCGTACTGTAGTTAGTAAACTAAGCTTCATTTGGTGTGCTCATCATCAAAATCACTTGGGGTGGAATTCAACGTCCATCACTCTCCCCCTTTTTGATGATGACACCCAAATGAAAAAATGAAGTAAGTTGAAATATGAAAATACACTTACTCCCCCTGCTTTGATGCGGTTCTCCCCCTGCATCGCAGCCGTTAGCAAAACAATATATTCATACATTCATTTTTGCATTTCATATTTTTCTCCCCCTTGTCATCAACAAAAAAATTAATAACATATTATAACAACATTTGAAACAACATATTAATGACATATTATAACAACATATTCATTTTTGCTTCAATTACTATTCCTGCAAAAAAAATGATAGCATATGATCAACCAATGTTTTAGCAAAATAGATAAGTTCATTCATAGGCATAGTAATAAAGGAGTAGTAAGCATCACACGATAATAGAGTTATTACAGACCATAAGTTTTGAAATCATTGTTTTAAAAACTATAGTTTGAAAGATCAAGGATGACCGCCGTTCTTCTTCAATTCCTTGATCTCATCAAGGATCATGACAAGCGTCTCCTCCGTCAGTTTGTTGCTCTTTACTATGAAATCCTTGAGGTCATCCACCTTTTTGTTGAGGTCTTCAAAACCTCTCTCTTGTGATATCTTTAACTTCCCAATTTTCTTCAAGAGCATCTCTTGAAGTTCAATGATGTATGCAGGTGGTTCCTCGTCTTCTCCTTCTTCTTCTCTTACTTTTTCTTCTTCTCCTTCTTCTTCCTCATCAGAATCTGAAACAACAATTTTCTTACCTCTCCTGGAGGATGACGATCCTTCTTCAGCAACAAGTTTTTCTTCGGAGATGTTTTGATCAAGGTCTTTGTGAAGGTTCATTCTCCCGAGAGCATGGACATCAAATATGCGTGCCGGTTCCAGAATTGTGGTTTCATTATCCAAAGGCACATTATAGCTAAAAACAGGATTGTGAGGTAATGTCCATGTGCTAGAGTGGATGCGGGTCTGTCTGAAGAAGCTGAAGCAATAATGGAGTCCATAATGACTTTGGCCCAATTGACACGGATGTTCCCTAACATAGAATAGATACACTTGGCCTGTTTCTCAGATAGTATAGAGTGACTACCAGATTTTTGGGTAATATTGTACGATAGTATATTTGCAAGAATTCTACCCAGATAGCGAAGATCGCTACAAGGGAGTTTAGTTTGGAAATACTTTTCCGGCAACTACATTCTCTCCAAGATACTACCATCAGTCATCTCTATTTTATTAAGTAACATGCCAGTGTATGGGATGCATAGGGTTTCTCCTAGAGATTTTACGGTTATCGCAAGTTTTGTGTCAAGTACTTTGGTGACAAATCGGCTTTTGGCAAGATCATAATCCATATTAGCATAAAATAGGTGCACAAGTCTGGGATAGCAAAGATAAGTGTTTTCAGAGGGAAATAGGTTAGCCAAGTTTTGGAATTCTAGAATGATATCAATCCCATAATTTTCAACATGATCAAGTTTGACAAATCTCTCATGAAGGATGGGTTTCTTAGAGATGTTGACAAAGTGTTCATAGGTAGTACTCCTAAACAGATATGGCATGATTGTTTCTTTCTCAGAAATAGATTCAGTTGAAACTTTCCTCTTCTTAGAAACCATTCCCTTGATAGGAATCAAGATAGAGTAAAAACAAGAATTTACAATACTAGAAATGCAAGGAAAAATGAAGTAGAGGTTGATGATAAAAGATTTTACCTTGAGTAAACTTGACAAAGAGATGAAATCAAGAGTTGAGAGAGCTCCAAGTAACCCAAGTACCAAGAGAAATTTTCAAGAGAAAGGGGAGATTGGGGTAGTCGGCTACCCTAGGGTTTTCTCTTAGGGGTTTTTACAAGGAGGCGAAAGGGGATGAAAGATGTGGGCCAGAGGATCAAGAGATGAGTGGTTGGGATTAGGCTTTAGCTTATTGGGTACAAGTTGTCTTTTGGATATGAGCCCATTAACTCAATGGAACCCAATAGAAGTTAGTAAAAATCAAACCCAGAATTCCGCACACACGCTGGTAGTCGACTCCCTCATGTAGGTTGGCGACTCCCTACTGGGTTGAGTCGTTTTCTCATCCCGAGTGGTTTTGATCCAAGACTGAGTGCGTTTTCTGAACAAGCGATGTTTTATAAATATAACACAGACATTTATAATCATATAAAGAGATAAAAAATATTAATTCATTTAAACAAATTTAAGCATATATGTTTTTGCAAAAATGATTAAGTCGTAAAAGAAAACTTTTGATGTTGATCCAATTATCAAGCGGTGGATCTTGTTTTCTCCTCTTCGTTTCTTTAGAGTACCTGAAAGATAAACGTTTATGGTACTCTTTTGCTTTTGAGTCCAGAGGATTAGTCTCTAGGAAGCCAAACCTAGTATGGTTTAGTTCCTTCATGAAAAATATATTTATAGTTTTGCTTAAGTGAACTTGTTAAACAAAATTTGTAGCGTACCTTTTCTTTCTTTGATCGGAAAGATTCTTCGGTATCCACATGCTCAAAAACTTTTGTTAGAATGATGCATCCTAGTATGCTTAACCCGTTTCTGGGTATGATGTGAATCATAACCGAGTCCGGTTTTGCTAGATGAGGCTTTTTGGTTATTTATTAAACTATCTAGCTTCTCTTTTCCTTTGTTGAAATTCTCAATAATTTTCATCGTAGCGTCGTATTTATCTTTGACAGATACGAGAAGATTATTCAGATTCTCAAATTTTTCATTTACAGATAGAATGTCTTTTTACAGAGAATTATTCTTTTCTTTGAGAAGAATATTTTCCTTAATGACTTCTTCCTTTTCTTTAGCATCCTTTTTAATATTTCTAAGTGTTCTTCTATGTTCTTTTATGAGCTTTTCATGTATTTTGCATTGCTCCTTATATGCTCCCCTATAGTCCATGTCTTCATCATCGCTTGATGATGAATCATTATCACTAAATGAATCATGATGCGAACTTACCTTAGAGGATATGGAAGCCATGAAGCACATGTGTGCTATTTCTCTTCTTTCATCATTGTCGTCTGCTAAGGGTTCATCGAACGAGGAATCGTCGCTCTGGTCAAAGGCTGCGTAAGCTTCCTTCTTTGGTCGTCGGAATTTGTTTTTTATATTGTTTCTCTTTTCATTATTGTCTCTGTTCTTCCCACGATCTCTGGAATCACGATTGTTTCTTTCCAATGGACAATCTCTTTTGACGTGCCCTGGTTTATTGCAACCAAAACAAATAATACCATTAGTAGGTCTAAAAGAGCCTTTACCATACTTACTTGTGATGAATTCTTTAAAATTCTTTGAGATGAAACCAATATGGTCTTCTTTGTCAGTGTAGTCGGAATCTTCTTCTAGAGCTTTAAACGCTAGATTCTTCTTCTTTGGTTTTTCTTCGATCGTTTTATCTTCTTCAAATTCAATCTCATATGCCATGAGATTTCCCATTAGTTCTTCGATGGTAAGGTCCTTTACGTTATGAGCTTCTCGAATAGCCGTTGTCTTTCCCTTCCACTCGGGTCGGAGAGATCTTAGTATCTTCAGTATCTGCTCTTATTCGAAAAGTTTCTTTCCTAATCCTGCAAGCTCATTCGTAATGTTAGTAAAACGAGTATTCACATCGGTGATACTCTCTCCTTCTTCCATTTTAAAAGATTCGAATTTAGAATGTAAAACATTTTTGCGGGATTCTTTTACCTTCTCAGTTCCTTCGTGACTTACCTGAAGAGTGTGACATATCTGATGTGCTGTCTCGCATTGGGAGACTCGATTGAACTCATTTCCTGTTACGACGCAAAACAATGCATTCATTGCCTTTGCATTAAGACTTGCTCTCTTCTTGTCGTCGATTGACCACTTACCAAATTCAATGTCGGTAGGTGCGATGCACGAGACTTTAGTAACGGTCCATGCTTCGATATCCATTGACTCCAAGCGAGTCTTCATTCGGATCTTCCAGCTAGCGTAGTTCGCTCCGTTGAACAGTGGTGGTCGCATGGTATTTAGTCCTTCAGAATGGAAAGATATTGATGCCATCACTTTTATAGCCTCGCTCCGATACCAAGTGTTAGATCCTATGGATGGCAAACAACACTAGAAGGGGGGGTTGAATAGTTGTCACGCCCCATTCTCACATATACCTATACGACGTCCCATAGCAGGGAAAAGAGAGGATGGAGCCTGACAAGCCGCGGTATACACCAAGCGTGTAAGGTGAAGACACAATAAGCAGGCCACTGCGTATGCTGGGATCATACATCACAGATATATAAAAGAAAGAAGCAACACACATAGCCATCACAAAGAGTACATATCCACAAAACCACATAACTAAGGAACGTACCACACACCAGCGTTAAGTACAAGTGAACTGTATCTAGTACATACATGAGAAGTGCTACAAACCACCAACATATAACATAACTACAACAGACAACTCATTCCCCACTCAACCCAACTCACACTACAAGACACATCCCAAAAGAGTGGTATACCCAAACTCAAACCCACATCTAAGGAATCTCCTGTGGGAGACTCGGCTCTGGTGACCTCTGCTCAAGACCTGAAAAGTAAAATGAGCACGTCAAACGTGCCCAGTAGGAAACTAACTAGGGCAGGAAAAATCATTTAGGGTTATGAGTGTAACGGCAATAAGAGTACAAGCAACCAAGGTAAAAGTACAACACACAAGGGTGCAACAACAACAACACATATATGGTTCATTAGTTAGTTGATGTTAGTGATATATTTGGAAGCATGGGTATCACCTAACTGTTGGATCTGGATCCTAGCCTAGAGGGGGGGTGAATAGGCTAATAAAAAATTCTCGTGCAACCCACGAGAAATCACACGCAGTTAAAAGCACAACCAGCGTAATTAATAGCAGACACAGAGTACACAGTAGATTTACCCTGGTTCGGTCGTCCCAACGACCTACTCCAGCCCCCAAAGCTAATACTAGATTGAATAGTGCAATAGGTACAAAGTCACAAGTCAGAGCACGCTCAGAGCACGCTCTACGCCTCTACACTCTCCGGACTCTCAGTACCCCACACACAGTGTTTCCTCTCACTATCAATCCTAGCAAAGCTTTCTACCAGCTAGTCCCAAACTAGCTGGGTCCCACTTGTCTAGTCCCAACTAGACAAGTCCCACAATAGTCCACAAAAATAGGTAATGGTTTCCCCTACAGAGAACGTTACACTAAGACACAAATAAAGGAGTTTAAGGGTTTAGAAATGCTCAGTTTGTGTCCGTGTAGGCGTCTCTGTCTAATCAGCACATCGTCAGCTCCAATCTGACGCAAACGGTGTCTCAATCCGACTCCTGGATGTCAAGTTATGCACTGGTCTGTGCACAAAGCAATTCAGTTCAAATCCTTATAATTGGGCGGTCTGTGCGCTCAGCAACTCCTTAAATAATCTGCGGTCGGTGTGCAAAGCAGAACAGTTCAACTCCAATAAGTAAGCTGTCTGTACGCACAGCAACTTCCTTTAAATTCCTTGGCACGTCAGCAACGTAAGACTTCGCTTGGGCTCAAACACCTCCGATCTCGTGCGAGATCACAGCCGTTGATCCCTTTTTTGCTTTCGCCCAGATCTATCCACGTCAGCACGAATTTTTCGTTCGCTCGCCTTCTCTTCTTTCGTCTAGGGCATGTAGGGTCTCTCTCGATGGCAACAGCGAACGGCGAAAGATCTCTGCGGCGAATTCGTGCGGCAGGTAATCTCGGCGAGGGTGACAGTAAGGACAGCAGCGATCTCTGATAGTAGGGCGATGGCAATGGCGTCTTCGCAGTGACCCAGCCCTTTCTCCGGCGACGTACTTTCAATGGCAACGGCGGCGACAAGTCTACAGCGACGGCGGGATTCGTTCGACTACGGCGGATGACTCTCTGGCGATGTGCACTCAACGGCGGAGAGCTCTTCGAGCGTCGACTCCTTCAACATCTTCTTCCCCGCAGCGACTGCTGCTCAACGGCGAGTGGCGGCGGTTTTTAACGTCGAACGAGAGCAACAGCAGCGGCGTTCTCTGACTTGATCAGCGGCGCTCCTTCGACAGCAACAACACCCGCGAAGCTTCGACTATGGACGTTGACTTTACGGCGACGTTGGGGCAGCAGGCGTCCTCTTCGAACGACAAGTTCTCCGTGGACAACGACGGCGATGTGTCGACTGCAGCAGTGACGTTGTTGGGCACTGGCTTTGAGCAGCGACGGCGACACTATGGCGACTTCTTCACGATGTCGTGCAGCGAGATCTCCTCACGGTGGTGAGGGCTTTGGCAGCACGGTTCGACGGCGGCTTCAACTTCTTCTCCGAGCGGCGATGGTCGGGAGATTTTCTCCACGTGGACGTTGGGTTTTGTTTGTGCGGCTAGGGATATTCTAGGGATGAGAGAGAATCTCTACAATCTAGGAGATTAGGTATTGGTAGAAGTTTGTATTTGACTAGGATTGGAGAGATTGGCTTTGACTTGATCTCTTCTCCATTTGAAATACAAATTCGGCTTGGAGAATCAAATGTGATATCTCTAAAAGATTTGATATGATATTTCATCCCTCATTGGACCAAGTCCAACTTTCTTTGATTTGAATTGGTCACACCTTATCACTTCATCTTGACCAAGTCTAACTTCTTTGTGCACAACCACTTCATCTCTCCCAATGTGCTATACGAATAGTAAATCCGCCAAATATCGAAAGTATATCATTTTGCCAAGCCTGAAACATACTGAGCACACACATTAGATATACCGACACGTTTGTCATCATCAAACTAAGATCCTAGATCGTTGCTTCCAACAATCTCCCCCTTTTGGTCATGACAAACCCATAAAAGATTTGATCAATAAAATGGGTGTGTGAAGTGTGTTGAAGGGTGTAATGCAACATGAATCAAGGAATGAATATTCAAGCATTACAATAAGGCATGCACAAACTAATAATGACAAATATAATAATAACAAATACAATAGCATGCTCCCCCTTCTCTCTAGCTCCCCCTTCACCATATAATTTCAAGCTCCCTCTTCAACAAATAATTTCAAGCTCCCCCTTCAACAAATAATACCAAACATCAAAACTGTCAAAATCTTTTCTTTCTCCCCCTTTGTAATCACCAAAAGTGGAGTAATGAAGTCACAAATATATTCCATGCAAAAGTAAATCATTAGTAGATGTAGCGTGCAATTTGCATGAGTAGTCTAAATAATAGGCGGTTCAAATTCATATAGTTTCATACCAAGACTTCTCCACCTTTGTGTAAGTGAAAAGATATAGACAATAAAGTGCAAGTGGAGATTCAAGTTCAGATATTCAACCAAATCAATCCACATTTTCCACTTTTCATGAAAATCACTAGGATTGATTTTTCCCACCTCATCAAAGATGAGTTCAAGTTACCGAACCCCGAAACATGGCCTAAAAGGACTTTTAAATGCGGGGTGGCATTGCTTGACGAGTTATATACACCAACGCTAATGATTACCCATGTAGCACAAGTTGGATACTCGTGGGTTGTGTTTTAGCCATGAAGTGTATCCATTTTTCATACGGAGCAAATATATATTTTTTTTATTCTTTTGTGCTCAATTTTAATTCATGGCTAAACACATCATATCCCTTAGAAATTTCAGAAATTAATCATTCCTACATTCACTTTCCATTATTCTTCAAAAGAATCTCCAAAAGCACTAAAAAGTCAAATATCGTGAAAGTGCAAATGTAGGTGTAGAAGTCAAGTTTGAAACTTATGAGACATGTCATGGCTACTAAAAAGAATAACATCATGTTCATGTAGCTACAACAATAATGAATTGACTTCTTCAAGGGATAGAATCGATCATTCATACAATACCACTTAAGAGATTCATAAGCGGAGACAATAAGCACAAATTTTTTTATTTTTCAATTTTTTTTATTTCTTTTCAGAAATCAAAACATTAAAAATCATCCATGCAAGCACACAAAACAAAATAAAAACAAGCACACTCGAAATCTATGAAGGTATGCAATGAAATGCAAAGAGGGATAAAAATTATACCTTCTCGTCGCTTTTTGATGAAGGAGCTAAAAGAATGAAACATTGAATTTTAACGCTCCTCGCCAAAACTCCATCACACCTACATGAAAGGTGTTAAGTGTGACCTTGGAATCCAACAAGGTCCACTAGTGTTAGCCAATATTGTTTTAGGAACCCACACTTGTTTAAACTTGATTTTAGTGTTCCTAAATTTACAATAGTATGAAGTATGGCCTACACTATCACAAGTAAAGCACTTTGCATATAAGTTCTTCGCAATAGACGGTGCATTGTGGAATTTCTTGAATTTTTGTTTTTCAACGTTTTTCAGACCAAAACCAAGTCCTCTTCTATTATTGCCATATAATTGATTCTCTAGAATAGTGTCCAATGATTGTTTTCCCGTAGAGAATTTCTTAATGGCCAATTCAAGATTAGAGACTTTGGTTTTCAACAATTTATTTTCTTCCACAAGCAATGTGCATCTACTTATAAAAGCTCTCTTGTTTTCCTCTTCCTTCTTTTCAAATTCAACCATTTTTCTTTTAAAATCATTATCCAACATGCAGAATTTATCATTAAGCTCTCTAATAACATAGTCTTTTTCAGTTTCGAGCTTAATCAAATCGAGTTTAAGCATGCTAATATTATTCATCAAGGAAGGGCAAGAGAGACAAGGTGCTTCATCATTAAAACTGGATTTTTCCTTTTTCAGAATATCAATAGTAAAGTCACGTGCAACAATATCACTTTTGAGTTTTTCAATCTCTTTAGACATTTCATATTCAGATTGTTGCATTTCAAAGTTCTCATTTTGATAATCATCTATAGTGGATTCAAGCTCTACTATTTTATCTTGCATTTCTTTACAAAGAGTAAGGAGTTCAGTTTTACTACCAGAAGTTACCTCATTGTGTATTCCCATCAATGCCATGCATGAATGGGCTTCGTGTTCCTCCTCCTCGCTCTCAGCTTCGCTATCCATGTCCCAAGTAAGCACCTTGGATTTTCCCTTTTCTTTAGCTACCTGAGCTGTCTCATGTGGGCAATCCCTCATTCGATGTCCTCTTTTCTTGCATTTAAAACAAGTCATTCTATTAGTAGTATTCTGATCATAATTTTGCTTAGAAGACTGAAAAAAGTTAGAGCGATTAAACCTGGGTGCCATTTCTGCTCTTCCTTGCTTGGTCTGGACAAACTTTCTGAAATTTCTGACCATTAGCGCTATGTCATCATCTTCTTCTTCACTTTCGTCAGCTTTCAGAGCAAGTGGCTTGGTAGCTTTCTCCTTTTCCTCAGGTTTCTCCCTTTCATCAATATTTTGCAATTCAAGCTCGTGGGACATTAAATTACCTATTAAGTCCTCCACCCTCATCTGTGAAAAATCTTTCGTTTCTTGGATGGCAGTGACTTTAGGCCTGAAAGAGCTTGGCAGAGCTCTTAATATCTTCCTCACCTGCTCAAGGCTAGAATATGGCTTACCGAGCGAACTAGACTTGTAGACAATGTTGGTGAACCTCGCAAACATTTCTGATATCGTCTCTGATGGTAGCATGCGAAATCCCTCGTATTCCGTGCTGAGAAGTGCTAGTCTAGACTCCTTCACCTGTGACGTTCCCTCGTGCGTCACCTCCAAAGTATGCCATATTTCCTGCGCAGTTAGACAATGTGAGATACGATTGAATTCAGATTTATCTAATGCACAAATAAGAGCATTCATAGCTTTAGCATTAAGAGAATAAAGCTTCCAATCATTATCATCCCACTTATCATCAGGTTTAGGCATTTTAGTATTTTCAATTTTAATAACAGGTGATTTATAGCCTTTTTCAACAATTTGCCAAGCTTTATAATCAATAGAAATCAAGTAGATTCTCATACGATTTTTCCAATAAGCATAGTCTACTCCATTAAATCTAGGTGGACGTGAAATAGACTGACCCTCAGCAAAAGCACTATCAATGTGGTCCATGGTCAAACTAGGCTAGATCCTAAAACCTGCTCTGATACCACTTGTTGGATCTGGATCCTAGCCTAGAGGGGGGGTGAATAGGCTAATAAAAAATTCTCGTGCAACCCACGAGAAATCACACGCAGTTAAAAGCACAACCAGCGTAATTAATAGCAGACACAGAGTACACAGCAGATTTACCCTGGTTCGGTCGTCCCAACGACCTACTCCAGCCCCCAAAGCTAATACTAGATTGAATAGTGCAATAGGTACAAAGTCACAAGTCAGAGCACGCTCAGAGCACCCTCTACGCCTCTACACTCTCCGGACTCTCAGTACCCCACACACAGTGTTTCCTCTCACTATCAATCCTAGCAAAGCTTTCTACCAGCTAGTCCCAAACTAGCTGGGTCCCACTTGTCTAGTCCCAACTAGACAAGTCCCACAATAGTCCACAAAAATAGGTAATGGTTTCCCCTACAGAGAACGTTACACTAAGACACAAATAAAGGAGTTTAAGGGTTTAGAAATGCTCAGTTTGTGTCCGTGTAGGCGTCTCTGTATAATCAGCATATCGTCAGCTCCAATTTGACGCAAACGGTGTGTCAATCCGACTCCTGGATGTCAAGTTATGCACTGGTCTGTGCACAAAGCAATTCAGTTCAAATCCTTATAATTGGGCGGTCTGTGCGCTCAGCAACTCCTTAAATAATCTGCGGTCGGTGTGCAAAGCAGAACAGTTCAACTCCAATAAGTAAGCCGTCTATACGCACAGCAACTTCCTTTAAATTCCTTGCCACGTCAGCAACGTAAAACTTCGCTTGGGCTCAAACACCTCCGATCTCGTGCGAGATCACAGCCGTTGATCCCTTTTTGCTTTCGCCCAGATCTATCCACGTCAGCACGAATTTTTCGTTCGCTCGCCTTCTCTTCTTTCGTCTAGGGCATGTAGGGTCTCTCTCGATGGCAACAGCGAACGGCGAAAGATCTCTGCGACGACTTCGTGCGGCAGGTAATCTCGGCGAGGGTGACAGTAAGGACAGCAGCGATCTCTGATAGTAGGGCGATGGCAATGGCGTCTTCACAGCGACCCAGCCCTTTCTCCGGTGACGTACTTCCAATGGCAACGGCGGCGACAAGTCTACAGCGACGGCGGGATTCGTTCGACTACGGCGGATGACTCTCTGGCGATGTGCACTCAACGGCGGAGAGCTCTTCGAGCGTCGACTCCTTCGACAGCTTCTTCCCCGCAGTGACTGCTGCTCAACGGCGAGTGGCGGCGGTTTTTAACGTCGAACGAGAGCAACAACAGCGGCGTTCTCTGACTTGATCAGCGGTGCTCCTTCGACAGCAACAACACCCGCGAAGCTTCGACTATGGACGTTGACTTTACGGCGACGTTGGGGCAGCAGGCGTCCTCTTCGAACGACAAGTTCTCCGTGGACGACGACGGCGATGTGTCGACTGCAGCAGCGACGTTGTTGGGCACTGGCTTTGAGCAGCGACGGCGACACTATGGCGACTTCTTCACGACGTCGTGCAGCGAGATCTCCTCACGGTGGTGAGGGCTTTGGCAGCACGGTTCGACGGCGGCTTCAACTTCTTCTCCGAGCGACGATGGTCGGGAGATTTTCTCCACGTGGACGTTGGCAGCTTTGTTGGCACGGGGAGAAGTCGGAGGTGTTGATAAAAGAAAGAGGATGAAGCCCTTTTTCTTTTAAACAAAAAAATATCGTACCGCTCCTCAATGTTTTTATGCCGCACCAATAATTTTTTCAACCCCATGCTCTCTTTGCATTAGGATGATGCGTTTATATAAGATGTCCCTAGGGTTTTGTTTGTGCGTCTAGGGATATTCTAGGGATGAGAGAGAATCTCTACAATCTAGGAGATTAGGTATTGGTAGAAGTTTGTATTTGACTAGGATTGGAGAGATTGGCTTTGACTTGATCTCTTCTCCATTTGAAATACAAATTCGGCTAGGAGAATCAAATGTGATATCTCTAAAAGATTTGATATGAGATTTCATCCCTCATTGGACCAAGTCCAAATTTCTTTGATTTGAATTGGTCACACCTTATCACTTCATCTTGACCAAGTCTAACTTCTTTGTGCACAACCACTTCATCTCTCCCAATGTGCTATACGAATAGCAAATCCGCCAAATATCGAAAGTATATCATTTTGCCAAGCCTAAAACATACTGAGCACACACATTAGATATACCGACACATTTGTCATCATCAAACTAAGATCCTAGATCGTTGCTTCCAACACTAACGATAAGGGCCTGGACCATACCCCAACTGTGGGGTGAATATAGCACACGACGCAGTGGACACTGGCACTGTACGCCGGACCTCTCAGCTCCCCCGTCCCTGGCAGGAGTGAGGCGCTCCACATAATAACACAACCTCCGTATGTTTCCTCCACTCCCGGTAAAGGCGAGTGGGTGTAAGTATCGCATATCACTAATCACTTTTCCCAACTTCTCAGTCCAGCCCCTTAAAGTTAAGTTATACCCAAACTTCCCTCATCCCAATACTAGGATGTTCACCCGCCTTAGAGCAGATCGAGACATCCCAGTTAATATGTCATGTGTCATCATATTCAATGGCCATACACAAGTTTACAAAAGTATTACATGGCACAACATTTTTAATGGCCAATTTCCAGGTTTCTCCAACTTCAAATTCATTTGGGCATTTTATCGAACATATGGCGTTCGTCATATGAATGAGAAGTGTCACACAATCAAATTTTAGTAACAAATGAGATAACCAAACTTACATACATGCATCAACATCATACATGCATTTTGGGGTGAAAATTTACATTAACACATAAATCCAACTTCATCCAAAACATTCAAACATGCTGAAATTTGCAGAAATAGCTATAAAGTCAGCATTTTTCATCAATTCTTCATATGAATTGGACAAAACTTACTTAATGAAAGTTGGAGATATACTAGTCCTGGATTTACAGTTAAAATTTCAGATAAAAATATGCAATATATGATTTATAGTGAATTATTTAGTCAAGTGTGTCAAATCTATTCTGCAGACAGATTTCTGCACCTGTCTTCAAAGCCAATTTTAAGCCTTTTGAAGCCAGAATTACGACATATGAGCACTCTGATGAACATCTAGAAAAACTTCTTAAGTTTCCAACAAGACCAAAATCAACAAAATCCATCAAGTGTGCAGGTCGTAGTGCTAGTTTTGCTGAACTGTGTACAGCTTGACAGAATTTCAGACATCTTGCAAAGAATGAATTCTTTCTCCTACTTATTGAACTCAGTATATGGAAACATTTATATAAATTTGGGGTAGGACTTCAATATCTGCAGCTACATATTTTTTTCAGATGTTGATTCCAACTACAGAAATCAGAATACATGCAAAAACATTCAGCTAGTTTTCAGGACGTCAGGGAGTGGGGTTTTGCTAAGGAAAACAAAGAAAGATTGAATCTTTTTAATATTTTGCACACATGTAACAAGAATTCCAGAGCATGAGACATATAATTAACATCATAACACCCACATAAACCCTAAATAAAATTCCTTAACCATGGTTAGGATCCTACCTCAAGCAAGACTCTTTCTTTCTCCTTTCTCTTTCTCTTCTTTCCCTTTTCTTTTTCCTTGAAAGCTAGGGTTTCTTCTTGAAAGCTAGGGGTTTTTTTTTGTTGGGTGTTAATGGACTGAAAATGGGGAAGTGGGGTTTCGGCCAAGGCTAGGAGGGTGAGGGAGAGAGATAGGTTTGAAAAAGAAAGAAAAAGGGAAGAATAAAGAAGAGTTTAGAAAGCCCTAAAAGTATCTATGTCTAGAACCTACTATAGGATAAGCATGACTATGTTAAAATGACCTTAATACTCCTCCAAAATTATCCCTCAAGTTACAAGTATTTACAAGTTTTCCATTACTGTATATACACACAACTTAAGTGTGTACGCACAACAGCTTTTGACCAAAAGACCGTTTTGCCCCTGGCCTTTCTAAAAATTTACGAGTGTGCCACTAAACCCAATCCCTTTTCACACTAGCCCCTCACACACTAACCCACTCTTTCTAAATTTACAAGTTCGCCATTTCTTTACACACCTACTTTTACTCTACACACACACTTCTACCCGTGTAGTCAAATGACCAAAATGCCCCTATATTTTTCACAAATTTACATGACTGCCACGAGTTACATTCACGTCATATTCCTCTCATTAACTCATTATACTCTCTCTACTCGCGTGTAGAGGCTAACGTATTGGTCGCCGTATAGAGCTATACAGGCCATGACATCCTACCCTTCTTAAGCTAAAGTTCGTCCTCGAACTTTCCAAGGCCAAGAAGAAATTATTTCTAAATTTCAAGAGCTCCTCTATATAATATCCTACTTCGTAGATCCCACCAAATTTGCACCTAAGATTATCAAAAGAGACATTAATGTAGGAATAAGATACTTACATAAACAGGTGAGGATATCTGTCTCTCATCTCGGCCTCACGCTCCCAGGTGGACTCACCAGGGGATTCTTGCTGCCACATAACCCTTACCAAATTAATGGCCTTCTTCTTCAGTATCTTCTGCCTTCGATCCAGGATGGTCACTGGTTGTTGTTTGTATGTCAGGTCTGGACGCACTTCAATCTCTGAGAAGTCCACGAGGTGACTAGGGTCTCCCACATATTTTCGAAGCTGAGATACATGAAACACATCTTGGACGCCCTCAAGGGAGGGTGGCAAGGCAAGGCGATAGGCAACCTCACCAACACTAGCCAAGATCTCGAATGGACCAATGAACCTCGGGCTCAACTTCCCTCGTCGACCAAACCAAATCGTGCAACGTGTCGGGGAGATCTTCAAGAACACATAATCACCTGGCTGAAACTCTAATGGACGCCTCTTAGTATCTGCCCAATGCTTATAGCGATCCTGAGCAATACGAAGATTCTCCTTGACTATCCGTACCACATCGATCGCTTCCACCACCAAATCAAGTCCTAAGATTTCACGATCCCCAACATCGTCCCAGTTTAGAGGCGATCTGCACTTCCTTCCATACAGAGCAGCAAATGGTGCCATTCTAATGCTGGCCTGATAACTATTGTTGTAGGCAAACTCCACCAAGTGCAAATGATCTTCCCATGATCCCTTAATGTCAAGCATGCAAGCTCTCAACATGTCCTCATGAATCTGAATAACTCGCTCGGACTGCCCATCCGTCTGAGGATGATATGCAGTGCTAAACTTGAGATGAGTCCCCAAACTAGACTGCAAACTTCTCCAAAAATGTGAGGTGAATCTGGTGTCCCGATCAGAGATTATACAAACAGGAACTCCATGAAGCCTCACGATCTCCTCCATGTATTTACGAGCTAAATGCTCGGTAGACTATCCAACCCGGAAGGGAATGAAATGTGCAGACTTGGTCAAGCGATCAACGACTACCCAAATTGCGGCATTTCCCTTGGGTGTGCGAGGTAGCCCGGTTACAAAATCCATCGTCACATGTTACCATTTCCATTCAGGAATGGGAAGAGGCTGCAACAGACCTGCAACTCTTTGGTGTTCGGCCTTCACCTGCTGACAGACCAAACATGAGGCCACACTTCTGGATATACTACGCTTAATCCCATGCCACCAATAATGTTTTCGCAAGTCGTGATACATCTTTGTCCCACCTGGATGAATGGAATTAGGGGAGCTATGGGCCTCCTTAAGCAATTCCTCTCGGATAGCACCAGCCGGCATACATAGCCGAGTCCCAAATCTAAGAGAGCCATCTTCGTGAATGTGAAAATCGGTTCGAAGTCCGGCCTCTACCTGTTCTCGTATCCTCTTTAGCTTTTCATCTCCTGACTGTGCAGCCTTGATCCGGTCCACCAGATCGGACTGGACTTGCAAACCCAACATGGTTGCTTTAACACCTGGAAGAACAACCTCTATCTCCATTTGTCGCAGGGCCCACTGAAGCTGAGGCTGAGAGGTCAATATCATCACAGCCAGATATCTACTGAGTGCATCAGGGACCACGTTTACTTCCCAGGATGATACTGGAGATCGATGTCATATTCTGCCATCAGCTCGAGCCACCGATGTTGTCTCATATTGAGCTCCTTCTGGGTGAACACATACTTCAAACTCTTGTGGTCGGTGTACACCTTGACATGCTCCCCTAACCAATAGTGCCTCCACAGCTTTAGGGCAAAAATCACGGCTGCCAGCTCCAAGTCATGTGTAGGGTAGTTTAGCTCATGCACCCTCAGAAGTCTAGAGGCATAAGCTACCACACGTCCATGCTGATGTAGAACACATCCAAGCCCTTTACCAGATGCATCACAGAAAATCTCAAATCCTCCAGAACGGTCTGGAATCGTCAGAACTGGCGCAGTAGTCAACCTTCTCTTCAACTCTTCAAATGCATGCTGACACTCCTCAGACCAGATATAAGCAACATCCTTCTTAGTCAGGTGAGTAAGTGGTGCCGCAATCTTCGAGAAATCTTTGATGAACTTCCTGTAATAACCAGCCAACCCCAAGAAACTCCTAATCTCTGAAACCGACCTGGGAACAGGCCACTTTTCCACTGCAGCCACCTTTTCTGGATCAACTGATATGCCTTCTCCTGAAACTATGTGCCCAAGAAAAGCCACTTTAGATATCAAAAACTGTCACTTACTATATTTAGCATATAACTGATGCTGCCTCAAAGTCTCCAGAAAAATCCTCAAATGCTCTGCATGCTCTTCCTCATCTTTGGAATATATCAGAATATCATCAATGAAGACTACCACGAACTTGTCCAAATAGTCAAAGAATACCTGATTCATTAATCTCATGAAGGTAGCTGGAGCATTAGTCATACCAAAGGGCATCACCAGGAACTCATAATGTCCATAACGGGTTCGAAAAGCTGTCTTTGGAACATCAGACCCTCGAACCTTAATCTGGTGATAACTGCTCCGTAAGTCTAACTTTGAGTAGACTCGGGATCCTCCAAGCTGATCAAAGAGATCATCGATGCGAGGAAGTGGATACTTGTCCTTTATTGTCACTTTGTTCAACTCCCTATAATCAATACACATCCTCCGGGATCCATCTTTCTTATTTACCAAAAGTACTGGTGCTCCCCAGGGTGACACGCTTGGCTGTATCAGCCCTCGCTCTGACAAGTCCTTTAACTGGTTACGAAGCTCAGCCAGCTCAGGTGGTGCCATACGATAAGGGGCCTTCGCAATGGGTTGCATGCCTGGTATCAAATCAATGGTGAAATCCAATGATCGATCAGGAGGAAGTCCATAAATGTCATCGGGGAAGACATCAGGAAAGTCTCGCACAACACTGTGTAAAAGTAGCTCCGCCTCCATGGCCATTGCCAACACTTCTACTTCTACTGGGGTTGCTTTGAATCTTACAGGTTCTAATGTGCAATTACCACTCCTGAACTCAAACTCTGGATGATCATGAATCTTGAAGACTACCCTCCTTAATTTGCAATCAATAGTGGCACAAAACATCACCAACCAATCCATCCCAAACCCCGCTTTATAGGTGGGCATATCAATCACGAGGAAGTCAGCATATAACTCTCGACCACAAATTTCCACTGGACAACTATGGAGCCCTGAAGTACTCCTGATCACACCATTCCCTGTGTGAATATTCCAACTAACAGTGAAGGAGTCTACCGGTATCGAATTTTTGTCAACAAATTCTCGGGACAGAAAATAGTGTGAAGCCCCAGAATCAAAAAGTGCTAAGGCAGGAAAAGATGCTACTTTAACCATACCTAGAAGCCAACAAGAAATCAAACCAACGCCTATCATAACTGAGCAACATGAGATATATTATAAAGTAAAGAGAGGGCTAGAACCATACCAGTGATAACCTGGCCTGAGTTTTCTGCCTCTACTGCCGTCATCGTGAAAGCCTGGGGCTTCGGAGCAGAATTTGTCTTCTTGTAGGCGTGCCGTCGAGGAGGCAAGGAAGGTCCTATGGGGGCTAGTGTGCCTGGCCCAGCTGGTGCCGGAAGTGATGGCCGCTGCGGACCAGGTGGACGAGCTCGCGGCTGCATCGGTCTAGCAGCCACGGGTGCTACCGGGGTCGGGTAGGCACCCTGCTGCGGGCAGTATCTGCTAATGTGTCCTCGACCACCACAAGTGAAGCACTGCCTAGCCCAAGACCTACACTCCTTCTGCTCGTGACCAGTCTTGCCACAGAATTGGCATGTCGGACGTCTCTGTGTCACTACAGGGGCTCCTGGTCTCTTGAACTGGGCCGTCTATACTGGACGAGATAATGCCTTCTATAATCCTGATGGTCGTCTATCACCTGTAGGCATCTTTCCTATGCTCCGCAAATGGATCTCATATAGTCTTACCGCCTCAAGCACATCATCATGTGTGGCGAGTTTCTGGGTAGACATCGCCGCTCTATACTCCGGATCCAGCCCCATACGGAAACGTCGAGCTCGGATGGCATCGGTCGAAACAAGCTCCGGGGCAAACTTGCTCAGCAAAGAAAAATCAGCATCATACTCATCCACGCTCCGTCGGCCCTGAGTCAACTGCTCAAAACGTTGCCTGAGCTCATCCTTTGCGGTCTCTGGAAGAAACTTGGACTCAAAACGCTCCTTAAAGGTCTTCCAAGTGATAGGTCCTGTCAGGTGCCGCTCCTGGGCATCCCACCAATCTCGGGCCTGATGTGTCAGCTGTCTATTTGCTGCATCCACCCAACTCTCCAACAGAAATCCGACAGCTGTAAGATCATCCTCCGTGCGTCGTAACCACTCATCAACCTCCAGAGCTGTCTCCTTGCCAGAAAAATTTCTCGGCTTCATTGCCCTGAACTGCTTGAAGCCTGGGGTCTTCTGACTCTGCATCTTGGCGAGCATCTCAGCCTGTTGACCCAGACTCGTCTGGAAACCAAGCAAAATCTTCTCCATCAAAGAGGGCTCAGCGTGCTCCATCTCTGATGAAGATATCCCGTTTCCACTGTCCATTCTGCCGAGAAAGAAGACAGCACAAGTGGAATTAGTACCATATGTGACGGCATTAAAGTGTGTTGGATGTGTCATCCTTTTGCATATCGCAGTGTGAGCGGACCTGCATGGGCCGCCACTAAACCTGTCACGCCCCATTCTCACATATACCTATACGACGTCCCATAGCGGGAAAAAGAGAGGATGGAGCCTGACAAGCCGCGGTATACACCAAGCGTGTAAAGTAAACACACAATAAGTAGGCCACTGCGTAGCTGGGATCATACATCACAGATATATAAAAGAAAGAAGCAACACACATAGCCATCACAAAGAGTACATATCCACAAAACCACATAACTAAGGAACGTACCACACACCAGCGTTAAGTACAAGTGAACTGTATCTAGTACATACATGAGAAGTGCTACAAGCCACCAACATATAACATAACTACAACAGACAACTCATTCCCCACTCAACCCAACTCACACTACAAGACACATCCCAAAAGAGTGGTATACCCAAACTCAAACCCACATCTAAGGAATCTCCTGTGGGAGACTCGGCTCTGGTGACCTCTGCTCAAGACCTGAAAAGTAAAATGAGCACGTCAAACGTGCCCAGTAGGAAACTAACTAGGGCAGGGAAAATCATTTAGGGTTATGAGTGTAACGGCAATAAGGGTACAAGCAACCAAGGTAAAAGTACAACACACAAGTGTGCAACAACAACAACACATATATGGTTCATTAGTTAGTTGATGTTAGTGATATATTTGGAAGCATGGGTATCACCTAACGATAAGGGCCTGGACCTTACCCCAAATGTGGGGTGAATATAGCACACGACGCAGTGGACACGGACACTGTACGCCGGGCCTCTCAGCTCCCCCGTCCCTGGCAGGAGTGAGAAGCTCCACATAATAACACAACCTCCGTATGTCCCCTCCACTCCCGGTAAAGGCGAGTGGGTGTAAGTATCGCATATCACTTATCACTTTTCCCAACTTCTCAGTCCAGCCCCTTAAAGTTAAGTTATACCCAAACTTCCCACATCCCAATACTAGGATGTTCACCCGCCTTAGAGCAGATCGAGACATCCAGTTAATATGTCATGTGTCATCATATTCAATGGCCATACACAAGTTTACAAAAGTATTACATGGCACAACATTTTTAATGGCCAATTTCCAGGTTTCTCCAACTTCAAATTCATTTGGGCATTTTATCGAACATATGGCGTTCGTCATATGAATGAGAAGTGTCACACAATCAAATTTTAGTAACAAATGAGATAACCAAACTTACATACATGCATCAACATCATACATGCATTTTGGGGTGAAAATTTACATTAACACATAAATCCAACTTCATCCAAAACATTCAAACATGCTGAAATTTGCAGAAATAGCTATAAAGTCAGCATTTTTCATCAATTCCTCATATGAATTTGACAAAACTTACTGAATGAAAGTTGGAGATATACTAGTCCTGGATTCACAGTTAAAATTGCAGATAAACATATGCAGTATATGATTTATAGTGAATTATTTAGTCAAGTGTGTCAAATATATTCTACAGACAGATTTCTGCACCTGTCTTTAAAGCCAATTTTAAGCCTTTTGGGGCCAGAATTACGACATATGAGCACTCTTCTGAACATCTATAAAAACTTCTTAAGTTTCCAACAAGACCAAAATCAAGAAAATCCATCAAGTGTGCAGGTCGTAGTGCTCGTTTTGCTGAACTGTGTACAGCTTGACAGAATTTCAGACATCTTGCAAATAATGAATTCTTTCGCCCACTTATTGAACTCAATATATGGAAAATTTTATATGAATTTGGGGTAGGACTTCAATATCTGCAGCTAAATATTTTTTTCAGATGTTGATTCCAACTACAGAAATCAGAATACATGCAAAAACATTCAGCTAGTTTTCAGGACTTCAGGGAGTGGGGTTTTGCTAAGGAAAACAAAGAAAGATTGAATCTTTTTAATATTTTGCACACATGTAACAAGAATTCCAGAGCATGAGACATATAATTAACATCATAACACCCACAAAAACCCTAAATAAAATTCATTAACCATGGTTAGGATCCTACCTCAAACAAGACTCTTTCTTTCTCCTTTCTCTTTCTCTTCTTTCCCTTTTCTTTTTCCTTGAAAGCTAGGGTTTCTTCTTGAAAGCTAGGGTTTTTTTTGTTGGGTGTTAATGGACTGAAAATGGGGAAGGGGGGTTTCGGCCAAGGCTAGGAGGGTGAGGGAGAGAGATAGGTTTGAAAAAGAAAGACAAAGGGAAGAAGAAAGAAGAGTTTAGAAAGCCCTAAAAGTATATATGTCTAGAACCTACTATAGGATAAGCATGACTATGTTAAAATGACCTTAATACCCCTCCAAAATTATCCCTCAAGTTACAAGTATTTACAAGTTTGCCATTACTGTATATACACACAACTTAAGTGTGTACACACAACAGCTTTTGACCAAAAGACCGTATTGCCCCTTGCCTTTCTAAAAATTTACGAGTGTGCCACTAAACCCAATCCCTTTTCACACTAACCCACTCTTTCTAAATTTACAAGTTCGACATTTCTTTACACACCTACTTTTACTCTACACACACACTTCTACCCGTGTAGTCAAATGACCAAAATGCCCCTATATTTTTCACAAATTTACATGACTGCCACGAGTTACATTCACGCCATATCCCTCTCATTATCTCATTATACTCTCTCTACTCGCGTGTAGAGGCTAACGTATTGGTCGCCGTATAGAGCTATACAGGCCATGACAATAGTGCTGTATAAAGATAAAACTTTTTCGTTCTTAATAAATCAACACAAAACAAAGCCTTCAAATGTTGCCAAAGAAACCAAGTAGAGTGATCTACGCTTGGTTCTTAATCGACTCAATAAATCTTCAAATCAAATCAGGGATAAAAGTCTTCTGGTAGTCGACTCCCTATGAACAGTAGTCGACTTCCAGAGGGAAATTAAGAACAGCTCAGATAGGTAAACACTTAATGAAGATATATAAAATTTGCACAGAAGTATAAATACAAAACTGATATTTGCAGTATATTATGACAGAGTTACAAGAGTATTAAACAGAGAATAGTTACAAGTTAGATAAGAAATGCTTGCAAAGATAAACAGTCACAGATAAGCAAACGCAGACACAAGGATTTTTATCCTGGTTCCCCACAACTTGGGTACATCCAGTCCCCGACCAATCCGGTACGAGATTTTCACTATCTGCATTAGTAAATACAAGTACCTAACTCCACTTGTTAGGATTTCCAACAACCTAGTCTTGACCAGGATTTCAACCGCAACACCTAGACTTGTCTAGGGTTTCCAACAACAACACCCTTACAACAAAGGGTAACCACAAAATAAAATCGATATCCAATTCACCAGAATAGATTGGTGGAGATTGGATTTACACCCAAATTCTATAGCCAATAGTAATAGACAATTACGTGTACAGTGGCTTGATAGAATAGGATTCTAGATCACACAAAGATACCAATGAAATCTTTGTGATCTAGATCAAATGTTTTTCAAAAAATCCTTTAAATAAATATTCGAGAATAAATAATATGGATTTTGAAAAACATATAGCCAAATAAAATTATGATCTTCAGAAAATAATATCAAAAGGAATTGCAAGATCAAGAGAGAATGAGAGCTGAGAATTTGAGAGCGTTTTGCACAAGAGAATTTGATTTCAATAGTTGTTGTGATTTCTCAATGAAAATGGTCCTCTATTTATAGGAGAAATCTGAGAATTTGAATTTCAAATTCATTTGACGTTTGTCCCGAAAATCATGGGAAAAAATCAATTAAAGATATGTCAAAAATCAAGTCAAAACGTCAAACTTCGACAGCTGGTAGTCGACTCCCTAGGAGTGGTAGTCGACTTCCAGTGTGTTTCAGGAGAACTTGATCCTCAGCTGGTAGTCGACTCCCTACCTTAGGTAGTCGACTCCCAGAGGAGTTTCTTCTGAACCACAGCTAGTCAATCAAGTAGTTAACTCCAGGGTGTAGTGGAGTTTCACTACAGAAATATAAAACGACTAGAAAAAACCCTAAATATCTTTTAAGAAAATGATTAAAAGATATTTTAAAATGTTTTTGAAATCATTTGTGTGTGTGTGTTTGTCTATATGATTGGCTTTAACATAACCCTAAGAAAGACACACCACACTCACTATACACTAGGACACAACTTCGGAAGCTTGATCAACTGATGGAGGAGATGTGAGCTTTCACTTGAGCTTCTTGTTCCTTTTGAGCTTTGAGCTTCATCATTGATCTTAGCAACGTTCGTCCTTGTCTTTGAGCATAGATTACGCTTCTTGGAGTATGCATAAAGCTTTTCATTTGTTGCACAACCTGCACATTTAATCGTAGTGTAGTTAGTAAACTAAGCTTCGTTTAGTGTGCTCATCATCAAAATCACTTGGGGTGGAATTCAACTTCCATCACAAACTCTTTGCAGTTTTCTATCCCTTACATCAAATGCATATTCTCCATAATTGCTACCTATTACTTGACGAAGGTCTCACTCTGTGTGAGACCCTACAGCTTGACCCTACACAGGTGGGCTCGAAACCCCAGACGGTAGAGATAACAAGCAGCATGTGCTGTCCCTATTTCGTTATCATACTTATGTGGTTAACTCATTGACATGAGTATTGTCGGGACCATCCTGATTGTGTCCGTGATGAATACCGTAATTATAGTCTTTTCGTCAAAAATATGCCACTAAGTCAAGTCTAGGGCATAGTCAACTGTCAACCCTACCAGCTGGAACTTGGTTAGTCTCCATCGACTTTAGTCAAATAATGTTGGACTTCTTGCAACATACTCTGGCCAGAGTTTTATTAAAAGATCGAACTAACACCATAAAGTTAACTCCCATTGACCGGGAGAGACGAATCCTATCTTGGTCATTAATCTCCTCGCACGCTTCAAATGTCACCAACCAAAGATCTTTCAACGGGGCTTTTCCGAGGCTAGATCAGTGATCTAAGTGACACCGTTCACGCACAGGTTCGTACAATGAACTCAAGTTAAAAGACCAACTTACATATCATCACTAAGAGTTATCTTTGACAGATTGGTCAATCATAACCATATGATAACTCTAGTTAGGTCGTTCAGTGAACTCATTCTCCAATGAGCACATGTGTCTCGTCTTCGACTTTGCCAAGTCAAACGACCATGAGATCATTGTCACCACTGCATGGTGAAGACTAAGACACAATTGTCTATCCGATGTTTCGATATCCTTTTCTTGAAACATCTACGACCATGAACATTATAGACTTAAGCTACTATCGGTCAAACAGTTCTCTATGATCGAGATCCTCATTTCGATACTTGTTTAACCTCGCATTAAGTCTTAGGATTTTACCTAAGTTCTAATGTCGACTACATTATTATTAAACTTAGATAAATTCTTATTAAACAGCTTACTGTTATTTTGAACAAGATGTTTGTACACTAACACAGAGATAAATTGCCTCGAGTTTGAGGGCATACTTATCTCCCAACATCTCTCACTTGTACTCAGGTCCATTTATCCCGATATCTCATACCGTATTTACACATTAGTCTCTATAGACTTTATGTGACAAAGCCTTCGTGAGTGATTCTGCTAAACCGGCTACTGTATAGATGATGCGCCCAGAACTTACACCTAAAATATACCTGGCGGTGTCACAGTCGCCAGTCGTGGTATGGTTCCTAGGTGTCGACTCCGGGTTTTATCTGCAAGCAAACGGTGTCAAATTATAGTATAAAAAGTTGTCGAATCCCACAAGGAAATTGACAATGTATTGGAGTCTCAGGTTATTTCTAGATCTCAAAATGAGGTAGCAATCGATTTGGGGATTGTTTGTTTGATGTTGTTGTTGGTCCAATATAGAGAAATTAGGGCCTTAGGGATCACTGCTAGGATCGTCGGAGGTCAATGTTAGAATAAGATTCTTACGTTGCATTGGGTTATGGGGTTGATCTTTCAGCTCATACCACTCTCGTGGGTTAGAGCTTCGAGGTACTTCGGCAACTCTCATTGACGCAATGGCGTAGCCATCAATATAGTGATATAGTTCGTCAGTGGATCCCCTCAAGGCATGAGCCGGGCATGGTCACGAGCATTGGTTGGATCCACTAGCTTCCTGATTAAATCCCAGGGATACTTATTAAGCTAATCAATTCCACCGACTGTGGGCATGATCTCAGTACGAGTTCTCCTAAAGATTTGGGTGGATCGACCAAAGTACTCCCACTTTGCTCCCAACACAACCAAGAAATCCAGATCTATATCGCTTTCCTAAAGTCTTAGTGCTAACCCATCAGCCCTAGAGAAGATTACTCACACATAGCAATTATAACTAATAAAAATGCACTTTTTGCCATAGAAAACATCGTAGTAATTAAATCAAGCAAGAAATGAGGATCTTACGTACTGAAACCGAGAAAGAACGATACCCAATAGAAAATAAAAGAACTCCCATAGATTCCAAGGTGCAAGAGACAAGAAAGATTCGATCTTTTGCAATGACGGCTCAATCCAAAACCCTAGATCTAAAAACAACTAATTAATTCTCCCCTTTCTAAAAATTAATTCAAAAGCTCCACAAAACGTCAGCAAAAATGTCTTAAATACATAAAGGGTGGACCCCACAAAGAAATCTAAAAATCTGGAAGTGTGGGGCCCACATGTCGCCAACCGAGTCGACAGCTCGGTCGAGTAGGCGCTGCTCGGTCGAGCGGGCACCTTAGCTGCTCTTTGCTTAAAATAATGGATCCGAGCTACTCGGTCGAGTAGCTCGCCTACTCAGTCGAGTTGTTAGTAGTCGAAACTCCCCTTACAAATTGTCGCTCTGCCTACTCGGGTTGAGTAGGCTCTGATCGATCGAGTAGATCCTGCTCGGTCGAGTAGGATGCTGATGGGAGGGGGCTCGAAGACTGGATCGACTCGGGCCGAGTCGTCACTCTGCTCGGTCGAGTAGGATGCGCATAATCTTCTTGCTGGACTTGTATGTCAGCTCGATCGAGTAGCTGGTGCTACTTGGGTCGAGTCGCTTGGGAAAGATGCATATGCCTGGGCTTTGACTCCTTTCTCTCGCTCGCTTCCCCTCTTCTCCTCCCATATGCTTCCGAACCTCGACAAACTCCTGTAGAGCCTCTCCAACGGCATCACTGATGTGCTGGATGTGTCCATGTTGCAAAATGGCTCCGAATCGCTCCAAAATCCCTGAAAATCCACAAACCTCTACGAAACTTGAAAATAGCGTTAGAAGCGCAGTATCGTATGAAAATGCGGGATTTGGATGCGGATATGACTTGAAATGCAATGGAATGATGCTATGAAAAGATAGAAAAATATGGACACATCAAAATCCCCCAAGCTTACCTCTTACTCGTCCTCGAGGAAGACGAATACTAGGCTTACCGAGCAATAATAAAAGAAAATAAAAGAGATAAGAGATGGAGAGGGGTGCTAAAATGTTCAATCAGATCTCAAGCCCAAGCGGCATATCACAATGCTTCGAATAATAGAACACATACTAATAGTATTTTCAAGTCATACTAATCATATGGATAGCATGCAATAAAGGCAAAAGTAAGGATCCTCTAAAATCATCCCATCAACTCATATCAATTTCATGCAATCTATAGAGTCTAGTATAAAAAGAGTTGGCAATGCACTTTTCAATCAATAGATATAAGTGAAGCACAGCGAGATCACACCAACATGCAATAAAGAATGAAAAGAGATCATGACATTCAAATATTCATTTCAAATCATGAAAAATCACCAAAGCTAAAATATTTATTAAAATTTAAGCATTATCGAATCTTCCCATTGTGCACCATCCCCACTCTAATGTCATACTCACTCGTATAATCAAGTGGTTCACCCCCCAAGCTTAGCTTTAGGCGTCGCAACTAGGAATAGGATATGGAATTTTTGTCTTTTCCCAAGTATTTGTAGTAGCTTCTAATAAAGAGATATGAAATATTTTTCTGTTCTTCCTTTCTTTTCTTTTTCTCATTATATATATATATATATATATATATATATATATATATATATATATATATATGAAAAAATGGGGCCCGTTAATCTCGGAGGGGGAAAACACGGCGATCGGGGGGATGGCGGCGAGGCTAGCTCTTCTTCTGTTCTTTCAGACGGTGGGGATGGACAAAAGGCAACTGGCGGTGGGAAGGCTATTCGGCATGATGGTGGGAAGACGGGAGATGTTCCTGGCGATCGTAAGGGCGCTCGTGATCAAGGCGTTGGCACCAGGGACAAGGCTATTCAGCATGAAGGTCATCGATCTGATATGGTAGGGGCTGGACTTCGAAACTCCCCACTGGCTAATTCCACGGGAGATGACGGCTGGGAAATTCTGAATTGTAGGAAGACTAATGGAGGGATCGTGTCGAGATTGGGGGGCATCGGGAAGACTTTACGGCCTGGCACTTTCAGGTCGTCTGTAGGCCGACCACCTGCTCACCAAGGTAGCAATCAATTGAGGAGAGTTGACAAGTCCACCGCACATAAGGTGTTCGATGGAAAGCCCAAAAGAACCAACGTAGATATCAAGATTGATTCTACGGGATTGAAGCAGTCTTGGGCTGATGTGTGCTCCAACATAAGACGTTATGACTTGGATGTGGGTATGTCATATGTCCCACCCCACACCATTGAAGATGGGTCCGTCATGGCGATGGTTGCGAAATCTGCTTTGGCCCGTGGAGCTGAACAGTGGAAATTTACCTTAGTTGGGTATGTGATTGGAGATGTTCCTTTCTATGGACAGATCTGTGCTTGGGTTGATCGACTGTGGAATGTGAAGAAGGGGGTGAAGATCTATAGTAGGGAAAATGGGTTTTTCTGCTTCAAATTTGAAGATGAATGTGAATGTGAGAGGCTTTTACACGGAGGTCCATGGATGTTTGATGGAAGACTTGTGGTCCTCCAGCGATGGAGTTCCGCAATGAAGCTTGAGAGGGATATTCTTTCTTCGGTACCAGTCTAGGTTCAGCTACATGGAGTTCCCTTAGGTATGTGGACACTAGAAATCTTAAACTGCATTGCTTCTGTCATTGGGAGACCTATTTGCCTGGATAAGCTTACGGCCAAGAAGGATCGGCTCTCATATGCGAGGTGCCTGGTGGAAGTGCATGCTATGAAGACAATCCCAACTGAAGTCTTGGTTGGCACGGAGGATGGCCCTTTGTTATTTGTAGGCGTAAAAGTGGAGGGGGAACCTCCGTGATGTTCCAAGTGCGTTTGCTTCGGACACTCCGACAAACAATGCCCTGCAGCGGGCGAGCCCCCTTCAATCCAACCCGAAGCTGGGGAAAAGGAGGCTTCAACTATGGGTTCTTTGGATGGTGTATCTGCATATGGGGGCTCCAATATTGATGATATCCCTATCGCTGTTCCATTGAATACTGAAGCTGATGCTGGAAAGCAAACGGGGGCTGAGGGCGTTCAGCAACAGGATGAGGCTGCCGCTAGAAAGCAAACGGGGGCTCAACCACAACCGTATGAAGCTGAAGTGCTGGTGGGACATGCGGGTGATAATTCAATCAGGCCAACAAACACTCAAGTACCTCTAGTGCCCTTGGCCTACCAGGGGAGTGCCTCAAACCCAAAGTAGAGTGCCGGGTGAAAGGTTCATGGTTCATCGTCTGGGAGGGTGCAGGATATTACGGATGAGGGGTCAGGAAATTCGGTGCATATTCAACGCGTGGGGGAAGGGAATAAATTGCATAATCCTGAACCTGGAATAGATCAACCCTTACTGAAGATCAGATCTCTACCATCTTTATTACATGACGACGCATGGCCTGATATTGATGAAATCCCTGATGTGATAGCTGCAGACAACCCTGATTGGGATAAAGAGATGGAGGAACAAATTCGGCAATTGGAGGCGGTCAACCCATTGAGGAGAAAGACGGAGGCAATACCCCTGTCGAGTTCCAGGAAGAGCACACGCCTACAGGAGTGTGGCCTAGTAAGAAAATCAACCGTTAATCAATGACTGTATTGTTTTGGAATACCAGGGGTCTTAACAATTTGGTGAGGAGGAGAGACTTGCGACACATCCTTAAGAAGCTCAAACCTTCAGCTATGATCCTAGTTGAAACCAAACTGAAGTCTTCCAATAAATCTGAGAAGCTGGTTCTTGCCAAGGGCTGGCTCTCTTATAATAATTTTGAATTGGCGAATGGTGGCCAAATTCTAATGGGGTTTGATCCATCAGTTTGGAGAGTTAACCCAATTTCCAGCTCACCCCGGCATATCCCTGTATCATGCAATAAGGTTGGGGGGTTCTCGTGCATCATAACAGGGATCTATGCCTATAACACTCTGGTGGAGAGGAGAGATGTGTGGAGAAGTCTGGGGGCAGATGCGAGCTCATTGAGTAATGTGCCATGGCTGGTAGGGGGACTTCAATTGTGTATTGTACACTAGTGATAAAATTGGGGGAAGGAAGCTGGAGGAAAGTGTGACCCGGGAATTCTATGACTGTGTATGTGGGTGCTCACTCTGGGAGCTGAAAAGTGCTGGGAATAAATTAAGTTGGTGTAACCATCGAGTTGGTGTCGATCGTATAGCCGAAAGGCTTGATAGGGTGTTTGGGAATGCGGAGTGGACTAGTAAACTGCCAGAGTCCTACCTTGAATATCTGGAAGCCTTAACTAGTGACCACTCTCCTATGGCGGTCCATCTACACAACCAGGTACAATCCGAGCCTAAACCGTTCAAATTTTTTAACTACTGGATCTCTTGCCTAGGTGATCACCCGCCCCGAACACACAAACCCGGGGCAAGAGACTCGCTAGTCTTACCGCAAGCGCACGGTGTAGCGGCGAGCGGGTATCGAACACGAGGAGGGCAAATGACGGTGTCTTCTTCAATTCACCTGGCTATAAGAACAGTCTAGAAATATTCGCAATAAAGCGGTCACAGTCGTTCAATCGTATAAAGAAAATATCAAATTAATAAAAATGCCTAGGGATAGGGATCCCCTCTACAAACCGTATCTCGTCATTGTGATTCATAGGCTTCACAATTACTAGACTAGAAACTCAGGTGAACTAGTTGCAACTAAATGTAGAACCAAGCTCACGCTCTCGCGCTATTGCCGGTCTATATCAGACCTAGGGTAGGGTCCAATCTCTTGCAAACCCTAACCTAGGCAAGCTAGCGTGAAGAACAACTTCATCGTCCAATCGTATCTCGAGCCCACTCTCGTGCAAACTCGAGCTACGACCTAGGTTGGGATAGTTCCTACCCATCCAATCTCTTGCAAACGGGTATTGGTATAGAATTGCAATCGAAAACCCTAGTTTCGGTCCAATCTCTTGCAAACCGATTCCAGAGAAATCCAATTGTAACCCAATTCGAATTTCTAGGACTTCCTATCGAGTTGTGATCCAATCTCTTGCAAATCCCAATCGGTATGAATCCCTAGCTATTCGTATTAAATCAATCCCAAACTAACCCTAATCAATTCTAGCAAGAATTTCACCAATTCATCACAAATTAGAAATAGGGTTCGTAGGGTTCATCCATATGCCCTAAGACGATAAAACTACTCGCAATTCATAATGCAAATCATTAGAAATTCAATAATAGAAACAATAGAATTCATTGCACTAGACAATATATCAATAAAAATGAGGTTTTTGATAGAAAGAGAGACAAACCAATGAAGTTTCAATAGCATCCAACAAAATAGAACTTTTTATCTCTCTCCCTAAAGCCAAATCTAATCTCCTAAAAAGTAATCAAAAAAGGCTGCAAAAAGTTCTGAAAAAGCTCTCTAAACTAGGTTAAAAACTGGGGTTAAATACCCCCCAAAATCGCCCAAAAAACTGTGACAAAATTGCCCATGCGCAGCCTGAAAATCGCAATTTACGCTACAGGCAGCGCGGCTCACTCGGCCGAGTGATAAATGTCATTCGGCTGAGTGACAAACCCTGACGGATTCCAGTAAGTCTGGACTTTTGGGGGTCGGCTCCTCAGGAGTCACTCGACCGAGTCAGAACTCGGGGCAGTACTGACAGATTACAGTAAGTTGGGAATTTTTGTTGCCGTCGTCTTGATGCCACTCGGGCGAGTGGTGTCTCCGTGGTCGGCCGAGTGGGATGGCGATGGTCGACCGAGTGCATGCTGATACTCAGTCTGTTGCGTGTCCGATCTAGCTGGCCGAGTGGGATGTCGATGGTCCGCCGAGTGACTCCTTCACTCGGCCGAGTGGCATGCTAAAAATGCCCAATCTTCGTATTTTTGCTTCCTCATCGCTCCTACGACATTCTTTCTTCTTCCACTCCTCTCCAATCACAGAATTCCCCTTAAAAGATTCACGGGTGACACTTCGGAGTGGGTGCATCTCAGAATCACTCCAAATCGCTCCAAATCTCCTGAAATTCGACAAAAACAAGAAATCGTGAAAAGCATTGCAATATTGTCAAATAATCATGAAAAACGCGATACGAGCGATCAAAATGGCATGCAAACATGCAGAAAAAGGTGTAAAGTATGGAGTGATCACCAGGTTACCATGATATTATCTCTTCATGTTGGGCGGGAACTAAGGAGGGGACTCCAATGTATCGGCTGGTCCAAAGGCTCAAGGACCTTAAAACTTCCCTGAGAGGCTGGGCAGGGAACCACCGTGCTGACAAGGTGGTGGATAAATGCAGGTCCAAACTTGAGGAGATCAGGCTCAACCCATGCATTCATGCGGATATCTCTCTCCAAGAGAACGAATCTCGCCTCATCAAAGAATTGGCTCATGCACTTAAATTGGAGGAGGACATGTTCAGGCAGAAAAGCAGACAGGAATGGATTACCCTTGGTGACAGGAATACAAGGTTCTTCTTTAATGCTATAAAAGCTAGGGCAAGCCCAACAATTTGAGACACTTAGTGAATGTTGACGGGTTACAAAACAGGCTTTACGATGAGCTGAAGGTGGATGCCCCTTTATTTTATAAGGATCTGTATAACCAGACCCACTATTTGGATCACTTTGCCAAGCTTGTCCCAAAGCGTATCTTGACCACCGAAGCTGCTTCTTGGCTTTCTAGAAGGGTTTCAAATGATGAGATAAAGGAGGCTGTTTTCCAGATTGGCCCTGATAAGGCTCCAGGTCCAGATGGATATAATGGATTCTTCTTCCAGCAAAATTAGGGGCTTATTAGTGATGATGTTACTACAGCTATTAATTCCTTCTTCAGGTCTGGCTCCCTCCTTAAGCAAGTTAACCACACCTTCCTCACTCTGATTCCGAAAAATGCTAATGCGACAAGCTTGGGCGACTATAGACCTATCTCCTGCTGCATTGTACTATATAAGTTTATTAGCAAAATTATCTGTAATAGGCTTAAGGTGGTGGTACATGACCTGATATCTCCTAATCAGGTCGCGTTTCTGAAGGACCGGCTGCTAGCTGATTGCACACTCATCGCCCATGAACAGATAAAAGATTTCAGTAACCCAATGGGGGGAAGGGCATGTTTGAAATTGGACTTAAGAAAGGCTTTCGACAGTGTGAACAGAGATTTTCTCTTATACTTCATGCAACAACTTGGGTTCCCATCCACTTTCATCTCCTAGATTAGAGAATGTATTTCAACTCACACATTCTCAGTTATGGTCAACGGGGCTCCATGCGCATACTTCGAAAGCAACAGAGGGCTTCATCAAGGTGATCCTCTGTCTCCGTACCTTTTCGTTATTATTATGGAATCATTATCTATTCTTGTAGAAAAAGCCATCATTTCCCGCAATATTCAGCCTATGAGGAGGACGGGGGCAATATCACACCTGTTGTTCGCTGACGATCTCCTTGTTTTTTGCCGAGCTAATAAAAATAGCTTTGTTGGCATCACGGCCTTACTTGCTGAGTTTGCCAACTATACTGGGCTCCAGGTAAACTGGGACAAGAGTGTGGGATTATTTAGTAAAGGAGCTAAACATAAAGATGATCTGGCAAATTATTTGGGAATCAAAATTGCCTCATCCATTACTACATATCGGGGATTGCCGCTTTCGTTGAAGTACCCGACGTCTCAAAATTACAAGAAGTTAGTGGACAAATGCAAAAAGAGGATGAGTGGCTGGTCATCTTCTGTTCTGTCTACCACTGGGAGAATTGAGCTTGTTAGATCTGTTATCTATGGCATGGTCGCTTTCTGGATGCAAGTGTATCACATCCCTATGAGTGTTTTGAGATCTATTACGACTGCCTGTAGGCGGTTCATTTTGGGGAGCTCAAAGTCTTGGGCATGTGATGATATTTGCAAACCTAAATTGGAAGGAGGCGTGGGACTCAGGAGATTGGAAGAGCTGAATGTAGCTGCGGGTTTGAGGCTGACATGGCGATACCTGGAGTCGAGTAGCTTGTGGGCGCGGCATATGCAGCAGAAGTATGGGGGAACTCAGGGATTCTTTGTGGCTACAGCTAATGTATATCAATCGAGCACTTGGAAGCGGCTTTTGAATTGCCGAAACATCTCCCAGCAATTGATAATGCGTACTGTTAGAGATGGAAACACAACCCTCTTCTGGCAAAATTCGTGGATCGATGGAGGGCCTCTCAAAGACCGGTTTCAGGTGTCGCAAGGTGATGAATTTCGGAAAGTATCGGATTACTGGGGGATCGGGGGTTGGAGTGATGATCCGGGTATTGCTCCAGTCCGCCACCGGATTCAACATATCACTCTAAAATCTGGAGTTGATGGCTGGAAGTGGATTCCAAGTGCAGCATTTACCTTTAAGGGGGCATGGGAGAAGGTGCATAAGAGAGGCCAAGCTTTCCACATGCACAGATTAATCTGGTTCCCGAATCACATCCCCAAAATTTCGCTTACTCTTTTAAGAGCATTGAGGGGTAAGCTGCTGACTAGAGATAAAATCAGCCTTTGGAGTCAACACACTAATTCCACTTGCGTTTTGTGCAATGATAATGAGCAGGAGAGTATTGATCACCTATTTTTTAAGTGCCAATATATTGGTTATATATTGAGTAGAGCCCTACTGAAGCTAAAATTGCCGACCCCCTTTTCCTACTTCTCTTTTGGAGGTGGGGAAAACCATTCTTGCAAATTTTGGTGTTAAGGGATGCTTGAGTTTGCTGGCTAGAACCTGCCTGGCTTCTATAGTCTGGCACATCTGGCGAGAAAGGAATAAAAGGATTTTTGACAATGAGAAGAGATGCAAGGCTATACTTTTTGAAGATATCTCTACAGACATCAGAGTTGCCTTGTATAATCAAGACCCTTCTACGGTTGAAGAAACTGAGGTGTTTAGGAATTGGGACTTCATAGATAATGGCTAATGCTTATTTTACATTTGCTCTCGTGTATATTTTGTATGTCCTAGTTGGGTTGGGGGGACTCTTAGTTAGGAGTGACGGCGCCTGTGCCCTATCCTCTCTCTACTGAATTCACCCAACCAGGCGAAGACACTTGTACCTTGTACATTACTCAATAAAATCTGATGCTTACTTTCCATATATATATACTAGTCTATAACCCGTGCCCGAGGGCACGGTTCAATTTAGATATTTCCCACTCAAAATCTTAGTTCCCCCGAAAATGTGGGCACGATTCATTGTAGATATTCCCCCCTAAAAATCTTAGTTCCCCCGAAAATGTGGGCACGATTCATTGTAGATATTCCCCCCCTCAAAATCTTAGTTCCCCCGAAAATGTGGGCACGATTCATTGTAGATATTCCCCCCTCAAAATCTTAGTTCCCCTGAAATTGTGTATATGATTCTTTTTAGAAATACCCCCTCAAAATCTTAGTTCCCCAATCAAAGTCTTAGTTCCCCAAAATTTAGGTCACCTCAAGAGATTTTTGTTCTCACATTGCTTAATTACTCAAAAGAATTTTAATTACTGACAAAAATGTTTGTCCCCCAATATGTATTTCGTTTATAAATTTTTTTGTAAAGTTAGTTGCATTTTCCCCCCATTTTTTAGACATCTATTCTATAAAGATGGGAGCTAAAACATATGTTACAATATTAAGATACATGAACAAACATAAAAATAGAGAAGGACGTAAAAATTAGCCATGTCACCAAAACCTAGGAGTGCGAAAGTTAGCAGCATTGATCAAATTATGTGTATTAGCCATGTCACCACGTTCCCCCCAATCACATCCAACCATGAAAACAATTGAAATTGGTGAAGTAAAAAACCATGCAAGCAACTATTGAACTTTACATTTCTAACATCAAAAAGTAACACCTTAATAATGTTACACAAAAGTAATATAGATCCAGTTCTCTTAGTCTAAGCCAAGTAACACCATAATAATATTTACATTTGTTACATCAAAAATACATCTGTTACATCAACGCTGTTAATACGCAATCCATCATGGTTCAACAGGAAACTTCCTCTGCATTACAATATAAAAGGAATGCGTGTCAATCTCAATCCAACAGCGTGTGTCATCTGGATGCACAATAACCTAGGTAATTACAAATGTAAATTGGTTAGAGAAATAAAGAAATATGTGATAACATTAATATTTAAACTTAAAACGCTTTTACCTTATGCGGGGGAGCATATGTGGACGTGCTTTATGGACCCAATCAAGCTCCTTAAGAACTAACTTCCAATTCTATAACACAAACGATATTATGTTGATATTCAATGAAAATGATAGTGTGGGAATAAAATTCTAATAGTTTTTTACATTACCTCCATAACACATTTTTCGGGTGCATCAATATTCCCTGTCACCTGTGCATCTACAATTCTTTTTGCTTCTTGCTGTTAATAATAATAATAATAATAATAATTTACTAACTTAAAAAGTCTTAATATGAAAATGATAACTTATTTATTGATCAGCATACCTTGTCCCACCAAATTCTTTTATAATCACGCAACTTGACAGCTATATTATTGGCAGCAAGTAACACAACCTATAAGAACAAAAAATATTAAGAAATGAAATGAAATGAAATAAAATAAATAATAAAAAGTTATGATTAAAGACTTTCAGTTTTAAACAAATCTGCATCCACCTGTATATAAAAATACAAACAAATATTTTAGCAACCATTCATATTGAAAGATTCAAATTGAAACAAATAATAAGGCAAAAATGATTTTTACTTAAGTTAAAAATTTCTTACATCGCCATATATAGTGACGCCAATCCACATTATGCAACTAGTGGTTATATGATAATGATGTACCTGTATGGTAGACAACAGTCGATAAATAATTTTTTAAAAGAATGACTAAATGAATAAAATAAATAGAACTATTTACAAAAAATTTAAACTACTAACTTACAATATTAATCATATAGTGGAATTCATAGCAAAACATCTGGATAAACGATGTTTAATGTTTTATTTGAATCGGCCGGAAGAAGGGCACATACACGATCAGAAGATGTGCACCATGAAAGTGCCACATAAAGATGTCCATGACTGAAAACTGGGGTCCGCAAATCCACTCCAACAAACTTTACAGATTGTCCCTGAGCTTTATTAATTGTCATGGCATAAGTTACACGGACAGGAAACTGCCGTCATGTCATATGAAATGGTAATGTTGTAGCCGATGGTGACAAAGATATTCTTGGAATAAACACAAAACTACCGGCTTTATCCCCATTTAAAATTTGAGCTTCAATGACACGTGATGCACATCTGACAACCATCAATCGAGTACCATTGCAGAGCCCATCTTTTGGTGCAATATTTCGTAATAAAATAATAGGACAACCCACCTTAAAATCAAGTTTAAATTGTGGCAACCCAGGAAGATCCAAAGAGTTTATATACTCAGTTGGAAATCGATTTATAATGGTTGGGTCTGTTTCATCATTTTCAGACAGGCTGTCTGCAGCTAGATACGTAATCTTTTATCCCGGAAAAATGTGTAATGCAGCAGCATTTATAAAAGCAACATCATCATTCCGTGCAGAAAGAATTATTCGTTCAGTCTGGTATGCCGGAGTCACTGCACCCTCAATATCAAGCTGCAGATAAATTCGAAGTAATAACTCGTTTAAATCCTTGCACCTGAATATGTGAGAAGGAAGTTCTACCACCTATGTAGGATTTGTGCCAACCTAATACATTATATAGATAAAATTTAAGATAAGGAATGGCTAAGATAAAAATAGTATGTAAAATTAAATTAGGCATGAAATAAAATACCTCCAAAATGAATTTTGCAAAATTTGCATTCTCAACCGATGAGTTATTTAACCGCATATTTTAATCCAAGATCAAAACTTGTACAGAGCACCATAATACAGATCGTCTCAATGAGGCACCAACAATTTCTTCTCGAACCCCCTTTGGTATGACGGGCAAGATTTGTCGGAAATCCCCACCAAGAACAACAGTAATACCACCAAATGCTCTGGGGTTATCACAAATATCTTGTAATGATCGATCCACTGCATCAACACAGGGCCGATGTTGAATAGGTACTTCATCCCATATTATAAGTTTTGCTTTTCTGAATAATTGAGCTTGCATGGATTGCTTGCTAAAATTACAAATTGAAGTATCATGCACATCTAACGGGATACGAAATGTGGAATGTGCAGTCCGGCCTCCGCTAAGCAGCAATGATGCAATACCGGATGACGCGACGGTGATAACTATATGTCCAAGACTACGCATCATTGTTGCAAGTGCATTGTACAAAAAAGTCTTTCCAGTTCCAGCACCGCCGCTCAAGAAGAATGTAGTACCTTTATTTTCAAATACAGATGAAGTAATTGCCGAGTAAGCATGGCGTTGTGCATCATTGAGGCAATCAATGTCTTTTTGAGCATCCATTTGTTTAGCCTTATTTATAAGTTCCTGATGATCATACAACAATCTATTGCCAACAATTGCATTACAATCTCCAGCAGGAAGTAGCATTGGTGGGAAGTCAGATAGACACTTACCGTACTCCTGAAGCAATTCATTGATAAGGAATAATCCATAATCTTCAAGTTGGCATTGAGATGGGAAAGAAATTGCAAATAAAGTTTGCAATTTATGTGGAAGATCATCGCAAATGTGCATTGAAAATTCATTCCATAATGCAAGGGGGTCGATCGGCAAACATTCGATAAGAATAATGCAAAACAGTCTTCGTAATTGATATCCTATTTTCATAATTGAAGCCTCGGAAAGACATTGTCTCCACTCGGAATCATCTTCAAGAAGACCTCTTGCAATACATGTTGCTTTGAATGTAGGGTACTCGATAGAATTGAATGTGCGTAAATTTTCCCATGATGTTGGCCCTTTAACAACTGTTAGTAGCAACCGTAGATAAAATCTCTCACCAGAATTAGGGGAGGCAAAATACATTCGGCCAATTGCATATCCAGATTGTCTTGGAGTCCAGACCTTTGTTGACGAATGCCACACAAACTTTTGAGGAAATTCTTGATATGTGAGATCATGTGCAGACTCATGTAAAGTGCAACATGTAAAAAATTCAGTCAAAGTTGTCTTATCATTTTCAGCCCTAGACCTTATTGCATCTACATCTTCATTTGGATCAAAAATAACACGGTGTTGCCCTGGTAAATGAAGTATCAATCTTTGAACTGACGGAATCTCTTGATGCAAAGGATGCTCAAATATTCGCCAAGCTGCCTCAGGTGGTCCAATATATCTTGCATCAAGGTATTGTTGGATCTCATTTACTGCGTCCAATACCATTGTGGTCCGATCATGACCTTTATAAATATACTTATGAATGTACTTCACACATCTTACCCCGGCACAAACTTCGACATTAATGTGGCAGTTAAAGTGACTTGAGAGATACCTGTTGTGCGGCACAACATCGCAGTTATCAACCTGATGCCCCCTTACAGTATAAAGATGCTCATTACTACGACGACGGTAAATAGGATATCCATCACGATCCAAGGTTGTTGCATCTGCATAATTTCGAGGGTATTTCTTAGTACACTTACCATTTGCCATGCATGAAGTATTTGGATTTCGAGCACCACATGGTCCATGTACCATACATTTTGATACAGTATCGAATAATGCAGGATCTTGAGCAGGATCAGGAAATTCAGCACATACAATTCTATCCACTTGATCACATGTATGAATCTTATCGGGTCCACAAAGAAAGAAAAGAGCATGCATATGTGGAAGACCCCGTTTCTGAAATTCAATTGTAAATACATGTGCTACTTTCTTTACAAATACATTATTGCCATCAATCTCCTTCATCAAAGCCTTTCTTTTTAACTCAAATACACGTGCAACTAAATCTGGACGGTCGGTAGCCTTTTGATTGGGCAGTAGAGCCGAAGTAATTTCTGGCCACTTTGGATTTGCGGTCATGGTAAGAAAAATATCCGGGTGCTGGTTATAACGTGTGATAGCCATCGAGTCTTGAAATATTTCAAACATGTGACGTGCACTGCCAATGAAAGATGAAGGAAGTATCATGCGCTGTCTAATTTGGTCGCATCTGGCATATGCATCGATATCTGCAAGACCCTGATAGAGCTCTGAGCGGAGTTTTCGTTGATTAAGTTTGATGAAACTCAAACGATGTTGCTCAATTGCTGCCCAAGCATCAACTATGAACTCCTGGAATAACTTTCCAGCTCTCAAAATTGAAGAATACTCGTTCTGTCTTTCAAACAGACGGTAGCTATAAAACTCACACATGGTTAGGCGTCTACTTGATGCTATGTTTTGAACTGGATCCCACTGCTTCAACTCAGGTTCCCATCCAAGCTGACCATCAGGAAATAATAAGACGTAGTGTAATGGTAAGTATGTAGGATGAGTCTCATTGATTTGCATTAATTGATGAGTTCCTCGAAGATGTAAAACTATATCTCGCATCCCGGAAGGTCGATAGCCATCGCCAGGTAAAATAACCGCAATCTCATCTATGGTTGGGAAGTTATAACGGCGACGATCCTTGTTTGAATTGTAATGCAGATATACAGGAAGATCATGACCACATGAATCTGCTTGAGATAAAACAGAATACGCCTGACAATATAGTTTGATGAATGGATTTATGCCCGATAAACAATTTTGAATAATTTGTAAGACATCCTTGCTCAAATGTGGATTTCTATTACTTCGGAACTCCATAGCAGAATCCGGATCATATATGTAAAGTTGACAATAACTTGCTGTTTGATCCGGTTGGGGCAAAAGTGATCCTGTTCGATGGCGTAATTCTCCATGAATTGTAAATATGTTCGGGCCTCTGCCAGCAATCAATCTTTGATCCATTGTCACACCAAGGATGGTAAATGCATTAGCTGCATTACACTCCCGAGTATACATTCGAAATGATTTTGATGCCTCACTGTCACCATCATATAATTCTCTAAGTGCTGGAGGGGTTTCATTAAGTTTCGGCAATTTTACTTTTCCTTGCAAACAACATGTTCCAAAAAGATGTGTTCTCAAAGTTGACTTCGACAACTGTTCATCCAACCAGTGTAAGGCTGAACAATGAGGGCATGGAATGTTCATTAATCCAAGATGGTGCCGACCAAAATCAACCTGAGTTGGTGGACCAGAGCCATGTTGAGTTGACCGACATCGGAAGATCGAGGATGAGCCAGCGTCTTCTTGTTCAACTGGAGAAGTTGTTAATCCAGGTGTTATTTGAGGTATACAGATAGGAGTCATATATTGAGATATGTTTCGTTGAGCTTTTTCTCGTTCTCTCCTGTGACATTGAGCTAAACACCTAGCCAAAATAAAACCATAATAATTAAATAAATTTAAGGTACATTAAAGCAGAGGAGCTCTTATGAATAATAACCTGGCAGATGGTTCATCATCATCAGCACATATCGTAGCATTGTGCGAGGCTGAGACCTCATCTACATGTTCAACAGGAGAAGTTGGTACTGCATATGTGCTTTGAGGCATGTCGAGTACACTGTTAGGAGTCATATATCGAGATGTGTTTGCTTGTATTTGTTCTCGTTCTCTCCTTTTGCGTTGAGCTAAAGCCCTATCCAAATTTAAACAGAAAAATAAACACAACTAAAATACATGGCTTGGTGAAAAGGTTTTATGTACAGTCAGGTTGATAATGACCTGACAGATGGTCCAGGAACTTGCCCGGAAATCATATCGTTACGCGAGGCCGAGACAGCATCTTCTTGTTCAACCGGAGAAGTTGTCACGGTTGGTGTTATGTAAGGTATATCAAGGACACCGTCAGAAGGCAGAGCATGAGATATGTTTCGTTGTTCCTGTTCTCGTTCTCTCCTTTTGCGTTGAGCTAAAGCCCTATCCAAATTTAAACAGTAAAATAAACACAACTAAAATACATGGCTTGGTGAAAAGGTTTTATGTACAGTCGGGTTGATAATGACCAGACAGATGGTCCAGGAACTTGCCCGGAAATCATATCGTTACGCGAGGCCGAGACAGCATCTTCTTGTTCAACCGGAGAAGTTGTCACGGCTGGTGTTATGTGAGGTATATCAAGGACACCGTCAGAAGGCAGAGCATGAGATATGTTTCGTTGTTCCTGTTATCGTTCTCTCCTTTTTCGTTGAGCTAAAGCCCTATACAAATTTAAACAGAAAAATAAACACAACTAAAATACATGGCTTGGTGAAAAGGTTTTATGTACAGTCGGGTTGATAATGACCTGACAGATGGTCCAGGAATTTGTCCAGAAATCATATCGTTACGCGAGGCCGAGACAGCATGTTATTGTTCAACCGAAGAAGTTATCACGGCTAGTGTTATGTGAGGTATATCAAGGACACCGTCAGAAGGCAGAGCGTGAGATATGTTTCGTTGTTCCTGTTCTCGTTCTCTCCTTTTGCGTTGACCTAAAGCCCTATCCAAATTTAAACACAAAAATAAACACTACTAAAATACATGGCTTGGTGAAAAGGTTTTATGTATAGTCGGGTTGATAATGACCTGACAGATGGTCCAGGAACTTGCCCGGAAATCATATCGTTACGCGAGGCCGAGACAGCATCTTCTTGTTCAACCGGAGAAGTTGTCACGGCTGGTGTTATGTGAGGTATATCAAGGACACCGTCAGAAGGCAGAGCGTGAGATATGTTTCGTTGTTGCTGTTCTCGTTCTCTCCTTTTGCGTTGAGCTAAAGCCCTATTCAAATTTAAACACAAAAATAAACACTACTAAAATACATGGCTTGGTGAAAAGGTTTTATGTACAGTCGGGTTGATAATGACCTGACAGATGGTCCAGGAACTTGCCCGGAAATCATATCGTTACGCGAGGCCGAGACATCATCTTCTTGTTCAACCGGAGAAGTTGTCACGGCTAGTGTTATGTGAGGTATATCAAGGACACCGTCAGAAGGCAGAGCGTGAGATATGTTTTGTTTTTCCTGTTCTCGTTCTCTCCTTTTTCGTTGAGCTAAAGCCCTATCCAAATTTAAACACAAAAATAAATACTACTAAAATACATGGCTTGGTGAAAAGGTTTTATGTACAGTCGGGTTGATAATGACCTGCCAGATGGTCCAGGAACTTGTCCGGAAATCATATTGTTACGCGAGGCCAAGACAGCATGTTCTTGTTCAACCGGAGAAGTTGTCATGGCTTGTGTTATTTGAGGTATATCAAGTACACCGTCAGAAGGCAGAGCGTGAGATATGTTACGTTGTTCTTGTTCACGTTCTCGTTCTATCCTACTGCGTCGAGCTAAAGCCCTATCCAAATTAAGCCCAAACTAATTACAATTAAAATACATTATTAGCGTATATTAGATGTTCATTTTGAGAATATGGTATATGTTCAATTAAAATACTCCCAGTTTGGAATTGGATGAATATGTTCATTTTGAGAATGAACACTCCCAGTTTCAAATTGAGAATTTCAGAATTTGAGTAGTTATTGAACTTCAATTTCAAATGCACAAATTCCATATCTTCAGAAATATTAGAATTGCAAATTACATGAGAAATATTCCCAAAGTATACTCTTCTGAAATTTGAGACTTTCAGAATTTGAGTACTCAAATTCCATATGAATAACTCAAATTTCAGAAGAGTATACTGCATGAGAAAAATTTGAATACTCAAAATTGAATTTGGGCATTAGAAAAATTCAAGTTCAAAATTAAATTCAATTTCAAGTTCAATAACTCAAATTTCATTTGATAATTTAATGTTATGGTCAACATTTTTCTTATATCATCAAATACCTTAGTTCAGTGTAATTTCATGTTAAACTCAAATTTCAGAAGAGTTGAGGGGAAACATTTTGAAATTAACAAAATCAAGCTCTTCATTTTGAAATTAACATTTTGAAGAGGTGAGTTGAGTTTTTGTCCTGTTAAATAACATTTTGAAATTACCATTATGAATTAGCAAATATTCAGTATCTCAATTTATGTCCTGTTAATTTTTGTCCTGTTAATTATCTCAATTATGAGATGTGTATTGCAAATTTTCATTATCTCAATTTCAATCTCTTATATCAGCTTCATATGGAAATTAGCAATTCATATGTATTGAGAATTTGGAAAATATTTCAGAACTGGCCTCATTTTTAGTTAAATTCATGTTGAAAATATTTTCAGTTTAATATTGGTGTTACTGCTAATTGGGTAATTGAATTGTCCTGTTAAAAATTTTAGCAGCAGAGAACTTACCTGAATACACATGTGAGAACACTATAAAACTCATTGTTTATGAATTGAGTTATGAATGGAACAAAGACTTTGAACACTATAAAAATTCAACGTCCTATAAAACTCATAAGTGAGGACCAGGACAATCACATATGAGTTTTGAACAGAACACTATAAAACTCAATTTTTAAGTTTTGAGTTTTGACATGTGTATTCAGGTATGAGTTTTGAACATATCACTATAAAACTCAATTTTTAACAGGAAAATCAAAGTCTGATGTGCATTTAGTTAACAGGATCAACATTTTTCTGATGTGCATTTTCCAGGATATTTTTTCTACGAGGCATTTTTTCTTGGAATATCATGTTGGTCTAATTAGCCCATGACATGTATTTGGTTGTTAATTTGATAACATGTATTTGGTTGTTAATTTGATAACTTACAGATAAGATCACTCATAGGTAACATTTTCTCATCATAATACCTGCAAGGAGCCCTTAATGAGAACACCCTCATCTAACATTGCCTATCTAACATGTATTTAGGTGCTAATTTGAGAACTTACAGATAGGAACTTATTAGAATAAACATGCACATATTTTTATAGGCACATATTTTTTACCATGTTTATTTTAATATGTGCCTATCTAACATGTTTTTTTGCAGGTATTTAGTTCCTATCTAACATGTGCCTATCTAATATTTTTTAGGCACATTCTATGAACCATCAGAAAAATGAGCTCATCTAAACATTCTATGAACTAAATACCCTCATCTAAATACCTGCAAGAAAGGCACATATTTTTTTTCACAGGCACATTCTATGAACTAAAATAAACATGCACATAAAATTTCTCCAGTCCTTTTGTTTGCCAGCATAAACTCTAATAAACCTCCCATGTATTTGTTCAAAAAAATGAGCTCATCTAAACATTCAATTAAGAATCCCAGGATAAAACAGTAATTTCTTTTTTTCAATGATTACAAAAAAACATTCAATTAAGAATCCCAGCATACTTGGTTGTGTTGGATAAAAAACATTCAATTAAGAATCTCATACTTGGTTGTGTTGGATAAAAAAAATTCAAATATTCAATGATTACAAAACCAAGTATGATCAAGATGCTGGGATAAAAAATAGTCAATTAAAAATGAGCTCATCTTCACATACTTGGTTGTGTTGTATAAAACATTAATTGAATGTTCAAAAAATTTATCCAGTCCTTTTGTTTGCCAGCATAACCTCTAATAAAACTCCCCTGTATTTGTTCAAAAAATGAGCTCATCTAAACATTCAATTAAGAATCCCAGAATTAAACATTAATTTCTTTTTTTTCAATGATTACAAAAAACATTCAATTAAGAATCCCAGCATACTTGGTTGTGTTGGATAAAAAACATTCAATCCAATTCCATTAAGATTTGAATTTTTATAGGACTTTGAACTTTATCATATGTGGGACCAGGTATGCACATATAGGACAACCAAGTATGTACATATATGACTTCAAAGTATGTGGACTTCAGTATATTGACTGTTATTAACGTATATAGGACTTCAAAGTATGTGGACCTCACATATATGTGAGGACCAAGTATGACCAGGTATATGTTCAAAGTATACCAAAGTATGTGGACATCACATATACCAATTATCCAACACAACCAAGTATGCACATATAGGACCAGGTATGCACATAAAAGTTCAAAGTCCCAGCATACTTGGTTGTGTTGGATTAAGATTTGGTTGTGGTTGATGCTTTTAATTGGAATAAAGTTCAAAACATTAATTGAACGTTCAATTTTTTCATTTTTCTCATCTAAACATTTTCTCTTCACATGCACATATTTGATTATTCCCAATTAAGAAATGAAGAACACAAAAATTTTCTCTTCACATGCACCAGGTATGCACATTTTCTCATCTAATCTAAACATATTTGTTCAATTAAGAACTGTTTTTAATAATCCCAGGATATTCCCAAAAGTTCAAATGTAGAACTACAATCCAATTAAGAACTACAATTCAAAACATTCAATGAATAACTACAAATCAACAATTCAATGATTACAAAAAAAATGAAGAACACAAAAAAAACAGGGACAAAAATATACCTATACCTATACCTCAAACATATGTCTTCTGATTTCTCTTCTAAATTATACATATACCTCAAACATATACATCTAGATGTATATCCTCAAAATACTGTCAAAATTGAATTGAGGATCAGGATATTAAAATAGATGTATATGTATCCTCAAAAAGAATTGAGGCTCAGGATATCTGTCACACTTTAATTTTGAATACACATACAATATATATTCAAAAAAATCCATGTCAACATTCAATGAGGATATTCATTCAGGATATGTGTATTCAATGAGGATATTCAATCAGGATATTCATTCAATGAGGTATGAACTTAGTGTATGTGTATTCAAAAAAATTAGTCCATGTCAACAGGATATTCATTCAAATTTTGTCAGGATCAGGATTTAAATTGAGGATCATAAATTGAGGATCCATGTCAACATTCATTGAGAATTTCAAGTTAACAAAGTGTGCTTCTCAGTTTTTTGAACTTAGTGTATGTTTTTTGCTCATTTTTCTATCTTCTCAGTTAACAAACTTCTATCTTCACCAATATAAGAATTTCAAGTTAACTGATTTTTCTATCTTCTCAGTTAACAAACTTCTATCTCCAAGACATCTACATATACCTCATTGTATAATTTATACATATACCTCCAAATACTGTCAAAATTATACATATACCTTATTGTACTTGAAGATGCTTTTTATCATAGGACATAACAGAAACTATTGATTTTTTTGCTTGCTTGTTGTTCATGTGGAAAGCTATTATTGATGGTTCTATGATTGAGGCACTTCTTGTTTTAAGGTTTGCCAAGGATCCATAGTTTGACAGGCTACAATGCACACAAAAGAACTTAAGCTAATAAGTGCATTGTTGATAGGGACATCCAGGTAATGTAAGATGGAGGCTTATGTGAATGCTACATGTATGAATCATGTTAGTCATAAATATGAAATTCTACATGTTGAAGTTGGAATAAACATTTGGATCAGCAAGCTCATATCAAGCTCTTCACAGGACACTTTCAGGAAAAAATGAAGTGCTTATCAAAATGAAAATTTGTGAATATTGCATAGAGAATTGGGTGTATTGAAGCTTTCATCCAATATTATTTCAATTGCTGAATATGAAAAAAAACAATACTCATTTCAAGCTCTCATCCAATACTTATTTCTCAATATTCTTTCAATATTCATCCAATATTCTTTCATATCAAGCTCTCATCCAATTTCTGAATATGAAAAAAACAATACTCAAGCTTTCATTTTCAAACTCATTTCTCAATATTCTTTCATATTGACTGTCACTCAAACCCAACTTTCAAAAATTCAGTTTATAAAATTCAGTTTATAAAATTCAGTTATTCTTAAAATATTCTTTCAATTGCAAACTCAAGCTTTGTCCTCTCACTTAAACCCAACATTCAAAAATTAATATATGTACTGTCTTTCAAGATTAACTAAACCCAATAGTCAAAAATTATATATGAAGAGCTCATATATCCCATTAAACAATACTCAAGCCTTCATTTTCAGGAATGAGTTCACATAAATGAAAATATCCTCACTGATATGAGTTCACATTTATCATTGCTATAATATCCTCTCAACCTGAATGTGATAAAATTGTGATAAAGAGAGCCTATTGACAAAAATTGAAATAGGAAATTTGATCACAGGAAACATGATATAAATGTTTATATGATTGTATTAGTTTTTTCCTATTTGGGTGGGAAAAGTCACAAATAAACATGAAGTCACAGCTTGAGAATAGGAAACATGAAAAAATTGTAATATCATGGCAAAAAATTGTAATAAAAAAACAAATAGGAAACATTTTTCATGGCTATAAGATTGCAAAAATTTGTTTTTTCCTATAATGCACATAACCAAACAGCTGAAAGGCAAAGTTCACAAAGCTCACCAATTCACAAAGGATGTGATGAAGCCCTCAAACCCACAAAGCTCACCAAGAGGGTGCTTGAGCTCTCCCGTGATCTTAAAAGAAGAAAATGAGAAAATGTGAGGGTAAATTAAAAGAATAAAATGAGAAAATGCAAATTAAAAGAAGAAATTTAAAAGATGAGTTCTTGATGCTTGCTTGATGGTCTTCCTTGATCTGCTTCCTCTTTTGAGTGCGCTGGAGGAGGTAGAAGATGATGGCGATGCTGGAGGAGGTAGGAGGAGGTACAAAATGGCTAGCAAAAATTATTTTGGAATTCTGAAAATATCAAAGTATCATTTCAAAAATGATATAAGGAATATCACTCAAAATAATTTTTTCTCATAAGAAGTATAATTTTTTCATTCCTTATATCATTCCTTATATCATTTCAGTAATTTTTCCTTATGAGAAAAAATGGCTAGCAATAATCCACATTCCTTATATCATTTCAAAAATGGCTAGCAAAAATGATATAAGGAATAGCACTCAAAATAATATAAGGACTTCTGAAAATGATATAAGGAATAGCACTCAAAATGAATTTTCATAGTTAAATGCTTTATTCAACCCATATATTCAGTTAAATGCTTTATTCAACCCAGATTTTCAAATGAAATTTTCAATTAACCAACACTTTAATTCAAACCCAAATTAACCAACACTTTAGTCAACCCATATCTCAACACTTTATTCAAGCATTTATGTGAATCTTTTCAAACCCATAATATAGTATATGCTCAAATTTTCAAGAATATAAACTGAACTTAAAAGATTCAATTCAATTCAATTAATATAAAATGGAATATCTCAAGAATTAAGGATTGAATATTAAGGATTGAGTATAAACTGAAAATAAATACTCATTTTGAATTCATCTCTTGATTCTCATGTCAGCAGCATTGTGAGGTTGAAGAACACAAAAAACATTGGCATTAAGCTGAGGGTTCAAAATTTCAAGCTCACCTATTAATCATGTCCAAATTAAGCTGAGGGTTATAACCAAATTCATATGGCAAATGGCAAACAGGACATAGAGAATTTTGGTTATGAATGGCAAACAGGACATTGCTAACCACTATTAAATAGAGCACCCAAACATATCAAGTCACTCAAACTGATAATCCCAGTCAATCAAACAAAATTTCCTAGTTTATTGAGGGAATATCCCAGTCACTTAAAGTTCTCAAGCTCTTATGTTATAAACAAAGTTCCCTCAATAAGGATTTTTGGTTGAGTGAATTGATATGCTTGAGTGACTTCCTGCAACCTATGCTCTGAGTGACTTCCTGCAACCTATGCACAAGCACCCTATGCTTGAGTGACTTCCTGCAATCAAGTGACTTCCTGAGTGACTCAATAAGCATATCATTTTTGAGCAAGCATAGGTTGCAGGAAGTCACTCATTTTTGAGCAATCAAGTGATATCCTTCAATAAGCATAGGTTGCAGGAAGTCACTCAAGCAGAGGTTGAGCAAGCATATCAAAAATGTTATAAACAAAGTTTATTGGGTATAACCAAAAATGAAGTCACTCAAGCATAGGTTGCAGGAAGATTCCCTCAATAAGCATATCAAGTCACTCAAGCAAGTATGCAAAATTTTGTTTATAACATTATCAGTTTTGCTATAAATTCCATGTTTCCATGTTTTGCTATAAACTCACCAACTGTGAACTCACCAACTCAAACTTAGAATTCACATGATTCACATTAAAACATTAAATTAGCAAATTTTGAGAATTAAATGCAATAGCATATCATCAAATACCTGTCAAGTTGATTATGAAGAGCAAGCAACTCTCACAAAGCACTCCTGTCAAGCACTCCTGTCAAGTTGATTATGAAGAGCTAATCAGTGATAGCTCACAAAGCTATACTATTGGAATGTGAGGATAAATTAAAAAAGCTAACCAAGGGGACATGTGATAATGTGAAGTGTATTCATTTAGAAAAAAATGGACTGAAATGTTTTGTTTGAAATCCTGGCAATGCATTGTCATGTTAAACACCCTGGAATGTTTAAGATTACTCAAGCATACACTAATACTCAACTATTCATATTGTTAAACATACTCAAGCACCAAGTTGAGTATACTAAAAACAGGATTCTCAACTACTCAAATGCTGAATAGTTGAGTATGTTAAACATACTCAAGCACAAATACTGAACTATTCATATGCATACTCAACTACTCAATTTTCAAAATGGAATTTATTTTAGCATCTCTCAATTTCAGTATATTCAATTTATTTTAGCATCTCTCCTATATTTATTTTAGTATTTTCAGTTTTTACCAGGTTTTAGCCATTGGTTTGCAATACATATGAAGAGAATAGAATATTGACATTCCTTATTTTTGAATATGAAAAAAAATATTGCATAGAAATTTCCCACCTATATAAATTAAAATCACAGCAAAAGTCATCATGTAAATATGAAGAGAATATGAAAAACATATGAGAAAGACATAGAATACTGAACTGGCATCTGAAAAAAAATATGAACTGGCTAATCCTGTTGGTTAGCCATTGGTTTGCAATGAAAAAATATATAAACATAGTCAATTGGCATATGAAAAACATAGAGAAGTGATAAACAATTTTTGCATATGAAACATAGAGAATAGAGAAGTGCTAAACATAGAGAAGTGCTAAACATAGAGAATAGAATAACAAACATAGAGAATTTTGCATATGAAAAAAACAATTTTTTTGGTGGAGAGGAAGCTCGCAAGGTCAAACTCAAAACACACCAACTGCCAACAAAACTCACCCAGCGTTGAGGTGGAGAGGAAGTGATGAAGCTCTCAAGCTCTCTAACTCAAACTCAGCAATGGGGGGCTCTGCTTGATGTGCTTACTCTTCGTGATAATGGAGGTAGAAGAAGAAGAGGATGCTCTTCGTGATGTGCTGACTCTGCGTTTGTGAAGGAAGAAGAAGAGGAAGCTGGAGGTAGAAGAAGATGGAGTGGGTGAAATGAGAGTAGCTGCGATCTCAAACACAAAAGAAAAATCCCAAACAGTTGATCAAAAATCCCAAACAGCTGATATTGGCGTGGGTGATTTGATCAAAAATCAATTCCCGCCCTAAATTCCCTCACAAATTTGATGTGAAGAAGGAAACGGAAATTTGAATTCAAATTTTTTTTTTAAAAAAAAGAGATGAATGAGCTGTGATAGGAGGTGAGGTGATTTGAGGGAATTCAAAAAAATTACAAACTATCATATCTCAATTTCTCATATCTCAATTTCTCATCATACCCTATATACAATCTATCTATATAAACATCACACCAAATTACACATAACCAAAAACAAATTCTCTTATCCATTATCTCTTATACACTTTCTCTTAACCAAAATCTCTTATACAATAATACACATATCCATCTATCCACAAACAAAAATACACATAACCAATATCTCTTATCCAAATTCTCTTATCCAAAAACCCATGATAACATCCCTGTTTTATAATATAGATAGATAGATAGATAGATAGATAGATAGATATATATATATATATATATATATATATATATATATATATATATATATATATATATATATATATATATATATATATATATATATATATATATAGGTTGACTAGGATCCATTCGGATGGATCAAACATGCGGATCCATCCAAGTGGAATTTAAAATTGGGCAACCTATATGGATGATCTGCTCCGTTGGATGTGATCTAACATGTCTAAACTACCCACAAACAAAATTTTAAGTGATTTGGACATGTTTTGCCCATCCATCAAGTGGTTACAAAATCAATGTTTTTGAATAGTAATAAAATCGACGAATTTTGCAACCACTTGATGGATGGGCAAAACATGTCCAAATCACTTGAAATTTTGTTTGTGGATAGTTTAGACATGTTAGATCACATCCAACGGAGCGGATCATCCATATAGGTTGCCCAATTTTAAATTCCACTTGGATGGATCCGCATGTTTGATCCATCCGAATGGATCCTAGTCAACCTATATATATATACTAGTCATAACCCGTGCCCGCGGGCACGGTTCATTTAAGATTTCCCCCGCGAAATCTTTGTTCCTCAAAAAATTATTTGCACAGCCAAAATTTAACAGAACAACAAATTAGCGGAAAAATAATTAGCGGCGCGGACGCCTTTCGCGCGGAACAACAAATTCGGCGTCGAACAACAAATTTCACACCCTCGCCTTCGGCGCGGAACAATAAATCAGCGCGCGGATGTGAATTTAGGGTATTTTTACGCTAATTTGTTGTTCCGCTAAATTGTTTTGTGCTAAATTTTTTATTTTATTTAATTTAATGGATCATGCTTCTCCATAATATTTTCCAAGGCACTTTTAATTTCAAAGTTTAGATTCCCAAGGCACTTTTCCCCCCAAATTTAAGCTCTGCAATCTTTTCCAAGGCACTTCTAATTTCAAAGTTTAGGTTCCCAAGGCACTCACCCCCCCAAATTTAATCTCCACCATCTTTCCCAAGACACTTCTAATTTCAAAGTTTTGTTCCCAAGACACTTTTCCCACCAAAATTTAAGTATTCCCACCAAAATTTTCATAAAATCCAATCTCAACCATTGATTTACTAAGATCAAATCTCAATCACTCTTTATCTTGTCCTACTCAGCCATAGAATTCAAAAAACATTGTCAAACGTATAATAGATATACGTATATGTATATAAGTATGTATATAATCTTGTCCAAATTCTCTTATCCAAATTCTCTTGTCCAAATTCTCTTGTCCAATTTCTCTATCCAGTTTCTCTTGATAACATCACTATTTTATAGTATATATATATATATAGCGAATAACCCGTGCCCGCGGGCACGGTTCATTTAAGATTTTCTCCCGCGAAATTTTGATTTCCCAAATAATATTTCCACAGCCAAAATTTAAAAGAACAACAAATTAGCACAAAAATATCGTTAAAAAATTTAGCGGTGCGCGGAACAACTAATTAGCGTAAAAAATTTAGCTGACGCGAATTATCAATTCTTTTTATCTGTAGAAAAATCGTAAGAGATTGAGCTTCTTGCGTGGTTGGTATCTGAGACTCCTAATTGGAGCTACATTATTTTGGGATGCATGAATGATTGATGGTTGGGTGATGTCTTCAATGATGCATTAGTATTATTATTTATCTGATCCTTCGTATTAACCAATTTCTTCAAAAGGCCAAACATTATGAATTCTATATCAGTGATGTTATGTATTAATGCCTCATGCATTATTGCTGGATAACATTTACTTTACAATTGTAATAGGTTGGCTTTTTTGTGATTTTCTTTCAAGAAATTTCTAAAAGGCAAACGCAAGATATGCGAAGTTTATTGGCATTATGAGAAGTTCATACAACAAAAAGGCATTCTCAAAATTCATTCTCAAATGTTTCCAAAAGAAACGATCATGGACTATGAAAATGGTTCACAAATAATTCAAGCTTGAATGGCACGTACTTGGGGAAATTATACATCTTCTGTAAGTGTCATTATTGAACAAACCTAAATTCATAAACATAATATTTTTAAAAATCAACATAATATCAGAAGCAATCATTTAAAAAAATAATGGGAGGATGATACTCATGAATTTATAATTTTCTCCAAAGTCAGTGTTGCCTCCATGAAACACCAGCCTCAGAAAAATGATATAGATACAACAGAGTTAGTTTCAAGCATATCAGAAATTAATGCAACAAAGTCGAATCCAGATATGTGTGGTCCTCAAATGTTTCAAATAAATAAATAAGATCTGATGCATGCCAATTCCCACCAAGAAAATAAGGTGCGCAAGAAATCTGATGTAAATGTTGCAATGACTTGGAATATACAAAATAACTCTAATGTAATTTGTTACAATTACTGTTGATGTTCAATTTGATACATGTATACTGGCAGGGTACCTTTATAATTGATATTACCATATCAATCACACTTTATATTATCAAACAAACCCCCACTATATAGAATGAAACATCCATTCAGAAACAAACATATCAATCACACTTTAAATTTTCTTTATTGTTATAACATCTGTGTTATTTTGGATAGGGATCCGGAGGTGGAAATTGCAGAACTGATACAAATCTTCAGGCTTCGTGTGTGCAGATATGCGCCTATGGACCGTTTCTCCCCAGGAGAGAAATATGAGGTTCTCTTCATTATGGCGCTAGGACCCGATCAGTAGGTGTTTGTGAAAGTTGGAACTTTCACGCGCAATCAGAGGGTGTACATGGCATATATGATTGGTTGCAACCCATGCTGATCACTTCCCTGCAAAGATGGCGAAGTAATAAACATGTTACAGAATATCAAACAATGAACAATTTCCTCGGTTATTAATTATGATAAAGGATTTAATTGCCACAGCTACACCTAGCTGGGACAGGGCTTTGTCAGGCATAAATTAACAATAAGTAGGTTACTCACAAATTCACACCACCTAGTTACATGCTTAACATTATGGGCTGCCAAATTAGAATAGATATGTCAACAAAATATGCGATTGAAAATAAGGAAAAATCAATTGTCAGAACCCCCAGGTCTGTTCCTCAGAGGTGTCCTCATTCAGCATATTGACTGAAACTGGCAGGAAGACTCTATGCATATTACATGGTCCTTGAATGATAAATCATGTGAATAATACATCATACATTGGCTGTCATAAAAAAACTGCCAAAGCCCTAAAAATTAAAAGATCATGTTTATGGATACATCGGATGTGTCAATCCTAAGGAATAAATTATACGATCCCATCTCGTGCAATTACAAACAAAAATGTATGAAAAACATTAAATGTAAATAAAACAATCAGGAAATTAGTATCGACACAAAACCCTAAAATTTAAAGTTGTGCCTTTCCCACGTCAGCAAGCATATATGCATATACTAACTTATATGGCTAGAAAGGAAGCAGGACAAACTGGGAATTTCCAAGTACCTTTGAATATTCATATACTTCGGTCCTCTGTAAAAATTATTTAGGGATTACATTAATATAATACTTAACTGCAATAAACCAATGATCATAAGGAGAATTCTAATCCCAACACGCATGTAACGATTAAGTATGAAAATCTGAATAAACAACATGATGTCTAGAATGCTGATAACTTGGATCAGAAAGATACCTCAGCAGTTGCATTACTGTTTAACTTAAGGGTAAACTCAAACAAATGTCATATACTGAAATATAGCCATAGTAATTATGGTGAAATATAGCCACAATGAACTATGGCCAAAGGAGGCAACACATGGATGCCATACACAGCCATGTACAAATCATACAAATTTGTATAGATGACAAACCATATGCCATGGAGAAAAATGGAAGAACCAATATAGGTTACCAACAATATATACAGTGAACAAATCAACCGTTTAAGAACAACAAAAAAACTGATGTAGTTAGCAAAAAACTATGAAAATTATGATCAATATGCAATGTTTCAAACATCTCAAAAACAGTCCGATCACAGCCTACACCCCAAGAAGAGATCTTTACATAAATTCCAAGATCTATGAAAACTGATCAGATCAAATTCCAAGATCCATGAAAACTGATCAGATCATTACCTGAGCCTGCTTATCATAGGCTTGCCAAATGGTGGAGAAATTTCCTCATCCGAGCTTCCTCTGCATGATGTAGAGGCTGACATAGCTCAATACACAATGTTTCGGAAACTTGTTGATTATAAGATGCATGATACTTCATTAGAGCAAGCAGAGGTTCATTTTGGGAGGTGTTCTTACTCTGTTGTATGCCCAGAAGAGCCTTTCCATCATATTCTATAGCATGCATCCAGTTATCATATGCTTTTTTAACCAATGCACCAGCAAATATCTGCAAAATTCAGCAACATTTCTAACTATCAGATGTCCTTGTTCATTTAAGTTTGTTAGTGCTTTATAAAAAAATATGCATGCAAGATAAGATGACGGTCAAGTGACATGATGAACTGCTGGGTTAGCATTAAATTTTGTAAATAAATCCTAATAAGATTTAACAATTATGTGGGGGCAAAAAATTTGATAATGCAGCAGTTGCCGCTGTTCTCACCAACCAAAGAAGAATGAGGGCACAGACATGAGACATAGATATGTTACAAATTTAATACAGGAACACGAAAAAATCTTAAAAGGGACACATAGTCATGTCAATACAACCATGTGATTACATGGGTATCTATATGGTTCTTTTAAGCATTTGCACAAACACTTGGTGTGCAGAAATCTTGAGGCGTTACATTTCTTTGTGGGATTCAGATAAAATAAGTTTACAATCTCTAACAAAACAAAAGCAAGGATGGGAAATGTTATCACTGCTTTGCCTACATGAAGTCCTTTTGATATGTGTCCAATAAGCTTCATTCAGCGGAGATGTAGATTAAAAACGAACAAACAAAATAGCCATGGCCGTGGCTGCCATCAGATTGCATAATGCAAAGGGACAAAAATAAATATAGGCATAATGGTAGATGGAGATTGACAGATGAAAGAAATGCAAGATGGGAAAATGGCTATAATTTCAATTGAAAGACAGATGAAAGATGGGAAAATGGCTATGATTTCAATTGAAATAAATGCAAGATGGATATTGAGCTACAGAATAGTCTCATTGTTATATAAACAAATGTGATTTCTGCAATATTTATAGCAAATTGGCTATAAATATTTGCTATAAACATTGCTATAAATATTGCCTTCCCTCCGTATAAAGAAGGCACCACAAATTAAGTTTATTATCTTTTAAAGACCTATCTAACATGTTATACATTCCCGAGAATATTGTCATTGTGCATTCACCAAAAATGGAAATAACAGGAAAGTTTCACAACCCAATGGGTGTCTGCGTTGTGATCTCAGACCCAGACTTCTGCCGTTTGAACTATTTGCAAACAAAGTATCAATAGTTTATAAAATCTCATAACTATTGCATTGTTCCATAACTATGGCCTTCACGGTTCCTCTCATATAGATACTACTGCAGGGTACACACGTTGCACAGGTGATACAAAATTGGAATTGCATGAAAAAATTGTATAGAAACCAAAAAATAGGTTTTTTTGCTAAACTTCTCAATTCCCCAAAAACTGAACTTTGAAAATTAATATAAACTTCCAAACTTTTATTAATATGAAATCAATTCCAAATCTGGTAACATATATCAGTATCATGGAAGCGCACAAAATCATGAAATCAGTTAAAATACAATGAAATTAAACAATAACATGCAATAGACATCAATTTCGTCAGGGCAAATAAGTGCATCCAGTCTCAAAAGGATAGCAATTAACAAATGATTTAGCAGCAAAGAGGTATGAAAAGTTAGGATAAAAGATAAAACAGATGAAATGAGCGATAATTTCAATTGAAATAAATGCAAGAAGGATATGTACACTTTTTTTCCAAGTAGAGAGAAGAATAAAAAATGACCCTCTTATCAAGATTGAGCTACAAAAGATATCCTAAAGGAGGATCCACAAACAAAATTTATCATCTTTCAAATACCAATCTAAATAAATTATAACTGTGCATTCATAGCTTGTTTGAATCCTAAAGGGAAGTGTGCACACATAGCACACAAACAAAAACTTATAGGAGAGAGGTTAAAAATCTATTCATAAACCGCAAGGAAGAAACATATAGGCCAAAATTAAGTTAGTGTGAGTAATTTTCAAATAGAACCCCCTTGAAGCAATAGCCTTAGTTTACCTGGAGACCAATGTCCTCAGCAGTAGGGCTAGCTCCATCAAAGTGAAGTTGGAAAGAAGACTTCAACTGTAAAAAATTCTTCCAAGTTGCAAAACAATGTTCATCCAAAACAACTCCTCATCCTCTATATATTCCACTTCTTTCTCGTTTATTTGTTCTCAATCTCCTCTTCCAATTGCCTGTAATACCCAAATGCATATGAGAACATGAACCCATATGATGTTTTCAAGATATAATAAAACATGAACACCCTGCACACAAATGACATAGCACATTTTTAACAAAACCAAAACCAAAACACCATGAACACAAATGAAACATGAACACCCTGGGGAAATTGCCATTTAGACACCATGCATAATAATGTATGCAGTTATTCATTTGCAAAACCTCATCCTGATTCTGTCTTCATTGTTTACAAAATGGTTATGTATGCCACGCATTTAATCAAAACATGAATAACTGGTGAGATATGTGAATAGAATACTTTTGTACCATGCATAACAATACTTTTGTAACAATGTATCCATATTGGTGATTCTGCATACCAATAACCATGCAAAGGGAATTATTGCATAGCAATAACAATGATTCTATATGTATATGTATCCATATTTTATACCATCCAAAGTGAATTATTGCATAACAAAAGTATAAAATTCTGCATATGTATCCATATCACAAAAGTATAAAATGCGGGGCATACAGAATTCTGCATATGTATCCATATTCTATCTGCATATGAATACATATTCTATCCATATTTTGCATAACAATAACCATATTACAATATTATTCTATTCCGTTTTCAAATACGGTTGTAACAATGCATCCATATTTGTAAAAATGACCAATATGAAGACAAAATCAGCTATAACCATAACCATGCACCATGTCCAGCTATAACCATGCACATGAATAGCTGGATACTATTGATTATTTCTCACCAATATTTAGACACCATTTATATGAACTTTTTATAACTATGTACACAAATGGTTATGTAGGATTTTGAAAAGCCCTGCATTTTTAAAGGCAAACCTCAACTTGCAAGTAATCAAAATATTGGATACACATTAATAAATCGATAATTTTGTAAACAATGTATCCAACTATAATCAATACATTATTCTAATAATGTTGTTGAAAGAAATGTATCTTGTATTAGAAAACAATAATCTGTTTACAAAAGTAATCAATTTTTTTCGAAAAGCAATAGATCAAAATTAACCAAAATTTTCAATACATAAATAGATCATGAATAGAATTTTTTTGAAAAGCCCTGCATTTTTGATCCAATGCACATAATGCAGCTAATGATAAAGTTTTTTTAGAAATTACCCTAATCATCCAATGTTTTTGTGTGACCATTGGTGCTTAAATCACAAAAACAAACTCCAATAGAATGTGTCATTAGCATGTACTCTCAAAAAGCAACAAATGATAATGTACAGCTCTGCAAATTTGAGAAATTTCAAGTTTTTTTCAAGTGGAGACTATGTAGATAAAAAAGTCTATTAAATATTCGACTGTAACCATATGATTCTTTCATATGGGTGTGTAACAATTTGTGCTAACTTAATGATTTTTTTTCAGTTTCTTTCACATTCCCCTAGAACATGCACATAAAGAAGCATCATATCAAACAACAAAGATACATTCCAATACAAAACTTGCATAATTTTTATGAACTAAAAATGTTTGTGAGTTGAACTAATAATGTCCTGGAAGCATATGAATTATGATGCATATGGGAACATCCTATCCTGGAAGCCATTGCAAAATTATGATGCATATGGGAACTAAAAATACAACTTTATGCTCCATCATAATTCTTTCTCATTCCCCCAGAACTTGCATAATGCATATGGGAACATCCTGTATTTAACTTGTTAAAAATATGAGAACAACAAAAATAAAAAATTGCACTGATTAAAGCTACTTAATGTAGCTGAAATACAGGTTTTCATATGCAAGCTGAAATACAGGTTCTATGCAAGCTACAAAGAACATCGTATATGAAATACAGGTTTATATGGCATGATTTTTGTGTTCCACGGCTACTTGATTTTTTTCAGTTTTGATGTTCAAATAGCTAATACATCAAAGAAAACATCTCAGTTTGTTAAATATATAAGAACATCCTGTATGAGCATATGGGCGAGTAACAATTTGTGCCAACTTTAAGATTTTTTTAAGTTTCTTTATCGTTCCCCCAGAACATGCACTTAAAGAAGATCCTGTCAAACAACAATAATACATTCCAATACAAAACTTGCATAGTTTTTATGAACTAAAAATGTGTGTGAGTGGAACTAATTATGTCCTAGAAGCATATGAATTATGATGCATATGGGAACATCCTGTCGTGGAGGAAGCCACTGCAAAATTATGATGCATATGGGAACTAAAAATACAAACTTTATGTTCCATCATAATTCTTTATCATTCCATCTGAACTTGAATAATGCATATGGGAACATCCTATATTTAACTTGTTAAATATAAGAGAACAACAAAAATAGAAAATTGCATTGAATTTAGCTACTTGATGTAGCTGAAATACTTGTTCTCATATGCAAACAGAAATAAAGGCTATATGCAAGCTACAAAGAACAGCTTATATGAAATACAGGTTTATATATGATAGGATTTTTGTGTTCCACGGCTACTTGATTTTTTTTCAGTTTGGATGTTCAAATAGCTGATGCATCAAAGAAAACATCTTAGTTTGTTAAATATATGAGAACATCTTGTATGAGCATATGGGCGAGTAACAATTTGTGCCAACTTTAAGATTTTTTTCAGTTTCTTTATCATTCCCCCAGAACATGCACTGAAAGAAGATCCTGTCAAACAACAAAGATACATTCCAATGCAAAACTTGCATAATTTTTATGAACTAAAAAATGTTTGTGAGTGGAACTAATTATGTCCTGGAAGCATATGAAATATGATGAATATGGGAACATCACGTCCTAGAAGCCACTATAAAATTATGATGCATATGGGAACTAAAAATACAAACTTTATGTTCCATCATAATTCTTTCTCATTCCCCCAGAACTTGCATAATACATATGGGAACATCCTGTATTAAACTTGTTAAATATATGAGAACAACATAAATAAAAAATTGCACTAAATTCCATCTACTTGATGTAACTGGAAAAATTCAAACAAATCTGACACCCAAATCAAAAGGAAAGGCACACACGACAAAGGTTGACACAGCAAAAAACACCAACACATATTCACAAACTAAAAGGAAGGGCTTTCAGTTGTTCATAGCTGTAGAAACCAAAACATATAAATTAAAATTATGAAACCTATCAATACCATCATGAGATGGATTGCCTAAAGAAAATAAGTAAACTTAAAGAATAAATCAGCGTAAAAGGTCAAAAAATTATGTAAATAATAATAATAAATTTCTATCTAATCTTGCTTTTAAGTTAATGATGCATTCAGACATTGTAAAATAAAAGGCTAACTAATATAAACATGTTCCTAAACTATTCCAGACCTAGGGGAGATGAACCCCTATATACATTCAAGTTTGGCTTGAGATCCTTCCTGGTTGCTGGAGCTTGGCGTATGCTTGATTCTAGGTCGGAAGGAATCATACAGAGACACGTATGACACGTATGACTAAAGCTACTTCATTAACATAAAGCTCGGGAATTTTTGCAAAAAATGGCAAATTTTACAGATACATATGGCAAATGATACATATACATATGTCAAATGTTTACTTGGCATGAAGCTCAGGAAGCTAATAAAGCTGGAGATTTGTGTTTCATGTTGAAAAGCATATTTATGTTCACTGGACATTTGTGTTCCAGGATGAAAAGCACATTTATGTTCCAGGTTAAAAAGCATATTATACTTCACTGGATATTTGTGTTCCAGGTTAAAAAGCATAAATTGAGGAATTTGGTGTTCCATTTCTGGATTTTTATTGGATACATGTATGTGATTTGGGAGATCTGTCCACTTATGAGGTAGGGATGGAAACATGTAATGTGTAAATGATGTGGTAATGTGTAAATGATGTTTGTGCATGAAGTTTGCATGTGGAGGAACTGAACTTTTCTGAACTGAAATATTTGGGATTGAAATGATATGTTTGTTGAATGTATATTTATACTTTATCGATCCTTGCCATGTCTATACTCATGCAATTTAGCAATCCTCAGTTTTGGATGAAATGCAATTTATCAATCCTATATCTAATAAATGTTTATGCTCATCTTTGGACACCTCAATTTTGGACCATGAAGTAGGTATGATAAAGAGAACCTTTGGGCAAGTTAAGCCCTGTCTTGTCTATGCTATCAAAAAACAAACGGTTCAGCGAAATACTATGCATTTTCACTTTAAAATACAAACCCTTTGATTATTGTTGGTTAAACTAAATAACAATAATTGGGTTGGTGTAACAAACTAATATCAGAAACTAAAAAAAAGAAAAAGAGTTACATTAGTTCCAAAATCACAAAAAAACAAACGCAATGTACAATATAATAAAGGGACATGACCAAACACTATAGCAAACAAACTGAATTTTATTCTCTGCTAGGCTCACTACATGTAAGAAGATATTAGTGATTTTTAAAAATTAAACAACAAAAACAAACCTGATTATTATCGGGTCACACAAACTTCAACCTAGAGCAAAACTTAATTAACTGAAATATGAAATAAGCGCAATACTTATATTAAATTTAGTTTACAGCATACCCAGATGTTCTGATTCTTTAGAGGGATGATTGTGATTCTTTAGATGGATGATTGTGCTGGCCTCCAGCTCCTTAAGTGTCTGATTGAACCTCGCACTGTAATGACTGCAACTCGCCTAGCACTTCTAGTGCTCTCATCTTCAATACTATATGAATCGCCTATAAATTGAATAGTTAAGTACCATAAGAACATGAAAGCTTCTTCAAAATAACCAATTTATGTACTTATCAAAAAGAGCCTTCAGCCGAATTTCATAAAAAGACAATAAAATTAGTTTAAATTAAGTGAATCTGTAAAATGAGCAACATTTAAAAAATTCCAACCTCCTTGCATCAAATGGAGGAAACTTTGCACAGAAGAACAACTATTAATTTTTAATTCAATAATGTTTAACTAAAGAAGCAAAAAAGTGACTAAATACCTAATAGAATCAAATCACTCTTGAGCATGAATAATATAGCAAAAATACCGATTTTAATGGAATATAATGGAATTTTAGGGCTTAAAATCAAATGGGAGATGAAAATTTCACCGTATGAATCCATTCTTCCAAAATAAGAAAGACCTGAGGCAGTGCTTGAGTAGGCTTGAAGAGGATCTCGACTTGTTTGGATGTCTTATTCTCCCATGTCCCTCTCTAGCCCCAAAACTTTCAATTCTGTTACATCCTCACCAAGTTCTTAACTTTAATGCCCTGCTGCTACCCATTTTTCCCGACCATTTGAAGTAAAAGAAAAAAACTGAGAAGAGTAAAGACAAAAATCGACGATGCGATCAAGTGACATTGCACGTAGCAGGTCTTTCCCGATCCTTTGAAGTAAAAGAAAAAACTGAGAAGAATAAAGACAAAACCCGAAGATGATGAACTGAATATTTTACTGAAGTGTGTGCGTGTGCAAATAATAGATGTGTGCACGTGTGCATAACTCACATAGATATATGTATTGGACTGTTCTTCACATATGACAGCTTGAAATAATAAATAAGTTTCAAAAAAATCTCATTTTGTCAAATGTCATAACACACGTCATCTATCATATGCTTTTAGAGGGAAGGTATATGTAGTTCCATGTGTACAACACTGCCAGACCATCTAGTGGGTATCTACCCATGTTGAACAATCCTATATTTGTTTGGGTGAGTATCATACGTATCATAGGATGTGAGAGGAGAATGAGTGGAAATGGAAGGGATAATGTAAGGTGATCAGGAATCAATGTGTCTAGCATGAACTGGAAACTAAACAATGATCACTTGATTGTCCCCTTCATTCAAATCCTATTCGAAACACACGACCCAATATAAGCTTAAAAATTCCTTGAATAATTATTGGAAATGAAACATTTATAAGGAAAGACAATTATACACCCTATAGAGGTTCCAGCTAAAATAGTGATTCTCGCTTTTAGCTAAGAGCATGTTAGATATAACCCTCAGCAAGACTATTGACAACAAATTGAAAACTAATAGTCACCAAAACATACGATAGAGCATCAAGGAAACCCTCATTTCATTCGAACATTGACTGTCCATGCAATCCAATGACAGACAACACTGTAAGGTTTAAGATTCCCCACTTAATTTACAACGCAGACCAAAAATACCAAAAAAGATAGCAATTTTAGCATAATTTCTTCTTCTTCTTCTAAAAAACTACTCTAATTCTAATCAAAACCAAAGAGTGAGATACTAATTGGAAAGAAAATGGATTTTAAAAGAAAACATTGAGCTTTTGGAGTAAGAGTACCTTGATGCGCACGAAGATCATTTAAACTTGCCTGGGTACTCATCCTTGATGTGGCGCCCAAGATGGGGTTCCTCCAGGCTGCAACCATTGATGGGGATGATATTATGGTGCAGGAAAACTTGCTCAAATAAATAAATATATAAAATTATTCCCTTTGAGTAACAGTGTCATACATAGCCAATCTCTGCAATGGAAGAGCTAATATACTGTCCAAGATAATATGCGTAAAATTTAAAGGCAATGCTCCTAGTGTTGCAACAAAGTACTTGTATTGAGTAATATTTATAGTATATAGCTTGTTCTTCTCCTAGTTCATCTTTTGATTCTGTTCAAACTATTCATTAATCACAGTAGGGGAAATTAGAAAAAAAGAAACAAATTTGACACTTAGATCCCTCCAAATCCATCTCCTTTGATGTAAAATCCCTCCTAATCAGTAGATCAGCTCAAAAGAACTATTGATATCTATATCCTAACATTTTGCAATGTATATCTATAAAGAAACCAAAACACAGACCCTAAGCAACTATATTTCTTATCCTACCACTTCTTGTAAGGATTCCGTTACATTCACATATCATATTGAAGGCGTGTACCTAATCAAGAATTTTGTGGCAATAAATCTTTTAAAGAAATTCTTAATGCATGTGTAACAAATCAGCATATTCAAGTATCATTGAAACAACAAAACAAAGCCCAATGACAGTAGGATAAACGAATCTAAACATAGAATTAAAAACCTAATTTAAAATCATATTTTCAGATATCATAAGAAACTCTTGTATCGCCAAGTGTTTGCATTCAAAATAACTTAGCATTCTCAAACTAATTACATTCAAAAGTTGAATGGCACATCTTCAGTCCAAGCATTCATATACCTTGCAGAAATTTTAGGATAAGCCATATGAGAAAACAACACCAAATCCTGAAAAAGGCAGCATGAGAGCCTACTAACTATACAAATAGCATCCAAATATATCAACCTTAGATCATTTTGCAGGTTTCTGTAAGGCATAAAAGAAAAGAATAAAAGGGTTGGGAATTTACAGAGTAAATGAACTAATCAAATGGAATTTTAAGCAAACCAATAATTAGATTTGAATACAACAAACTCCAACAACTAACACGTATCCTATGACTATATCTTGTAACTTCTTAACATAGTAACATTAGATCTAAGGATTTTGCAAGAAGGTCAACATGATTAGAAATACAAATTTTTTTACAATAACTCCCATAGTGACATTAGTAATATTTCTGACTACAACTTGTATCATCAATTACGTAGCTATATACAGTGTCTGGCATAATTAGAAGAACAGTGGAAAAAGGAAAAATTAACCGAGAATGTGCAGATTCCCAAATTTGGATATGAATCTTGCCCATTAATGGCACTGGACTCTTTTCTCCAAAAAATAAAAACTCAACACCACACCATGATCAAGACATCTCCTTTTCCCAAGCCTCACTACAAACAATCAACAAAATTACAATATATATTCAACAAAAAAATAAAGGGAATGAAATGGAATGGAATCTCGAGCACCTGAGAGTGAATCAAGGAGGCTCCTTCACAGATCTTGCTCCTTGCTCCTTGCGACTTGCTCCTTGCCGTCCAAGAGATGCCGTGAGCCGTGCTGCCTTTCGATTTGGGGTGGAGTCGCTGCCGTATATGGGTTCGAGGATGTTAGAAGCGAGTGAGGTTTGGGGGGGGGAGAGAGAGAGAGAGAGAGAGAGAGAGAGAGAGAGAGAGAGAGAGAGAGAGACCTGCGAAATCCATCCGGACTGCGTCGAGAGAGAGCATGCGGAAGATCAGCCCATGAGGAAGAGAGGGCGAAAGATCAGCCCGTGGGTTTTTGGGTAGCTGATGCCCCCCCCCCAAAAGTTTTGGGGTTTCAAAATAAAAACATCCCTCACTTTTCTTCCCCCAAAATTTAATTTCCCCCCAAAAATTTTGTTCCAAACTTTAAATTTCAAACTCAATATCTCTTCACATATCCAATTTCTCTTATCTTATCCAATTTCTCTTATCTTATCTATTTCTCTTAATAACATCCCTCATTTATACTCAATTTCTCAACTCTTATCCAATATCTCTTATCCATCTCTTATCCAATAACCCATGATAACATCCCTATTTTATAATATAGATATATATATATATATATATTCTATATTTGAGGACCTTTTTTGAATATTTATCCTACGTGGCAGGGTTTGTCCTACGTGGACAAAGAAATGCTGACTGGGACAAACAAAATACGCTGACTAGGACATGTATTTGTATGTTGGGAGGAAATTTTGTTTGGGAATCTCAAATTTTGAAAACTCAAAGGTTGGGGGGAAAACAAAACTTGGGGAGACCAAACTTTATGCCTGGGGAAAACCCATTCAAAAATTCAAAAATCCCCCACAGCCAGCACATGGATCATTGACCTGGCGATCACATGGATTGGTGAAGTGTCCACCAGATGTCAATCCAACCACACGTTTAAGGAGATCACACGGCTAAGCTTGGGGGGGATGGGTTGGGAGTCTCTCACATTCAGATCTGCGAGCTTCCATCAGTGTCAAAAAAACAAAATCTCCCAACAAAGTGATCGGTGACCTCGACAATGGAGAGCTTCGTCCCACCTCCAAACCCTCACCCCTTGGCGATCTTGATCCCTATGCCATCTCCAACCTCGCCTCAACGGAGGAACCCTAAGCAACCGTGCTCTTGCCCCATGGCCCAGGCGCTCGCCTCTTTTCATCAGAATCTAGGCAGGGCGCTAGGTTCGTGTAATATTCTAAGTTACTACTTTGCAGCATCTTGATTTGTTGTTATTGTTGCTGAAATGATGTTGAATTTTTTTATAGAAATGATGACCCTTAGTGTGGAGTCAAGCAAATCGATCCATTTAGGTGTGGTAGATCATGTAGTTTCTGGCATATTGGATGGAGTTGGGTCTTCTCTATTGATTTGTGTTTCTAACAGCTGCTCAATTTTCTGATGAAAAAACAAAGAACAAATCTCAGTCCCAAATTTTTTGAGTTCTGCTCTCTTTCCCTCTTACTTCGGCTGCTTTGCATGTGTTCTCTCCGGTGACTGGATGATTTTGGAGCTCCGACAGCGGCGACGGCTTCAGGTCAGCTTCGTTTGGGTGCTTTTGCAATTTTAATTCCTGTTTGTCATTTTTCGATGATTTCCGGTTGGGCTTTGGATTGAAGCTTGCTTCTTTTTGGTGTCTATGGGTTGAATTCCAGTGGAAAGAGAGGGCTATATTGTGTTCTTACAGAAGTGTAAATATCGCAGCAATGGAAGGGATGTCGACACAGCAATGGGAGCCATTTGAAAGAAAACTAGCAGAACACTTATCGATGCTAAACCCTAGGTTGTAGACCCCTTTTGTAGATCATTAGTTTTTTAAATTGCATTATTTGAAACCATATGTCTATAGACCATATGCATTACTTGCAATATTTGAGCACCGAGATGGAATATCACATGTTTATTCATATGGGATACGAAGGCAAGGTTTGAATTTTGATGTGTGGATGTAAATATGTATTCATATGAACTGATTTTAGTACCAATTTGAAAAAAAGTAAAAAAAACATGTGTATCCTTTCATTTTCTATTTCTGTTGATGGATTAATTACCCTTGCTACCTTTTGATCTTAAAATTACTACTTATACTGCAAATGGCAATAAAGAAGCTGGTTTCCAGTTTGAATTTGGTGTCTAATCCATTTGGTTGTCTAGGGAAAAATGAAGACATTAGCTTCCATAAGGTGTGCATAGAGACCATCATTATGCCTACTGATGATGCTTCTGTTCAACGTCAAGTTTTAAGAAATAATAATTTTGAATGTGTAGATTCATTTCTTTGCATAAATTATTAATTTCTCTACCCAATATCTTACCCCCATCCTGAAAGTGAGAACTAAAAGTCTAAATATGTTTAATGTGAATAACAGGCAATGGTTGATGTTACGAAGGAAGTAGGTGCAGATGCAGTTTCACATGGATGCACAGGAAAGGGAAAGATCAGGCATTTTCTATCCTTCTATAACATATCTTTATTTTATTTTGCTATTTTTCTTATCAGATATATGGTGTGCATATGCAGTTGCAGGTTCGTTTTGAATTGAAATTCTTTGCCTTAAATCCAGAGCTAGGAATCTATTTACAGCATGATGTTGACATGCTATTTTCTGAATTGACATGCTTTATTCGCTTGTGTTGTTGTTTATGTTATTTAGAGTCTTGGTATTCTATCTCAAATGCAATACTAAAACTCATGGTAGTTGATGAATATACAAGACTAGCATCAGGTGTCTTTTTGGTATTGTGATATTTTGATGAATTGATCGTTAACCACAGAAGACCTGTATATTACTATTAAAATCAGTGTTTATAAGGCACTATGTGGAATGGCATGTCCAAGGAATTGTTGTGTCTAGGTACTGACACACAGACATGGCGGCTTGGGTCAGGTTCGACCCAATTTGTTTAGGAGCATACTTGAACCCAACCTGAATACAATTCGGGTCAATGACCCCAACCCGTAACCAACTCTAAGAAAATTGAGGTCACCCAACCCGACCCGCTTTAGTTTGTAGATGGGGTGCAGGTCATGGGTTGGGTTTTTTGGGTTGCTCAATAATGCAACTGATCTTTTTCCAGGTTTAAAACCAGTTTTATGGTTGTTACTGGGCCAAGTAGGAAATATATATGTTTTTTCATTAGAATAATCAAAAAAATTCTTCCCACCATAATGAACAACAAATATAATTACTCAATAACTCAAGCTGAAATAACAGAAGATAACCTCTCATCATCATCAAAAATAAAGAAGTGAACATGTACCTACCTTCACCTGAGAAAGATATCAACACAAACTCACACTATCGGTAGGAGGCATTCTTTTCCCAGATTTTTCACCAACACTATAAAAAATCATAGTTCTAAGGTTCTCATTGACCTGCTTATTCCCATACAACCTAAACTGAAAGGAAACCAAACAAAAACATAATTTTTCATGGCATATACAAAATGAAAAGACCGATAACAGAAAAATACAACTCCAAAATATCTAAATATTAATTTTTCCTAACCATTATTAAAGTCGGTCAAATGTTTAGCAAAAGGCATGATGTTCCTGATAAGAAGCATGCTATTTTCCAAAATATCCAGAGCTAGGAATTTTTTGAATTGACATGCTATTTTCCTAAGAATCATGATGTTCCTGTTCATGTCTTAAAGAAATACGTTTACAGCAGAGACCGGAATCTGTGGCACCTTAGCATTGAGGTAGCTTTGCTGCTTTATTTTGTTATTTAATAACATATTATATCTAATAATGGATGACTGATGATTCTGTACTCCCCACATCATCTGGATTTGTATCACGCAACTGAAAATCATACAAGTGATAGCATAGAAGAAAGTTACTTGGCTAAAAATGGATCTTTACGCCATCCATAAATGGTGCCTTATGGAAGAAAACCATAATCAACCCTTCAGAATTAGTACGAGGAAAAACACAACATGCGCATCCCCCACCAAAAAAACCCCCAAAATCCAAAAATAAAATTCTTTTGTATGGTTCATCGAAATTTACATTATATCAACCAGTAAACAAGAAAACTGTAGCAGTGCTTTTTGCTAGCTATCAAGTTCCACCGATACACAACTATAAGCTTAGTGAATATTATTTGGCACCTATAAAAGTGAATGCATCTGTGGAATCATAAATAAATACCTCCAAGAGTGAATCCAACTTATGTGCAAGATCATGAGCTCCTCCTCTCTCTAATCTGCTGGTCATGTATCACCATGCCAACTGGTATATCATGTGAACTGTAAAATCTAGGAATACCGATAAATCAATCTGGATAGCTCACAATTGTCGCTATAGATTAGGAATGCAGTGTTTTTAATTATTATTATTTTATTTTTAGATTATTGTACCGCCTTGCTGTTTGCATGTAATATTCTAAAATTGCTTCTTAAGAGCATCTAACCTATCTAATATAGGTTAACATGAATGGCATTGCAAACATACACATTGACGGAGACATCTGAAATTGGCATTGTAATTATCTCCATAAATTTGCAAGTTATGAAGGTTTACTTTTGAATTTTAAAGGGAAACATACTGGAGGACCCAGCAAAGAGACATACTGACATATTCAAAGCTTATTGTTTGATTACATGAACCCATTATTGGCTACCATAAATATCATCAAATGATGGTAATGTTAACACTATCAATTGTAAGGGCTCACATCAATGACTCATGTTTTAATTTAAATTTTGAATTAATTTGTGATGCAGGATGCACAAGATGCAATGGGTGACAGTGAAGAATATGATGATGATGATGAAAGCTCTGAGGAATATGATGCTACTTCTAAGAAGGTAACTAGACATTCTTTAATGGAGCTGGTAATATCTTTGATTCTATTTCTGGATAGTTTCTCAACTTTGTGTTCTCATTATAAGGTGCACTTGGAAAGCGGCCTACTGAATCTGCTTCAAAACCTAATGTTCCAGAAAAAAAGGCTAAGGTTGTAACCACGGCTGGAGTACAGAAAACATGTTCTTTGTTTCTTTCGGATGACCATTTTAATTTTAGAGTACAATCTCTTTTTCAAATATTATTTGTATCTAGACTGTAAATTGTACCTGAGACCACAGCCCACCCAACTATTATCCTAATTGGAGTTCGGATCCAAAGATTTGAAATCGAAATTCTTATCAGATTGGATTTCGGTATGACCCTTTTCAAACCCGAACCCAATAAATAAAACCAAAATTAGAATCGATGTATGCCGGTACTCTAATTAACCATCTAGCTTAATAATTAACCATCTAGCTATAACTTAAATGAACAAAAACAACTGCTTAGACCCAAAACCGAACGCGAGAGATGACAACCCAATGGGCCTTGCTTGCCTCCTCTTTCTTTGTGTTCATCTGAATAATAAAAAAAATAATTATTACTATTGTCGTTGTTTTTTATTTTTTTCAGAAGTATGGGTAATAGTGGGGCAGTATATGCAGATTGAGTAACGAGAAATTTTAGATGTGGACTTAGACCTTTGCAATGTTTGTAATGTTTTTGTTTCTTTGATTTGAGTTGGTCTTGATTGCACTTCTTAGTTATGAATTTCTTTTGATTATGATTATCGAAAAATTTTTGTTCGTTTTAGTTGGGAACTTCCATTTACAGATCGCCCATCGAGTATTGATTTAATTTGATTTAGTTTTGTTTAATTTCTTTTTGGAAACAAAGTGAAGGTTTTATGCAGAAGACAGAGATCATGTGTATATCAGATTGGGCCTACCAATCTCACTGGCTACCAACTTCTTAACTTGCTTAATAGAGTTGAGTATCATGATAGGCAATAGAGATGAGTACCATGATAGTCAAGTGAAAATTTTCTTCTCAATAGAAAAACCTAATTGAATTTTTTTCCAATCTCCTTTTTCTTGCTTATGCAATGTTTACTATGTTGGGTTATGACCCAGTTGATTGATTCATGCAATTAATGTTTCTTTCAGTTGGGTTCTTTGTCGATTTATTAGTTGTGTTAATAAAACTTTTCAGGCCTACAAAGGCAATGAGGTGGTGGGGTAATGGTGAGAAAAAGATAATGGGAGAAGAGATGTGGAGGGAGGTGGGACATGGCTGGACTGCACAAAACATAAGAGGATTTCCTTTTCTCACTAATTTCAGGGAGCCTCATCACCTTCCTAATGCAAGGACTAGGGGAGCTTTGCCAGTCAGATTCTTAGATGTTGTCTTTGAGCTTTACAATGTTTTCGCTTCTTTCTTTTGAATTGGTCTTGATTTCACTTCTTGGTTATGAATTTATTTTGATCAAGATTAGTAAGAAAGTTTAGTTCGTTTTAGTTGGGAACTTTCACTTTTGGAGTTATTGAATTAAGATAGCCGGTTGAGTATTGATTTAATTTGATTTAGTTTTGTTTAATTTCTTTTTGGAAACAAAGTGCAGGTTTTGTGCAAGAGAAAGAGATCATGTGCATAGCAGCTTGGGTCTGGCAATTGCATCATCTACTAAATTCTCCACTTGCTCTACAGAGATGACGACCATGACAGTCAATTAAAAATTCTCTACTTAATAGAAAAACCTAATTGAATTCTTTTCCAATCTCATTTTGCTTATTCAATGTTTCATATGTTAGGATCTGACCCAATTGATTCATGCAATTGCTATGATCATGCATCTAAATTTATGTTTCTTTTAGTTGGTTCTTTGTTGATTAATTAGTTTTGTTAATAAAATTTTTAGGCCTACAGATGTATGTATACGCATGTATGTAGTTACATGCATAATTGTATTTATGTGCATAAGTTATTACTGACTAGCAATTTTGATGGCACATCATGAAGTTGGGTACATACCCTATCTGAATAATCAAATCACTTATGCACATAAATACATACATGCGTATACATGCATCTCTCTTCTATTTTTCGCATGTGTGCATATCCCCATTGTCTGTTAGAAGACAGAATTTTGTCATAAGTTTATATTGCAATGTTTCCATGTTTTTGGCATTTTCTTCAATGGTTATATTAACACTTGGTTGCCTTTCGCTGGTTATATTGTTTGGTGACAGGGTTATTTTTTAGGAACATGTAGAAAAGTAATTTTTTTGTTCACAATTGGAAAGAATTTTATTAACCACAATTCTTTTAGATATCATTTTGTTTATTTTTTTGGAAGCATTATTCTTTCCATCAAAGCAATGCTACAAAAACTTGAATATCCATGTATCTGACTGAACCTTATTTTGTGGATTACATAGTGCTGTTATGCTCTGTGGATTACAAATTTACAGATTCCCCAGACAATGAATGACTTGAATCAATAAAATATTATTTACACAATAAGAAATGGAGGAGTTGTGATAAAGGCCATCTATGCATCTGTGATTTTTCTTCGTCACATTGTCGTCTAATAAAGCCTTTGGATGCATGTTGTAACCATCACTTCTGATGTGGCAACTATTCGCCCAGTAAGTTTTTTTTAATGTAAACATGTTTCAAGGATCCTCTTAATTAGTGTACTTACATCTTACTGACTTTGATAAAATGTCATTCCCTCCCTAAAATTTTAGGACGTTATAGAGAGATTCCTTCGTACTGACAGTATGTTTCCAATACTTTATTACTCTCTTACAAGTAGATAACATAGATATTGCTGTGTGAAATCAACAATAAAACCTGACACAATTGATCGTTGTTTTTTTGTGCATCACAGAATGTGGACCTATATGTGGGTTCAAATGCTCGGCCACATCCTATAAGAAGCTGTGCCTGTTTGTTTGCAACAAGGGCTGTGTGACCTACCTCTGTGTTCTGTCTGGCACTTATGGTCACAAGGAATAATGCCTTTGCTACAATAACTGGAAGACACAAGAACAAAAACCCAAATGTCCTTCCACTATTGTTCTTCATTGAGAGAGAGAGAGAGAGATCTTAAACATTCATTATTCCATCTGTGTTATTACTCCATCTGTGTATTGTTGACATAAATCTTTCAAAGATGAAAGAGTGAATGAATAAAAAAAATGAATAATTCATGTCGTATTAAGTTTCTCTCTTCTAATTATCTGGATATTTGGCTTAGGAATACTCGACTTATGTGATCTTTCAAAGGTTGTATACTTAATTTTTTTAGTTAATCCGAATTGGGTGATTTGTTGCATCTTAGATTCCAAAACACTAAAATATATGAGAGCATTAGCAGTATTTACAAGCTTCCATGATAGTAGTCTGGTTATATCCATTAAGAGGCTCTTTTAGTTCAAAAGCAGAAAAGCAAACTTATGAAAGGGAACATATATCTTAAGGATTTCCATGTTAAAAAAGTGATACTTTTTTTGGATACAGCGGATGAAAGAGTCTCTCCAGGTTGCAAAAGCTAATAAAGAGTCTCTCCATTTCATGTTAACTCCTAATTGTAGAGTCTCCTAATTGTAGAGTTGATGCATAACTTGCATGTGGAATGTAAAACCTTTGTTGTTACGAGGTTACTGAAATTGATTTCATTCGTTTAGTGAAAAATAATGCATTCCCGAGGTTACTGAAATTGATTTCATTCCTTTACTGAAAAATAATGCATTCCCAAGGAAAATCGCGTTTCTTCTCAAATTTCAAACCAAAATTGCAATTTGTTGTTTGTAGAATTTGACCCGCTTGGCTTCTAGGTTGCCAGGGACTCATCTATTATTTATTATACATTTCAGAGATGTTTTTGAATTGGTTTACTGACTAGGACAAAATGGTGGGTAAAAGTTGGCTGGTATTTAATCTTGAGGAATCAATCATTAGGATGCGGGTTTGTGCAAATTTTGGGGGGAATCTCTAAAATTTTAGAGGAAACTCAATCCGGAGGGAACCAAATTTTAGGGGAATTAAAATTTTGAATTTGAACTAAATTTTGTGAGATTCAATTTAAAAGAATGCCTAGGGCATGGGAATCCCCACTAAAGATTTCAAGCAATCAATGTGAAACACGAATCTGTAAGGAATTAAATTTTTAGGGGGAACTAAATTTTTTGCACTGAACTAAATAATAATTATTGTGTTTTGATTATTGATGTTCGTTTAAAATTAGGGCATCCAAAATTTTGATGTGGGATTATTTAAAATGAACGGGGAAAATAATTTTTGAGATGACTAAAATTTTTAGGGTGGAACAAAATAACAAATATAGCGCTTTAAGCATTGTTGTTCGTTTAAAATTAGAGGATCCAAGATTTTGAGGGGGGGGGGGGGCAATATTTTAAATGAACCGTGTCGATAGGGCACATGTTAAATCTTGATAGAAATAAATTTTGGGGGTAACTAAATTCGATGGTGGGGACTAAATTTTGAGGGGACCAAAAGTTTTTGGGGAACTAAATAACAATTATTGCGATTTACTTATTGTTGTTCTTTTAAAATTGACAGATCTAATATTTTGAGGGGGAATATTTTAAATGAACCGTGCCTTTAGGGCACGGGTTATGACTATTTATATTACATTTGATGACTGTTTTTGAATTCTAGGGCCGACTAGGACAAGCTGACTAGGACAAAGGGGTGATAGAAGAACGGATGAGATTTAATCTTGAGAAATGAATGGTTGGAATGAGATTTTGTAGAAAGTTTTGAAGGGAAAAACATTTCTAGGGAAATGAAAATTTTTGGGGAATGAAAGTTTCTGGGGAATAACAGAGTGCACACAATTACTGCATTTGGGAAAAAACTTTATTTGCACTTAATGCTGCAGATCGAATGTTGATGTAGATCGAATGATCTCTCCTTCAATGCGGGGCCCACCGTCTCTTCGACACATGGGGCAACAAGATGAGAATAATTTCCCGTGAATACGTGCCCCGCTAAATTTTTAACGCTAATTAGTTGTTCCGCGCCGAAAGCGCCCGCGCCAAATTTGTTGTTCCATGTCGAAGGCGCATGCGCCGAATTTGTTATTTAGCGTCGAAGGTGCCCGTGCCGCTAAATATTTTTACGCTAAGTTGGTGTTCCATGCAATTTTGGCTGTGGAAATAATTTTTTGGGGAACAAAGATTTTGCGGGAGAAAATCTTAAATGAATCGTGCCCGCGGGCACGGGTTATGACTAGTGTATATATATATATGTATATATATGAAGGGTAAGCAACTTTATTCAAATAACTCAACAAATTACAATATTGGTCTACTAAATAGAGCCAAACATAAAACGCAAGAGAAACAAAATCATAAATAATCCTACAACTCTAATAGAGAAGGAATCCTAACGATACTTAGGATTCCGAGTATCCCTTGAGCTTTTCCGTCGAGGCGGATCCAAATAAGTCTTTTTGAGTGTCTTTAAGCTTGGAGCTAATCGGCGCATTTCATCCTCCCACTCTTGGTTTATCGTTGTAGCATCTCCATCAAATTCATCCACCCATTCTTCCTCATATTCATCTTCAACAGCATTTTCATCTCCAACATTGTCAGGATCATCAACATAGTCATTACCAGATGGGCCCCCAGTTTCCGTAGCATTTGGAATCACATGTACATCTGCTGCCTCACCATTAGTAACCTCTTCATTCCTATTAGAAGGACCTCCAGGCTCTAAAGTAGTTGAAAATCCTCTACACGTAACATTCCTTTCATTAATCAACACACTTCCAACCTCAGGCGTCTCAGTTCCGAGTTTTCAGATCCGGTCGACTGAGGGATCCAGATCCTGTTCACTACGTGTGAGGTTTGCTTTTGCTCCGACAGCGTAAAGGGATTTCTGCAGCTCATGGGCAGCAGATCCAATCCCGTTTGTATCAATTCCGGAAACCCTTATCATCGATGTTCCTCATTCTGTCTTCAAAGGATGTCTACGTCAGCTGCAGTAAACTCAACGCCCAATTACACCGAAGAATATCCTCCACTACAACGGAATTCTAATAACATTCGGAAGGGAAAAGCTGCTGGCCAACCACCTGCTCCTTTGAGAGTGGCGAAGACTGGTCGACAAGCCTGGAGTTCGCTTTTTTCTGTAGGACGCGCTGTTGAAGAGATTAGCAAATTCTCTTACTATCCTCTTCGGGAGGTTCCCTCGGGCAAGACTGTCCCTTGGATTCCGCAGGAAGCAATCTCTACTAATGTTGCAAAATGGGGACGAACACTAGCTGGTTATGTTGTGGGTGACAAACCTTTTTATTCCCACCTTCGTGCATGTGTCCATCGTTTGTGGCGGCCAAAAGGTACCTTACAGGTCCATTCTAGAGAAAATGGCTTTTTCTTCTTCGTGTTTGAGCTGGAGGAAGATTGTAGCAGGGTACTCCAAGGGGGGCCTTGGATGTTTGATAAGAGGGTGATAGTGTTGCGACGCTGGACTCCAGACCTCACAATGGACAGAGATCTTCTGTCATCAATTCCAGTGTGGGTAAGATTTCCTGACTTGCCACTCAAATTTTGGTCTACAGAGTGCATCAGTATAATTGCTAGTTCTATAGGGAAGCCTTTATTCCTTGATAAGGCTACAGCTTTAGGAGAAAGGTACTCATATGCAAGATGCTTTGTTGAAATTGATGCAAAGACCAAATTGCAAAAAACAATAGAGATTGCTGTGGAGGATGAGGAGAATGTGATCATTAGAGTGGAATATGAAAACTTGCCTCCAAGCTGTCCAACGTGTGAGTGCTTTGGACATTCAACCTCCATATATATATATATATATATATATATATATATATATATATATATATATATATATATATATATATATATATATATATATATATATATATATATATATATATATGGTCTTTAGAAGCTATCTTTTTTCTTTTGGGATTTTTGGGAAGTAGGTGTAGTAAAAGTATCTGTAGGAGAAGAAACCAAATGATATGTAGAGAATCATAAAGATATGTGGAGAAGGAAGATAATATATCACTCGGTTCACTCATCAGATGTGAATAACGGTTCAATGGGATAATACTCTAACTAAACTTATAGCTAGTATGATATTTTTATTCATCTCAACGAATAATGAAAGCATGCGGTATAAAGCACATTAGTATCAGGCATGCAAACAGAAGTGGATAAGATAACAAACAGGTGCTCCAAATATTCTAATGATGCTTGAACCTTGGTGCGTTACCCAGCAAAGAACGTACTAGATACTATTTCATGCATTCAATTTCAATTCATATTAGGCATTAAATTAGAAAGATCAGCAAGAGAATATGCAAGCATATAAATAGTAAGACTGAGACTACTCTAAATAGCATGTCGACAGATATAAGCATCGTGAGTAGCTACTGAGGGCTATTGAGAGATATCATCATGCAGAACAATTCTAGCTAAAAGAGAGAAAGGCGAAGAAAGAAAGAAAATGAAAACAAGCATGCAAGCATGGCAAAGAGTGAAAAACGTGATGCTGAATGAGAAAAAAGATGGAAAGGTAGAAAATGGTTGGAAAAGCAAAGTAAAAAGGTGAGAAATGAAAGAAAAATGTAAAAAAATGAAAAATAAAGCGATAGCACTCTTCCTCCAAGCTAAACGCAGTAGTGTCCTCACTGCTGAGAACAAGCTGGCATGCGAAAACTGATGCTGGGGTGGGTGAGTGGATAAGGAGATCGAAAGTGAATGGAAAGTATAACTGTGCAAACGAAAGTAAAAGTGATATGATGCAAGGATAAAGTGATGATGCAAATGCAAGGAATGATGCATGGTGGGTCCTCCCCCAAGGTATGATAGACTAAGGCCCTAAAAAGACAGATGGACACAAAATAGGATGAGGGAAGGACATGAACAAAAAGTGGTGGAGGGATAGCACCAAGCAAGGGCACTGCCCTCTGAGGGCGGTGGTGGGTCCCCCTGCTGTGGGACAGAAACTGCGGCAGTGGGCTGTGGATCGACAAGTGTGTCGGCCGTGAGATCAGATGGAGTGGTGGCAGGCTCAGGTGCGACGACTGGGTCGTCCTGTGGGTAAGCAGCTTCCGATGACGATGGCGTGTGAGGTCCTGCTTAACAGATTGTTGAGTAGTGTCACCTCCCTGACCTATCGGTAGGGGCATAGCGATGAACTGGTCGCCCTGGTCAGTGTCCCTGAAGGTTACGTCATATAGTGAATCGTTGAGGTGCAGACGGTCGGTAGGGGGAGTTAGGATGGTATGAGGGGCGGGATTTGGTGGTTCGCTAATAGAATGCACCTTTGAGGGCGAGTGAGTACGACGAGGGCGTCGACTCGGACTAGAGGAGGGTGCACGGGTGTCATTGTTCCCCGTTCTAGCTCGACATGGGGGCATCGTGCAAGCAAAACTGACAAAGTATGTCGGAAAGTAAAGTATAAAGTGGAAAGAGTATGCTGACACGAGCGACGTGGAGAGTGCAGATAGAGCTTGTGCGAGTTGAGCCGTGAATCGAATATGATCCCCCAAGCTGTCCCAATCTAAATTCTTCTCGGTAAGCATAGGGCACCTGAAACAGAAAGATAAAACAATAGTTATGGGAGCAAAAGGAGTGTGTAGGGGGGAGGAATTGGGGCGAGGTTTGTTACTCGGCCGAGCACCAAGTGTGCTCGGTCGGGTAGGTCTAGATGGGGTGTGGTGGGAATTGGGGCGTGGGTGTGTTACTCGACCTTGCACCAATTGTGATCAGTCGAGTAGGTCGGGATGGGGTTGGTGGTGGGAAGGGTACTCGGTCGAGCACTGATTGTGCTCGATCGAGTAAGCCGTGTTGCCCTAGGGGTTTGGGGGCCGGAGTGGTGGCGGTGGGGGGGGAATAGAGATAGAAGGGAGTAGGGGGGAAAATTGAGGATGGGAAAAGAGAAAGAGAATGAAAGAGGGAGAGGGAGAGTGTCATGCCCCGCTTCCCAAAAATGTGGAGGCGAGACGTGAGAAGGTCCGCTCAGACTTGAAGCTGTAAAGCTCCAAGCCCGATAAGCGTCAATCAACAATAAATTGGCAGGTCCTTGCAACGCAATACGAAACAACGATATTAATTATGAAGTGAGACAATAAGCAATTTATTAAATCTCAGAATATCCATAAAATAAATTACAATATCGCAGAAAAGCCACCAGGCTAATAGGAAAAGAGTCTAAGGCCCAAACATGGCCAACAAGGTATGACATACATACAAAGGTGCCACGCACCAACAACTAACAGCAAACCTAAACAAAGAAGTGAACACGAGCGGTCTTCAAGACAGGCCCCTGGTGTCCACTCACCACCACAGCAAACAGCAGCATCAGCAACACCATATCCCCTGCTACAAAGCTCTGGCTCTGGGTCTAACATGTGACACCCAAAAGAGAGAGGGGCAAATGTCAGCAAGTCTGAAAAGACTTGTGCAAGGAAACTAAAAGTGAACTAGCAACCTAGCAGTTATAATAAGATGCAATGACATGGCATTTAAGTATGATGCGACAGTTTTAAAGGTAAGGAAGCCAATCACTCACGATGTAGCAAAAGCTACCAATCACTATTCACGAATCACGATTATCACTGTTATCACTGTTTGTCACGTACAAGTAAACACGTCAAGTCAAGTACAAGTACAAGGGATCACTCAGCGAGTGCCCTATTGCCCGCATGCTGTGTAATCAAGTCAAGTACAAGGGACCACTCAGCGAGTGCCCTATTGCCCGCAGGCTGTGTAATCTTCTGGTCACGAGCCAGGAAATGTATTTTGTTTGGCATAGGGGTGCACCTAGCCTCCATATCAAGCGTTGGGGTTAGCAACTTACTATGCTCGCTTCCGGTCACGAGCCAGGAAATGTATTTTGTTTTGTAGTGTGAGCTACACATTCACGATAAACAATCAATGTATGCAATGACATGAACAGATATTCACGTACCGTTAATTGTATTTAAACGTGACAGGCAAAATGCAATGACATGAACAGATATTCACGTACCGTTAATTGTAATTAAACCTGACAGGCAAAATGCAATGACATGAGCAATATTCGCATACCGTTTATTGAAATTAGACATGACAGGCAAAATGCAATGACATGAACAATATTCGCGTACCGTTAATTGTAATTAAACATGACAGTTTAAAGATGCATGGATGACATGCACAGATAATACGCGTACTGTTATTTGTAATTAAACGTGACATACAAGCATAATGAGGGTGACGGACCAAGCTTCGTTGTCAAGCTAGGTCAATGGTGTCTAGACGGCTATCCTTTCACCGTCTAGTCTCTTTTACGCTAAAGCAAGGGAAATGGCCTAAGACATGGCCCAAATCAAGAGATGCAAGTTTCACTTGCCTGGCACCGAGGAGAACGATCAACGAAGGCACATCACACAAATTTGTTATCTACGGGAATGGATCACTGCCATGGAAAAACAACATTAGAATGGTAACTAATCCGTATTCACAATCGAACCCAACGATTTCTAATGATCCATTTTATTAGGGTTTCACGAATATCAAGTGTGGGTTATGAGATTATTAAAGGAAGAATACTACCCGTGGAGAAGCGGAGGAACGACGCCGAGAACTACGGCGACGGAAGAACGATCCGGCTCAGATCTGGAAATGGGGAAAATATGGAGAAATGGGTTTGGATGAAGCTTTTGGGGATTTGATGAGGGTTTGAGGTTGAGGAGAGGTAGGATATGTGAAATGAGGGTTTGGATGATGATGGATGATCTTGGGATGAAGGATCAATGGTTTGGGGAAGAAGGGGGCTCAATGGGGGAGAAATTAGGGTTTGGGGTGATGAGGAAGAAGAAGAAAACGTTTGGGGCGTATTTATAGAAAAGTGTGGCGGCTAGGGCAAAACTAGGGTTTCATGGGCTGATTAGTCGGTCAAAGAAGGATTGGTGACCGACTAGCTTGGGAACTAGTCGGTCGGTTGATCAACGCAGACCGACTAAGAGTAAACAGTAGCTCGCTCAGGAAAACTGGACTATGAGTTAGTCGGTCTATGAAGGCTTGTCAACCGACTAGTTTGAGAACTAGTCGGTCGGTGAGTGTTCATTGACCGACTAAAGGCTGAATTTTGAGAGAGATCATGGAAATGAGAGTTAGTCGGTCTGAGAAGGATTCCTGACCAACTAGTTTAGCATCTAGTCGGTCGATGGTTGTTCTTAGACCGACTAAGAGTAAACAGTAACTCCTGAATAATTGATTGAATGAACTAGCCAGTTCCAGTTGATTTCCTGACCGACTAGATTGGAATCTAGTCGGTCGGTTGATCTTCTTGAACCAACTAACGTGCACGAAAAGTCTCGAAATGGAGCGCGAAGGTCCGGGATGAATTCTAAGGTTTCTAGGATCAACCTATCGCTAAGATATGATCGATATAAAGCTCTTCACGAGTGACTTACTCCGAGTTCAATGATTCTAAGGAAGAAGCTAGAAGATCACATCAAAAGGAATGAAAACGAAAGCTAGGAAATCTCAACGAGATGAATGAAAGCGCGAACTATGGAAATGGAAACCACACAAGGAGAGAACCCACCATCACAAGCAAAACACACTGATAATCCAATCATACAAAAACCAGTCGTTACATCCTACCCACCTTAGAATAAAGTCCGTCCTCGGACTTTTTAACATATATATAGTCGCTCTGGTAACTACCCTCAACCAATATCACATCATAAATTCAACCAAGTACTTTCATTTCGAGTGCTTATATATATATGCACTAGAAATCAAATATTACTACCACTACACACATATTTTCACGCACATAGTACACTCATACTTATTATAGTCAATCAATTTCATACACGTATTTCAATCACATATATATAGTCAATATATTTATACAACAATAAACACTTATTACTTACTATAAGAAAATAACCAAGCCTCTCTTATTTGAAAATAATTTCACATTTATTTAGTCATTCAAATACATGCAAATATTTCACCATATTTTCACCTCTCATATAGTCCTATAACTATATATTGGTATAGCCACCCACAATCGTGTGCGTAACACAACCAAGCACAAACAACTCAAACACCATACATACATCATCCGTCACTATTCACCACCACATACAATTATACCAAAGTACATAGAGTATACCCACTCAAGCTTGAGTGAGACTCAAATCATAGCAGGACATTTATATGTGTAACACAATATCCATACACATACCAATACCACTCCAAGGCATACACATCCACGTATCACATATTTTCACACCATATCCATCCATTTATAATTACCATATCAACACATCAACTACATACAAGTTTAAGAGATGCAATAGTCGGGTATACCTCCTGATATACACGCATACGACATCTCATAAAACAAGTAGTACCAATCAAAATTATCATTCTGTTATCATACGTATATCACATCATACTCAAGCAGAAAATTACCTACACACAACATACAAATGCCAACACCCATACCACTATATACACACACCACGAAATCAACACTACGACGACATAACCACTTAACTAATGTGCGCACCAAACTATAACAAGGTTGACACAGGCAACGACAAGCTCTATGGGCTAGACAATAGGAAAGAACCGAACCTAGATCATGACGAATAGAAAGATCGAAAAACATGGGTTCAACTAGGACGAAGATAAGGAGCCAAATTTGGTTAGGGGAATCAGGGTAAGACTGTGAATGTTTAGGTGGAAAGATGATGCAATGATACCCTTAAGGAATACGTAAAGAAGGTAGTGTAAACAACATAAGTTAAAATACGTGAATTCGAAGACCGTTGTACTTCAAAAAGTCGGAGTCCTCGTTTGTATAAAATTATTTAGAGGTCGATAAACAAGTTGTTTGAAAACGAGTTTGAGACGAATATACGTAATAAGAGGAAAAGTGGTTTATTGGATTATATAAAATCATCATGTGGAAAAAGGAAATCATTTACTCAAACATTAAAACATAGGTCAGAAATGTTATGCGGCAGCAATCTAAAAATTTTGGAAAAGTTTTAAGATTCGAAGATTGAAATCAGATCAAGTATAGTGTGGAGAATTTAAGCGCATGCTAAAGGTTTTCCAAATCTTAAAACTGAAGAGAAATCCCAAATAAACCATATCGAAAATACTTTTAGAGAAATCCGGATTTGCCAACAAAATTGATTTATACAAGATCTTAATGTACGAGCAAAACGAACGTGGTACCGATATATAAAAATAATTGAAGTCGTATTTTAGAAATTATCTTAAAAGTGTGTATGGTGAATGGAAAGATAATATCTTAGTAGTATGGAAAGAGAAAAGGATATTTAAACTCATCAAGTTAGTATTAAAACTTTTAAACCGTTTTATGAAGGGTCTAAGTCAGGAATGATTTCGAAATAGTAATTTTTTTTACAAAAATCTGAAATATGGAAAATATTGAGCATAAAATCGACTTGCTAAAAGCCGAAGTCCAAAGGGACTTGAAAAGTTTATTAAGAGCAAGCACGAGGTGTTTTCGAATAAAATTTTAATGGCACAAGTAAGAAAAGAAATTGTGAATCGAGTTAGGAAAATAGAAATACGGTTCAGAATGAAATTGGTATATGAAAAGGGACAAGACATTTATATCGATACGAAAGTATATGCTGAAAATATTATAAACTTCTAATCTAAAAATCTCAACACAAGTTTCGATATTTAAAAACATAAATAATTTAAGTCGGCGAAGGAGCATGAAACCGTACATATATCAAAAGTGTTTCGAACAAATTTAAACTTAACGAAAGAAGAAGATCGAAGATACTTTTAGGGAAATAAGGATTCGCTAAAAGAACGTGTTGGTATAAAAACTTTTGAAGTACGAGTACGACGAACCTATAATTGATATATATATAAATTAGTTGAAGTCCATTCAGTTTGGAAAAATACCCCTAAAGGTATGTAAGATAAGTGGTTAAAATAAATTTTTGTAGTTAGGAAAAAGGACGGTATATCGAACCATCAGGATAGTAATAAAGTTTAAAAATCGAAATGCGAAAGATACATTGTTAGAAAAAATAGTACAAGATAGTAATTTTAAAATTACGACCAAAAGTCTTCAAAATTCAAGAACGACTTTTAACTCCATCGAAATTTAGGGAGACACATTTTAAAGAAGTTTAGAACAAAATTTAAATTGAGTGAAACTTCAAATAAGGAAAGCATTCGAAAATAACTTTGGAAGAATCAAGATTTGCAACAGAAAACATTTGAAAGATCAAGGATAATTGTAATGAGGTGGTCATGTGAATTGAGGACAAGGGAAGTGGTTTATGTGAATTGAATGCGCCTAAATCACGATGCAAGAAAACCATGATGAAGATCTACGGTCAGTAACACCAAAGTGTAGTGACCAGAAAAGATTGAATCAGGGGGGGTTCTAATCATCGGGTTAACTAAAGGCCAAGGGAACCTTAACACTAAAGCTTCTAATGGGTCAGAATATATAGATCTCAGGAAGGTTCTAAGAGAATCAAGATCACGTTCTGTTGGGCCCGAAATCGATGAACCCAAGCGAACGGCTAAAGAAATCCTAGGAGTCTATCATGGCCAGAGCTAGGCGGGAACCACTAAGGTAACTCTTAAGACTATCAAACAAATCACTAACATGGAGTCTAGCTAACAATCAAGGATTCCTAACGAGCAAGCACAGACGTCTATCTAAGTCTAGCTAGGGTCCTGATCTAATGGGTTTCTACCAAGCTGAGACAGATGCCCTAACACGTCTACCAGCTACCTAAGGCATAGGAACGCTAAAAACCTAGACTCTGGGCTTATAACTTGGATGTTCTAATTTATTTAATGGACATTCTATAATTATTATCGTTGTTCCGATAGTTCGCATTTGCAAATGGACCTGCATGGGCCACCAATAAAACCTGTCACGCCCCGCTTCCCAAAAATGTGGAGGCGAGACGTGAAAAGGTCCGCTCAGACTTGAAGCTGTAAAGCTCCAAGCCCGATAAGCGTCAATCAACAATAAATTGGCAGGTCCTTGCAACGCAATACGAAACAACGATATTAATAATTAAGTGAGACAATAAGCAATTTATTAAATCTCAGAATATCCATAAAATAAATTACAATATCGCAGAAAAGCCACCAGGCTAATAGGAAAAGAGTCTAAGGCCCAAACATGGCCAACAAGGTATGACATACATACAAAGGTGCCACGCACCAACAACTAACAGCAAACCTAAACAAAGAAGTGAACACGAGCGGTCTTCAAGACAGGCCCCTGGTGTCCACTCACCACCACAGCAAACAGCAGCATCAGCAACACCATATCCCCTGCAACAAAGCTCTTGCTCTGGGTCTAACATGTGACACCCAAAAGAGAGAGGGGCACATGTCAGCAAGTCTGGAAAGACTTGTGCAAGGAAACTGAAAGTGAACTAGCAACCTAGAAGTTATAATAAGATGCAATGACATGGCATTTAAGTATGATGCGACAGTTTTAAAGGTAGGGAAGCCAATCACTCACGATGTAGCAAAAGCTACCAATCACTATTCACGAATCACGATTATCACTGTTATCACTGTTATCACTATTTGTCACGTACAAGTAAACACGTCAAGTCAAGTACAAGTACAAGGGATCACTCAGCGAGTGCCCTATTGCCCGCAGGCTGTGTAATCAAGTCAAGTACAAGGGACCACTCAGCGAGTGCCCTATTGCCCGCAGGCTATGTAATCTTCTGGTCACGAGCCAGGAAATGTATTTTGTTTGGCATAGGGGTGCACCTAGCCTCCATATCGAGCGTTGGGGTTAGCAACTTACTATGCTCGCTTCCGGTCACGAGCCAGGAAATGTATTTTGTTTTGTAGCGTGAGCTACACATTCACGATAAACAATCAATGTATGCAATGACATGAACAGATATTCGCGTACCGTTAATTGTAATTAAACCTGACAGGCAAAATGCAATGACATGAGCAATATTCGCATACCGTTTATTGAAATTAGACATTGTTGAATATTGGACTCCCCGGATTTGGTTTTGATGATGAGCAAACATAAATAATTCATGAACTAACAATTTGTGAGCGCAGTATTGGAGATCGTTGCCAAATTCACGAGAACAATCAAAGTGACATCTCAAGACTTCTCAAAGCTCGTATTCATTGCCTAAAGCTTCGTTGAAGCTCTTGGACCGTTTTGGAAGTCATGAAGAATTAATCGAAGCTCTCGAAGACCATTCATTAAGGTTTTATTTATAGTCTTTTAGCTTCGATCTATAGAATGTTAATCCTTGAGTATATCTTACGATTCTATCTTCATATCTCTCATATCGTAGCTCTAGGATCTTAGTACAAGTCCATTCTAACTTCCTCGAAGCATCGCGCTTCGATTCGGACTTGTTTGTGCATATTAGTTGGTACAAGAAGAAGTACTGACCGACTAGATGGTGATCTAGTCGGTCAGCAGAGCTTCTTGGACCGACTAGTTTGTGTTCATCTTTTCTTGTTCAGTACTGTTTACAGTTAGTCGGTCTACGTTGACTCACCGACCGACTAGTTTGTGAACTAGTCGGTCAGTGATGCTTCTTTGACCGACTAGTTGTGATTTACTGTTCATGCTAAATTTCTCCTAAGCTACTGTTTATCGTTAGTCGGTCTAAGAACGTTTGGTGACCGAATAGTTGATAATCTAGTCGGTCAACATTTGTTCTTGGACTGACTAAGTCATTTTGTATTCAGACTATTTGCTTTTGCGTCTTAGTCGGTCTACGTTCACTGACTGACCGACTAGTTGTGAAACTAGTCGGTCAGAACGTCTTCTTGGACCGACTAGATTTCTAGGTCTGAATTTCTATCTCTTCTCAGTTTTTCACTTAGTCGGTCCATGTTGTTTGACTGACCGACTAGTTGATGAACTAGTCGGTCAGTGGTTGTTCTTTGACCGACTGGTTGCCTCAGATTTCTATCCGTTGGAAATTGACCTAACTTGTTTTTATGGGACCCTATAAATACGAACCTAGGTCATTTCTCTCTAGGTAAGAGCTGCCATTAAGAGATTCATTGAGATTGAAAGAGATAGCTATTCTCACTCATTTCCAAAGCTCTCTTCCTCACAAGAAATCCATTCTCTCACTTTCTAGATCTAGAATCCATCTTGAGAGAAGCTTGTTCTTGGTGAGCCCTTCAAGCTCTTGCTTGAATCAAGTCTCCAAATCACTCCTAGGCACCCTTTGCTGGTCATTTCTTTGGTGCTAGGTCTTGGTGACTTCATCTTCCTCAAATCCCTCCTTGCACCTATTTGGTAAGAAAACTCAAGGTATATGATTTTGTGGTAAGATTGTTTATTTCGTTATAAACTTGTTTATATTGCTTGTTGATTCTCTCGGTTGTGAGAGAAGGTTGTGATCCCGGGTTGTGGGATTCACTATTGCCATTGCATGTATGATTTGATCTTGTGAAGGTTTTTCACAAGATATTCATAGTGGAAATCTTGGGTTAGGGTTTCTAACCTAAGTATCCGGAGGGGATCCGGGTGGTTGGGACGTAGGATCACCGGGAACAAGTCGGAGAGACTTGGGTGGATCCGAACCCAGTAACATCATTTGTTAGCATTGTTAATTTTGTTGTTGTCATTCAATTTAAGCTTCCGTAAATTGATTTGGTAGTTGTTTGCACTATAATTTGGAATTATACTCCTTGTTATTTTTAAAGTACTATTCACCCCCCTCTAGTACTTGTGCAGTAGCTTGTAGGGCATTACAGACATGACATGCAAAATGTAATGACATGAACAATATTCGCGTACCGTTAATTGTAATTAAACATGACAGTTTAAAGATGCATGGATGACATGCGCTGATAATACGCGTACTGTTATTTGTAATTAAACGTGATATACAAGCATGATGAGGGTGACGGACCAAGCTTCGTTGTCAAGATAGGTCAATGGCGTCTAGACGGCAATCCTTTCACCGTCTAGTCTCTTTTACGCTAAAGCAAGGGAAATGGCCTAAGACATGGCCCAAATCAAGAGATGCAAGTTTCACTTGCCTGGCACCGAGGAGAACGATCAACGAAGGCACACCACACAAATTTGTTATCTACGGGAATGGATCACTGCCATGGAAAAACAACATTAGAATGGTAACTAATCTGTATTCACAATCGAACCCTACGATTTCTAATGATCCATTTTATTAGGGTTTCACGAATATCAAGTGTGGGTTATGAGATTATTAAAGGAAGAATACTACCCGTGGAGAAGCGGAGGAACGACGCCGAGAACTACGGCGACAGAAGAACGATCCGGCTCAGATCTGGAAATGGGGAAAATCTGGAGAAATGGGTTTGGATGAAGCTTTTGGGGATTTGATGAGGGTTTGAGGTTGAGGAGAGGTAGGATATGTGAAATGAGGGTTTGGATGATGATGGATGAGCTTGGGATGAAGGATCAATGGTTTGTGGAAGAATGGGGCTCAATGGGGGAGAAATTAGGGTTTGGGGTGATGAGGAAGAAGAAGAAAACGTTTGGGGCGTATTTATAGAAAAGTGTGGCGGCTAGGGCAAAACTAGGGTTTCCTGGGCTGATTAGTCGGTCAAAGAAGGATTGGTGACCGACTAGCTTGGGAACTAGTAGGTCGGTTGATCAACGCAGACCGACTAAGAGTAAATAGCAGCTCGCTCAGGAAAACTGGACTATGAGTTAGTCGGTCTATGAAGGCTTGTCAACCGACTAGTTTGAGAACTAGTCGGTCGGTGAGTGTTCATTGACCGACTAAAGGCTGAATTCTGAGAGAGATCACGGAAATGAGAGTTAGTCGGTCTGAGAAGGATTCCTGACCGACTAGTTTAGCATCTAGTCGGTCGATGGTTGTTCTTAGACCGACTAAGAGTAAACAGTAACTCCTGAATAATTGATTGAATGAACTAGTCGGTTCCAGTTGATTTCCTGACCGACTAGATTGGAATCTAGTCGGTCGGTTGATCTTCTTGAACCAACTAACGTGCACGAAAAGTCTCGAAATGGAGCGCGAAGGTCCGGGATGAATTCTAAGGTTTCTAGGATCAACCTATCGCTAAGATATGATCGATATGAAGCTCGTCACGAGTGACTTACTCCGAGTTCAATGATTCTAAGGAAGAAGCTAGAAGATCACATCAAAAGGAATGAAAACGAAAGCTAGGAAATCTCAACGAGATGAATGAAAGCGAGAACTATGGAAATGGAAACCACACAAGGAGAGAACCCACCATCACAAGCAAAACACACTGATAATCCAATCATACAAAAACCAGTCGTTACAGAGAGAGAGGAAGAGAGACTGACCGGTCGGCGAAGAGGTTCGGGTGATGTTGATGGCGGCGGCAGGCGGTGGGAGGCGGGGGGTCGGAACGAGTAGGATGGGGGTAGGAATGCTCGAGGCAATAATTGGGGGATTAGAGCAATTAGGGCAGGAGTTTAGGTATGGTTAGGGTGTATAAATAACTCAACCCCGGCTTAATATGGGTCCCACAGAATCAAGTAGCCTGCGACTCGGGCCGAGCAGTCTAACTGCTCGGTCGAGCCAGTGAATAAAATAAATCAAGATTTAAGTTTAATACTCCCTTAGCTACTCGACCAAGTAGGGGCAACTCGGGCCGTGTAGGCAGAACGTCATTTTCGTCAATTTTTTCCCTGCATCATAGGGCGCTCAACCGAGTAGGTGTTTACTCGACCGAGTATGTGGCTACTCGACCGAGTAGTTTGTACTCGGGCTATGTAGGTAGAATGCCGATCTCTTTGCTTTCCCTGCGCTCTCTGCTACTCGACCAAATAGGTGCCTACTAGGTCGAGTCACCTACTACTCTCTTCCCCTAAACTTGTTCTTCTATCAGCTGGTCTTCTCCTGGTTCCCTTCCATTCAATACATCGCATTGCACGCTCCCCTCAACGTTCAACCTGTAGAAAGGAAGAACCGGTCAGATTTTTATAGTTTTGCATTTTTATGGAATAGAAAGCATTTTTACTAGGTTTTCTGGGATAGATGGAGCAAAACAAAAATTGAAAAAGAAAATCTAAGATATAGAAGGTCGGGTTGCTTCCCGATAAGCGCTCGTTTTAAGTCATGAGCTCGACTCTCTCCAAATCTTTAATAAATAGCGGGGCATTCCTCGAGAAAGCATATCTCCTCTCGCCTAATTGGCTCTCCCGCTCTGTACGGCTTTATCTTTTGACCATTTACTTTGAACCTGCCATTCTTCCCTTCGAATTCTACGGCACCCCCGGAGGTAAACTTACTATTCTGTAGGGGCCGGACCACCTTGATGTTAATTTTCCGGGGAAGAGGCGTAATCTCGAATTGTAGAGGAGTACCTGGTCACCGACATCATGGAAAACCACCGTGATGTTCTTGTCATGATAGGCTTTGGTCCTCTCCTTATATATATATCTTTGCATTCTCGTAGGCGTGTCATCGGATTTCATCAAGATCGTTGCTATGCAAGGCTCGTCTCGTGGTGGCGCTCTTGTAGTCAAAGTTCATTTTCTTTACTACCCAATATGCTCTGTCTTGCAATTCTACCGGAAGGTGGAAAGCTTTTCCATACGCTATCCTGTAGGGGGTTGTTCTGATAGGAGTTTTGAACGCGATGCGGTATGCCCAATGAGCGTCGCTCAACTTATGGGACTAGTCTTTCCTTGAGGCGCTCACTGTCTTCTCTAGTATGCTCTTGATTTTTCCTGTTGGACACTTCCACCTGGCCACTCATCTGAGGATGATAAGCAAGGCCGACCTTGTGATGGATTCCATATATCTTTAGCATCGTCTCGAACTTCTTCTCGATGAAATGGCTCCCTCCATCACTTATGATTGTCCTCGGGAGTCCAAAATGGGGAAAGATTGTATTCTTGAAGAATTTGGCTACTACCCTTGCGTCTTTCGTCGGGGTAGCTATGGCCTCCATCCACGTCGAGACGTAATCGATGGCAACCAAGATGTACTTGCTGTCGTTAATCGACGGAAAGGGTCCCATAAAGTCGACGTCCCAACAGTCGAATAGTTCTATCTCCAAGATATCTTGAAGGGGCGTTTCATTCTTTTTAGCGATGTTTCCCGTCCTTTGGCACCTGTCGCATTTTCTGATGAACTCGTTCGCGTCTCTAAAGATGGTGGGCCAATAGAAACCACTTTGGAGGATTTTTGCTGTGGTCTTGGTGTTCTCCGCGTGTCTTCTGCATGGTTGATCATGGCAATGTGATATGATGGAGGTCACCTCTTCTTTTGGGATACATCGTCTGATGATCACGTCGACGCATGTTCTAAACAGGTACGGGTCATCCCAAAAGTAGCTCTTGGCGTCATGTAAGAATTTTCTCCTCGAGTAGGTCGCCAATCCTTGCAGGACTATGCCGCTTACCAAGTAGTTCACTATATCCGCGTACCAAGGGGCTTTAGAGGAGGTTGTTGCAAATAACTGCTCGCCAGTGAAGGAGTCATCAATCGGAAAACTGTCATCCCCATGCTTTTGAATCAACCGCGAAAGATGGTCCGCCACTACATTCTCCACCCCTTTCTTGTCTTTGATCTCTATATCAAATTCTTGAAGGAGGAGGATTCATCGTATTAAGCGTGGCTTTACATCCTTCTTGCTCAATAGGTATTTCAGTGCCGCATGGTCCATATGAATAATTACCTTGGACCCCAAGAGATACGATCTGAACTTCTCGGTAGAGTATACCAAGGCCAGTATCTCCTTCTCAGTAGTGGTGTAGTTCTTTTGAGCATCATCTAGAGTCTTACTAGTGTAGTATATCGCATGAAGCTTCCCTTCTTTTCTTTGGCCAAGGACGACTCCCACCGCTTGGTCACTGGCGTCACACATCAACTCAAACGATAGATTCCAATCCGGCGGTTGTATGATTGGTGCTGAGATGAGAGCTTCCTTTAATCTGTTGAAAGCTAGCAAGCAGGCGTCAGAAAACTCAAAAGGAGCGTCCTTAGCAAGGAGCTCCATGAGAGGGCGAGCAATGTTAAAGAAATCCTTTATGAAGCGACAGTAAAAACCCGCATGCCCTAGAAAACTACGGATACCCTTAAGGTTAGTGGGAGGCGGTAGATCCTTGATGACTTCGACCTTGGCTTTATCAACCTCGATTCCCTTCGAGGTGATGACATGGCTAAGCACAACTCCTTTCGTTACCATGAAATGGCACTTTTCCCAAATTAAGGTCAGGTTATTGTCATGGTACCATTCTAAAACTTTGGGCAAATTGGCTAGACAATCATCAAACTCGGTGCCATATACAGAAAAATCGTCCAAGAAGACTTCCATTATGTTTTTGATGAAATCCGAGAAAATAGACGTCATGCACCTTTGAAATGTTGCAGGTGCATTACATAGTCCAAATGGCATTCTTCGGTAAGCGAATGTGTCATATGGACATGTAAACATTGTTTTTTCTTAGTCCTCCCGATGTAATGGGATTTGGAAGAATCCGGAGTATCCATCGAGGTAACAAAAGTATTTGTGCTTGGATAGATGCTCAAGCATTTGATCAATAAAGAGTAGTGGATAATGGTCCTTTCTAGTGGCTTTATTGAGTTTCCTATAGTCGATGCACATACGCCAACCAGTGACAGTTCTAGTGGATATTAATTCATCACTATCGTTTCTAACAACGGTCATGCCCCCTTTCTTGGAGACTACCTGAATAGGGCTAACCCATTTACTGTCGGAAATGGGATAGATAATGTCGGCCTCTAGTAGTCTCAAAACCTCCTTTTCACTAACTCCTTCATGTTGGGATTTAATCTCATTTGAGGCTCAATAGAGGTGGCTTCCTTATCCTCAAGGTGGATTCTATGGGTGCATATGGTTTCACTAATGCCTTTTAGGTCAGTAATGCTATATCCTATCACCTTTCTATGGGCTCTAAGGATTTTGAGGAGGCTTTCTAGTTGTGGTTCAGTGAAGGTTGCGTTAACAATGATGGGGCAAGTGGAATTCTCCCCCCCCCAAAAGCATATTTTAAATTGGCATGGAGAGGTTTTAATTCTACCTGAGGGGGCGCTGCACTCTCATCATCGCTTGCTTGTGAGAAAGATGCGTCCTCAACTGCCAGTTCAGAAGCCGGAAATTCTTCGTTGGCAGATTTATAGGATGAGCATGGAGATGATGGTGCGTTGTGGTAGACGTTTGCAAAATCCATTTCCATAGTGATTCGTTCCGTAGTGCACCTGTCGGTCGAGGTAAAGTATTCAGGCATGCATTCACTATCAAGTGTAGAGTTAAGAGAACTTCCCTGATCAATGTCGAGCTGGAACGGTTCGGGATCTGTGTATCCCTCGTAGATGTGTTCTTCACATGTCGCAGTCTGTGGGATATTATCATTGTAGAAGCATAGAGTATCTCCCTCGTACCGCATATAGACTCCGTCAGCAATGAGGACACCATCCAACGTATCTGCATTGTGGAAGGCGTTCGTGATAAAGACAGCGAGTTCTTGTATAACCGGGTCGTCTGCAGGAAATTCCACTGGACCATTGGTGCATACATCAGTCACTACGCTTTCCATTATACTCAAGAGCTGTGAATCGTTCAATGGCTCAAGTTGACGAGTCTCTCTCCAGCTTGCGTCAAGAGGTAGGGCTTCGATAGTCTGGAGAAACATCACGTCCCCTTTGAAGCTTATGTGGATGTCACCCTCAATGGTACCTGCATCAGAAACCTTGTTCGTTATATGATCCATGACCATTTGCTGATTTACATTACCTGCCACATAAGTTCCTGCTCCAATAACCGAACTGCATCAATCAATTCTCTAGATGCACATTCGATCATGGCTTCATCCATGCACGAGTCTTGGAGACCATGTAGATGATACGGAGAAAATCTAATCTCATCCAAGTCACTGTCGAATTCACTGGTCCATTGCACTTGCATCACTATCTCCGTCATGTTTGATTTCTTGAGTATGATTACTGACTGGAGAGAGGTGTTAGTAGCAGGGTAACAATAAAGGAGAATGAAAAGGGTAGATAGATAGGAAATGATAAGAGTTGCTAGCAGATTATTCAAAATAAAAATAAACTGAGATACACCGTAACTGTCCCCGGCAACGGTGCCAAAAACTTGACGCACCCAGAACTTACACCTAAAATCCACCTGGCGGTGTCACAGTCGCCATGTGCGGTATGGTTCCTAGGTGTCGACTCTGGGTTCTATCCGTAAGTGGACGGTGACAAATTATAGTATAAAAAGTTGTCGAATCCTACAGGGACAGTGACAATGTATTGGAGTCTCAGGTTATTTCTAGATCTCAGAATGAGATAGCAGTCGATTGGGGTATTGTTTGTTTGATGTTGTTGTTGGTCCAATATAGAGAAACTAGAGCCTTAGATATCACTGCTAGGATCTTCGGAGGTCGTTGTTAGAATAGGGTTCTTACGTTGCATTGGGTTTATCGGGTTGATCTCTCAGCTCATACCACTCTCGTGGGTTAGAGCTTCAAGTTACTTCGGCAACTCTCATTGACGCAATGGTGGTAGCCGTTAATACAGTGATATAGTTCGTCGGTGGATCCCCTCAAGGCACGAGCCGAGCATGGTCACGAGCCTTGGTTGGATCCACTAACTCCTTGATTAAATCCCATGGATACTCCTTAAGCTAATCAATTCCACCAACCGTGGGCATGATCTCAATACGAGTTCTCCTAGATATTTGGGTGGATCGACCAAAATACTCCCCCTTTGCTCCCAACACAACCTAGAAATCCAGATCTACATCTCTTTCCTAAAGTCTTAGGGCTAACCCATCAGCCCTAGAGAAGATTACTCACACATAGTAATTATAACAAATAAAAATGCACTTTTGCCATAGAAAACATCGTAGCATTTAAATCAAGCAAGAAATGGGGATCTTACGTACTGAAACCAAGAAAGAACGATACCCAATAGAGAATAAAAGAACTCCCACAGATTCTAAGGTGCAAGAGATAAGAAAGATTCGATCTTTTACAATGACGGCTCAATCCAAAACCCTAGATCTAAAAACAACTAATTAATTCTTCCCTTTCTAAAAATTAATTCAAAAGCTCCTCAAAACGTCAGCAAAAATGTCTTAAATACATAGAGGGTGGACCCCACGAAGAAATCTGGAAGTTTGGGGCCCACATGTCGCTGACCGAGTCGGCTGCTCAGTCGAGTAGGCGCCTGCTCGGTCGAGCAAGCACCTTAGCTGCTTCTTGCTTAAAAGAAGGGATCCGAGCTACTCGGTCGAGTAACTCGCCTACTCGATCGAGTTGTCAGTAGGTCGGAACTCCCCTTACAAATTGTCGATCTGCCTACTTGGGTCGAGTAGGCTCTGCTCGGTCAAGTAGATCCTGCTCGGTCGAGTAGGATGCTGATGGGAGGGGGCTCGAAGACTGGATCGACTCGGGCCAAATCGTCACTCTGCTCGGTCGAGTAAGATACGCATAATCTTCCTGCTGGACTCGTTTGTCAGCTTGACCGAGTAGCTGGTGCTACTCGGGTCGAGTCGCCTGGGAAAGCTGCATATGCTTGGGCTTTGACTCCTTTCTCTGACCCGCTTCCCTTCTTCTCCTCCCATATGCTTCCGAACCTCGAGAACTCCTGTAGATCCTCGCCAACGGCATCACGGACATGCTCGATGTGTCCATTCCCAAAATGGCTCCGAATCGCTCCAAAATCTTGAAATTCCACAAAGCTCTACGAAACTTGAATATAGAATTAGAAGCGCAGTATCGTATGAAAATGCAGGATTTGGATGCGATGAAAAGATAGAAAATATGGATACATCAATAAACTTAAGGGGTTTCTATGTTCATGTTAGACCACATAATTTGAATCTCATCCAAATAATTTTTTTGGTCTATTGGAATCCATAATTAATGCCTTGCCTGGATCGCATCCAGCTCATCGTACCTTACGAGAATAATCCAAATAAGTTACTGGTCATTTAGCCGGTTCATAATCATTTCTTATAAAGTGTCAAACTTTTGACCACTTTGTCAAACCATATGTTCCGGCTTCTTGAAGCCTCGCATGTTTTATTCGCTCCCACTGACCTTGAAAACTCTCTGGCCGATTCATATAAGTTCGTTCTTTTAAATCATATTTAGAAAACAGACTATACATGAATGCTCCAGTTTTCATGGTCATCCTGAGCATTCACATCGAGTTTGGTCCAAGTAGATTTGTACGCATATGTTGGCGAGACAGTTTCATCATAATCCATTTATAGGCGTTAGGATGATAACCGTTTTCAACCAACATACGTTGTACTTCACTATTTTCTTTCTGCACCAATCTTCTAAACACGAAGATTCACTTGCAGCCAATAAGAAAAATTTTCTTTGGGCACGTAAACTAAAGTACATAATTTATTTACGTGCATGGACCCTTTTCGGATTGCATCAAGTTATTAATCAGAGTCCCCACACTGAATGTCATCCTGGAAGTTGACTAAGTCATCTTCAATTATGATGTTTTACTCGACCCTTCGTCTCACGGGACTTGAGTAATCCTTTAACTTCATAACGATTGATTTAATGAATATCTTATTGATAAGGTCCTTATAGAATCTTATTAAGAACCTAGGCATTATAACCTGGGACTTAACCCAGAGGGAGGATTGTAACTTAGAGCCACTTGCCATGCATCGCACCATGTTTAACAAAGTTTGATTCATGCTCTCCAACACACCGATGTGTTAAGAGACTTGACTTGAGAGAAAATCATATTTTCTATTAATTACGCAAGAATTATGTAGCTATGTATTCAACTCTTCGATCTGATCGAAGCAGTTCTCATACTTCTTTCATTGTGTTATCTATTTTATCAGACTTATTTTTAATCAAGAACACGTGTCGTAATAAAATAGAAAAAACTTACTCTAGCTAACTTAGACTTGGGTCCAGGTACATCCGTATGTATGAGACTACGAGTTCACCAACTCATTCTCCCACTGTCTTACAGATGGAATATCAGCCATCATACCCTTGAGACAATATTCACAAGTGTCTATTGACTTCATAATACGAGAGGTCAGAGCCCTCTTTATGTGACTTGTGAAGCTTAGTCTCTTTGGTACGGCCTAGTCTATTTAGCCATATAAGTTTTGCTATTATCTTGCGTATTCATGTATTAACATTTAATACATTGTCGTTATACAAATTACTCATTGCTTCAGAAGCAAGGTGACGACATTCGCCAAAATTTTAGATGTCCTCCATGGTCCAAGAAACAACAAATGCTCCTTTTTTCAACATATATGACAATCTATTTTGTATTACGATTATCCTGAAGTCATGACATCAAATATATCACAGTTTTAGTCTCTCCTACTTTTACCTTTACTAAACTTTCTTTCTCAATTGACTTTCCTTAATGCCTTCTTCCTTTTCTAAATCTCATTTAGATATTACGTGTCTCAATAAAAAATAATAGCCGTGCAAACATCTCATGAATCCAAACGCTTGAGCTTTACAATCGTGAGTGTGCTCAATAAGTTGCTCGTCTCAAGATCCGGTTGGGATACATAGTCTTACAACGCTCATGCACTCATCTTCGATTCCAACAATTTGATTGAAGTTTTGAACTTTACGGATCGAAACCATTTTCCATATAACCTTGAGTTGACTTAACAAATTGTATGGAAAACATGCTTTGAACATCAGTATGTTCAAGCTGCCCCTCACATAGGCGAGTGACAGGTAGCGTGCATTTATTTTGTTGGACCCAGAGCTTAAGGAAATCATTGTCCTTAAGCATGTGCTAAGAAGGTCATTTTAATGTCGATGAGATATTATGATTTTGATTCCATTAACCAACCATTTGGACCAGTTAACTTATTCTCATATGATATTATGATTTTTATTCCATTGGCAAACTTAGAACTAACCTAGTTAAGCATATGTTCAATTTTAAATATAGATAGAATGGATTTTATCTAACTATATCCTCCCACTATTTTTGTGATCATTTTAGCCATAATAATGAACGATTTAATTAAATTAAAATTAATGGGAAAGAGATCCAACCACCCTGAGCCTTATAACCCTGAGTATGCTCAACAAATTGCTTGACTCTGCGATTGGTAGATGACTCTTCATCAATCCTAGCATATATGATTTCCTTATTGGTTTTTACCCCTAGCCACATATGATCATGAGTGTACTCATCCAAATCACAATGACTAGTTTAGTCGCACCCGTGTATTCGTTTCTGGCCTAACTTACGTCGGCGCTCGGTGTATGGACATGACACGACGGCTTGGTTTAAGTCTAGACTACATCTCGTTCATTGAGAAGTTGGTGTACATAAAGTATCTATGACATAGCTTGATTGTGCTCAACAACTATAACAAAGAACCTATAGTTTCCAACCTCTAAAACAAGGAGGGTTACTGCTAATCTTGAAGAATATTTTTAACATAATTGACTAGATATAATAGACGATGTCACATAATCATAATTCGCATCCTTGCGGCCCAGCGGAACACGGCCAGGGATTTGGCTAGACCAGGATCACAATCCCAAGTCAAGCTAGGGTGATGCTCAACACTAGTCAAAAAACACTAAACCAGATCATGGTCTATTGAAGGAAACTTATTATTCATATATGACCCGTACGATTAGAAATGGCTTCATTAAAACTAGTTAATCTTATCAACTACTTGAATCCTAAAATTCAAGATTATTAGGATTGGTTAATAACTTTTATTAATGTCCTTATCAACTATAAGGATTTTTAAGGTGCTATCCTATTCATATATTAGGCATTAAAAAAATTCAAGGTGCAACAATTTTAAATCATAGCCTTTTGTTCAAAATTACTATTAGAACAATTAAAATAATAATTTGAAGGGGTTACCCTAAACATGAATTTAATATGTTGCAACAATTTTCAAAACATAGCATGTCCTTCAAAATTATCATATAATTTTCCTATGGCTTTTAATGACTATCCTAAAAGTCTTTCTTGAATTATCTCATAATCAAAAATAACTAATATAACCACTAAAATATCAACTGAACAATTTAGCTAAGCATGCAACATAAAATTATCACATAAATCTAAGTTGTAGTGACCCTGTGCTATGAGGCATAAACACCAGAGGGGGGTGAATAGTGTTTTATAGAATTATAAGGAATTTACACCAAATAAAACCCTAATTAACCAAAAAATGCGGAATGAAAGAAGTGATCAACAACGCAAGGAAGAATGCAATGCAAACATGCAATCTATCCTGGTTCGGTGCCACCCAAGTCTCCCCGACTTGTTCCTAGTGCCATAATCCAGCAACACCCGGATCCCCTCCGGATACTCTAGTAAAACCACTAAAGCTTTCCTTTGACCCACTTACGGAAACCCCACAAGTGCAATCGACCTACAATCGATGTCCGTGTATCCCACAACCTGGGAACACGCAAAGACCTTAATCCCACAACTAGGGACTAAGCACACTCTTACAAACCGAGAGCAAAACCTAATCTTGACTCCCACAACATGGGGTCAAGCCAACCCTCTCAACAACCGAGAGTATACAACAAATTATATGTATAGAGAATGAAATGTAAAGCTCTTACCACAAAATCCTATGCCTTGAGAAATACTTACCAATTTAGGGCAAGAATGGATTTTAAGGAAGTAGTTAGCACCAAACCCTAGCTCCACCAAGATGGGCAGCAATAGATGGCTAGGGTGAAGTTGGTGACTTTGATTCAAGCTCTTAGCTTGAGTAGCTCACAAAGAATGTGAATCTCTCTTGAGGAATTAGAGCTCAAAGAGTAAGGGAGAGATTCTTGTGAGATGAGAGAGCTTAGAAATGGAGTTGAATGGCTCTTCTCTTGAATGTGAAAATGTCTCTAAAATCAGCCTTGGATTTCAGGTTTGAAGCAACTCAAACTTATATAGGAAGAGACAAAACGGTCACAAAAAATCGTGGCATTAAATGCCCAACGGATCTATTTCTGAAGCTGCTTAATCGGTCTAAGAAGGATCACTGACCGATTAGTTTTGCAACTTGTCGGTCGGTGAACCTTCTTGGACCGACTAGATGGTTGACAGAGAAGATGGTGAAATCATGTTTAAGCACTAGTCGGTCTAAGAAGGATCACTGACCGATTAGTTTTCAAACAATTCGGTCTAAGAAGGATCATCAACCGACTAGATTGACAACTAGTCGGTCGGTGAACCTTCTTGGACCGACTAGATTGACTTTTAATCGATTAACCATCCTTCTTGAACCAACTAACTGGTCAACAATACAAAGGCTGCATTAACAAGTATGGCTAGTCGGTTCAAGAAGGATTCCAACCGACTAGATTGTCATCTAGTCGGTTGGTTCTTCTACTTGAACCAACTAAGATGCATATGAAGCCATGAAAAGAAGCGATACGCTACGGAAAACTTTCTAATGGCTTCTAAGGCAATCCTAGAGATAAGATATGAGTTAATCACAATGATTTGTGTTTGATCATCATCAAAATCAAGGTGGAGAGTCCAATACTCAACATTCTCCCCCTTTTTGATGATGACAAACCAAATATAAACAAAATAAATAATTGTGCATTAAATATACTTACTCCCCCTGCAATGATGCCAATCAAGTTAATATCAATAATCAATAGCATCATTCAGCAGATAATAGTGTGTGTATCACATGAGGTTGTGTATATATCGCATGATTGACCAGAAATAATATGCGTACACAATACAAATCATATAGGTAATACACATCATAAACATGAGAATGATTACCAATACGTATATAATGTAATCAATATAAACCAAGGTAATCACCAATGCTCCCCCTGAATCATATACATGAACGATCATACATAAAGTCTATATGATTCAAGTTATTGTTTAACCATCAACATTTATTAAGCACATCCTTTGTTTATTTCTCTCCCCCTTTGGCATTATCCAAAAGACATGGGGCTATAGAAACAACAAAAGCAAAAATAGAGTGGAAAACTAAAAGGTATATCTAATGTAAACTAGATAAGCTACCAATTTAAAACAAGATATCAAAATAAAGATATCAATTGCAAGAGCAAATATCCAACAACAACTCAACTACCCTCAATTATCACAAGAAGATAAGCAACAAGTATATGTGATAAAAGATTACAATAGATACTAATTGTAAAGAGTAGTGTGAGCAGTGTTAGAAAAGTGACAATAGCATAATTAGCAGTAGCTACTAGCTATAGATATGATAAAGAATACGGATAACAATGCAAAAATCATGACATCACTTATGAAAGAAAAACAAGTGATCAACTAGTGTCAAGTACACAAACAAACTCAATTATCACAAAATTTATAACATTAAGCATAATGTGATAGACAGTCCTTGAGCAAGGGCATGACATATGACATGAACATGATTAAATACATAAAGGTGGAATCAAAATCATCACAATGACATAGATCAACAAATAATATCAATAAACTGAGATCTAAGTCAAACATAAAAAATGCAACAAACATGACTATGGAAATTTTTAACCATGTGTACAGAGTTATGTTATGAAATACTAACTCAAAAAAATTCTAATGGCATGTGCTAAACTCCATAAAGCATCTCCAAAAGTAAGCATACCAAATCTAAGTGAAGTGTGCGATGTGGGCATACACAAGTATCTATATCATGCAAAAGTGTTATACCAAATAGAGATAGAAACATCATAAAACGTATGGCATACACAATTCTAGCACACTAGGATACTAATTGAAACAATGTTCAAAAGAACCATAGTACTAGCATGCATTCCAGAATAGATACTCACATAATGAGTCAATGATAAGCATGGAATGCCATGAGCATAATGAAGATAAGCACTATATCATAAGCTCAAAACTAGCATCAAGCAAGAGCATGTAAAGATGATATCCAATATAGATAGTCTGACAAAGTATGCAAAAGCAGGCAAATAAAGTCAAGATCATGACATCACTTAAGAAGGAAACCAAGTGAACAAATAGAGACATGATCTTATCCTAGCTCAATTATCACAAAGGATTCAACATGAGGCATAATGTGACAAAACATCTTTTGAGCAAAGGCATGAGGATAGTCTACGTTCAAAGTCACAAGGTAGGACATAAACGAATAAAGTTATCATGAACATCGCATGCATGCATACCAATTGTGCGAATAGAATAAAAAGCTTGTGTAAGCACAATATAATCGGAGGTAGCATCAAAGAAGTCATAGTGCATCAAGATATATTCATGGAAGAATATCTATGACAGAATATACATATCATCAAACACAATATAAAGCTTATATGATCGTGTATAGCACAAGTTTCTCTCTAACATCTCATAAAAATAGCATAAAATATGAGCATGAGATGAGCGATGACATAGTGAGAAATATAGCTTGAAAATCACTAACTAATATGAATGAGTGTTATGTCACTTGTGAAAATATCATACATGAAAGATTTAGCTATAGACATGAAAGATCTCTTGAATAAAATTATAGCTAAACATCAGTCATGAAGTAATTAAAATGACAAGTAACATACATTGATCAGCCCAAATCATATCAATACGTCTCATAAAGATAATCATACAACCTATAAGAAAAGTATGAGATGTTTGGTGATACAATGAACAAATATGCATAAAGATCCTAAATCATTAATCTTATTCATGGCATGAAAAAGATATGAACATCAATAAGCAACTAACCAATTCATTATATGAATGTTATAGCTACCATGGTACATGAGTCGTAATAAGACATATATGACATACATGAACAAGGTAGTCACATAAACAAACAATCTTCATGAGGGTGTGACAAGAATGAGCTAATGAAGAAGTATGATATATTACACAAATCGAATATATTAAAATACCAATTGTAAACATAGTAGTCAAAACCAATATATTAAAATACCAATTGTACAAAACACATACTTACAACCATTTAGCTCTCCCTATATGTGTGCATCTCCAATGCACCATCCTTTCCTTTGAATTGATCCTTAATTTGTAAGCCAAGGAGTGTGTAGGGTAGGCATCTTGCACAACAATCTGACAATTCAACAATTGGTGGTATCCAAAAACTTTTTGGATCCAATAGGTTAAGGAACAAAATCAAGTAGTCCAATAACCAATGAGTAAGAATTATCATTTACCAAAAAAAAATAACCAATCATTTACCAATTGTAAATACGACTCATCAATAGAAATGCATGACATGCATTAATAGGAGTTATTATAATCACGAAAATCATACATATAAGAAATTAACAATTCTCAACCATTAGAAATTAGATACACATATACTAATAATTCCTATGCATATGATTTAATCACAATACATTATGAATACACACATCTAATACAATAGTGTGTCCTAGAAATATTCCTCGTTCAATATGCATATATGCACAAAATAAACATTCACGGAACAACACATATTGAAGGAAGGCATGAAAAGTAATACCACAAAGATTGTGCATGAAAAGCATAAAGTATTAATTTTCATAACCAAATTTCTCTTTCCCTTTGGCATATCAACAAGATAGGTAGGTGCAAATTGATAATAAATCACCAAGGGTTAGAGAAATCAACTAATCTATATGCACAACATAATATGAATGAAATGCAATGACATATAGATGAAGATAACATGATAGCAATCAAAACATGTCATACTCCCACACAATCATACAAACTGTGCACACTTGGGAGTAGTGGACTCACATAAATATGGGTACAAAAAGTAATCGTACAGGCATGGTACCCAATCAATGAAACGCAATATAAGTCGCATGAGAATATGTAAATCCTAATATACGATTCTATATGTGTGTTCATGTCATGCCTAGAAACATTCTTAGGAATCCAAAAGATAGTAGTTTGGGATTCTTAAGTAGAGGTGGTGTAGTGGCATGAGTCGGAAGTTGGGATGCACGCTTATGAAGTGGAACATAAATATTAGCGTGTCCCGTGTGTGAAACATGCAAATAAGCATTAATTATAACATGAAAATTTTAAAGCCACATGTTATAAATAATCCTCGAATAAACATATGAGTAAGAATTATGAATACACAATGCACATCAGTCAGGAATTTGACACACGTGAAATACATAGACATGAATGACATACAAGACACACAATATGCAAACATAGAATATGCATGAGATAGTCTCAAACACAAAGTGACATCTACATGCATCCAACACACATGAATACCAAATGTAAGAATATACTTACTACATTAAGCTCCCCTACTTTGGTGCATCACTTAAGCACCATCAACTCCATTTGAATGAAAGTCTTTGCAAATCAAGGAGTTGGTAGAGTTGGTATCCCAATGTGGATTGTACCTAGAAAACATAATTTTGGTATCCAAAAACCTTTTTGGATCCTATGGGTTAGGCAACAAGTTTAACAAACTAAATTCAAATTATTGTAACCCATATCCTAATGTAATCATACACAATATTAATGAAACATGTAATCATGTTACTAGATAAATATATAACCATATAGATGCATGTACCAAATGTACCAAAAGTAAATATGTATATTAATCCAAAAGCATGACATGCATCACATGCAACAAAATATAAATATGAACCAAAGTATGTGTTGCATAAAAATGTTAAATATTTTAGACATGAAAATCATAAACACAATGATTTACTAATAAACATGCAATGGAAATCAAATTCAATATGAATTTACGTTTCTAACAAACATGAGCATCTAAGACCAAAATGCAAACAAAAGAGTAAATCAATTCTTAACACAAATGCTTTGGTACCCATAAAATGAATATAAGCTTATGGTACCAAGCAAGTTGGGTTAACGAAACTAGCCCTTTGGAAGCCAAGTCCAAGAGGACCGTGATTTCCCAACATAATCATCATTCAAAATAATATCATGAATATAAAATTACACATACATATCCTTAGCATGATTACTAGTGTTCTTAGGACCCCAAATAGTGTATGATTTGGGTATCCTCTTCCTAGTGGTTGCATGCACAAAAGGTTGATCTCTACGTGGTGCATGTGGCCTAGGAACATGAGATCTAGTAAGAGCATGAGGAAATGTGTATGAAACATTGTGTTGTGCTAAAGTATGATGATGGGCATATAGTCCATGGTGTGGTGTTGCATACATACGTGGATGAATATGAGGTGTGTATGCACGAGGATGATCATGAGAATAAGCATGCATATGTGGATGTGATGTGTGATCATAAGCATGTGAAGGTGCATGAGCATGAGTACGTGCATGAGAGTGTCTCAAATGAGTGTTTGCACGTTCTCGTGGGTGTGGAGCATAAAAACCATCATTTGTAGGAATGTGAGGAGTGGAGGCATTCCTACGTGTATTGGTGTACATGAAAGCATGTCCCTTCCTTTGATGTCCACCCTTGATATGTTTCTTTGCAAAGAAGGGAGGAATAGGAGTGGTGGTTTCCTTAGTAGTAGAACTACACAAGTTGTTATAGACACCACTCGTGGATGCACCGGAGGATGGCCTCATAAAATCTATAGTTACTTCACTATAGGAGGTGCGTGCATTGGATGCACTTGCCTTAGAATAACCAAGGCCAACACGATGGTTTGCCGGTAGTTGATCCTTTAGAAAATCATCCAACTTGTCCTTTCCCTTATTGAATCTCTCAACATTGGAGGACATGAGCTCATATTTCTTCGAAATTGAAGAAATAGTGGCATTCAAGGTGGATGCATGTGTGGTGAGCTCGTGCACTTGGGATTTGAGATCCTCATTCTCAATGCCTAAACTAGTGTTTTGAGATTGAAGATTTTCAATCTCAAGATCGTTACTATCCACAATGGAAACACAATCAAGTTGAGATTTGAGGGACTCCACCTCATTTCTCAACATGCCATTTTGAGTAAGCAAACTTGCTTTCTCAATAGCGAGTGTCTCAACAATGCTACATGTAGATGTGTTAGTGAGACTAACAATCTTATTCTTAGCATCATAATATTTATGCGCAAGCTTTTGATATTTATCAAATAATTGTTTAAAAGCAATTCTAAGATCATCCATTGTTACCTCTTCATCGTCGCTATCACTTTCACTTGAATCACTTGATTCGTCACTAGAGTCACCCTTAGTGGCATCCTTTCATCCCATCAAACCCATGAATGAATCCCTTTCATCATTGGAGAAAGAACACTCCGAGGTGGACTCTTCTTGCTCCGCTAGCATGTGCCATATTTGATATGCCGTTGTTGCCTTGGACATACACATAAGAATATCATAAGCTAAAAAATCAAGCAAGATATTCATTACCTCTTCATGTTTCTTCACCAAATCTTTTTGCTCATTTGTCCACTTATGTACGGAAGTGGTAGGTGAGCGAAAGGGCTTCTCCACAAGCTTCAAATAATCTTCATCGATGGATTGAATATAGGCCATCATCTTCACACACCAAATTTGATAGTTGGGCCCAAGGAGATATGATGGAAAAAGGCTTCGTGTGTTGTTGTTGGTTGCCATAGCTATAACCTTGCTCCGATACCAATTGTAGTGACCATGTGCTATGAGGAATAAACACTAGAGGGGGGTGAATAGTGTTTTATAGAATTATAAGGAATTTACGCCAAATAAAACCCTAATTAACCAACAAATGCGGAATGAAAGAAGTGATCAACAACGCAAGGAAGAATGCAATGCAAACATGCAATCTATCCTGGTTCGGTGCCACCCAAGTCTCCCCGACTTGTTCCCGGTGCCCTAATCCAGCAACACCCGGATCCCCTCCGGATACTCTAGTAAAACCACTAGGGCTTTCCTTTGACCCACTTGCAGAAACCCCACAAGTGCAATCAACCTACAATCGATGTTCGTGTATCCCACAACCCGGAAACACGCAAAGACCTTAATCCAACAACTAGGGACTAAGCACACTCTCACAAACCGAGAGCAAAACCTAATCTTGACTCCCACAACATGGGATCAAGCCAACCCTCTCAACAACCGAGAGTATACAACAAATTATATGTATAGAGAATGAAATGTAAAGCTCTTACCACAAAATCCTATGCCTTGAGAAATACTTACCAATTTAGGGCAAGAATGGATTTTGAGGAAGTAGTTAGCACCAAACCCTAGCTCCACCAAGATGGGCAGCAATAGATGGCTAGGATGAAGTTGGTGACTTTGATTCAAGCTCTTAGCTTGAGTAGCTCACAAAGAATGTGAATTTCTCTTGAGGAATTAGGGCTCAAAGAGTAAGGGAGAGATTCTTGTGAGATGAGAGAGCTTAGAAATGGAGTTGAATGGCTCTTCTCTTGGATGTGAAAATGTCTCTAAAATCAGCCTTGGATTTCTGATTTGAAGCAACTCAAACTTGTATAGGAAGAGACAAAACGGTCATAAAAAATCGTGGCATTAAATACCCAACGGATCTATTTCTGAAGCTGCTTAATCGGTCTAAGAAGGATCACTGACCGATTAGTTTTGCAACTACTCAGTCGGTGAACCTTCTAGGACCGACTAGATGGTTGACAAAGAAGATGGTGAAAACATGGGTAAGCACTAGTCGGTCTAAGAAGGATCATTGACCGATTAGTTTTAAAACTAGTCGGTCTAAGAAGGATCATCAACCGACTAGATTGACAACTAGTCGGTCGGTGAACCTTCTTGGACAGACTAGATTGACTTTTAATCGATTAACCATCCTTCTTGAACCAACTAACTGGTCAACATTACAAAGGCTGAATTAACAAGTATGGCTAGTCGGTTCAAGCATGATTGCCAACCGACTAGATTGTCATCTAGTCGGTTGGTTCTTCTACTTGAACCAGCTAAGATGCATATGAAGCCATAAAAAGAAGCGATAAGCTACGTGAAACTTTCTAATGGCTTATAAGGCAATCCTAGAGATAAGATATGATAGTCATGAAGATTTCTAGGAAAGTACTACTCAAGGCTTAACATTCTATGAGATGAAGCTAGAAGACAATATAAATAACATGACGAACCGTCTTCAAAGCTTCAACATGGAGAATCCGAATCTCTTGACTTCATGAATAACTCCTTGAGCTTCAACGAAGATCCAGGCACAACGATCACGTGTTCTAAGGAAGTCTTGGGACGTCGCTTGAGATGTACAAAGTAATTTGGCGACGATCTCCATAATTCTTCATGGTCTTGAGTCTTTTAGTTGTATATTTTGAATGTCTCCAAGCACAACGTCTTTGATCCTCAAGGTGTTCTTTGAAGCTTTTGAATCATCCATTCCTATCTTCTCTTTGGATTGAACCTCCATTCATTTGTTGATGCCATTGGCTTGAGGTTTGAGGTAGCCTTTGAGTTCTTCAAGCCAATGCTTCACCTTTGTTGATCTACCAAGTCCTCCACTTGAATCAACACGTGTAGTCACTTTTGATATTCTTGAATCTAATTGGTGACTTTTTAGCTAACTGCAAACACATGAGTTAATCACAATGATTTGTGTTTGATCATCATCAAAATCAAGGTGGAGAGTCCAATACTCAACATAAGTTACATCAATAATTATCAAATAATTATAAAGATCTAATTTTTAAAATTATCACATAATTTTAAAATTAAATCTAATTTTCAAAAACAATCGAAACTAAAAACATTGATTTAAAACGACATTTTTACAGTTTAAATAAAACCTTCATCTCATGGAGAAGCATGCTATATCATATACAATTTATAAATTGCAAAAAATAGATCATGTAGATCATGTATTTGATACCACTGTAGGGTTCTCTGGGTCCTTAGGGCCATAAATACGACGTCCGGCCTAAGTCGATCGGACGACGTTATCAAAACAGTAGCTGAAAAAATTAACTTAAAACAATGTTAAGTCTAGTCCTAAATGGAACAAAGCCTAGCCAAGATCTCTACTATCCCGGGGTTGGGTCCGACCAACCCCTAAGGATAGATCTATCAAACAATTGCAATTTATAAACGAATGAATTTTTAAACTATATACCTTTCACTTTGTTTCCGCAGAAAACGAAGCGTCGTTTTCAACAACATTGCTTTGGCCCCGTGCCCATCTCCCAAGCTGAACTGCACCCCGAGCCGAACCGCTTTCCGAACCACACCACGCCCCGAGGCAAGCAACACCCTTGTCGCCGAGCCAACCACGCACCGAAGAAGATTTCACCTTGATTGGATCCTTTGTCAAGACTTTGGGTCCGATCCGAGCTCCTTCGTAGCTTTGATAGAGCTCGAACAAGAGCACATGAGAAATTTAGGGAGAAAGAGCATATTTATTTTAAGCTCAGATCCGGGCTTGCACACGTTTAATGGAGCTACCCAGATCTGGAGCTTGGGACGAGTTTTAAGGAGGGGAGTAGGCCCCTATTATATAGACGGCTGACCCCTCCCATTTACTCCATATCCGATGTGGGACAAAAAAATTTTGGAGAGAAATTAATTAAAGTTTGCCTTTCACAAAGGCCAAACTTTGGTGAATTTTTTCTCCCTCGCCGTTGGGCTTCATAAGTGATACAACCTATCAAATCTAAGAGGGTTCGAACGGTGAACGCGTAGGTTCGAACGTCACTCAATTTCGAGTCCGTTTGACCCCTCAAACGAGCATCCAAACATAGCCGAAAAAATAAAAACTACACAAAAATTCGCAGCCGCCAACCTAAGGGTTCAAAACCAGAAGCGTGGGACCCACAAGGAGGCCCCATGCGCCCAGTTTGTGCACCTGCGGGCCGGGCGCCCCCCCGCATCAACGGGTGGGCCCCAGCCCACCCAGCTTAGTGGGCTTGGGTGCCCGCCCACCCTTTGGGCATGGATGCCTGTATTTCTGGCGGGTCAGGCGCCCGCCTAGCGAGCGCCAGACCCGCAATGCCCAGTTTTGGCTATTGGCGTAGTTTTGGCTCTATTTTGCACGTTTGGAGTCCGTTTTCGACACGGTTTGAACCTGCATTTAGACCGAGATGATCATGTCATCCAGATAACCGTTTCAACGTGTTTAAATATGTACGAAAACATTTTATAACACATTTATTCTCCCTTTTGCATCATATGCCAAATTTCCACATCCTTAAAGTTCTAAACTTATATCGCAAACTCTTTGCGACTTATAAAATCCATTTACATCCAATACAAATGAACCAAGGGTATACATCCCCCAACAAGTAAGAGAATAGTGTTGTCAGAGTACCTCTGGAGTGTTAACCCTTTCTCAGTTGTCGTCTTCTCTATTTATAGTTGATGATTTTCTTCGCTAGTACATAACGACTCCTCATTCATGACGACGAGATCCACTCCGAGAATGAAGATAATGGTAGCCCACGTATTTCTGCATTTACTAACCAATCCCGTGCGGCTAGCGGGACCCAACAGACAAATGAGTTGTCTTTTCGACTGGGCAAGAATTCTCCTTCATTGATGGGCTTTTGGGCTTTTGGGCTGAGGCGAACTACTTCAAGTGAAACTCACCTTTCTGGCAGCATTTATACATCTCCTCTTCATGGGCCGGACCCATGTATCAACAATAGCCCCCACCACTCAGGCTCAAAAGAGGCGTTGATTGAGACCGAGTGATGCGAAACATCATTAAATGGGCTTGGCAGTCGAAGTGGGAATGTTTGATTTCGACCGCCAAAACTCTCACGTCCTTGCTTCGGTCATTGCTACGGCTCGAGGTTCGAAACATCAAAGGTATCAGATTTGGACACCAAGAGGCAAACTCTTTTGATTCTTCATCTTTGAGCAACCTTGCTTTATTCCACTCCTCGCCAACCTTAGTCAAGGTAGATTTTCTTCCCTCATTTGCTCTTTTCTTTCGTTTCCAATGTCGATAATTAAGGAAATATCCCCATCAGAAACTCTGAGCAATCGCCAACCTTCTCAATATGATTTGGTCTTTGAGAAGGGCAAAGTGTTGCTCATGAAGCCTAACATTCCGATATTCCGCACTGGCAAATCGCCCGATGTCCCTCAAGAGATCTTGTATCTGATTCCTGAACTGTCTTTTTCCTTAACTGACAAGATTCGAACAGATTACCTCGCTTATCCTTATAGATTTTGGATACCCAATTTGAATGAAAGGATTTGTTTTCCCAAAAGGCAGGAGGTTGTGGTTTATGTGAAAACCTTTCAATTCGGCCTTCGATTTCCCCTTCATCCCTTAATCCTTAAAGTTTTGGGTTCCTGAGAGCTTTCTCTGTGTCAGCTTGCGCCCTTGGCGATCTTCCCATTGTTGGGGTTTTTACCAAGTTATGCTTGATGAACAAGATAAAACCATCCATTCCACTTTTTACATTCTTTTTTCGAGTTGAGCCTGATTCTCGGGGCGTGTGGTATCACATCGTCCGTCAAGAGGATAGGAGACTTCTTTAGGACCTCTCCAATTCTGTTCACAACGGGAGAGATACTTTCGTTTTTGTTGCTTTTTTGAAGGTAGTCATATTCCTCACTTATTGAGGGGACCCAATCCGTATCTATCTGAGGAATTTAAGCTATCTCCTACCGAAGTTAAGATAGCTAAATATCTACTGAGCCGCCCACAATTGGAGAGGTCAACCAAGAACTTATTAGACAATAGCTTGAAGAAGATCGTTCTATGGAATCCTGGTAATTCTTGTTGTATCGATGCATATTCTATGATTGCTTACATTAATCATCTCTTTCCTTGCAGAGATGGTCGGTCAAGAATTCAAGAGTTTGCCCCCAAAGCTATAGAAGCTTCGTCAGGAGCAACGAAGGAAAACGATGGCATATAGTTTTCTACTCGCCCCCCACTCCATCCTAGCCAGAGCTCATCCGAGGAAGGACGAGAAGTCGAAACGACCTCTGGGTCGTTGTCTCAAACTCCTTTGCCAGCTATCTCCATCCCTGACGTCCTTTGCACTAGCATATCCTCATCTTTAGTCCTCGATTCGGATGCTCTTGTGTCGAGCATTCCTTCACCAATCATGGATCCGAAGCCTGCAGATCCCCTGCAAAAGAAGAGGAGTCTCCCCTTAACTGAGAATGGGAGTATTGAGAAGAGGAGCAAGGCAGGGGATACAGCTTCCCATGTCCTTAGTTCAGCAAAGGGTGGTGCACTCTCGACTTAGGCCCCTCGGACTTCAGTGATAGCTCAGGGTAGCTTTTAGAGGAAAACCTCGTCACCTCCAAACCACCCCAAGGACAAGTGGCCATGGGGTGGCATCGACCCACCGACTCCCTTGGTGGGTCCATTGCCCTTGGAATACGCGGGAATGTTATTACTGAATCGACATTCCTCATCTTCTTAAGAAGTGATTCGAGAGGAGCACCACCCGCCTTCTTTCGTCGTATGGGAAGAAGAGTCGGTCTTCTTAGATTATAGGAAGACCGCTCGTCTTGTGGAGAACTCCATCCTCACTCGTGACCGTGTAGTCCTTCGAGGGATGGATTGTGAGAGGCTAGATAATTTCGTGGTGGGCTACGGCTATCAGGTTGGTCATCCATCCCTTAATCTTTGCTTTATGTCGTTTATATGTCTGATCGAAGTTTTACTCAAATGTCTGTGTTTGGCGCAAAGCTTCGTCACCGGGCCGTGGAGATGATAGGTGTTGAAAATCGACTCACTTCTGAGCATCAAAGGGCAGCTGTGTTGGAATATATATGCCATCGAGGCAATTTATCTGTAGAACATCTTTTTCGAACTTAAATGGTGCTAATTATCCAAGTATGAATAAAAAGTTTAAATACTTAGATAATTTTCTTAGACTTAAAGCAAGGTCATACACATATCTAGATAGAGATCTCGATTATGGGAACTGTCTAACAGATAAGAATTTGAGTCTTAAAGCGTTCATGGTCATAAACATGTCGAGAAAAGGAGATCGACACATTGGACAGACCATTGTATCTTTGTTTTAACCAAAAGGGTGTTGATGATCTCATAATCATTCGACCTAGAAAAGTCAAAGACGAGACATATGTGCTCATTAGAAAATGAGTCCACTCAACGATCCAATAAAGAGTTATCAAATGGTTCACATAAACTAAACTGTCATTGATAACTCTTTAGTGATGATATGCTGGTTGGTCCTTAAGACTTGAGGTCATTGTACGAACCTGTGCGTCAATGGTGTCACTTAGATCTATGATCTAACTTCGAGGCAAGGCCTGCTGAAAGGCATTAGGTTGGATGATACTTGAAGCATAGGAGGAGAGTAGTGATCAAGAGAGGATTTGTCTCTTCCGTCAATGGGAAGTTAGTATCACAGGCTCAGTATGGTTCTTAGTGAAAAACCTCGGCCGGGGTATGTTGTAGAATGTACAACATGGACATACCAAAGACCAGAGGATACTGACCAGTGCAAGCTATTAGGGTTAAGAGTTTACCATATCCTAGGCTATGCATTGACATAGTTATGATGAAGGGACTAAAACTGCGGCATTCATCACGGGCACAATCAGAGTGATCCCGACGACACTGATGTTAATGGATCAATCATGTAATTATGATACCGAAACAGGGATGACACCTGCTGCTCGTGGTCACTATCATTTAGGGGTTTTGAGCCCCAACCTATAGTAAGGTCAGGCTGTATGGTCTCACACCGAGTAGGATTTGCATCTTAGTAATAAGAAGGATATAGGAGGAGTGCACTCAGGTACATGGGAATAAGTAATTTCACAAAGGGTTTGTGACAATGAAGTCTAAGATAATTAAATGGGAATTAATTGTGTCGCAAAAGGTTTGGGATATAAGCATTAGAATAATACAATGTGGGCTTATTGCATATAATGCAAAAAGGATTTAAATATGTCGTGAAATGTGTACAAGCATATTTTATATAATAAAGGCATAGAAAAGAGTTACATGGGTTTCGGGAATGTCCTGGTCAAAACCCGTGTTCAAACGGATGCAAAAACGGCTCAAAAGGAGCCACAAATCACATATAAAGGCCCAAAAGGCCAGAACTGGGCCAGCCCCTTCAGGCGAGCTGGGCTGGCCTAGAACTACCTGATGCAGGCTGGGTTAACCCACCCAGACTAGGAGGGCATAGCTTACCCACCAGGCGGGCACCCGACCCGCCTTGGCGAGTAGAGCCCGCTCGCCCAAGCTGGCAGGTCTTGAACACTACTCTCGTCACAGCGTCAAGTCACACACACACACACACACACACACACACACACACACACACACACACACACACACACACACATGTGAGAAGTGCTAGCCCGTAGAAAACCTCTCTGATATGACTAGGTTAGTAGAATTCAACTCTCATCCTACACGTGTGAAGGCAAAAATCCTTGTGGCATATCCAATCTCTCTAAGGTCGACCATGTCAAGCTAGCTCCTCTTAAACCATGGTGACAGACATGTCTTTATGAATATTATGTGTATACACATATGTATTATTCTTTTCTCTTTTGGGGGATTATGTGATCCATGTAGCGAGATTTCGGCCAATGACTCCCGACCCAGACGAGTCTAGGGCATTGGGCCAAGATGAACCCCTCGGGCCTACTCTCTCAAATCGACTAAAACCTATTATTCTTATGCACTCCTCCAAACCTCATCTTTCGGTACGAATCCCAGTGCTTCCTAAGGTGCGGAGACCCATCTACTTAATGAAATAGGGAGAACGATGCACTTATTCCATATTTCTTCTTCTCTTTCTTTCTTTTTTTTTATTCATTCATTCAGTTTTTTTACATGTCAATACAACATAATTAAGGAGGAGAATGAAGTATATTCAAAACCAAACTTTATCGAGCTTAAGTGTACCATATGCATTCGGAAAAACCTAGGCTTGTACATTCAAAGAGTTGAATAAACAACTAATCTATCCTATCGGAGGTGGAACGGAAACTAGCTTTAGTTTACGGATGAAGGTTAAAAATGAAATAGTGAGGGTAGGAGCGTGGAAATCATACCACTGAAAGATGTCTAAAGTGTATGCGGAAAACTGACCCTCACTAAGTATATACAAAACTAGACTGATTTTTTGTACAATCATCGCAATGCATGAGTTTAGGTTACATCAATAGTGTAGAGTAGATTTCAACTTAATAGGATTTGGCCTTGGTATATGATTTAGTTTCCCTTTAGGCATGGAATGGTTGATATTTTTTGAAAAAGGAAACAATGATGAAAATTGAAAATGAAAAAAATGAAAAAAAAAAGAGAGAGATTGAATATGTGCACTGTTCTTCCAGTCCCATGAAGTAGCTGGATCCCCGTGCCTTGGGAAGATTTGGGGATTCGTGTCAAAAGATGAGATTTGGAAGAGTGCACAAGATAGGAATTAATGACATTATGTGATTCGAGAGAGTAAGCTCAAGAGGTCCATCTGGCCCAATGCCCTAAAATCATCTGATTTGGGAGTCATTGGCCGAACTCTCATTACATGGATCACATAAGTCTCATGTGTGTATAAAAATCTATATATGTGCATATATCATATTTTCGAGCATATCTACCCCCCCCCCCCCCTTTAGAGAAAACTTAGCATTGCCATATACAAACACTTGTGAGACGAGACTTTACGATACACTATTGGGTTTTTACCTTCATGAATGTAGGACAAACGGTTGTATTTTTATCGATCTAAGCCAAGCAGAAGAATTTTTCACGGATTTGGTATTTTTCATGGTTGTGTACGTTAAAGATGAAATAATATTGGAGATAAATATTTTAAGTCATGAAGTATTGATAGAGTGATGCATACTTGAATTGAACTTTAAATTTGTCGTATATATGATTTGCATGCATTAATTGAACTTTAAATTTGTCGTGTATATGATTTGCATGCGTTGTTGATTTGAGAGGGTTATCTTCGAATCTTCTTAGCAATTTCTTCCTGTTCTTCATTTATATATCTTGTCTTTTGAGGACAAGCAAGAGTTTATCTTGGAGAATTTTGTTAAGTGTATATTTTGTTTAGTTTTACATCCCTTCATCGATGCATTTTAAGTGCTTCATTCACATTTTTCATGCATATTCCACTTGTTTTTGTGCATTTTACTTTTTGGGGACATTTTGTATATTTTAGGGATGAAAGTGCTCAAAACTATGCAAAGAAATGATGGAAAGATCAAGAGAAAAGAAGCGACGAAGATCGAAATGAAGATGAAATGAAAAGAGAAAAAGCCAAAATACAGGACAACACGGCCATGCGAGCGTGTCTGCCTTCATGAAGAAAAGAAAGGTTCAGCGACACGACCATACAGCCATCTCCATAGCCGTGCATCATTTGCGAAAGATGGCTGCTGAAGGGGCGACACAGCCGTGCAGCCATCTGCATGGCCGTGCCACATTTGTGTAACATAAAGAATGATGTTGAATGAGTGACACGGCTGTGCAGCCATTTGCATAGCCGTGCCACATTTGTGGAACATGAAGAATGATGCTGAAGGGGTGACATAGCATTACACCATCTGCACGGCCGTGCATGACTTGCGAGACATTGGAGCATATGTGACCATAGTCGTGTGACTTGGCGACACAGACATGCCATCCTCAACGGCAACAAACGCTATAATCTTGCAAAGAAGGAATTTCTGCTCACAATCTCTTGGTCATTTCTCCTCTAATTATTTTTCAATCGAAGAGCGTGTTGTGAGGATTCCAATGCATATTAATTTGTAATTTTCTGTGCTCGGATGTATTTTCTACATTTTCTAAAAGACATGGCAGCGAAGCTGGAATTTCAACACGGCCATGCACCCGACATTTCCAGATTTCAGACCCGAATTCGCTTAGGGATTTTGTGGGTGTATTTATACTTGTTTTGTGAGGGATTGGAGGGGGTTTTTTCTGAGGGGTTTTGCCACGTTTGGTTGCCCTCTTCTAGGGCTTCTGATTCATTCTTCTTGTATGGATTCATGGAGTGGGATTGCTCTTCAATTTATTAACATATTATCAACTCTATTTTTTATTTCTCATGCTTTTTATTATGCATTGTTTGATTGTATTTTCTATATCTAGATTTCTTCTCTAGGATGAAGTTCAATCCTAATGTAGGTTGTTAGTATTGATTATTGCTAGGGTTCAAGCTAGGGACACGTCTAATATTGATTTAGTGATTAAATTGCCTCCTAACCTTACTCACCAATGAGAGATCGGGATTTTGGTTAAACACAAATTATTATGATCTTTATTTTCTATTAATTAGAGTACCGACGAGACATCGTATCCGATTAATAGAGCTACTACATTAACGAGATAACATAGTTCTAATTAGAGGCCTAGGACTTAGATCTGAGTTTTTCCACTGTGGTTAGACGTGGATGGACGAGAATTGGGATTCAATTCTCACCCATAGCTTTACTTCAATTGATTGAGAAGCTAGATCAACCCTACATTTAACTGCATTAGCATCGATACTTAGCCTTAGTATTTCTCTCTTTTTGATATCTTTAGTATAATTCCTCATATTTGATAATATTCGCATAGCTAACTAAAATCCATAATTAATCGGTACTCAACCACTGCCTCCATGTGTTCCACCCATAAGCTACAAATACACCGTATGTTTGATGTTATATTTAAAACTCACGAACATTAATATCTCCAAATATGATTGTTTCTTTGCTTTTCCTTTGAATAGATGATAACATATTGGCATTTTTGTTTATATTCTTGGAACATCAGCTTTTCCTTTGAATAGATGATAACATATTGGTATTTTTGTTTATTGTTGTCAATGATTCACTTCTCTGTTGGGTACCTAAATGAAAACCATCCAACAGATTAATTCCCACTCTTAGTTGGGTTTAGCCCTTAAGAATCTAAACCCAAGTAAGATTTAATTTCTTATTCTTTGAAAAAAAACATAATCATTTAAGTGACATACATTTTGCATAAAATATGTACTATAAGAATTTTTATCAAATGCACACGCATCCTTAAAGTGAGTTGAATATCTACCATAAATGTATGCATGATTCTTTTTATTATATTTAACTTGCATGTTCATAGAAGATGTAGCATAATTAACATGCAAGTTCTTTGAAGATGAAACATGGTTAATATGCAAATTTTAGATAATGATGCATGTTTAATATTTGAATCAATCTTGTTATATCTTAATCCATACTTCTTATTAGAAGCATGCTGCTAAGATAAAAGTTAACTTACGTCTTCTTTACCCTTGTTAAATTTTTGTTACAGTCTTTGCTATTTCATCATATTTAAGTTTGATTGAAGAAACATCGTTTGCAAGTCCAGTTATTCTATTGTTCAATGTATAACATTCCTTCTTTAGCATAATATTTTCATCTTTTAGGTACTTATTTTCTTGAACTGGTTTTTGATTATCATTAAACATGTCATCCATATTAGTATATTTAATAATGTATCATCATGCCCATCTTACTAATAATTGATGTTCATTCTTTAATATTTTATAAGTACTATTTAATTTCTTAACTCTAAAGATCATTAGAAATGGTTAATAACTCATCATTATCTAGTATTGCAGTTACCTCATCCTCATATGCCATACAACACTTGTATGCATACTCTTGTTGGTCTTCTCTTCATCTGATTACAATTTTCTATCATCCAAAATTGTGGTAAATGTTATGAGTGAGGGAGGCCTTTGGCCTCCCAAACACTTTATCCCTCTATTACTCCCCCATTTAGTTAGTATAATGGGGACTTTTGGAATTACATGCCCTTTTGGTATTAGATAAGAATGAATAAATAGAGGACCATAGTCTTTAGCCATGGTTACTCTTTCTTTTGAGTCCCAACTCGTTATCAGCCCGATCAAGCTCTAGAAAAATTTAAAGCCACAGAATTTTCGTACTCCCCACAAAATTTTCCCTCTTGTGAAGGAATCTTATTGTTGTTGGCGACACCGTGCGATCGACAGGAGCGGGGATTATTATCTACGGAGTTTTATTTTGTTCTTCCCTAGATGTTTTGATCTAGAGGTAAAATTTTATTCCCGTAGATATGTATTATTATGGGACCATCTTCTATTACATTTGTATGTTGATTGTTTTACTCAAATCAACATATCAAAAAAAAATAGAATTAAAAACAGTAACTTCCCTTGATTTGTTGTTTATTACAGATTTTTTTCTTTTTGATAAAAAATTTATAATAACAAAAATTAACCCCCCCCAGCCCCCCCCCCCCCCCCCCCCCCCCCCCCCCCCGCAGCGGGGGCTCCTCACATCTGCCGCCCCCCAGTCGGAGGGGGGGCTCCGCCCTCTGCCCCCCCCAGCTGGGGCACTGTCGCCCGCCCTGCCCCCCAGCCGGGGGGCTCCGCCTCCACCCCCCCGGTCGGGGGCGATGTCTCCCGCCGCCCCCTAGTCGGGGGAGGATCCGCCTCCCCCATCGGGGCTTCTGTTTGCCCGACCCCCCCAGTCAAGGGGGGCTCCGTTGCCGCAGCCCCCCAGTCGGGGGGCACTGTCACCCCCACCACCGCCCCCAGTCGGGGGGCTCCGTTGCCGCACCCCACTTGCCATCGGGGAGGGTTTCCTCCTTGCGATGCCCCCTGTCGGGGGGGGGGGGGGGGGGCCTTCTCCGACGACGCCCGAAGCGCCGCATTTGTGCCTCCCCCTATCAGGGGGGCTGATTTCATGTGCCGTCCCTTCCCAATTTTCGGACAGAGGGGGGTTCCTCCCTCTGATCCGCCCCCCCCAGTCGGGGGCAGGAGGGACATCCAGAAGCTCTGCCCCGGGGATGATGTCGACGAAAATTGAGAATTATTTGCTGGATCACAAATAGAATATGGGGATTTGAACGTAAATTGGGGATGATGACGAAATTAAACATTGGGGATAAGGGGAGATGAAATTTTTTCAATTTCATTGTTTTTACGGGCTGAATATTATTTTTGACAACTTTTTGGTTGATTTACTTAATACTTTTAATTATTTCATATTATGTTAAATTCAACAGAATGCATATTAATTGGATAAATTTTTCCCTTCATGTTTTAATAATTACATAGACCCTGAGACCTCCTTGTCGTTATTTACCTAACCTAACGGGTAATGGCGTTTCCCCCCGTGGTCCAAGTAATTATTAAACATAATTTTAATATAAACTGTTTGCTGTATTGAATTTACATCTTCTTCCTGTAGCATATATATAACTGCGTGGATGTTGTAAATAATTCAGTGTTGTGGTTTGGGATCGGCCATTTTGAGATACACCTTTTTATATTCCTCGCTTTCTTTTTCTGTTTTGAGAGGAATTGTAGTGAGGTTATAATGTAAAATTCCAAAAGACCGTAGCTCAGCCAAATTGAAGACGGAGATGAAATCTGCATTATGCTGCAACTCAAAATGGGTTTCCAAGTTGTATTTTTCATTTCTTTTGTATTTCATTTTTATGGACTGTATTCGGACATTTTTGGACATTTTGTTTCTAAGGGTATCTGGCCGATCCCCACATGAGTGTTTATTTACTTTGCGTGAATTTATTTTTCACAAATATTAATTCATGCATATTTATTTGCATAAATAAATGGCAAAATTGGATTGCGTCGATTTCGAGGTCCTTGACGCAGCATGAAAGAACTACCTGAGCTGGCGAGTGACCCTGAAGTTGCAATTGCGTTCAATGGCACTCTTTCACTCAATTTTGGCCCCACAGCGGCCGAGACAACTGCTAGTAAGGCCCCTGCAGCGGCCCAACCAACTGGGAGTTCTACTACCATTGTCTCTGACATGGATAAGGCTAAAGCCATTATCTATATCAGGAGACACATAGATCGGACCTTAAAGGCTGAATACTTAACGGTAGAAGACCCTCTTGAGTTGTGGACAACGTTGGAGGCACGTTATAGGCATCAAATTGATGTCATACTACCACGTGCCAGTTATGAGTAGGAAAATCTCCGTCTTCAGGACTATAATTCCGTTGCTGAGTACAACTCAGCAATTCATAATATCACCTCACGCCTGAAGTTGTGTAGTGAAGAAGTCTCGGAGCATCGAATGTTGAAAAAGACATTTACCTCGTTCCACGAGAAAGATGCAATCATCATGCAATAGTACCGTGAATGCAACTTCACGAAGTTCTCTGATTTGCTCTCTTGCCTTCTTTAGGCAGTGCAAAATACAGAATTACTGCTTGCCATTCATAATCCGTGCCCTTCTGGTGCTGCCCCTCTCCCTGAAGCCCACCATGTTTCTCCCCAGAAGTGGAAAAACAAGAAGAAGGCTAGAAATAACAAAGGGAAAGCTGTAATGAAGCCAGCAAGAGCACCAACCTAGAACAACAACAAGGGGAAGAGAAACTTCACATGGAAGCGTAAGAATACTGGTCCAGTGCCAATTCCAAAGAAGAACTGGGAGGACAAATGCCATAGATGTGGCATGACTGGACAGTGGTCCAGAAACTGTCGCACTCCTTGCCACCTCCAGGACCTGTATCAGGCGAGCTTGAAGCTTCCCCCTGAAACAAACCTGGCAGATGTTCAAGCTCCAACCAAGTTCATTGCACAAGACTTCGAGAATGATTATTTGCTCCATTGAGCCTTATCTTCTGTTTTTCTATGCATTTAAAATAAATGTAGCTTCATCTGTAGTTTGCTTTGAATGAACTTTAATATGAATGTCAATTTTCATTACTCAAATAAATTTTCACTTTGCTTAATATAGATGAAGTGTGAGTTCCTAGTAGACAGTGCTTCGACGCACACCATCCTTCGCGATCCATGCTATTTTTATAGCTTAAATAAATATGACGGTCCTGTAATCACAGTTTCAGGACTGCCCAATATAATCGAAGGATCTGGTGATGCAATCATATTGCTCCCAAATAACACAAGACTTAAAATACAAAATGCACTTTTCTATCCAAAATCCAATAGGAATCTTATAAGTTTCAAGGATATTCATTTTAATGGGTATCACTTAGAAACTAGAGATGAAGAAAACATTGAATATATGTATGTGACTCGTCAAAAAGATGGCCAGAAGACCATCTACGAACGATTTAAGGTACTCCCGTCGGGTCTCTACCACACATATATTCACCCTATAGAAGCCAATATGACTGAGCACCAGAAGTGCCTTTCATTGCCCAATTTTCAATTCTGGCACAATAGACTTGGTCACCCAGGATCAGCTATGTTGCGCCGCATCATCACTGAATCCCATGGACATAATTTGAAGAACCAGAGGTTTCTTCAAAAGGGTGAGTTTCCTTGTCCCCCTTGTTTTAACGGAAAACTAATAACGAGACCATCCCTCATAAAAGTGGGATTAAAGTCTCCAGGCTTCCTACAGAGAATTCATGGCGACATTTGCGGGCCTATTCACCCTGCAAGTGGCCCATTTCGGTACTTCATGGTACTGATTGATGCATCCACAAAATGGTCTTATGTGTGCCTACTGTCTAACTGCAACATGCTTTTCCAAAGCTATTGGCACAAATAATTAGGTTGCGGGCTCATTTCCCCGATAACCATATCAAGAAATTACGTCTTGATAATGCGGGCGAATTCACTTCTCAGGTTTTCGAAGACTATTGCCGTGCAACGGGTATCGAGGTTGAACATCCTGTAGCACATGTTCACACCTAGAATGGATTAGCAGAGTCTCTTATAAGAGACTCCAATGGATTGCACGTCCATTGCTCATGCAATCCCAGTTGCATGTGGATGCTTAGGGGCATGCTATACTGCATGCCACATCGCTTATTAGGATACGGCCCTCTGGTGGCCATATATTATCTCCGATGCAACTAGCATGTGGTGCACCACCAGATATCTCTCATTTGAGAGTGTTTGGTTGTGCAGTATATGTCCCAATAGCACCACCTCAGAGGACCAAAATGGGTCCTCAGCGTCGTTTAGGTATCTATATCGGGTTTGATTCCCCTCTATTATTAGATACCTGGAACCTCTCACGGGGGACGCATTTAAGGCACGTTTTGATGACTGTGAATTTGATGAGAAAACTTTTCCAAAACTAGGCACGCAGTCTAAGAAGCCTGACGCTTCTGAGACCATTTCTTGGGACAACAAGTCTTTGTCTCTATATGATCCGCGTACTAATTTGTGTGAAGATGAGATCCTGAAGATCCTTCACATTCAGAACACAGTACATTTATTACCGGATAAATTTACAGACAACCAGAAGATTGTTCGTTCACACATCCCTGCTACCAACACGCCAGCTAGGATTAACATCCCTAAAGATGGATGCAATCCATCGGCAACAGAATTGGATGTACCTCAATTGAAAAGAGAACGACCGCCAGGTTCAAAAGATAAAGTTCCTCGAAAGAGAAAGATTCTTGGAGATATTAGATGATCCCTCCACATGATGCTGAGCTCAGACTAGCAACCTCTCCCCTCCTTATTTCCCATGCAGAGGAACCGATAGGAGAAACATCATTAAATTACGTATATACAGGAGAGGTACTGGACAGATGTAGCACAGTCGTTGTCGTCGACTTTGCATTCGCTATTGCTGTTCACGTCGCTGAATACGACGATGACGTCGAACCACGATCTCTAGCGGAATGTAAACGCAGAGTAGATTGGCCAAAGTGGGACGAGACAATAAGAGTAGAGCTGGACTCCCTCTTGAAACGAAAAGTCTTTGGACCAGTAGTTCAAACACATGTAGGTGTTAAACCTGTGGAATATAAGTGGGTCTTCATTAGAAAAAGAAATGAAGAAAATATAATCATACACTACAAGGCACGCCTTATAGCGCAGGAATTTTCCCAAAGGCCGGGGATTGATTATGAAGATACATATTCCCCGGTCATGGATGCGATCACTTTTCGATTCTTAATTAGCCTATCATCTCTGGAAAGCCTAGAAATGCAGCTCATGGACGTTGTGACTGCATATATATATGGCGATATAGATAAAGAAATCTATATGAGACTTCCAGATGGGTTTAATTTAACCCAAGAGATGAAAGAGAGACCTCGTGATGTCTTCTATGTAAGGCTTCAAAGATCATTATATGGTCTTAAGCAATCAGGAAAAATGTGGTATAACAGACTAAGTGCTTTCCTTGCACAACAAGGATTCACAAATAATAAAGTCTGCCCGTGTATCTTTATCAAAAGGACGGGAACGAGATTTGTCATCGTCGTAGTATATATGGATGACTTAAATCTCATAGGATCTCCTGCAGAGATCAACGAGATATCTGAAAGCCTAAAGCATACCGTCGAAATGAAAGACCTAAGCAAAACGAGGTACTGTCTTGGCATACAGATAGAACACCTATGAGGTAGAATCATGTTACACCAATCAAACTATACAAGGAATCTTCTAAGCAAGTTTCGAATGGAACAATGTCATCCTTTAAGTACACATATGGTCGTGAGATCAACGGATGTTCATAAGGACCCCTTCCGGCCACTGTAAGAGGGGAAGGAGTTACTGGGTCATGAAGTACCCTACCTCAGTGACATTGGAGCACTTCTATATCTGGCAAACTGCACGTGTCCCGATATAGCGTTCACGGTTAATCTTCTTGCCAGACACAGTGCTACGCCTACAAAACGCCACTGGAACGGAATCAAGCATCTTCTACGCAACCTCCAGGGTTCTATAGATCTGGGAGTGTACTATCAGAGAGGTGCCTCCTCTCAGTTACTTGGTTATGCTGATGCAGGTTACCTATCAGATCCCTATACATCAAAATCACAGACTGGTTTTGTGTTTACCTACGGAGGAACTGCTATCTCATGGAGATCGGTAAACCAAACCACAACAGCAACATCATCCAATCACTCTAAACTCATTGCGATCTACGAAGCAAGCAAAGAGTGTTTTTGGCTTCGCTCCGTCGTCTAACACATCCTTGATACCACTGGTCTGAAGACTGGTGATCTTAAGCCCACTGTCTTGTTTAAAGACAACACTGCATGCATTACACAACTCATAAAGGGCTACATCAAAGGCGACAGAACGAAACACATATCTCCCAAATTCTTCTGGATGCACGATCTACAAAAGAACGAGGAGGTCAAAGTTCAGCAGATCCAGTCCTGCAAAAACTTAGCTGATTTATTTACTAAGTCTTTACCAAGATGTATTTTGTAAAACTTGTAAAAGAAATCGGTATGAGACAGCTGAAAGACCTACAAGCCTGAAGCTTGTACGGATCAGGGGGATAACCTGTGGATTGCACTCTTTTTCCTTAAGCTGTTGGTTTTTCCCACTGGGTTTTCCACAGCTAAGGTTTTAACGAGGCAAACACAATTACTCTGGATCCAAAAGTATCCACCCTCTTAGATTTATACGCTAAGACCAAAGTAATGGATGGATAAGGGGGTGTGTTATGAGTGAGGGAGGCCTTTGGCCTCCCCACCACTTTATCCCTCCATTACTCCCCATTTAGTTAGCATAATGGAGACCTTTGGAATTACATGTCCTTTTGGTATTCCATATGAATGAATAAATAGAGGACCATATCCTTGAGCCATGGTCACTCTTTCTTTTGAGTCCCAATAGTAAATGCTTTATTCCTCATAATTTGAAGCTTGTTGGAATAATTAATGTTTCCATTCTTGGACTTTAATAAGGGACAATATTTCTTAATGAGCTAGTTTATTACATTTAAATCGTAAGGAAGAATCATTAGTAACCTTAAAATCGTTTGATTTATACTTACCTTGCTTTCGTAACTTCTTAAATTTTCTTGTGATAGGTGTCATGTTGTCATCATGATCATCCGGGTCATCTACGTCAAATGATGCGTCATGCAAGCACCTCTCACTGTGAATGCTATCTTACTTGTGATTTTCTATCTGTACTTCATATGTCATAATGTTCCCGATCAAGTCCTATATGGTAAGAGTTCAAAGATCATTCATCACTTCAACTGATGTCATCTTCTCTGATTCTAGAATGGGGGTATTGAGAATATTTCGAATCATCTCATCTTGTGAGTAACTCTTTCCTAAGGCTATAAGGAAATTTGTTATATCAGTTAAGCGAGTATACATCTCTAAGATTGTATCCTTCTCTTTCATCTTAAACAATTCAAACATGCGTACAAAAACAAAAAATTTATATTGTTTAACCTTACTTGTTCCTTCATGTGTTCCTTCAAGAGTGTGCCATATTTGATGCACTGATGTTGATTGGATGCATGGCTAAACTTATTTGTATCCATCACGCAAAGCAATAAGTTCATCGCTTTCGAGTCCTATTTTGCAGATTCCTCTTCTATCCATTACGAGTAAGAGTTAGAAGGATTGTTGTATGATGACTCTACTATGTTTCACAACTTGTCATTGAATAATTGGAAATATCTGTTGGCCTAAGTTAGCGCACTAACTGAAGCCTAAACTTTGGTTTGATGATGTAAAACAAGTCAAATGGGTCTAATGTATCTATCTAGTAAGTTCAGGTTAACCGGAGATCAAACGACGACGATACGTGCTAAAACAGGGTTCGCATGGACTGCGTGTCAGCTGAACGGCCGTGCATATCAGAATCTGAAATGTACAAGAAGGAACAAAGCAATACGGCTGTGCTAGAGCTGACACTGTCGTGTCTAAAACAAATAGTAACTTGAAAGATTTTCTGCAGAATGGAACACGGCCATGCTAGATCTGACATGGTTGTGTCAAAAATAAAACAATAACTTGTGAAATTTTGCATAATGCCAACACGGTCGTGCCGACTTGCAACACGGCCGTGTCGCAAACTGAGAAATTGAAGATGAGACGAAAGTTCAAACAACACGGCCATGCCAAATTGGCACATGGCCATGTCGAGTTGTAGAGTTCATATTAAACCCTAATTTGATCAGTTTGACCAGTCAAACGTCCACATTTGACTTCAATCAATTTGGAAGAGTTTCTAATCTATTTGAAGACCAAATTGAAGAAGAGTTTCTAAATAAAAGAGATCTATCAAATTGAAGAAGATTGGATTGAAGATTTGAAAGAAGATTTGAAGATCAAGAGTTCAAATTGAAGAGAACTCCTCATCACCTATAAAAGTGAGATCCTTGGGAGAAAAGGAATTGAAGCATCTAGTCAAAATTTCCAAAGTTCTTCATCTTTGCTAGTTGGTCTTCAATCACCATCATCCAAGCCTCAAGTGCACGTAGAAGGAGGAGGATTTGTGAAGCTAAAAAGGTGACATCTTTCTCTACAAACATCAGAATCACGCACGGGTTGCGCATACGAATTTGTTATGGGACGATTTATACCACAGTGACTTCTTTCTGTATTTATTTTGGTATTATATCATATTTGTGAATAGCTTCATTCAGAAGATATCTGTATGCTTAAACTTTGAAAGGATAACTTGTATGGTGTGATCACTACCCAGAAGTGTGCTCGGTTTGTTTTTCTCTTTTTGGTTATAAAAGAGGGTGAAAGCCTCACGGGATTGGGTTCGGAGTAAGGGCGGGGAGCCTAGGCGGGGAGCCACGCCGTTGAAAAATTATTGATTGTCTTACTCTGCAATTTGGATTGGTTGTTCTGTGCTTAAATTTTAATTTATGCATAAACCATATTCACCCCCTCTAGGGTGTGTTTTTCAATTGGTATCAGAGCTGGATTTCTTTGGACTCAAAGTCTAGTGAAATTTTGATCCTCATAGCACAAGTTTTCTATACATAATCCACAGGCTCCAATAACCAAAAAGAATGTCATTCATATTTACGATCACCTTTATTTGATGGCACCTATTACATTTATTGAAAACAAAGGATGTCCATCCACATCAAAGGCATTGACATGGCCTTGTGGAAAATCATTAATGAGGGCTTCATCCTAGTCGATAAACCTATGTCAGAGCAAAACAAGGAAAATGAACGATTAGAAAACTTAAATGCTAAGGCTATGAGCATCTTGTTTGTAGCATTAATAAAGTTGAATACAATCGTGTTTGCTCTTGTGCCACAGCGAAAGCGATTTGGACTAGGTTAGAAGTAACTTATGAAGGGACATCCAAGGTTAAAAAGACTCGTATTAGTATGTTGCTACAAACATATGAGAACTTTTCTATGCTTCCTAATGAAACTATTAACTCTATGTTCTCTCGCTTTGCAGATATTATGAACCCTCTCAAAGCACTTGGAAAAGAAATTCCAGAGGAAGACTTAGTGGGAAAAGTCTTGTATTCACTTTTCGATGACTGGCTACAAAAGGTAATAGCAATTGAGGAAGCACACGATCTAGCCTCCATCACTTTCGAACAACTCATGGGAAAGTTAATGGCATACGAAGTACAAATGAAGATGTTGAGCTATGAAGCACCAAAGAAGGAGGAGAGCATCCTAAGGTAGAAAAGAGCGAAAAGAACCTTGATTTCAAAGCAATCAAATGGCTCGACGACATAGATGAAACTGACGATGACGAGATTACTCTTGTAGTCAAAGGATTCTCCAACTTCTTACGAAACAACAAGAGAAGAAATGGAAATATTTGGAGAAGTAAGAAGAAGGATGGAGATGACGAGGAAAGCTCTTCTTCAAGGTGCTTTAGGTGCACCAAGCAAGGGAACTTGAAGGCGAATTTCCTTCTTCTGAAGGGTAAAGTAAAGGAAAAGGTGACTAAACAAGGAATGATGGCGGCATGGGGTGATAGTGATGCCGAAGAACTTTTAGACGATGATGCTTCTGACGACAATGGAAATTACTTTATAGTATGCGAATCAAAGGTAAATTCTAAGCATAGCAAATTAAATTTTGATGAAGAAAAATTTCAAATAAGTGAAGACATGTTTTCAGACATGGAAGAAGCTTCCAAATAACTAGTTGAATTCTTTAAGGAAATTTCTCCTAGATAAGTTAGGCTAAAACTTGCAAGACACCTTAAAAGAAGAACTAGGAAGTGTAATAAATGAGAGACATGAACTCTTTACTAAGTGGATGGAACAAAGAGAAATCATTAACAGTTTTGATGAAACCCACTTAGAGATTAAGATTCTAGAACTAGAAGAAGCTAATAAAAGAATAGCTATAGGTTAGAGCATGACAACTTAAATCTAGCTAAGGACTTGAAAGATAAAAATAGCACTCTATTTTTAATACAAAAAATAGCACTCCTAGTTCTAAAGAATCAGACATAAAATTCTTAAGTCAAAAGGTAGATAGTTATAAAGAAAAACTAGAAAAACTTTTTAAAGAAAATTCTAGTTTAATAAAATGGGAAAACATAGCTACTGAATTGTAGACTTGTGAAAAAAAGAAAAGGCCATGAAGCTTGGATTAGTGAACTCGAGAACGAAATCCAAAACCTTAGCTCTACCATAAAGAACTTCACTAGTAGCCAAGTAAGCTTCAATAAAATGATAGATGTGCTTAATGATAATACTAGCAAACATGGTCTAGGATTCCAAAAGAAACAAAATAAAAGAAATCTAAAGAGACCATGGAAAAGAATTTTGCTAGATACGTGAGCCCTCCATGCTCCAAGCATAACGAAAACATGTTTTCTAATCTGTTACATGCCAATGTTACATGCTTTCATTGTAATATAAAAGGTCATGTTATGCATGATTGCTTTGCTATACATTATCCTGAATATTTTATATGGGTTCCCAAGCATCATAATTATGGATCTAAGATTTGGTTACCAAAAGGTGCATAGCTCCGGATGATAGCTTATAATATCTAGATAGCGGTTGCTCAAATCACATGACGGGCAACAAAACCCTCTTCACTATGCTACTAAGAAAATATGGAGGGCCGGTAACCCTAGGCGATGGAAGGAAATGAAAAATCTTGGGGAAAGGTAACATTGGTAAACATCTTTCAATTTTTATTGAAAACGTTAATCTTGTAGATGGTTTAGCACATAATTTATTAAGTATCGGTCAACTAAGCTCTATAGGCTTTAAGTTGAATTTCAAAAATGACGAAATCCATATTTTAAAAGAGAATGATATTCTTTTCAAAGGCACATCATGTAATAACATCTACATTATCAAACTTAGTGATTCAAATAAACTAAAATATTTAGTTGCCTCAAATGAGATTAGTTTGATATGGCATCGAAGGTTAGGCCATACCGGCATGGACCTAATCTCACAGCTTGCTAAAAAGAAACTTATGATAGGTTTACCTCAAATTAGATTTGGTCGAGACAAGCTTTGCGATGCATGTCAACTAAGCAAGCTACATAAGAGCAGGTTCAATCCTTAAAACATTGTCTCTACTACTAAGCCATTAGAGCTAATACATGTAGATTTATGTGGACCTACTAAGGTTGCTAGTTTGGGTTGTATGCATTATTGCTTCATCATTGTTGATGATTTTTCACGTTTCACCTGGGTCTATTTTCTAACACATGAACATTAAAATTTTGATATTTTTAAAATGTTTTCTAAAAAAGTTGAAAATGAGAAAAGTTTTCTGTTGCCAAAGTTAGGTGTGATCATGGTGGTGTATTGTAAATGCTAGCTTTGATAACTTTTGTGATTCAAAAGGATATTTTCACATTTTTTCCGCCTCGAGGACACCACAACAAAATGGGGTGGTTGAAAGGAAATATTGTACTTTGCAAGAAATGCCTAGGACCATGATTCATTATTACAAATTGCCATTATACTTTTGGGCCGAAGCCATACATATTTCTTGCTACATTTTAAATCGTGTGTCTATTAGACCCATTTTGAAGAAAACACCTTATGAGCTTTATAGAGAGTTGACTCTCAACTTATCACATTTTAAAACCATTTGGCTGCAATTGTTATATTTTGAAAGTAGGCGATAACTTGGATAAATTTGATGCTAAATCCGATGAGGGTATTTTTGTTGGAAACTCTCTACATAGTGAATCTTATATAGTATTCAACAAAAGGACACTTACTATCCAAGAAACTGTGCATGTTAAATTTGAAGAGGAAAGTGCAATTAACTAATCTTCTAGTGCTGCAGAATCTCCTGAAATTTTAGGTTAACTTACAAAGCTTGGACATGAACACTATCAATTCCAATGAGCAAAAGGACAACAATGAGAATGCACCAAGAGAGGAAGAGGAAGCTACTACATCTTCACAAGATCTTCATATGGATTGGCACTTCAAAAAGGATCATCCTAAGGACCAAATTATTGGAGAGACGGTGGAAGTAGACCCGACCACGGTTCGGTTCGAACCGTGGAACCGAACCGAAACTGAACTGATTTGTAACCGAACCAAACCGAAACCGGCCAGCCGGTTCCAAGAACCGGAACCGAAACTGGGCCAAGCCGGTTTGGTTCCGGTTTGCTCTTTTACAGAACCGAACCGAAACCGGCGGTTTCAGTTTGCCGGTTCCCTGGTTCGGTTCCCCGGTTTTGGAACCAGTGAACCGAATCGAAACCGATTCGGTTTTGGCCTATTTGCTCACATTCTTAATTTTCTCACAAAATTTTCTCACACTCCCCGGTTTGGTTGTTCATGTTAGGCCCTAAAGATCGTGATACCCCGAACTCCCATCCGAGCTCACCGAACACATAGCCAACCCATCCCTCCTTCGTAAAGTCCACCTCGACTAGCAGACGAACGCTCTTCGTCCTAACCTCTTCGACTGTTTGCTTGGTCTCTCCTTAGCCTGCTAGTCACCTATCAATCCCGAGGTCTGCCTCGATTAGTGGGAAGGGCACACTTCTCCTCGAACCTCACCGGTAGAGTGCCCGCTACCCTCCAAGCTCACCAGGCAAACTATTAGGTTGATCGCCATATATCGAGATCGACCAAGTGATTCAGATGTGGCTCTGCACCGCAGACGCCCCTCGACGACCCTTTGGCTCATCTGATACGACAAACAACCTTGTACAAGGATGCCACTGACGCTTCCGCCACTCGACAGCCTGACAAAGCACCCCTTGGCCACTGCACCCCCTGACCGTTTGGTGCTTTCGGCTCTGACACTCTGACAAAGCACCACTGGCCATTGCACCGTCTGACAAAAGCATGGCTGACACGCACGGCTCTGACATCTTCGATCGAAGCTTCTGCAGTCTAACATGCCAGCTCAATATGCCAAGTCAGCCTCACCTAACCGCCTCTATCAGCTATAAATACACATTCACCTCCATCGAGAGAAGGGTTGATAAATTGATTCTCAAACTCTTCCATACACACAAGAGCAAAGGTCGTCCACATCTTTGTTCTTCCACTATATCTCGCTACGCTAGGTCGACCTACACTTAGCTCAACCTACGTGTCTAGCCCCCTTTTCTAAGCCCTAATACTAACTTAGGCATCGGAGAGGCTACGGGCTGGAACCCAACCTGGCCTTTCTGACGAGCTGCTCATTACGCAGGTCGTCTCCTTCCAAGCAACGTGCGACCGTCGTCTTACTCGTGGTGAATAGCGTGTCACCAGAGGACTTGTAGGATCGTCCTTGAGATCGACCTACGAAGGGCGCCCAGCCTCTCAACCCCATCACTACCTGTGAAAGCCTACCTACTCCTCATCCAACTCAAAACCATTATGCCCTTGGTTTCCCTTAATACAAATTCATTGTACGCGGATCTTACCCTGCAACAATTGGCGCCGTCTGTGAGAACGAAGGGTCACACCCATGTCTAATTCTATACCCGTCAACCGAAGTCCCGACCGTGGCAAAGCCCACATGGAGGAGGAGTAGCAATCTCACCACATGACTCCCTCAACAGGCCCACCACCCGATGGGATGGCAGAGACCGTTCAGGCCTCGGCCCGTGCTCTCCAGCAAAGCTTCGAGGCTTTCACCAAGATGATGAAGGACTTCGAGGCGGTCAGAGCTAAGGCGCAACCAGGTCCCTCTGAGCCCACGAACCTGAGGCGAAATCTTCGACCTCAGTTCAAAGAAGAAGCGGGGTGAAGAGGTCACACCGAGGAGATAGCTGCCCAGCAAAAGCTCCTCGACAAGTAAATGGAGGCCGCGCAGCAGTGGAGTTGCAACGAAGAAGCTGCCACAGACAAAAGATGCCAAGCGAACAAGGCGAATGCCATCCATCAAGCCTGCCTCGACGAAGAAGCATGTCTTGCAGAGGAGGACGCTCGTCGACAACTACGCTTCATCATCGCTGAGCGTGAAAGGCTCCAGAGGGAGAACCGCAAGGTCCCGAAGAAGTCGACCTCGGGTCGACGGCGCAGGGACAGGCTTAGTCTGCCCTCGGCGGGGTCCCCACCGCTCATGAGGAGCCCACTCTTACAGCCGCACCATTCACCTGAGCATGAAGATCGTCGTGGACGAGGCCGCGACCGGAGCAGATCCCCCAAAAGACAGAGAGGGTGTGCCCCTGAGTGCCCAGGCATCTCACCAATCAGGTTCGGAGGTAGGCATGAAGGCCGAGACTGGTAGCGCGACGTCCGAAGGACGCCCGAGCGTCCCCACTACCCGAAGTAAGCCACCCCATTGGCTAGATGGATGACTTTGTCCTCGAACCCAACGAGATTCAAGCTCTGATTCAGAGTGAATATAGCATAATAAACACCCCATTTAGCCCTATTTTGTGCTTATATGATGCTTAATTGGTCTCTAATACGTTCTTATTTTGTATATCATCATTTATTAGAGAAATCACTTGATTTAAGCACAAAACAGCAATAAACTGAGTATTTCTGCACTTTTTACATTTTTCATACTAGATCTCGATCTCACGATTCCAACGACTATTTATTTGTATTTTTCTGAGATCTGTGCTAATTACGGTGAATTTTTGAATGCAGAATACCAATTAAATGTGGAAATACGCACGAAATACGACCAAAAATACGAAATACAGTCGGCGCCGTACTCCATACCGCTCAACCAGAGCACTACGTAGCGGCATCCGAGCGATGGACCGATCAGATCGAAGGCTACCAAAGAATGGCGACGTGGCTGTTGAGTATTAGACTTCTCCCTACTTGGTGTTAATGATGAGCAAACATAAATACTTGTGACTAATCCCCTATTTTGCAGTTAATCCATTGCCTAAGCTAATTATGAAGATCTTCTAGCAATGGATGACTCACAAAGATCATTAAAGGCAAATGAAAATGGATTGGAAGATCGTAGATGATGATTGAAGCTCCGTGAAGACTCCAAGCTCATACGATGGATTGAAGAGAGAATTCGTCAATGTAACTTTCTTTATTTCTCTTCTAGTATGTAGCTTAGAAGTAGAACATTGATGGAGCACTCACACACATCTACATTCAGTCTTAGGACATCATTAGACCATTCGTCCTTAGACTCCAATTCATTTCTCTATTGGTTGTGCTAGGAATATTTATAAAAGTCGACTGCTGAACGTTTTACAGCCGCATGTCTCAAAAACAGTCGACTGTGTTTTGTTCTACAGTCGCCTGTTATGCACAGACTTCTACAATATAGTTTTGAGCCTTCTCTGATTATTTCACACAGGCTACTGATGAACGATTCACAGGCGCATGTCCAAGTGACAGTCGACTGTGTTTTGTAAATCAGTCACATGTCCATCCTTCTGCCCAAACTATTTTGATCTATCTTTCACGGCCAGTCGACTACTGTGGTATATACAGTCGACTGTCCCTTGGATCAGTCGACTATGTATACCAGTACAGTCGTCTATCTGTGAGCCAATTTATTGACTCAGCTCTCTGGAAATTCTCAGAGTATTTAACAGTCGTCTGTTTAAGGATTTACAGTCGCTTGTTCTGATTAACAGACGACTGTATTATCTGCTTCAGTCGTCTGTCTTGTTACCTGTGAGATTTCCAGTATTATTCTAACTTACTCATCTTTCGGCCAGTCGCTTGTAGAAGAAAGTACAGTCACCTGTTGGTTTAACAGTCGACTGTCTTTGATTCATTAGTCGACTGTCCACGTGGTAAGTTACCGTAATAATTTCTCACCTACCCTTGCTGACTGTGCAACAGTCGACTGTGAATTGTTCAACAGTCGACTGTCGCGAGTTCAGATTCTATCCGTTGAGATTTTTCTCACGGATTTCAATTGGGTTTTTGCCTAAACAGTTTTGTTAATTTGAGAAACCTATAAATGGGGCTTCTACTATTCCATTGAAAGGTTACCTAAGCTATTGCAAAATCTCTCAAGCTTTCATTTCCAAAGATCAAAGCTTTCAAATCCAAAGCCCTAAGTATTTCCAAATCTTGATCTCTTGCTCTCAAACCTAGAACCAAAGAGTGATCATCTAGGCAATTGGTGCAGTCAAGAGAAAGGGCTTCTCCTCTCTTCCAAGAGAGTTCTTCAACACACATCACACTCCTCCTTCAAGTTCTACTTCAAGGCATAGGTGATTGTAAGTGTTGTTTCCATTATTTCATAAATTTCGTTATTTGAGATTTGCTCTCGGTTGTGAGAGTGGTTTTGCTTGCTCCCAAGTTGTGGGAGTCAAGGACATCGATTGTATTCGATTTCACTTGTAGGGTTGCTACAAGTGGGTTTTAAGGAAACCTCAAGTTTGGGTTCTAACTTGAGTATCCGGAGGTATCCAGGTGGGACGGGATGTAGGATTATAGGGAACAAGTCGGGAGTTGACTTGCGTAATCCGAATCCTTGAAACATATCTACGTTTGCGTGTGTTTCATTTTGGGTTGTTTTCTATTTTGCATTATTTGTTGGATTGCATTTTTATTTAGCGTAAATTCTATTTAAATTGCATAAACACTATTCAACCCCCCTTCTAGTGTTTTTCCAATAGACATGATCCCTTGCAATTGGTACCAGAGCGCAAGGTTAAATCTATGGCATCCAACAACAACAACGTTCCTCCGCCGACTTCGTACAACAATCACGATCGCGATGGAGCGTCCACACTTTTCGAAGGTCAATCTATGGTACATCATCCACGTTTCAATGGTACTAATTTTGGCTATTGGAAGTGTAGGATTGAGACGTTCCTTAGAAGTGCTTCACTTTGGAGAACCCTCCACAAGGAGTACGTCGAGCCCACCAAAGAGGACTTCGAGAAATGGACGACTTCTGAGAAGTCTGCCAAGATCAACAACGCAATGGCAATGAACGCTCTTCATTGTGTGTTGGATCCTAATGAGTTCAACAAGATATGCATGTGTAAGAGTGCATATCAAATTTGGAACCATCTCATCATTACCCATGAGGGAACAAATAAGGTAAAGCTTTCAAAGTTATATGTTCATGTGCAAAACTTCGATTTATTTCATATGCAGGAAAATGAGACCATTGCTTCGATGTACAGACGATTCATCGACATCACAAATAATTGGAAGCCCTTGGCCAAATATACACCGAACCTGAAAAGGTAAGGAAGATCATCATGGGAATGACCTCCAAATGGAAAAGAAGAACGATCAACATCGAGGAGGTCAATGACTTGAAGAATTACACGGTTGTGAATCTTATCGGGACTCTCATGGCTTATGAGGTAAGACGAGAGAACCGATTAAAGATTCGAGCCATGATAAATCCTTCAGAGGCCAAGAAGAAAGCTTTGGCATTCAACGCCAATTCATCATCCTCCGATAGTGAAGAATCCGAGAATGAAATGGATTTGGGCGAAATGGCCCAAATGGCGAAGAAGTTCCAACGCTTCTTCCGCAAAGGTAAGTTTTACTTAAATAAACGTTTTGAGTCTACTAATGCTACTTCCTCCCTTTGCTATAAATGTAATAAGCCAGGGCACATCAAGAGGGATTGCCCAATGCTAAAGAACAAAGAGAAGTGGAAGGCTCCGAAGTACCACAAGTCTGATAAGAACAAGAAATGCAAGAAGAAAGGACTTGTAGGCACATTCGACGACTCAAGTGAAGAATCGTCAAGCGATTTCGATGATGAAAAGGGTGAGCGCGCCTACATGTGCTTCATGGCCCGTGAAGACCCACTCTCCAATGAGAGTGATTTCGACACGGATGACACCGAGGTAACAATGGATGAACTTCGCATAGCTAATGAAGAATTATTTGCTAAATAACAATCTTTAATGCTTAGATATACTAGCTTAAAGAAATCAAATGTTAGCAAGTCATCCATTCCATGCATTATCAACAATGACACCATTGTTGATACTTTAGCCCTTGAGAAAGAAAACTTAGCTTCTCAAAATGTCACTTTGAGAGATGAGGTGAATTCCCTCAAATCTCAACTAGATCAAACACATCATAAGGATCGTAGTGATCTAGTCTCACGACACACACGATTAAGTTTGGAGAATGATTCTTTTAAAACTCAAGTGCACGAGCTCAAAGCACGGATGTCCACCTTGGATACCAACATTTCTTCTTTAAAGGAGAAATATGAGCTCATGTCCTCCCGTATTGTGAGATTCAATAAGGGAAAAGGACAATTGGATGATTTGCTAGCAAACCAATTTCCGGCCACACATCGTGTTGGTCTTGGGTTTGTGAAAGCAAATGCATCCAATGATCGCACCTCCTATAGTGGTGTCACTATAGACTTTGTGAGGCCTTCCTCCGGTGCATCCACAAGTGGTGTCAAAGACACTATATGTAGAAAACCTACCAAGAAAGCCACCACTTCACCTTCTCTTCCTTTTGGCAAGAAACCCACTAAGGGTGGAAACCAAAAGCAAGGCCATGCTTACATGTACACTAACACTCATCCACGTAGGAAACCTCCTACTTCACAAGTGGATAATTATGACACTTTTTATGCTCCACACCCACGGACACGTACACAAACACATTTGAGAAATACTCATGTACGTGCTCCTACACACCCGTATGCACATACGCATCATTCCTACATGTATGCTCCTCCTCCGCATGTCATGCATGATCCATATGTTTCATACAACATGCATATTCCCAAGCATACATATCATCCTAGAATGTACAATGCATATCCTCCACCACATCTCTATGCTAGAAATTATGTTCCTAAGAAGCATGCACCACATAGAAATCCAACACATATGCATGCAACTAGGAAAAGGACTCCCAAGATTTACACTATTTGGGGTCCTAAGAACACTAGTCTAAATGAAAGGAATGCTTATGTTGATTCATATTTTCATGATGTGATTAGAAATAGTAATTATGTCGGGAAGCAAAAGTCCACTTAGACTTGGCTTTCAAAGGGCTAATCCCCTTGGACCCAACAAACATTGGGTACCATAAGCTTATGGTATATCATATAGGTACCCAAGAGAAAGAAGAAGAGCAAAAAAGGTCTTATTAGCTCTAAAGGGAAATGATGGATTCTTGATAGTGGTTGCTCCAAACATATGACGGGAGATCCCTCATTGCTCTCCGAAGTGATTAGCATCAAGGATGGTGCAACGGTCACTTTTGGAGGTAATCAAAAGGGAACCATCATAGGAGTAGGTATTGTTGGTAATCTTTCCAAACCCTTAATTACTAACGTTTATCTTGTTAGTGGTTTATGTCACAATCTCATTTCCATTAGTCAATTTTGTGACAAAGGTTACAAGGTTAACTTTGGAGAAGGATTGTGTACTATTGTTGACTGTGACTCAAATGTTTTATTTTCTGGTATTAGGCGTAAAAATATTTATTATTTGAGCTTGCCTAAAACCGTAGAACATTGCTTAGTTGCTAACACAAGTGAACAACTATTATGGCATTGCCGTTTTGGTCACGTTCACTTCAAGCACTTATATAAATTAGCTAAGCATGATCTAGTAAAAGGTTTTCCTAAAATTGCTTTTAATAAGAAAAACTTTTACGATTCATGTCAAAGAGGTAAACTTAGTAAATCTTCATTTAAGCTTAAAGAAGGGATTACTTCTAAGAGGCCCCGAGAACTTCTACATCTAGATTTGTTTGGGCCAACTAGAACCGCTTCTCTAGGTAATGCTCATTATGGATTAGTTGTCGTTGACGACTTTTCTAGATTTACTTGGGTTTCATTCTTAACTAATAAGAATGAATCTTATGAAGAGTTTACCAAATTTGCAAAGAAGATTCAGAATTTCTTAGGATCCACCATTATCAGAATTTCAGAATTTCTTAGGATCCACCAAATTTGAGAATGAGTCTTTTTCTAAGTTTTGTGATGACAATGGGATAACTCATAATTTTTCCTTTCCTCATGCACCACCACAAAATGGTGTTGTAGAGAGAAAGAATAGGACTCTTATTGAGTGTGCTTGCACTATGCTCCATGATAGTCATCTTGGACTACAATTTTGGGCAGAGGCGGTGCACACGGCATGTTATGTGCTCAATAGGATCCTAGTGAGACCCTGTACGAACAAAACTTGTTTTGAGTAGTTTTATGATAAAAAGTCTCAAGTAAAATATTTTCATGTTTTTAGTTCAAAATGTTTTATAAAGAACACATTTGGTAATTTAGACAAATTTGAGCCAAGATCCGATGAACGAATTTTTGTTGGATATTCCACACGTAGGAAAGCCTACCGGATATACAACAAAACTTCTTCAATGATTGAGGAATCACTTCACGTATCTTTTTATGAAGATTTTGATTTTCCTCATGTTGATGATGATAATGTAGATACTCTGTGTGATTCTCTTAATAATGTTAAGATTAATGATTCTATTGTTGAGACTAACACTTCTAACGAAATTGTTGAAGTTGTTATTAGTGATACAGGTTTACCCAAAGTTTACCTGACCGTTTGCAACCATCCCCATAACTAAATTATTGGAGATATTGGTGTGGGTGTTCGAACGCGATCAAGAATTGAAGAGTTCTCTCATTGTGCATTTGTCTCTTCCATTGAGCCAAAGAACATACAAGAAGCTTGTGAGGATTGCTCTTGGATAGTGGCAATGGAAGAAGAACTCATGTAATTCGAGAGAAATGAAGTTTGGGAACTCGTTCCTCTTCCGAGTGGTCACCAAGTTATTGGGACCAAATGGATCTTCAAGAACAAGACAGATGAGAACGAGGTAATCACAAGGAACAAAGCAAGGTTAGTAGCGCAAGGCTACCGGCAAGAGAAAGGTATTAATTTCGAAGAATCTTTTGCCCCCGTAGCTAGATTAAAAGCTATTAGGTTGCTTTTATCTTTTGCATCCCATAAGAATTTTAAATTATTTCAAATGGATGTTAAAAGTGCATTTTTAAATGGGTTTGTCAATGAAGAAGTTTATGCTTCTCAACCTCCCGGTTTTATACATGAAAAATTTTCAAACCATGTTTTTAAACTAAAGAAAGCATTGTATGGGTTGAGACAAGCTCCTAGAGCTTGGTATGATCGACTTAAGACCTTTCTTTTGGATTTAGGTTTTAAAATGGAAGAAGTTGATTCTACACTCTTCATTAAAGATTATGAAAATGACATTCTTTTGATTCAAGTTTATGTAGACAATATTATTTTCGGTTCTACTAACTTTAATCTTTGTCAAGAATTTTCCAAGTCTATGAATGATGAGTTTGAGATGAGCCACATGGGAGAGCTCACCTATTTCCTTGGACAGCAAATTCGACAAATGGAGAATGGCACATTCATACATCAGACAAAGTACACATGGGAGCTTATTAAGCGATTCGGAATGGAATCGTCTTCGAGCAAAAGAACTCCCATGAGTACTACTACTCATCTACATGAGGATGAAAGCGAAAAAGATGTAGACGTTCGTCTATATCGAGGTATGATCGGTAGCTTACTTTACTTAACCGCTAGTAGGCCCGATATCATGTTTTCTGTTTGCCTATGTGCTAGATATCAAGCTAGACCTAAGGAGTCACACTTGATTGCAGTCAAACGAATATTTCATTATCTTAATCAGTCTCTAGATTATGGGTTACTTTACCCTAAATCTAGCACATATGAGTTAATCTCATATAGTGATGCCGACTTTGCCGGATGCAAGTCCGATAGGAAAAGTACTAGTGGCACTTGCCATTTTCTAGGAAATTCCTTAGTTTCTTGGTTTTCTAAGAAACAAAATTCGGTATCATTGTCTACGACTGAAGCGGAATATATTACCGCGGGTCTTGCATGTGCACAAGTTCTTTGGATGAGACACACTCTTAGTGACTATGGTGTCAATTGTGATACTTGCCCTATCATGGTTGATAACCAAAGTGCTATTTGTCTTTCCAAGAATCCGGTACACCACTCCCATACCAAACACATAGATGTGAGACAACATTTCATAAATGATCTTGTAGCTAAGAAGGACATCATCTTAGAGTACATTGAAACCCAAAAATAAATTGCCGACATCTTCACAAAACCTCTTAAAGAAGATTCATTTGTGAGGTTGCGTGGAGAATTAGGAATTATGGGCGAATCTAAAATCTAGAAGCTCAACATTCTTGTTATAACACTTTTTGAGCTCATATCATTTTGTTGCCTATCTTCATGTGCTTTATTATATATATGTGTTTAAGAAAGGCAATTGAGAGTTATTTGATTTCATGAGTTTTTGAGATTGATTGTAGTGATTTGTGTTTCAATGGATTTATTGTTTTTACACTGTTTCTACGATGTATTTATGATTAGAGTATATGTCCTAGGGTGAGTGTTCGTATCCTTTGGGTTTCTATCGCACTATGCATTTTTTTGACTAGGACAGACGACTGTCTTTCCTTCAACAGTCGAATGCCCTACTCTATCATCTCTGTCTGAGAATTTGTATCTTTCGCACAACCGACTGATGACTGTTTTCCAGTCGACTGTTATTTTAACAGGCGACTGAACTTTAGTCATCAGGTGACTGTTCTCTCTGTCGAAATTTTACAGTGCTCTCTGTCTTTTTTTGATGAACTGTATTAATTCTCGGCCAGTCGACTGATGAGTATATTACAGTCGACTGTCCATCAGACAGGCGACTGCATGTTACTCTCCAGTCGACTGCCCTTCTTTCTGAGCCATATTCTTATCACCTCATACAGTCGACTGACTTATGTTCAACAGTCGACTGTCTACTGTTGAGACAGTTCAAGTGCCTTGATCTGAGCAGTCAATTCATTGATCCAACGGCCCAGATTAATTCCCCAATTCTTATATAGAGAGAGACCGTTCATTTCTCAGCCTTCGATTCTCTCTCCTCCGATTGAACGCTTTGTCTTCTCGCTCGTTTTCTCAGCCGTTGCCGTCGATCTCCTCCTCCTCGCAAGTCGATCGTTTCATCGTTGCTTCCTCGCTTCTCCTCGACTTGGTTTGTTTCTCTCTCAAGTCTTTCGATCGATTGTTGTCTTTCTATTTCTTTGCCCATAGTTTCTCTCTCTCTCTCTCTCTCTCTCTCTCTCTCTCTCTCTCTCTCTCTCTCTCTCGTTACCATGGCACCCAAAACCAAGGGAAAAGAGAAAATTGTTGCTTCTAAAAGACCTAGAGCACCCAAGAAACCTATAGCCAAGAAGAAGAAACCCTACAAAGCATGAACCAAACAAGCCGAGTCTCCCGTGCTTTCTTCTTCTCAGGGATACTCTCCTTCAGCTTCTTCTTCCGACGCTCAGCCCCTTATCACGCGTCAGCGGAAGCCCATTGGTGTTACCATCAATGAGCCTACTGCTGCCGATCCCCATCAGTCTGCTTCAGCTTGGACTTCTTTAGAAGAGCCTCCTGTCGTACCCCCTACTGATCCCCTAGTTCTTATTTGCCGAGATGATCTTTGCTTGGCAAAGTTTCACTCTCTTCTAGGGATCAAGATTCTTAGGGAGCGATACATTGCTTTCCCTGCTTTCATTATTGAGAGACTCTCCGAGATCCTTTCTGCTACCCGCCTTGCCGATATTTTTCGCTTCTCTCAGAGCGAATCTCCCAGAGCTTACCCATTTTTGGTGAAGCTCTTCTATGCGAACCGCATTCGCGGTGAGTATTCCTCTACCGGCATCCTCGATACTGTCGTCCAGGAAACCCACATCCAGATCACTCCCTCACTCTTAGGGACCATCCTTAGGATTCCCTCTGTTAGTTCTCTTCCCTCCGATATCTCCATCTCTGATATTGACGAGCTTGACCCCTCTGTCCTTAGGGATATGTTTCGTGAGCTACCTTCAGCCCTGGACTCTGGTATTAGGTCGTCCATGTTCTCGGCTAGGGGTTGGGCTGTTCACCTAGTGGTGAAGTCCAACATCCTACCAAAGTATAGATCCTCTGACCAGTCGTCTCAGGAGATACTGAAGTGTATGTATGCTATTTTTTCTGGCATGCCCGTGAACTGGGCCGGTGTCCTCCTTGACCGGATGGACAAGGTCGAGTTCACATCCTCCTCGGCTCACATTCCTTATGGTGGACTTTTGACTCTAGTTTTCCATCACTTTGGCATTGACCTAACTCCCTTCGAGCCAGTTCCTTTTGGTCCCCTTCTAGATGCCGCTGCCAAGGCAAAGTCCTCTTCGGCCTTGCAGTCTGCATCGAAGAAGAGGAAATCAGTTTCAGCTCCGTCTACCTCTACTCTTCCTCCAGCTGACCAGACATCCTCCTCTGCTCCTCCTGCATCTGACTCTCTTCGTTAGATGATGTCTGGTATTTATGAGTTGCTCTCCATATCCTTCCAGCATCAGGGAATACCCATCCTTGAGCATCTGCGACGATTTGTCCCTCATCAGCCTCATGAGCCTCCTCAGCCCATCGTTACTGATGCTGCTGCTGATGCTGGTGTTGCTGCTACTGATGCTTCTGTTGATGTTGCTGCTACTGCTGTTGACCCTTGTCCAGAGGATACCCCTGCTGCGCCAGAGCCTTCTTCCTCTGCAACATCTGACGACACTCAGTCCTAGATTTTTGAGTGGTCTCTTGTGTTTTGAGTCTGGATGATGTTGATGTGGACTTTATATATATGTATGCTGATGTTATGATAGATACTTGATCAGATATGTACTTTTGGCATCATGACGATGTATTTTTTTGTCTTGGATCATGATGTATTTTGTGATGGACATGTAGATGTCCATCCGTTGATGTACTCATCTTTGATATATATATATATATATATATATATATATATATATATATATATATATATATATATGATGTTGTTGATGTTTCATAGTTTGTGTCACACCATGCTATAATGTTTATCTTTTCTGTGTGATGTATTCTGTATTGTCTCCATGTATGATATACACTCTTTGATGTGTTTTTGAGACAATGTTTAACTTTGATATTCGTCTATTCATGCTATCTCTGATATGATGCGATTTTGAAACTATTTTTGTTTCGACTATATAAAATGTTGATATTGGACTTCAATTCATCTATACACATAAGTATATGATGTGATTTTGTGAATTTCTGATTTGATATATCTTTATACTCCTTGATTGTTGTTAGTTTGTATTTAGCACTATTATTGTTGTTGTTATTTGCTCCCACCTTTTTGGATAATGCCATAGGGGGAGAGAAATAAACATACAAGATTCATAATGAATGTTTTAACACTTTGAATCTAAGATTGAAGTTGCCTTAGATTCAAGGGGAGTAAGATTACAATGAATATGGATTTTAATTCCTAGATTTCTTGAATTTAAACTCATGCATATCTTACTCATTTGCTTCAACTGATACGTAGTTGCCCTAATATTTGTTGACTAACTTGATTGGCATTTATGTAGGGGAGTAAGTTTTCGTAAGGAAAATTATTTATCTTTTTGTTTATGTTTGTTTGTCATCATCAAAAAGGGGGAGAATGTTGAATATTGGACTTCTCCCTACTTGGTGTTAATGATGAGCAAACATAAATACTTGTGACTAATCCCCTATTTTGCAGTTAATTCATTGCCTAAGCTAATTATGAAGATCTTCTAGCAATGGATGACTCACAAAGATCATTGAAGGCAAATGAAAATGGATTGGATGATCGTAGATGATGATTGAAGCTCCGTGAAGACTTCAAGCTCATACGATGGATAGAAGAGAGAATTCGTCAATGTAACTTTCTTTATTTCTCTTCTAGTATGTAGCTTAGAAGTAGAACATTGATGGAGCACTCACACACATCTACATTCAGTCTTAGGACATCATTAGACCATTCGTTCTTAGACTCCAATTCATTTCTCTATTGGTTGTGTTAGGATTGTTTATAACAGTCGACTGCTGAACGTTTTACAGTCGCCTGTCTCAAAAACAGTCGACTGTGTTTTGTTCTACAGTCGCCTGTTATGCTCAGACTTCTACAATATAGTTTTGAGCCTTCTCTGATTATTTTGCACAGGCTACTGATGAACGATTCACAGGCGCCTGTCCAAGTGACAGTCGACTGTGTTTTGTAAATTAGTCGCATGTTTATCCTTCTGCCCAAACTATTTTGATCTGTCTTTCACTGCCAGTCGACTACTGTTGTATATATAGTCGACTGTCCCTTGGATCAGTCGACTGTGTATGCCAGTACAGTCGTCTGTCTGTGAGCCAATTTATTGACTCAGCTCTCTGGAAATTCTCAGAGTATTTGATAGTCGTCTGTATAAGGATTTACAGTCGCCTGTTCTAATTAACAGTCGACTGTATTAGCTGCTTCAGTCGTCTGTCCTGTTACCGGTGAGATTTCAAGTATTATTCTAACTTACTCATCTTTTGGCCAGTCGCTTGTAGAAGAAAGTATAGTTGCATGTTGGGTTAACAGTCGACTATCCACGTGGTAAGTTACCGTTATAATTTCTCACCTACCCTTGCTGACTATGCAACAGTCGACTGTGGATTGTTCAACAGTCGACTGTCGCGAGTTCAGATTCTATCCGTTGAGATTTTTCTCACGGATTTCAATTGGGTTTTTACCTAAACTGTTTTGTTACTTTGAGAAACCTATAAATGGGGCTTCTACTGTTCCATTGAAAGCTTACCAAAGCTATTGCAAAATATCTCATGCTTTCATTTCCAAAGATCAAAGCTTTCAAATCCAAAGCCCTAAGTATTTCCAAATCTTGATCGCTTGCTCTCCAACCTAGAACCAAAGAGTGATCATCTAGGCAATTAGTGCAGTCAAGAGAAAGGGCTTCTCCTCTCTTCCAAGAGAATTCTTCAACACACATCACACTCCTCCTTCAAGTTCTACTTCAAGGCATAGGTGATTGTAAGTGTTGTTTTCATTATTTCATAACTTTCGTTATTTGAGATTTGCTCTCGGTTGTGAGAGTGGTTTCACTTGCTCCCAAGTTGTGGGAGTCAAGGACATCGATTGTATTCGATTTCACTTGTAGGGTTGCTACAAGTGGGTTTTAAGGAAACCTCAAGTTAAGATTCTAACTTGAGTATCCGGAGGTATCCGGGTGGAAGGGACGTAGGATTACCGGGAACAAGTCGGGAGTTGACTTGGGTAATCCAAACCCTTGAAACATATCTGCATTTGCATGTGTTTCATTTTGAGTTGTTTTCTATTCCGCATTATTTGTTGGATTGCATTTTTATTTAGCGTAAATTCTATTTAAATTGCATAAACACTATTCAACTCCCCTTCTAGTGTTTTCCCCATAGACAGGATCCCTTACAATTGGTACCAGAGCGCAAGGTTATATCTATGGCATCCAACAACAACAACGTTCCTCCACCGACTTTGTACAACAATCACGATCGTGATGGAGCGTCCACACTTTTCGAAGGTCAATCTAGGGTATGTCCTCCACGTTTCAATGGTACTAATTTTGGCCATTGGAAGTGTACGATGGAGACGTTCTTTAGCAGTGCTTCACTTTGGAGAACCCTCCACAAGGAGTACGTCGAGCCCACCGAAGAGGAATTCGAGAAATGGATATTAATAATCGTTGATTGCACACACCCTAACGAAATCAATACCAACACATACTCTCCATATTAGTACCCTATATCGAATTCACCGTAGTTATCGTAGTATTTTCTTTTATTATCTTAAACACTTGATATCATATCTTTAGGTGGTTGGTTATTATCGTTTTAGTACTCTTTACAAACTGAAGTTTGTGATTTTGCAGGTCAGTTGTCTCGTGGATACGATACCTGAACTCACCAGGATTATTACTTGTTTGATCTCCTACGCTTGGGAGTAGCGCTCACACATTTTGAGACGAGTCAAGCTCCCCCGACTGGAAATCTATAGTGGTGCGGGCGACCCCCTCGCGTATGTGCAGAAGTACCTGGGGGCCATGGAGATGCAGGGTGCAGACGACATGATCCTGTGTCGGGGCTTTATGAATAGTCTGAACGGCTCGGCCCTGGATTGGTACAACAGTCTACCCGCCCAAACCATTGAATGTTTTGGCAAATTGTCCCATAAATTCTGCCAGCAATTCCAGGCAGGGCGGCAGAGGAGGAAGCCCACGGACTATCTGTTCACGATCATCCAGAAGGAGGGGGAGACGATTCGGAAGTTCTTGCACTGCTTCCAAGATGAGAAGCTGGGTGTGGTTGCATGTGGGGACGAGCTAGTCATGGAGGCCTTTAAGAAGGGATTGACTAGTGAAGCCTCCACAAATCCCTCCTCCGAGACCCGCCTGCTGACTTTGACGCGCTTGTCGTTCGGGCGGAGAGGTACATGCTAAGCAAGGAGGCCCCAGACCACCTCACCGACCTGCATGAGACTTTCCAGAAGGTGCAACGCTACAACCAAAGGCTCAACACTGCAAAGTGCATCTTTGGCGTGCAATCTGGAAAGTTTCTTGGCTTCATGATCACGACGCGAGAAATTGAGGCGAACCCGGATAAGATATCGGCCCTCATCAATATGGCAGAGCCTCGAACCATTCGAGACCTGCAGAGGCTGAACGGAAGGGTCACCGTGCTGGGGAGGTTTCTGTCGAAATCCGCAGAGAGATCGCTTCCCTTTTTCAGAGTCTTGACCGGGCTATTGTCGCAAAGAAGGATGACAGGAAGGTGATCAAATGGGATGACTCCTGCGCCCAAGCATCTGCAGAGCTGCGGGCCTACCTGCAAAGCCCACCACTGTTTGCAAAGCCGAAGGAGGGAGAGCAGCTGGGCTTGTATCTCTCCACCAATGAAGATGCTGTTAGCTTGGCCCTGGTCAAGGATGAGATGGGCGTGCAACGACCTGCCTACTATGCGACCCGGGTGCTCCAAGATGCAGAGACCCATTACATCCCCATAAAGAAGGTCGCTTATTGCCTGGTCACCACAGCTAGGAAGCTCCAGCCGTACTTCCAGGCTCACACTGTCATCGTCCACACCAATCTCTCCCTCGAGAAGAATTTGAAGAGATTGGAGTGATCGGGGAGAATGCTGAATTGGAGCGTCGAGCTCAGTGAGTTTGACATCATCTACCGAGCCTGGACGGCAATCAAGGGCCAAGCACTGGAGGACTTCGTGGTGGAGTGCACAATTGAAGAACCTCCCGATGGCCTGCCAGGCGCTCAATCGGCCGTTGCATGGCAGAAACCACCAGAAGTCAATGAACCCTCACATCCGCTAAGGGAGAAGATGGCGAACTGTGGCTCATCCATGTCGACGGCTCGGCCATGGGCTCCGGGAATGGAGCGGGCATCGTCATCCAAACTCCCGATGGGTGCCTGACGTGCGTTTATATTTTATATATTCACGCACGTCTTCTTTGTGTTTTTCCGTTGTTTTCCGTCGTCACGTACCCGTTTTCTTGTGATTTCTAGTTTTCTTTCACTTCTTTGTATTTTTGTGTGAATGCAGGAGATTTCCAGCATTGGGGACATATAATGAAGATATCATGAGCCCCCGGAGCAACGGAAGGAGTCACGTGCGATCCAGAGAGTCAAACGATGAAGATTGCTATTTCTCAGCCCTCAACCAATCGTGTGGACCAGCCACCCGATCGGTTGATGCACGCATGTTTCATCCAAACAAGAGCTGAAGGGAAGAGTAGCTCACCCGATCAGTTCAGTGATCGGGTGAGATCGACAGAGCTGTCGGCCATTTGAAGCTAAATTCCAACCGATCGGGTGACATCTCACCCGATCGGTTCATCTGAAGCTGAAAATCAACAAACGACGATCCAGTCACGCCACCCGCTCTCCTCATCGACCGGTTGATTCTTTTGAAGCCCGATGGCCAAAGCGACTGTCAGCTCACCCGATCGGTTGACATTTCAACCGATCGGGTGGCCTTTTCTTCCCCTTTCACGCACTGCTGCTCATTCATTGAAGATCTGCTATCATTCCAGAGGGATTTTGGGTGATCTCTTATTTTTCTAGCGTCGGCATCGTCGTTAGCTTTCTAATGATAGGTCGCATGCCCAAATCCGATTTTTCTACATTTTTGGAATTTTCTGAGCGCAGCTGTGTGCTGAAATTGGCAGCAGTCTGGATTTTCATTTCACCCGATCGGGTGAGCTATCCACCCGACCGGGTGAGATCACTTTCTGCAGTTTTGAGCTCTCTGTTTATTCCACCCGATCGGGTGAACTTTCACCCAATTGGGTGTGCCTGTTTTAGCAGTTGTGAGTGGGTTTCGGACCCGAACTGTTAAGGGTTTTGAGGGGGCTTTTAAATACAAGTTGGGGACGACTTTGAGACCATCTTCTCCCATTTTTTTCAGTAGTTTTTCCTCCCTTTCTTGGGAGTTTTAGGTTAGGTTAGATTAGGTTTTCTATTGCAATAAATCTTGTAAAGGATTGAAGAATCAATGGCAAGATAAGTATTTCTTTTCCCATTTCATTGTTTTGTGTTATTTTTATTTTGCTCAATGATGAATGTTTGTTTGGATTTATTGATTGCTATCATGTTCTTCATCATTGAGTAGTGTTTGATGAACCCTAATACGGGTTAGGGTAGCATTGATGCTTGGAAAACTACATTTGACTTGATTGCATGGCATGTGTTCGATGAAATGTGTCAATGGGGATTTCTAGCAATCTGAGTCCAATTCGTATGGCAACACACTAGTTGTGTTAGGGATTGGGGTCCAGTGTCTTGTCCAGTCAAGATCCGCTTCGATGTATTGCTAGAAATCACATTCGACCTATTTGGCCATTAGGGTTATGCGGGGGTGTTTTATTGTCATTGGCAGGAGAAAGACCGCCTCTGACCGTCGGGCCAAGGGGAAATAAACTTGGCAGTTGACTCCCTAGCCATAGCTCACGTCCCTAGCGTAGACATCGAGTCCTCGCGCGTGGGAACGTCTTGGACGAAATGTTGGGAGTTATCATTGTGGCCTTAATGCTCCCGGTTGCGGAAGGTGTTAATGGACATGGGAATGCCCACCATCCGAAACCGGGTAGACCTAGCGTACTAGGCACCGACCGGAATATCGGGCCATGGATGCTAGGTACCACCTTTTGGGGCAATGTCTCACTCTGGGTCAAGTCAAATGCCAAGTGTCATGAATGCTCTAGCCCGTGTTAATGGGGATTCATTTCGTGTCTTTTTATTTCTTTATTTTATTTCTACACTTCCACCCACATTGTCCCGTAGCTAGCACACAACCTAGGCGAGGCTAGTAGCCATTCAAGCCATCTACCTCCCTGAGTTCGATAAACCCGCACCCAACACTAACCATGCACTTGCGGTAAAATGACACCGCGTCCAAACCGTAAACATGGCACCGGTCAGTGCCTATTGGAGTACGCGCTCCGCTTCAACTTCTCGGCGACGAACAATGTAGCGGAATATGAAGCCACTGTCAACGGGTTGAAGCTATGCCGAGCAATGGGGGCGACAAATGTGTTGCTTCTGAGCGACTCGAGGCTCATCGTCCAATAGATCCAGGGGAGTTCGGAGGCCCGAGAAGAGCTGATGAAGCGTTACTTACAGCACGCGAAGGCCGAGCTTCAGAGGTTCAAGAAAGCGGAAGTCCAACATCTACCTTGCTCCAACAACCTCCGAGCCGACGCCCTATCGAAGCTGGCCTCCTCTTCCTCGGCTGAGATTGGAAAGGCCATCTACGTCGAGAACCTTCTGACACCAACCATTGAGGAGTGCGAGCTAATGTGTGTCAACCAGACGACTACCTGGATGAGCCCGATAATGACCTACCTGGAAACGGGGGCCCTGCCCGAGGATCGGCTCGAAGCGAAGAAGATTGAAAGGCAAGCCCTGTCGTTCGTAATCTTTGACGGCTTGCTTTACCGTAAGCGCAATGCAAGGTTCGACATCCTGCCTTACCTGAAATGTCTGGGGCCAGACCAGGCCGAACAAGTCATCCACGAGGTGAATGAAGGCCTCTGCAGAAACCATTATGGCGGGCACACCATCATCCACAAAGTGGTGCGTCAAGGTTATTACTGGCCAACCATGATCTGCAACGCATCTCCGTACATCCAGAAGTGCGGAGAATGCCAGAAATTTTGCAAACATACCGCTGCTCTGCCGGCTGACCTGGTCCCCATCCTAAATCCGATCCCATTCACCAAATAGGGCCTCGACATCCTCGGATCTTTTCCGAAGGTGTCTGGCGGGAGGAAATATCTCGTCGTCGCCGTCGACTACTTCACCAAATGGGTCAAAGCTGAACCGTTGGTGCACATCACATGGAAGGATATGAAGAACTTCATTTGAAAGTCCGTTATATGTCGCTTTGGGATACCTTGCTCCATAGTGACAGACAACGGGAGGCAGTTCGACTGCGCGGAATTCCGGAGCTTCTGTTCGGATTAGGGGATCAAGCTCCACTTTGCTTCCGTGGTGCATCTGTAGTGCAATGGGATGGCGGAGGTAGCAAACAAGTGCATATTGGGCCTACTGAAGAAGAAGGTCAGTGACACACTTGGATCTTGGGTGGACGAGTTGTCGGGCATCCTTTGGTCGTACCGCACGACCTACAAGGCGTTGACCGGGGAGAGCCCGTTTATGCTTTCTTTTGGGGTAGAAGCAATCGTCCCTGTGGAAGTAGGAGAAGAGACACTTCGTCTCAGGTACTTCGATGAGGACGTAAACATGGAGGGCCTTGACGTCAACCTCGAGCTCATCAACGAAGTAAGAGACTGAGCTCTGACAAATCTCGTCAGGCATAGCTAGAGGATGGCTCGGTACTACAACTCCTGGGGGAAGAAGCGGAGCTTCAGGATCGGCGACCTAGTCCTCAGGGACGCAACCTTAAAACCGGAGATCGCTGCCGAGGAAAGCTCGCAGTAAAGTGGGAGGGCCCATATGAGATTATCGACATCGTCGGGCTGGCCACTTACATCCTGACAACCACGGACGGTGACAAGCTAGCCCACCCATGGAATGCAGAACACTTGCTAAAATACTATCAATAACTTCGTGAGTTTTAATAAAATTATATTCCTTTCCTGCATATTTTCAAATTTTACCGTCTCCACATGAAAATTTCAGTTCTCCTCGAACACTCTTAAACTCCGGGGCAGGATCCGTCATCGCCATCCAAACCGGAGAAGGGCTAGGGCCGAGCTACGGGCTCGCACCCTCCCCTCCAGTGAAGACTCCGAGGCAAGCTTACGGAGCTTTGCTACCCAAACCGGAGAAGGTCTAGGGCCGAGCTATGGGCGCGCACCCTCATGTCAAGGGAAGACTCCGGGGCAAGTTTACAGAGCTTCGCCACCCAAATCGGAGAAGGGCTAGGGCCGAGCTACAGGCTCACACCCTTCCCTCAACAAAAGACTCCGGAGCAAGCTTACGAAGCTTCGCTATCCAAACCGGAGAAGGGTTAGGGCCAAGCTACGGGCTCGCACCCTCTCCTCAACTAAAGACACCGGGGCAATCTGACGGAGCTTCGCCACCCAAATCGGAGAAGGTCTAGGGCCGAGCTATGGGCTCGCACCCTCCCCTCAATTGAAGACTCCGTGGCAAGCTTACGGAGCTTCACCACCCAAACCAGAGAAGGGCTAGGGCCGAGCCACGGGCTTGCACCCTCCCCTCAACTGAAGACTCCGGGGAAAGCTTACGGAGCTTCGCCACCCAAACCGGAGAAAGACTAGGGCCGAGCTACGGGTTCGCACCCTCCCCTCAACTGAAGACTCCAGGGCAAGCTTACGAAGCTTCTCCACCCAAACCGGAGAAGGGCTAGGGCCGAGCTATGGGCTTGCACCCTACCCTCAAGTGAAGACTATGGGGTAAGCTTACGGAGCTTCGCCACCCAAACCAGAGAAGGGCTGGGGCCGAGCTACGGCCTCGCACCCTCCCCTCAACTGAGGACTCCGGGGCAAGCTTACAAAGCTTCGCCACCCAAACCAAAGAAGGGCTAGGGCCGAGCTATGGGCTCGCACCCTCCCATTAACTGAAGACTCCGGGGCAAGCTTATGGAGCTTCGCCACCCAAACTGGAGAAGGGCTAGGGCCAAGCTACGGGCTTGCACCCTCCCCTCAAGTAAAGACTCCGGGGCAAGCTTACAGAGCTTTGCCATCCAAACCAGAGAAGGGCTTGGCCGAGCTACGGGCTCGCACCCACCCCTCAAATGAAGACTCCGGGGCAAGCTTACGAAGCTTCGCCATCTAAACTGGAGAAGGGCTAGGGCCGAGCTACGGGCTCGCACCCTCCCCTCAACTGAAGACTCCAGAGCAAGCTTACAGAGCTTCGCCATCCAAACAGGAGAAGGGCTAGGGCCGAGCTACGGGCTCGCACCCTCCCCTCAACTGAAGACTCCGGGGCAAGCTTACGGAGCTTCGCCATCCAAACCAGAGAAGGGCTAGTGCCGAGCTATAGGCTCGCACCCTCCCCTCAAGTGAAGACTCCAGGGCAAGCTTACAGAGCTTCGCCATCCAAACCGGAGAAGGGCTAGCGCCGCGCTACGAGCTCGCACCCTTCCCTCAAGTGAAGACTCCGGGGCAAGCTTACGGAGCTTCGCCACCCAAATCGGAGAAGGGCTAGGGCCGAGCTACGGGCTCGCACCCTCCCCTCAACTAAAGACTCCGGGGCAAGCTTACGGAGCTTTGCCACCCAAACTGGAGAAGGGCTAGGGCTGAGCTATGGGCTCGCACCCTCCCCTCCAGTGAAGACTCCGGGGCAAGCTTACGGAGCTTCGCCACCCAAACCGGAGAAGGGCTAGGGCCGAGCTACGGGCTCGCACCCTCCCATCAAGTGAAGACTCCGGTGCAAGCTTATGGAGCTTTGCCACCCAAATCGAAGAAGGGCTAGGGCCGAGATACGGGCTCGCACCCTCCCCTCCAGTGAAGACTCCGAAGCAAGCTTACTGATTTCGCCACCCAAACCGGAGAAGGGCTAGGGCCGAGATACAGGCTCTCACCCTCCCCTCAACTGAAGACTCCGGGGCAATCTTACAGAGCTTTGCCACCCAAACCAGAGAAGGGCTAAGGCCGAGCTGCGGGCTCGCACCCTCCCCTCAAGTGAAGACTCCGGGGCAATCTTACGGAGCTTCACCACCCAAACCGGAGAAGGGCTAGGGCCGAGCTACGGGCTCGCACCCTCCCCTTAAGTGAATACTCCGGGGCAATCTTACGAAGCTTCGCCACCCAAACTGGAGAAGGGCTAGGGCCGAGATACAGGCTCACAACCTCCCCTCAACTGAAGACTCCGGGGCAATCTTACGGAGCTTCGCCACCCAAACCGGAGAAGGGCTAGGGCCGATCTACGGTCTCGCACCCTCCCCTCAAGTGAAGACTCTGGGGAAAACTTACGGAGCTTCGCCATCCAAACCGAAGAAGGGCTAGGGCCGAGCTACGAGCTTGCAGCCTCCCCTCAAGTGAAGACTCTGGGGAAATCTTTCGGAGCTTCGCCTCCTAACCGGAGAAGGGCTAGGGCCGAGCTACGGGCTCGCACCCTCCCATCAAGTGAAGACTCCCTGGCAATCTTACGAAGCTTCGCCACTGCTCAGCACAAAAATGTGCTTCTCTCAAGCGAAAGAGTCCGTCCAAGTAATATAATCTGGGAGTCCAGATGTCGAATCCTCGGGAGAAAATCTGTTGTAACCACAAAGCTCAAATCAAATAGAGATTCAACGAAAAGAGACTAACCACTTATGATGACGATGATTTTGATGGGTTTGGACGTGGTTTTTAATACGTGAACACTACGAACAAATAAAGTGTCTTGTATAAAAATATATATGAGAAGTATGCACATGGTATGGGTTCATTAGGATCCATGATTCATATTAATTTGGTTGATTAAATATAACTCAATGAATTCTCTTTTTGAGAGCAATTCACCGGAAAATACCCTTGTGGGGATTAAAGCACAAAATTCAATAAAATCGTTTCTAAAGTTTTAGTCTTTTAACTATAAGCGATGAAAGTCCCTTTTGGGGAAATCAAAACTCACCCTTGTGAGGTGATCATCTACTCAAACACGTTCTTTTGGAAGATGAAGAGAAGATTTAATAACAAAGACTATAACTTTACCAACGTGACAATTTTAGCGCGAATATTCAACCAAACGAATACAAATCATATCCCCTAACTACACCATACCATGCACAATGAGAATTTAGCTACTCATACTGAAAATAAACAGCAATTTCATCAAATTAAGCATGGTTGTAAGCAATAGGATTAATTAGAATTCAAAATACACAATAGAGTTCAAGGAATATCACCAAATACACTAACTATTTGCCTAAGAAAACCCTTCTTTTTCCTCCTATAACTCTCTGAAAAATAGCTCAGGTTGCTCTCTGTATTCTCAGGAAATCTCTGCAAAAATCGGCTCCAAAATCGCCCAAATACGCCAAGAATACGGAGCAAAACCCTAAGAATACCTTAAATACTAAACGTTGCGGGTTTTAATAGCCTAACGCGTCAAAACCCGCATCCAAATCAGCTTAAACCCGCACCCACGAGCGGCGCAAATGTCGACCGTTGATCGCAGCGGAATTTGACGAGAGAGCGACGCGTGTCCTATAATAATCGTGCGCCCGCTACGTTTCGATATCGGATCGAACTCGCTTCGCCCTTCACCGTTTGATCATCATCGCACGGCTGCAATTTAGCCTAGCCTTCGCTCGTTCACTGCTCAAATGTGGAGATGGAATCATCCGTTGGATCTGCATCCAACGTCGCACACGACGCCACGTCGCCCGCTTCTCAGTCGACTTCGCATACCGTTGGATGAGGCGGATAGCCGTTCGATCGATGCCACGTGGCATTCAAGTTTCACGCGCTGCATTAGTCTTCTTCGCTCGTCGTGGCCGTTGAATGGAAATCCAACGGCACTCAGGAGGCCACGTCGATCGCTGCTGAGAGATTAGCTCGGCTTTCTATCGACCGTTGGATCTCAATCCAACGGTCACGATTGCGCTGCTGAGATCGCCGCTGGATCTGGGCAGGATTCACTCCGATGCTGCCTCGTGTCGTGCCAAGATTCGTGCTGGCGTATTTTAAACGTATTTCTGCCGTATTTCTTCAATTAAATGGTATTCTGCATTCAAAAATACACAGTAATTAGCATAGATCTCAGAAAAATACAAATAAATAGTCGTTGGAATCGTGAGATCGAGACCAAGCCATGAAAAATATAACAAGTGCAGAAATACTCAGTTAATTGCTGTTTTGTGCTCAAATAATGTGATTTCTCTAATAAAAGATGATATATAAAATACGAACGTATTAGAGATCAATTTAGCATCATATAGGCACAAAATATTTCTAGATGAGGGGTTAAATAAGCAATATTCAACCCAAATCACACCCCCAACTAGCGTTTTGCTAGTCTCTAGCAAAGTGAGCGAAAAATGATATCAAATATACAACTAGATCACCTTATCAGGTCTCAAATCACACACCACCATGCTACTAAGACAAAAGAAGATAACCACACACTAATATCAATATTTCAAGCTCATAAAATAATAGTACTCATGGATTTAAAGATGGAGAACAAGTATCTCTAAAATGGTCATGAAATAGACTTAACTTCACTATTCATTACTTCATAGCTCATAATATACAAAATCAATGGTGCACACCTTTCAATCAAAGATTTTAAATTGGAGCGTAGGTGTATCATGCAAAGCAAGCATAACTAATAGAATGGTATCAAGACATACACACGTCAATCTTCATTCATAGGAGATCACACCATATCTTGTGCTTTCTTTAAGCTTTGGGAGTTCTCTTGCCTTGCTAGTTATGCACACTTATTCTCTCTTTTCTTTCTCTTTTTAATAGTTCCACGTAACGCGCATCAGGCAACATTCACAGAAAAATGTATAACTTGGATCGCTCCATCAAATGAGTGGGTTTCCAATCAATGGCTCCCAAATCAGACGATAATAGGGCATTAGGCCAAAAAGGACCCCTCGGAATGTACTACTCGAGCCAATCAAGTTATTTATTTTAGTGACACACTTATTCAATTTTTTTCATTCTCCCCCCCCCTTTTTTATTCTTTTTTGTGTGTGTGCATAAATAACTTAGTAAGATAGCTTCCTCTTTATAATTCTTTCACAAAGATGGGTTATCCTAATCATTTCAAAAGACAATGTATACTTTCTACCCAAAATCACACAAAGCATGCAAATAGCAATGAATACGAGATAAAAAGCAATGCTCCAGTTATTTTGTGAACTATTGGTGCATGAACCTTGGTGTGCTCCATTGAAAGTATACTATTTGCTAATTCATAATTTCTAGATTCATTAAGTCATCAATCAATCCCACCATGGAGAAATATCAAAAGAAATTTACCACGAGTACTAAATTCATGTCAAATGAGACTGAAATATTTAACAATAGTGGTGGAGGAAAATAAATCACATGTGTATGGTGGTGAATAGATTTTGAGAATTTTCATCACATGAGGTTCATCTCTAGGTAAAATAAATATTGGTGATAGGTCTTGACTCGAAAAGTTTTTTTTTTCAATGCAAAAAGGGAACTAAAAATAAAATCCTAAAAGAAAAAGAAAAAGAAAAATCCTAAAAGTTTATACCCTCCCCCCAACTTAAAATAAACATTGTCCTCAATGTTAGGAAGAGGGAATAATGGAACGATCACACCTGATTAGTTACCACCCGAAGGTGGGTCGGTGAGGTCCATGGTGCTCGCCTCCTTGGTCCAAGGCTCGTGAAAAATGCTTCAATCTTTTGCCATTCACCTTGAACTCACTCCTGACTTTTTCATTAGGTAATAGCACTGCGCCATGTGGGAAAACTTCTTTGAATGTGAAAGGTCCAAACCACCTAGAGTGAAGCTTCCCATGGAATATGTGTAGCCTGGAATTGTATAGAAGAACTTTTTGGCCTGGGGTGAACTCCCTCCTTAAGATCATCATGTCATGGACGGGTTTCATCCTCTCTTTTGATATTTTGGTGTTGTCATAGTCATTTCTCCTCAGTTCCTCTAGCTCCAACAACTGTAACCTGCGAGAAGCAAAAGATGAATCAGTATCAAAATTTAATTTCTTAATAGCCCAATAGGATCTATGCTCCAATTCAACAGGTAAGTGACAAGGCTTCCCAAAGACAAGGAGGTAAGGTGACATCCCTAAAATTATTTTGTAAGCCGTCCTGTAGGCCCACAACGCTTCAGGTAAGCGCAAGCTCCAATCTTTCCTTGAAGGATTCACCGTCTTCTGTAAAATGCCTTTGATCTCTGTATTTGCCAGCTCTGCTTGACCATTGGTTTGGGGGTGATATGGAGTGGAGACTTTGTGTGTGACCCCAAACCTCTTCATTAGATTAGCGAACATGCGGTTGCAAAAATGGGGCCCTCCATCACTGATCAGGGCTTTGGGCACTCCAAATCTAGAGAAAATGTTCTCTTTGAGAAACATGAGCACAACTGAAGTGTCGTTTGACCTGCAAGGAATAGCTTCCACCCATTTAGAAACATAATCAATTGAAACCAAAATATAAACATATCCAAATGAAGGTGGGAAAGGTCCCATGAAATATATGCCCCAACAATCAAATATTTCAATTTCTAAAATGGGGTTTAAAGGCATCATGTTACGTCTAGTAATTCCCCCTAACTGTTGGCATGCAACACAAGTCTTACAATAATGAAATGTATCCTTAAACATAGTTGGCCAATAAAAGCCACATTGCAAGATTTTTGCCACAGTTTTATTCGCAGAAAAGTGTCTTCCACACACCCCATCATGGCAAAATTGTATCACACTGGTTATCTCATGGTCAGGAATGCACCTCCTAACAATTTGGTCACTACAATATTTATAGAGATATGGATCATCAAAGAAGAAATATTTTACCTCGTACTTGAACCTTTTAAAGTCTTGAAGTGACCAAGTTTCAGGAGTCTTACCAGTTACTAGATAATTTACTATATCAGCATACCATGGGGAGGTGGAAAAACTGAAAAGATGCTCGTCAGGAAAGGAGTCCTTCAAAGGTACATCTGCTGAATCAAGGCCTACTGTCAATCGTGATAAGTGGTTAGCTACTAGATTCTCCACGCCTTTCTTGTCCTTGATTAGGACATTGAACTCCTGCAACAATAAAATCCATCGTATCAATCGAGGTTTAGCATCTTTTTTCGACAATAAATATTTCAAAGCAGAGTGATCTGTATAAATCAAGATTGGTGATCCCACAATATAGCTCCTGAATTTTTGCAACGCAAATACTATAGTCAGCAACTCCTTCTCTGTGGTTGTATAATTCCTTTGAGCATCATTTAATGTTTTGCTGGCGTAGTAAATAACTACTGGAGATTTGTCTTTCTTTTGGCCTAGGACTGCGCCAACTGCGTAGTTGCTGGCGTCACACATGATCTCAAATGGTAAGGATCAGTCTGGGACCTGCAAAATGGGAGCAGAAATCAACAACTTCTTTAAAGTTTCAAAAGAATGTTGTCATGCCCTGTTTTGAAGTATACGTGTATTCTATCGTGTACACGCTGTATTTATACTTCTAATGCATACGTAGGCATGAAGTAAACGTAGATATTGATGTATATAACGTAGTGCAAGGGTTTGGGACGTAATGAGTGGTTAAGAGACGAGGAAGCAAGATTGGGTATGGGAAAAGTACGAGGGACGACGTTGGTGCAAAACAACAGGGATGCGTTTAGACGTGAGTGTGTATGCATGTGTAGGCATGCATGGGTGTGTGTAGGGATGCCATGCAAGTGTGAAAGGGGTTAGGGGTCAATAGAAACCCCCGTAAATTTTTAGAAAGGACAGGGGCAAAACGGTCTTTTGGCTTAAATTTGCTGTGTGTACATACTTAAATGGTGTGTACGTAAAGTAATGGCAAACTTGTAAATAAGGGAAATTTGAGGGACAATTTTTGGAAGGGTTTTTTAGTCTTGTTAAGTTAAACATGGCTTATGGAGTAAGTAAGAAGTGTGTAGAAATTCAAAGGGAAATCATTTTCTTTTCTTTCTTGAATCTTCTCTCCTCTTCTTCCTTTCTCTTTTATTTTCTTCCCCTCCCTATGGCCGGCCACCCCTACTCTCTTTTCCCCCATTTTTAACAAATGAAACCCCTAATTTCCATTAACAAATAGAAGGAACACAAGCTTAATTCAAGGAAGAAGAAGATGGAGAAGAAAGAAAGGAGAAGAGAAGAGGAATTTGAAGATTTGAGGTAGGAAACTTCTTGGATTTGGAATTCTATAAATTGGTTCTTGTGATGATGATTTCATAGCATGTTTTTACTCAATACATGATAAAGATAGTTCATTTCATATGCTATAGCTCAATTTCACAAATTTCCTCTTGAAATTCCTAGCAAAATCATCTCTTTTGAAATCCTGAAATTTTGAAGTCTGTTTTAGTTTCCATTACAGTTACTATAGCTCGAATTGGGGTTTGAAAAAAATATAAGCTTGTATATATTGAAGTTCTACCCCAAAATCATATAAAATTTGATATAGTTTCAATTCAGGAATTAGGATTAATAAATCCACCTTTGCAACATGTCTGCTTGAATTTCTGTGTTGACACAGTTTTGTACAATTGTTCTACAGAGCTACACACATCTTGGAATTTTATTATTTTGGTCTTGTTGGAAAGCTACCAAGTTTTTCTCAAAGTTCATCAGACTGCACTTATGTCGAAATTCTGGCTAGAACATGCCCAAAATTGGCTTTGAACACAGACCCTAAAATCTGTCTAAAAACAGAATTGGTACACTTCACTAATAAATTCATCATAAATCATATAGTTCATATTTTTGCATGAAATGTTATCTGTAGATCCATAACTGATATATCTTAAACTTTCATTTATAAAGTTTTGTCAAATTCTCAAGATAAATGGATGTATTATGTTGATTTTTATGGATGTTCTTGCAATTTCAGCAAGCTGAATACCTTAAGTGCTATTCTTATTCATTAAAGGGTAAATGACATTAAAATACCCTAACGTTTGGGCCATTTTCACTTATATACCCTATCGTTCATTTTGGTAAACTTTGATACCCAAATCTAAATATGATGTAGGATTGGAGGAGGAAATATTGTCTGAATAGGCCTCCAAATACATGCATTCCATCAGTCTTCCTATGTCTGGGATGCACAGTGTTTTCAGCATCCTCTTCAGACAATATTTCCTCCTCCAATCCTACATCAAATTTAGATTTGGGTATCAAAGTTTACCAAAATGAACGATAGGGTATATAAGTGAAAATGGCCCAAACGTTAGGGTATTTTAATGTCATTTACCCTTCATTAAATGTGATTAATTGGCTTTCATTATTCTTGCTTAATATTGTTGTATAGTAAAATGAATGTTCATGCTCTCGGCACATGTAAATGTTATTGAGTTGCTTTGATATAAATGACGCCCGCCAGGTGTTCGATGAAATGCCTCAATGAAGGCAAAATTCAATAATTTGAGTAACGTGCACATGTTAGTGTTTGCTTTGTGCCACAGTGATGATTGGTGAAATTAGAGGCTTGAATGGCATATATGCATTGAAATTGTGAGTGGATGATATGTTGTGATAGAGGGCATGTCACGTGAGTGCATGACCCTATGGTTGATGATGGACAGTTGAAGTGATATGTGTATATACATGCCATCAAGACCCCTAACGTATCGCTTATGATGTTAACCAATGAAATTGAATAAATCTCAGTCCTCTCTAATGAAGGTGAGTTAGCAAAGCTCGGTTTTAGGTGGGGTTTGAGTAAATTGTGGATATGATGCCTGGACTGAGAAGTTGGGGGAAATGATTATGTGATATGCGATATTTATACCCACTCGCCTTTACCGGGAGTGGAGGGGACATACGGAGGTTGTGTTATTGTGGGAGAGCCTCACTCCTGCCAGGGACGGGGGAGCTGAGAGGCCCGGTGTCTTACAGTGCCTGTGTCCACTGCGCCGTGTGCTATATTCACCCCAAATTTGGGGTGAAGTCCAGGTCCTGGTATCACACAGTTTACCCAAGTTCCAATTAACTCAATTATGAAATAATGAAATAAGATTTGTGTGTTACTCCTACTGCTGGCAGCACTTCCCATCCCCTTTGCCCGTACTTTGTGGCTTGGTGTCATGCCTCAGGCACTTGCACTTATCGTATTTGATATTGGTTGTTTGAGCCCTCATGTTTTTATTATTGTTACTATTATCATCATCATCATTATTATTATTATTATTATTCGTGCTAACCCCTTTCTTGCAGTAGTTCGTCACTGGACCGCAGGTATGATTCCCTTCTTTAACTATTTAATTTTCACTATATCACTTAGTTACATACTTTATCTCGCTTGGCTTGCCTTGTGAATTGATAACTTAAAATGGAGTTCCAAACCCAAGTTGGTTCCTACTGGGGCACGCATTGACGTGATCCCCCTATTTTTCAGGTAAGGACAGCAGAGTTGGTGGTGGCTTGGAGTTGAGTTTCAGGGATAGTGTTGGTGTGAGTTGGGGTTGTATTGTGACTGGGATGTCTTGGCAGATCGAGAGCGGTGTATATGTATTGACACACTTGGGCTGTATGTATAAATGAAACTTGTTACATATGAAGTGTTATTAATGTTTCATGAGGTTGTTTGATATATCTGTGGAGTTTTACTTGTACTATCCTAGCATGTGCGCAGTGGCCTGCTTATTCGGTTTCTTCTTTCTTCCTCTTTTCTACTCTGTCATCACCCTCACTCTTCAGGATACTTGGAAAAAAACAAATTGATGTCGGGTATTCTTGGGAACGGAGCGTGACAGTTTTTGGCGGCCCATGCAGGTCACCACACTGCGATGTGTGTAAGGATAGTACACGTAATGCTTCAGTAAGTGATTGGGAAACATGAGCCCTACGGTGGGTAGAGCCCTAAGAGCCGTAAGTGATCCACCCTGAAACCCCTAACTTAGGACGTCAGAGGACGAACTTCCTACAGTGTAGTCTACTATAGAAGTATATTAGTTGGTATCAGTGTATATATACTAATGAGAATCCGTATGTATAAATGCAGCTATTGTACTTGGATATTTGAATTGCATGTGTCGCTTGTATACTTGTATTCAGTATATATGCATATTTGTATTTGACTAGCGTGAAAGCTGCACGTATAGATAGACGTGGAAGTATATACTAGGTGGGTGAATACTTGAGTGTATGTATACTACGTCTTTATAGAAATACATGATGCGGATATGGAGGCAGGTGAGTGGTATACTTATGTGACACTGAGCCATAGGCGATATATACATGTTATACGTGAATGTATATTGGGGAATACATATAAGTTAGTGGAGACATATACTCTGTAGGGGTGTGAGTGAGGGTATGTACATATATGGTGTGAGTGCATGTAAGCGTTTTCCTATCTATTACGTTATGGTTGTTTCCCCGTGTGGGAAAGTACCAAGGTACGTATGTCTATCCTTGTGTGGATAGAGTGGTGGAGTGTTCATATGGTATTGTTGATATATGCGGGGAAAGTGCATATGTGTGAATATTTGTGTGCGTGTATGATAGCTGGTGTAGATATGGGTTGAAATATTGGTATAGATTTATCGCTAGTGTTGTATTGTTAATGTGTAAATTCCTAATGTGTTAGATTTGAATAACTGAGAATATATGTATGTGCTGCTTATGTGCCAATAGGAATTGGTATATTGTCTTACTTGGGTATATGGTTGTGGGTTATACTATTCCATAAAGATAAGTGTTGTGCTATAGCCATACATGACGTGTATGCAACGATATAGATAAGTATGGGATATATATAGATAGAATGAGAAATGCTCCAAGGTATTTGAAGTAGATGTATCCTAAGGAGGCTAGTGATTCTTTTGATCCGTCCACCCTAAGTTAGACTCTTAGCCCTATACCGTGCCTAATATGGGATAGGGATAGAAGTGTAACATGTAACATATGTAGAATGCAATGAATGTAAAGATTGAGGTTATAAAGTGCATGTGTAAGTGGATGGCTATGTGTTTGCACGGTTAAGTAGAGTTATGGTATATGTACATATGAGTGTGTACGCTTACCTGTAGAATGGCATCTATTGGACTATTTGGATGTATACGTGATGTATGTGTCCTTCCGTATATAGTGGCTTGAGGAGGACTGTGTATGGGTGTATGGGATACTTATATGTATGTATGTGTATTGTAGAGAGTATGGTGTGACCGTGTATATGTGTTATTGACTGTGTATTGGTGTATGTCTTATGAGTGGTTATATGTATATGTATGTGAATGATCCCTAATTTGATATGCATGTATTAGTATGTGAATGTGTATGTACATGGAGTGTGACTATCTACTAAATGTAAATGAATATTGAAAAATACTTATTTGTGTGTATGCAAGTATGTTAGTAAAAGTGTAGATATATTGAATGCTCTGTATATAATGGTACGGATGGTTACCGACTACATATTGGTACCCTTGGATAACTTGCTTGTATGAGTATGTGATAGCAGGGTATGTATAACATGTGTACACGGGTGAGTGCCCATACATGGGAATGTATGTGCCTGGTTGCATAGACCCCGATAAGTATATGTATGTATGTTTGTGTGCGTACCTACCATTATAATGATAAATTGGTGTGTATGAGTGAACGTGTATTTGGCTGTGTAGACCTAGATATCTATATATGAAATTGATATATATATCTCTGTATATACATCATAAGTAAGTGAATATGAATTAGGTTATATAGAGTGTGTAAATTTAGCCTGTATGGATCAATACACTAGAGGGGGGTGAATAGTGTATATATAAAAAATGTTGCAGATAAAATGTTAGTAATATTTGCAAAGATGGAACAGAAATAAAATGACAAGTACTGAAATTAAATCAATCGCAAACACAGAGATTTATCCTGGTTCGGATCCTTGTGATCCTACTCCAGTCCTCTACTCCCCGTAGAGATTTTCAATCCACTATAATCACTTGCCCCGCAAGCACGAACTTACAAAAATGGCGACACTCCCCGTGTCCCAAACTTTGTACAATCTCTAAACAGAGATTCAAACCTGTTAAATGATGAAATAGAAAAAACACCTATAGCCTTGGTATAAATTTCAGAGAATGAATTCAAGGATGGTGTTTAGAAGATGAACTTCAAGATGTAAAAGATATGTAATGAAGAGCAACACTTGAAGTTCTCTGGTTCATAAAAGAAGAGAGCGATCAATCGATATCTTCTTACAATTATGAACACAAACAACTTTCCAAATTGATGTTGAAAATCCAAGTTCTTCCGTTCTTAAACAAAGAAAGAAATCTAATGATTTCTTCTTACAAATAAGAAAAGAACAACTAATGGCTGAATTGCTTTAGAAACTTAATGGCTTGCTTTCAACAAAATCAGAATTTTAGAGAAGGAAAGTGTGTGGAAAATGAGAGGGGGTACCCCTCCTTTTATAGGTTTTAGAAACGGTTATGAACGGCTCTAAAAGAGAAGTTGCACAACGTTCAGAAACTGAAAGGAACATTGGAGAACGGTCAGAAACTGTTCTGGAAAATTTCAGTCCAAAAAACGGTTTGAAAGGCTAGGAAAATTAGTAGCCTGCAAATTTTGAAACGGCCACAAACGGTAACAAAATTTTAGTGACATGAACTAAACAACGGATAGATCCTTGTTTAAAATTATCAAGTCAAAAGTCAATGAGAATATAGTTGTTTTGGTAGGCTAGGAAAAATCCTAGTAGGCTAATTCTGAAAAATAGGAATTTTGACTTAGGATCAAATGAGTTAGGAGATGATGTAGATTTGAGCTTAGGGATATATTATATGATATAACCAAGGCCCTGAAGCTATCTAAAAAGTAAAAATTACAGCATTCCGTAGATACGTGTTTCACGTGTAATTTTGAGTAGCAATACTGTTTTTGCAGAGGATCCTTGTACTTTGATCAAATGCGTGATGTGAAATTACTTAGCGTTGTAGCTGCACATCTGCATAGATATAGTTAGTAACATGAAATATATTGATTTGTCATATCAAAACCTTATGGAAGAGATGATGAAAATACCAAGTTCCAACATTCTCCCCCTGTTTGATGATGACAAATAATGAAGTATAAAATGTGAATTAATCATGTTTTAAAAAGTTTTAATTTATTAACATGAACTAATGTGATGTTACTGATGTTACTTCCCCTGAATATATGAATATAGACTCCCCCTGAATATATGCGCATGTCTCCCCCTTTGTCATCTACAAAAAGTGGAAAAGAAAAATTGGCAGGCTATGATTTTATGTAGCATGCCAAATGAGAAAAATGAGGCAATTAGAAAAATAACAGAGACGAAGAGCACAGAAGTAACAAAAGGAACTAATATTCATTAAACAGCGAACATAGAGTCGGAGTACACTAGATAATCATCATACATTACTAAAACATACGAGAAACGATCATACAAAAACTGCCAAATACAGAAACAGCGAGGATAAACCCATAAGTAAAGTAACCAACATACTAAATAAACCTAGTCAACATATAACCAGCGAGATATCTGACAAGGACCATAGTGAAATAAGGCAAACCAGTAACCACGGAAACCAACCAAACAACACAAGATGAGGCAAAGTCACAACTGATAGAAAGCAACCAAGAAGAGCCGAAATGCAAAGGAAGCAACAAGTCATGCAGGGATATGATGCGACAAAACGGAACAGAGAACCAAAGAGCAGTAGTATGCGAGAGCAAGGGAGTCAAGGATGATAGGATGACGAGCCAGGGGATGAACGTCGGGTGCGGGTGCGACGGGTAGGGAGGATATTTTCGGATTCCAGGGATGAATGGAGGGAGGACTGTTCGACCTGGATCTGTTCGAGTACTTCAGAGTGATGGCGGAGGATTTGGTCATAATTACTCATTTGTAGCTGGATACCGGCGAAGCCCTCGGCGACTTGGGCAGAGAGACGATTAAGTAGAACGGCATTAGTTTCGCGGGATGGAGAAACGCCATCCTTGGAAGCGAGGACCTTTTTGCCGCAGCGGGATCGGGAAGAGCCTGGAAAAGAGGCTTGGCCGCGAGATGGAGTAGTCGGAGCAGTAGGGTGAGAAGAGTCATCATCGGAAGCAGCGTGGTCGTGGTCGTCGGAAGAGGAAGATTCATCATCGGGAAGTCCCATGCTGTGGAGAATGTTCTCATCAATATGGATATCATGCTGAAGCAAAAGTTCACCATCGGTTGGAACACCAAACACCCGAAGAATCAGCGTGATGAGACACGGTAAGTAAAAGTGAGTGGAAACAAACTTCATGAGAGTACGAAGAAACAAGTGTCCCCAGTGAATGGGAAAACCGGCCATAATGGCATAGAGGCAATGTCGGTGTGCGTTACTAAGGTAGTTGACAGAGCCGGCCTTAGGCATCAAATTGTGGATGTTAATCTTATAGATGAGTCGAGCCTTGATCGGTCCATATTTTACACCTTTTTTCTGCATGTTTTCACGCCATTTCGGTTGCTCATATTGCGATTTTCACGATTATTCGACGATATTACGTTACTTTTCACTATTTCTTGTTTTTGTCGGATTTTAGGAAATATAGAGCGATCGGAAACAAAATGAGCTTAAAGGACTTGCACATGTACCGGAGCATCGCTCATGGACTTATTGAAGACCTATCAGTGATAGAAGACGAGTGGAAGAAGAAAGAACGTCGTGGGAGAGACGAGGAAGCGAAATGATGAAGATTGGGCATTTTCAGCATGCCACTCGGCCGAGTGAAGGAGTCACTCGGCCGAGCAAAGAAGCCCGCTCGGCCGGCCAGATCGGACACATAGCAGATTGAATATCAGCGTGCACTCGGCCGAGCATCGCCAGACCATTCGGTCGAGCACACAGACACCGCTCGCCCGAGTGGCATCACGACGACGGTAAGCAAAAATCCCGAAGTTACTGTAATCTGTCAGTCAGCTCCCGAGTTCTGACTCGGCCGAGTACCGAATGCCCCTCGGCCGAGTGAGTGAAGCCACTCGGCCGAGTCACCTCCGAAGACAGACCCCCCCGACCCCCGACTTACTGGAATTTTACAGGGTCTGTCACTCGGTCGAGTAGAGAAGCCCACTCGACCGAGTGATACCGAGGACACGCAGCGCCCAGATTTTCAGACAGCCTCCCACTCTTTTGAAATCTACTTTCATTCCAGCAATCAAAGTATTTTTCTCATATTTTTTATGACTTCATGACGATTCCAACGCCGCCAAGAACGCGCAAATCGGAGGTCGGATGAAATCTGGGGAATTTCTGCAAGTTGATGCTGCAGTGCTGGAATTTCCACTCGGCCTGGTCACATGTTCCACTCGGCCAAGTGCGGCCTGGGCCCAGATTTTAAGTTACGGTTTGGGCTGTTTTTGGGCACGAATTTGAGGGGTTTTCTAGGGTTATTTGCTAGGGTTTTGGGAGACTATATAAGGGTTTTGTAGCCACCATTAGGGGAGATCCCCATTATGTTTTCTTAGATCCCCATTATGTTTTCTTGGGTTCCCAATATGTTTTCTTGAGGTTTCCACATGTTTTCTTAGGGATTATTTTTAGAGGTTAGGCCATGTCCTAGGCCCCCTCTTGGATCTAAAAGCTTGTATTTGGATTGAAGATCTTCATCTAGCTAAGTATTTTGTTCTTATTAATTGAATCTTTGTTTTTTCTATCTTTTTGTATGCAAGCAATGATTTTTATTGATTCTCATATTGTTATTGCTATGCTAGAGTAGATTTGTTGTTCTAGGGCTTGGGGATGAACCCTATGAATCTAATTTCAGATTTGTGATGAATGAATTCCTAAATTGCTAGAATTGCTAGGAGGTTAGGTTGTGATCGATTTATTACGGATAGCTAGGGATTTCCATCGATTGGGGTTTGCAAGAGATTGGATTCTGATCGATGGGAAGGCCTAGATATTCGATTTAGGTTTATAATCGAGATTCTCTAGACTTGGTTTGCAAGAGATTGGACCAAAGCTAGGATTTTTATTATAAATCTATACCCATATTCGTTTGCAAGAGATTGGACGAATACGAACTATGACAACCTAGATCGTAACTCGAGTTTGCACGAGAGTGGGCTCGAGGGGCGATTGAACGATGATGTCGATCCTAATGCTAGTGGCTTAGGCTAGGGTTTGCAAGAGATTGGGCCCTAATCTAGGTTGCTATAGACCGGCAATAGCGCGAGAGCGTGAGCTTGGTTCTATATTCAGTTACGACTAGTTCACCTCAATGCAAGTCTAGTAATATTGAGATTCACTATTCACAATGATGCATGAAGGTCCGTAGTGGGGATTCCCTAGCCCTAGACACTTTTATTATATTGCATTTGAATCGATATTTGACCGATTTCTCTATCTCTGACACCGACATCCATCACCATTGCCATTACATCATACAATAGCCATCTCCACCAATAATACATTCGTAGTCGAACCAACCTAGGATAGATTAAAGCCAACACCACCTCCTTGTGTTCGATACCTGCTCGCCACTTTGCCATGCGCTTGCGGTAAAACTACAATCATTCTTCGGGTGTATATCCGGGGACAATCAAGTTTTTGGTTGTGCTCTTGGGTTACATTTCGGGAAACGATCAAGTTTTTGGTGCCGGTGCCGGGGAGGTGTTTCCCGTTGGGTGCCAATTTGTCACAATTAGGTTGATTAGACTACGAAAAAAAATTTAAAAGAAAAGGAATTTTCACCCCCGCCACCATTACTACCATTTCTATATTCTTTTGTGCCACTGATATTTTTCTCCAGGTATTTATCTTTGTTTATCAGGTGTTATGGATGGTATTATGTGGACCACAGATTTTGAGGAGAAAGCATTTCAGAACTTATTGGATGGCCTCTTGGAGTCAGTGAGGTTCACTGGTTCAGAGAGCATTATAGCAGATGATGCATTTGATCTACGATTTGTAGATTTTGTTATGAACCGTATTTCAGCTGCAGGAACAATTAAGGAGGACATCCATGTCAGTCTTGAGGGGGATAGACTATATTTTCGGATTGCTTGCGGGCATTCCCCTCCACATGATACATCCCCACAAGTTGACATACCTGAGCAGCCAGCATCACCATTCCAGAGAGAGCCTACATTGATAGTTGATGAGAAGGCAAATGAGCACACTGTCGAGCCAGAGCATGCTTTTGAGGAGGCATCACACACTGAGCCAGAGTTTATCGTCGAGGAGGTCGTGCATCGGGACGAGGACATAGCCATTTATGAGGATCCCAAGCACTACCCTCCTCCATTTGAGCTTCCACTGCCACCTCATCCTTCCATTGACACCGAGGACTATCCCACAGAGCTTATGGCTCCTTTTCAGGGAGATCTCTTCACCCCCTCATCTCCTACATTTGATTCCCCTCCCTTGTATGATGTTTTTTGTGATTCAGATTTTGACGACTCATCGTGCCTTTTGCAGGATACACATACATATGAACAAAAGGTACAATGGGATGTATACGAGGAGGAGAGTGTCACGCCCCGTTCCCCAGAATACCGGCATTTAATAAATTTTTTTTGTAAGGTATTCTGAAGAGTGAGGGTGATGAAGAGGAAGATGAACTGAATAAGCAGGTCACTGCGCACATGCTGGAATAGTACAAGTGAAGCTCCACTACAGTATCAAACAACTCATAGATAACAAAGAACAACGACAACATATCACATATATACAACTACTTTCATTTATATACATCATCCAGGTACACCACTACATAGACTCCATCTTTCTCCATCTCCAAAGGCAACCATACCAAACCCTAACTACAACTCACACCCAGTGTCACCCCTGAGCCCAACTCCCAGTCACAACCAACCAAGCTACCACTGCTACCTGAAAAATAAAGGGGGAGCACGTCAATGCGTGTCCTAGTGGGAACCAACTTGGGTTTGGAACTCCATTTAAGGTTACCAAGTCACCAGACAAGCCAGAGAAATAGAACAAGTAACAAAGTGATATAATGAAAATTAAATAATTAAAACAAGGAAATCATACCTGCGGTCCAATGTCGAGTTACTGCAAGAAAGTGTTAGCACAAATGATAATAATAATAATAATATTAATATTAATAATAACACCAACGACAACTCAAGTATTCAAGCAACACTACTTGATAAGACAAGTACAAGTGTCGGTGAGATGGCACAGATTCACAAAGACGTAGGCAAGTGAAGGGGTAGTGCTGTCAGCCAAAGGGGTAACATAGCAAATGCTTATTTTATTAACTTATAATGGAATTAACTGGAACTTGGGTAAACTGTGTGATACCAGGACCTGGACTTCACCCCAAATGTGGGGTGAATATAGCACACGGCGCAGTGGACACGGGCACTGTACAACAGCGGGCCTCTCACCTCCCCCGTCCCTGGCAGGAGTGAGGCTATCCATATATAACCCAACCTCCGTATGACCCCTCCACTCCCGGTAAAGGTGAGTGGGTATAAGTATCACCTCCACTCCCGGTAAAGGCGAGTGGGTAAGCTCCACACATCACATAATCACCTCCCAACTTCACAGTCCAGGCCTCATATCCACAATTTACTCAAACCCCACCTAAAACCCGGGCTTTGCTAACTCATCCTCATTAGAGAGGACTGGGAATTATTCAATTTCATTGGATAACATTATAAGTGACACGTTAGGGGTCTTGATGGCATGAGTATGCACATATTACCTCAGCTGTCCCCCATCAAATATAGGGTCATGCACTCACGTGACATGCCCTCTATCACAACACATCACCCATTCACAATTACAATATATTTATGCCATTCAAGCCTCTAACTTCACTATTTATCAACATGGCACAAGCCCAATGCAAACACATGCAAGTTACTCAACGTATTGGATTTCGCCTTCATTGAGGCATTTCATCGAACACGTGGTGAGCGTGACATGCAAGTCTATGAGAACATTAGCAAATCCATTAGAAAACATATCATGAATGTATCTACCATGCCATAATCATAATCATGCACAATAGAGGGTGGAATAGCAATAGAACACAACTTATAACATCACTTTTATTGTTGCAGCTAGCTGGAATTGCAAGAACAGTCATATAGATCAACATATTTCATCTATTTCTATTAGGAATTTGACATAACTTTATGAATGAAAGTTGCAGATATATTAGTTATGGATATACATATAACATATCATGAAAAAATATTAAGTGTGTGATTTATGGTGAATCATTTAGTGAAGGGTGTCAAATCTGTTTTCCAGACAGATTCTTGGGTCTGTGTTCAAAACCAATTTTGAGCATGTTCTAGCCAGAATTTCGACATAAGAGTCGCAATAGACTTTGAGAAAAACTCGTTAGCTTTACAACAAGACCAAAATCATAAAATTTCAAGATTTGTGCAGCTAGTTATGACAATTTTGCTAAACTGTGTCAACTCAGAAATTCAAACAGACATGCTGTAGAGTTCGAATTTTTACTCCTACATTTATAATTGAAACTATATCAAATTTTATATGATTTTGGGGTAAAACTTCAAGATCTACAAGCTCATATTTTTTTCGAAATCCAATTCGAATCACAGAGAACAGAATCCAAGAATGAACACACAACAAAATTTCAGCTTTTTGAAGGAAGTGATGTTGCTTAGAATTTCAAGGGGATTTTCATGAAAATTGAAACATGACATATAAATTTGATTACTACTAATCCATACTAATTAAACAAGATATAGAAACATGATAAATTGAAACCCTAAATAAATTTCCAAATCCAAGTAAAGTTCCTACCTCAAATTGATTTCCCTTTTCTTTTTCTTTCTCCTCTTCTTCTTCTTCCTCTTCTTCTTTCTTGCAACCCCTTGTGTTTCTTGATTTTTGGTGAGATAAATTAGGGTTTTCATTTGGTGGAATAGGGGAAAAATAGGGCTAGGGTGGCCGGCCATGAGGGGGTAAGGAGATGGGAAAGGGAATGAAGAAAAGAAAAGGAGGAAAGATAAAGAAAAGAGGAGATTTTCTTAGGAGTTTCTACACACTCATTCCCTCAAAGGTTAAGCCATGTCATGGCTTCTTGAATAAGCCATAAAGATTTTGAAATGACCTAAATGCCCTCTTAATTTCTCATAATTTACAAGTGTGCCATTACTTTATGCACCGACCGCTTAAGTGCACTTTAGTATGTACGCACAGCAAATTAAGCCCAAATGACCGTTTTGCCCCTGTCTTTTCTAAAAATTTACGGGAGTTGCCATTGACCCCAAACCCCTTTCACACTTGCATGGCATCCCTACACACACCCATGCATGCCTACACATGCATACACACTCACGTCTAAACACATCCCTGTTGTTTTGCACCGACGACGTCTTTCACGCTTCTCTGCTTTCATACTCCGCATTCACTTCCCTTAGCTGCGTATTACGGCCCAATCCCCCTCTCACCATGCTACATACATCGATAACTACGGTTATTTCATGCCCACGTACGCATTATACGTGAAAATACCACACGTATACAGCAAAATATACGTACAGGTCAAAACAGGGCATTACATCCTACCCACCTTAAAATAAAGTTCGTCCTCGAACTTCCTAGGGTGTGGACCTTATCGAAGTCAGCTAGGTATGATGGTCTTACAACTCATGAAGTAAAAACAAGAATACGTAGCTACAATACACTTATATTCTCTATCTACTTCACTACCATCCATACACATCTGTATCACACATACATTACAGATACATCCTATTATTCATCTAGTAGCACACCCATAGCACTATAAGCATCATTATATACACATATGTATATGTTCCTCACATCTTGGCGCACATATTCACACATTTACATATGCATCACACACCACAAATAAGTTTCTATATGTTTTATTACACGTATTTAGATCACTACTCGCATCCGTGTGCATACGACATCACATCGTATCCACTTCATAATACCTTCAAGTATATCGACTTATATTATGCTTGCTTTTATATATCTATATTATAAAACAGGGATGTTATCATGGGTTATTGGATAAGAGTTTTTGGATAAGAGAAATTGGATAAGTGTTTGAATTGTATTTGGGGTATATAAATGAGAGATGTTATGATGAGTGTTTGGATAAGAGATATTGGATAAGAGAAATTGGATAAGTGTTTGAATTGTATTTGGGGTATATAAATGAGGGATGTTATGATGAGTTTTTGGATAAGTGATATTGGATAAGAGAAATTGGTGGGACATTTGGTAGGAATTTGGTGGGAGTTTTGAAATTCAAAGCTTGAATTTGAAAACATTGAAGTTGAATGCAAAATTTTGGGGGTAAAAACTATTTTGAAACAGATTTGTCTGCCAGGTGCTATGTATTAAGATGTGGGGCCATGTATCAAGAGGGAAGATTAGGGGGTGGGTTTTCCAAGCATTGGGTGCGTTTTGAAACAGCAAAGGGCAGAGACGGGGGCAAAGGGCAGAGACGGGGGCAAAGGGCTACATCGATTTCTGTCCCTCTCAGAAAAAAAATCATCAGCCCCAAATCTCCATCCACCTTCAACATTTTCGATCAGCCCCACATCTAGACTTCTTGATCTCTCGCTGTGGAAGGAGGACGAAGATATTAGGTTATGGATGGAGATCCCTAGAAGACGAAGGAATCCCTGGATGGAGATCACTGGAGGACGAAGATCCCTTGAGGTCAAAGGCTATTGAGGACAAGGTATCAACCCTAAGTTTTTTTCTTTCCTTATCTCCATCCACCTTCAACGTTTTTGATCATCCCCACATCTGGACTTCTTACTCTCTCTCTCTCTCTCTCTCTCTCTCTCTCTCTCTCTCTCTCTCTCTCTCTCTCTCTCTCTATGGAAGGAGGACGAAGATATTAGGTTGTACGGAAGGAGGACGAAGATCCCTGGATTGAGATCCCTGGAAGACGAAGGAGATCCCTGGACGAAGAAGGAGATCCCTGGAGGATGAAGGCTATTGAGGACAATGTATTGCTCTCTCTCTCTCTCTCTCTCTCTCTCTCTCTCTCTCTCTCTCTCTCTCTCTCTCTCTCTCTCTCTCTCTCTCTCTCTCTCTCTCTCTCTCTCTCTCTAAATTCAAGCACTTTCATCCCTCTCTCTCCCTCTCTCTCCCTCTCAATATTCCATACAGTCCCATTCTCATTTTTAAAAGCTGAATTGGTTAATGCTCCATCTCTCATAGTTTTTGTTCTTTCCATTTATTTTGTCCAAAAAAATCTAACTGTAGGTCACACATGTTGCTAAGATCTCTTTAGGAATTGACTTCTTGGCAAAAAATACTTCTTGAAAATGATTTCTTTTTTCTTTCTGTGAAAATAATGAAGTAATAAGATTAAAGCTGTCGTCTTTGGAAAAATCACAACGTTGCAATTTTTTCCTCCTTTGTGGAGTTGGGGGGATAAAATAATAAAGGCTGGCTTTCAGTTGATGGCAGATATACATCATTTTGCATTTATTTGTTTCACATTCTTTGATCTCCAATGAAGTTGAAATAATTTGTGATTTTGGATTGACGAGATTTTTGAGAGGTTTTGGGTAAACTATTTCTTTGAGCGCAGTCGAAGATGTTGAAGAGTTGAGCAATTGGCAAGCATCTTTGCTGGGAGTTTTGTTCCTTTGATGCTGCTATATGAAGAGTTGAGAAATGATTCCGGGGATGCGTAATTATTTTTTATTTAGAGTTAAAATTCATATCTAATACCATTTCTCTGTCATCGTTTCAAAAGATAGTTAAAGAATTAGAACAAATTTATTACTCATACAGTTTTGATATTTGTTACTATCCGATTGTTAAAGAATCAGAACAAATTGTTAAAGAATCAGAACAAGGTCGGTTACGGTTTTGCTCATACAGTTATGATATTTGTTAAGTATCAAAAGACTGAAGTTATCCATCTGAGGGTATTTTATTTGAGGGTATTTTCTTTTGCAATGGATAATTTTTAGGTGGATTTATTTTGCAATGGATAATTTTGTTTCCGCAATTGTTATTTTATGGGTGGAAGTAACGATGGAAGTAATTTTGCTCCATATCTTGGCAAATTTTTATGTGACATTCTGGCAGTTCTTTTCCTTTGACAAATTCTAGGTACCAAATGATAAAAATCAGCGAAACAATATTGTTGTCAAAATTTTTTAGGAAACATGCTGATTTTCCTTGACAAAAATCTGCAAATTTTTCTATTTTATGAAAATTCTAGATGGTTGTGATACTTTTCTATTTTATGCAAATTCTAGATAGTTGTCAATAATGTTTCATTCTCTCTGGTTGAATGGGTATAAGATACAAGATTCGAAAAGGATGAAAAGGATGTAAGGTATTTAGTTAATTTATGGCTGTCCACCAAACAAACTTCGATGAAAGAACAAGAGGTTTTAGTTTTTGGACCATTTATTCCTTTTTTGGGTTGAATGCATTTGCTAATATTTAGTTTCAAGTATTATTTTTATAAAACTTTGTCGATTCCTCGGTAATCGTATGCAAAGCTGAATGAAAAGAAGAAGCCGCTCAAAAACCAGAAGTTCGCTGGCTCCAGGTAAACTCCAGTAAAAGATGGATATTGGAAGCAAGCGTATGATCAAATTATTACTTAATTAGATTGATCAATTTTTTGGTGTGTGTTGCCTGAAAGTTAGGATGATTTGGAGAGGAAGCTGCGGAAAGAAAAGAAGGTTTTATTTTTTTGCCCATTTATTCCTTTTTTGTGTTGGATGCATTTTCTCGAATTTAGTTTCAATTATTGGTTATCTAAAATTTGTGTCTTACTTGGCACTGGCAGGCAAAGCTGAAGGAACGGAAAAAGCCACTCAAAAATAGAAGTGGCCAAGCTCCATGTAAAATTCAGTGAAAGATGGATATTAGAAGCAAGTGTAATATCAAATTTTTACTTAATTGGACTTATCAATGTTTTGGTGTTTGTAGCCTGAAAGTTAGGATGATTTGTAGAGGAGGTAACGTAAAATGAGAAAATAAAGGTACTTATTCTTATACAAATATTTCTATTAATCATACGTTCCATCAAGATTATAACAGGAAACTTTCTAATTTGGAATGCAAGGGTTCCTTAATGACAATGACTCCTTATACTTCTCCTCAAATGTATATATGATTTGACCTATTTAAAATAGTGTTGTGTCGATAATACTGCTGTCAAGTTTTTGAGGTACAAAGAGTTGTAGTCCATATATATTTTGTATGGTTTATGTGTTCTCATATATTGATATCCAGGAAGACCTCAACAAGCAGCATGCTTGAAGAAGTGGTGAGGGAGAAGAGGAATAAATGAGGAATAACACGGATATAGTTTGGTTATTTCACGCATATATTTTGTGCCAATATGAAGGATCACAATTCATCGAATTTTTTATATTTGGTTTCATCTTATATATCACTTCCATTTTTTTCTGACTTAAAATTTTGTGTTAATATCTCCCGTTCGTGGTTAAGCCCATCTTCGTTGTTGCAGCGGAGAGTAACGAGAGGAGTGAAGAGCTCGCTGGCGTCGTCATCGTCGTTTCGACAGCCCACTATCGTTCTCCTCCTTGGACCCTCCCTAAACTTAACCGGTATCATCATCTCCATCCAGTCCTATCTCTTCATTGGTAAGCATGGTAAATTTATTTTGGACTGAGATTATTGTAGATAGATCATCTTTGTTGATTGGTACGTGTATGATTCATAGTGGGAAGCTTTTAGGAAGTCTTGGGTGACCATTCTCGCAGACATGGAAGCCTAAAAACCCCGGGAGATAAAATGGGCCTGTTTTGACTAGAGGCAAAAATCTGAAAGAATTTCGGATGAACCAACATGAATTTATGTAATACTACCCCCCTGATTTGGCCTTCTATGTACAGATGGTTCTAATCAAACCGAACAGAGATGTTTAGGTTTGTCTTCAAGCCCTACAAAGTCAAGATCAAAAGCATTGCAGTTTCCTTCTGAACATGCAGCTGCACTAGAGAAGGTTCAGGTATATCTCAGTAGCTTCATATTTTGTGCAGAGTATGATCTGTGATTTATTTGTTGTAGTATCACCGGTTGCCAGGATTTGTGTGTATATTTAATGTGTTGTAAAATATTACAGGTATACACAGCTCATGTATACAATCATGTATAAATGGCTCTTTGCTTACACGGCTTAGGATTTAAAGGGTAGGATTTGATTGGATAGTATATACTCCTGGCTCACGGCTCACGTATATACTTACAGCCCCAAGAGATATAATTATGTATATAATCATGCATATACTTACAGCTCACGGCTTACGGCTTACGTATTTGATTGGATTTTTAGGATTTAAAGATGGAATAATCAAAGACCTTGCTCACGGCCCAAAGAATTTATGTTAAAAAACTCTATGTAAGCATTAATAGTTTTAGCATATTTATTGGTTCTTAGCTAGCCACTTTTGTGAAATTTATTACACATAAAGTTTTCTGGATTTGGACTTCATGCATTATGATTTGGTAACTGGTGAATCCATTATATTCTCAGGATCAGCATGTATATAAAAAACCAGTAAGAATCTAGGATTTCGTTGGGATCCAATTTCTAATCCAATTAATACCTGGCCATATATGTTAATTAAATTATTTCGATAAATATAAAGGAATACTGTTAACATTTAGTGAAACCAAATAATTTATATATATATATGCATCGCTGAGAAAAATGTGTCAGCAGACGAGGACATGCTTTCTTAGCTGTGCACTGCCTTTTCATTTTTAAACAACTGCCTTTTTTATGATTTTGTTTGCTCTCAAATTCTTTTCAAGATGATCTGGATGTGTCAGCCCTTATCTGGTTGTAAAGCAAATGTTATCTTATTTGCTCTCATGTATAAAATCTGATGCATCACAAGAAAACTACTGTGAAGCAATGTTTTTAATAGAATAACAGAAAATATTGAGGTGCAAATTAATTTCCATCTTCAACCTATGAAGAAGGCTGTAGATAATATAATCGCTTCGGGTTGCTTGAGCTATGTTTAAAGTTTTATGTGAGCTTAAAAAATATCAAGTCAAGCTTGACTTCATAACTAATCTATAACAGCTTTGTTCAGTTTTATTAAGATTGATTCACTAAATATGTGGTAGGAAATCTATAATAGCTAGCTTCACAAACTGATTTAATAATTACTAGCATATTGTTAAAAAACAAATACATAAAAATATATGCAGCTCACGATTTTGCAACCTCATTTAGATATCTCTGTTGCTTCCATTTCATATTCTAGATCTAATCTCTTTGCAGATTTTGTATCAGATCAACGCCAATTGGATATGGGAAAAATATCATCAATTAGGTTCAATGGGATTTCATGGGTCGGAGAGAAGAGTTTGATGTCGTGATTTCCATATCAGCATCACATCAAGCATTTCTCTTACAGTTTCACTGAACCGAAAGTGCACGATAGATACAGTTCACGTTATGTGCGAATGTTGGTTGGTTGGCATGCGTTGTAGGTTTAAGAGGAGTAGAATTTGATGTGTCATAAAAATGACCGAAGCAATGTGTTATAAAATCTGATGCATCATTTTTGTGTTGTTTTAGAAGTCTCATACTGCATCCATGTTCATTTGTGCAGCACATTTTGGAAGAGAAATGTGACGTTCAGACTGTTTATCAATTATGGAGGTAAAAATTAAATTCAACTGAATAATTTACTTATTATCAATATGAAATAGCTTTCTTTCAATAATTTGTATGATTTCCTACTAATTTTTGTTGTTTATGTTTAATTATGTTATAACAAGCTTGAGGGGAACTGAGTTCTTTAGTGGAACGAATGTGTTCGGCTCGGACTGGGTGGTCCAGTAGGAGGCTTGAGACGGAATTGTCTCGGAGAAGGGCGTTCGATGTCGAAAACAGCAATTTCAGAGCAACGATTTTGAGGTAATTTAGTAAGATAAGTTGTTATGCTTTTTTGCTTGCTTGCATTTTCCTCTTTTGCTTGATTTGGATTTTCTTTGGATGTAATTGGAGGTAATTGTAAGCAATGATCTGGATCAATGATTTTTGTAAGCTTCCTTTCTCTTTCCCTCAAAATACCCATTTTCTGATTCCTCACTTTCTCGATCGAAACATGGGCCAACAGAAGCCTGATATTTTGTAAGTTTGAAATTGTATGTCCGTAAGTGAATTCTTCTATACATTTATGCATCCTATTAGTAAATGGGATAAAATTTTTGTTGATAGTTAATTGATGCCACTTTGTGTTTGTCAATTGTTCCATGTATCATTTCCAACAAATATGTGTTAACATCATATGTATTTTGAATCAACATTTTTTGCATCATAAATGCAAAAATGTATTTCTGTATTATTCCAGCAAATGCAGCAAATGTATCATTCCTTGAATTAATGTATCATTCCAACAAATGCAAAAATGTAGTTCTGTATCATTAAAATAGATGACGCCCTTATCAAAGTGATCTTCAATTTATAAACTAAGAAGTATATACCACAGGACAGCAATTTGAATCAACATAACAACCATATCAACTAAATAATAACACACATTTGTATGATACATGCACGAAAAGTTCAGAGTACCCACCATTCTATCTTTTCTCATGGGATCAAAATAAGCAAGAAAATGTGAATTAAATACAGATATTTAAGATCCAAATGTATATAACAGAGCTGACATGAAAAATTGTTGTTTCTATCTATTTGGATCTTTCTTTTAGAATGATGTTGTTTTAATTGGAAATTGAGTCTTTTCTGAAAGCTATTTGTTTTCTAGTTCTAATTGTCTGGATGTTTCTAATTGCCAAAGAAATATGTCTTTTGTGAAATATGTCAAACAGTTGCCACAGCTAGCAATAATGATTCCACTGTATATTTATACTCCAATGGGGAAGATATTCTTTGTATGGATTATAAAACCTCTCTTACCAGTAAGTGTTATATGACTTTGAGCAGTCCCACATTCTTCATGTTATCTTTATATGTTTCTATGTTTTTCTCCAGGAAACAATGCTTTGCCCTCGGGAGAGAGTATGTGATACGTCATCGTCATGATCATGGGCCTAACACAGTTTTCATATGAAGGTGATTTCATCTTAATTGAGTTGTTGTCGAGTTTGAATTTGCTTAAATTTGGGTGATCAATTAAGAAATAGAAAAAAAATGTTTTTATTTGACCACTCAATTATGTGATATTGGAATAGAATATATAATTTATCTCATACCAAATATAATTATACCAAATATAATTCATTGTCAGATGTTATTAATCATGGTTCGAAAAAATAATCATAACCTTTTTGGTGTCTTCCTGGGTTAAATTTCAAGTCTCTCCTTTACAACTCCTCTTTAATTTTCTGGCTTCTATTTTCACATCATTGTGACAAGAGCTGGGTTGCTGAATTCTGACTAAGAATTTAATTGATGACATCAAGTTAATTATGGCTAAGGTAACAAATTTCACTATGCATATTCATTAGGAATGCAAGCTACTTGGTATTCTTGAAATTTCTATAATTTGTTACCCATGATGCCTTTTGTTGCCAAAGTTGTTGAAAGCAACTTTTTGTTTACTTACTGATATTCTTTGTATTGGTGAATTCTTTGTATTAGTGACCCCTGATTATCAAAACAAAATATTAGAAGAAAGATAGCAAATAATTATTTTTGATCAGGTGCGAAGTTGTGACAGCCATTGATAGGTCACCCAAAGGTAACCCACATTAATCCCATCTAAGTATCATTCTGTTATTCTTTTTGAACTCAATCAATAAGATAAACTTTTAGTGTGGCATAGCTGCATCTATGTGCTCCTACTTTCCTTACTTTTACTTTCTTTTAAGTTGAATAGTACGGGCTAATGAGAGGATATGTGTGTGTGTACACAAAAAGAGAGTCAGAATTACATGCTTGATATCGAGAAGTGGTAACCAGCCAATCATCTTGAGTTAGAATAAAACTCATATGCATGCCTGTACTGCATGTGTTTTCTGCAAATCTTTAGAAGTTCCTGTGGGGTGAATGTACTTTCTGACTTGAAAATTCAAGCTGATTGGATGAACGTATTGTTTTCTACCATCTGTATAAATAAACAAAATTTGATTTAACTGTAAATTTTCCCTAAAAATATTGATGTGCCTCTCCATGTGCCATGCAGACTATTATCAAACATCAAGAATCCATATGTAGAATGCTTAAAACATGTACATTCCAGGTCCATCGCAAGACCATGTGAGCTATATTTGCCAACCTGAAACAAATGAAATCATAATTCCCATAGGAAATTTGCAGAATATATCTCAACCAAAGAGATTGGAGGCATTGTCCGTAATATGGAATACCCAGTAATAAAGAATAAAAAGAACAATATAGATCCAGTCAGGTTCCATTGCCTAAAATTTTCTTCATTATTGAATTATTGTTTTTGATTCATTTATAATGGTATACATGTATGACAAAAATCGCGAGAAACTTAAGCTAACACGTATTTACTACCCAAAAACTCAAAAACCTTCCCTTTATTATTATAATTTCTGTTGTTCCTCAACCCGAACGGGTTTTATTTTTTTTCAAGAGAAGGGGGAACCTTCATTTTATTGTATTTAGTGATACACAATAATTGATCTTTTCTTATTGTGCAACTTAATTACTTCTACTTTCATCATTGAAAATATTCTCTGAATTTTTTCAGTTTATGAGTTGAATTAGCATTTTCCCAAATTTCAGGACAAATCAAAATCCAATTTGAGGATGAAGGTCTTTTGCTTGCACTTCTCTGGAAGCTTCTTCATAGTTCTAGCAAATGGCAGATACCTATTATTGCGTACTCCATGCAATTCAGTCATTGGCATGCCAATCAGTTCAACCAGTTAGTTCGGTCAAGTTCGTAGCATCAGATGAGGAGTTGGAGTCTTTGAGCGATCTCGATGATGACGTATGCTCCATTCTTTAAATGCATAATAGATGATTACAAAATATATTTCTTATTCTTAAATAATTCATATTCTTATGGTTGCGGGTAAATTCTAGACATTTAATTTGTTGTTCCACTAATGTATATGTGCGTGTCCATTCTGAATGAAAATTGAACAAACTTTTGTTTCCTTTGGTTATCTTCATCAGAAGATATATTTGTATACAAAGACATTACTCATTTTGTTGTTGCATGTCTTGATCCCATTTTCACCATTTTGTAGGCATTCTGTTTATCATGTCTTGATAACATTTTCACCATTTTCACCACTCATTAACAAAAATATCATGGTTGCATCGATTTGAGCCCAAATTTTTGATATGTTGATATGATTAAGACAGGATAGACATTGATATCAAGAATTTTTGATGCATCAAGACTTACCATTTTGATGTTGACTCCCAAGACATTGATACCATTTTGATTCATCTAACCAAATTTTGATATGATTCAAGCCCAAAAATTTCAAATTTGTTTCAAAACAGAACCTCCATCAATAATTTTCAAACAAATTCAACATGCTTTCATTTCCAGATTTTCCAGATTTCATTTCCAGATTTCCAGATTTTGATGCAAGAATGTTTCAAAACCCACCCACACCCACACCCACACCCACACCCACACCCATGAAACATTAAGTCTGCATGATAAATTTTGATGCAAGCAATCACCAAATCATACATCAAATACTAGGAGAACAGTTTCAGCATGGGGAAAAAAAGAAAAAGAATACTCAACTATTATCAAAGAACAAATATAACAAAGTACAAAGTAATTTCCTAGGTTACAAATATAACAATAATAACATAATGGCAAGATAATCAAATTTATTGTTATCTTTTGGTTCTCTAATTAGTTACATAAGCATATATGTATGTTTTATCATATGCCATTTATGAGCATGTATGTTTTGTGTTTTATGTGTTTCATAACCTGCAATTTTTGAATTTTGTTGTTCTCATATATTTAACAAGTATTTAACTTTCATATGGGCTTTTCTCCCGCCCAATCGGGCTTTTCTCCATCCACATGCAACTTAAAAACCCTACAAGTGGTTGCAGAAAAAACTTGAGATTAACCCACCAACAATGATTCTCTCTGTAAATTTTGAGATTAACCAATCACGGTAAGTATTGAGAGAGAATGTACGGTCAGTTGAGCAGTTGCATACACACAACAATATCAAACTTACAGTGATTCTCTCAAACTTACAAGTGGGTTAATCTCAAATTCTCTCTGGTGTATTCTTAAGAATATTCTGTCAATCAATTTTTGTGTAATTTTTGTGTAATTTTGCTGAAGGAGATTATGTTTGTGCAATTTTTGTGTAATCAATTTTTGTTCAACACTTACATTACATATTAGCTTATTCTTGATATTTTGATCTGTATATACACATTTATATTTTCATGCCAACATGTCCTACTTTTTAAAAATTTGCCATGTTCCTTTGCTTGTGTCATGTTATATCTGTGTCACTTTATCAGTACTTCATAGTTTATAATTACCATCGCATTTGCAAATCAAGCCTACTAATTTCATGCACACATTTCAGTAATGACATCCTGGTGGGAATAATGGTTCTTGGAATAATGGTACAGATGTGTTAACTCATTACCAATTGATTCTATGTGTAGAAATAGAATCTATACTTACCATCCATTTAATTTGATGTGCTTAATGCAACTGTTCAGTTGTGTGTCTGTGCACACGTGTGTTGTATAATAGTTTTGAGAAAGCTCACAATAAGGTTGGTTTTTTAATTGTTATGTAATATATATGACCACTTTAGTATGATATCATGTAGAACTGTTGAAACACTTGGAATATGCTTTCTTTGTCTGGCTCATGGCTTGTGATGTATGCTCTAACTATAGTAATTGCAATGTCCATGTTAACTAACTTGCACAATGTTATTTTTTACAGGGGCATGATAAATATTAAACTGAACCGATATGGCAAAGCTTTGGAGTGTCTTCACAATGTGCATATATAGAATATATCTTTATTGCTTTCTGTTTTCAATTATCTGGTCTCACAACAGAATTATTAAAACAGGTTATAACTGCATCAATGACTTCTTTAAATGATATAGTTGTGGAAGCATACAAAAAGTATACCTTGGTTTATCTAATTCACAGTGGACAAGTTGGCTATTTCTCTCTTCTGTTTTGTTTGTTTGTTAAGGAATGTCTTGGATGCTTGTGGATATATTTACATGTGAAAGTGGTCTTTACTTTTGTGGCTTGCTCTTCTTAGATATGTTTACATGCCATGTCTTCATAGGGGTTCTCACTTGTGAATTTTGTACCTGGTTGGTAAATTGGTATTTTGTACCTGTTTTTGATATAGTTCACAAACTCTTTGTGAAAATTCATGTATGTCTGCATCACGAGGATGTTGAGGGAGGATGGGGTCCTGTCGCTCTGGAAGGGGAATGCGACCAGTGTCACCAGATATTATCCTTTTGTTGCCATCGATTTCTATCTCAAGGTAACCAATATCAAATCTTTAATGACATTGATTACCATGGTTAAACATTTGAACATCCTTTACTTTTTAGCCTGCTTTTTGGACATTTGAACATCCGTAACAAATTTTTCTTCTTTTGTTCATTTGGGAAATTTAGAATTGCATTCAGTCGTTGCTTGATTTCATTAAAACAATCTTATTTAAGAAGCGGAAATAATTTTTTTTGTAACAAATAAGTAATATTCTGTTACTTAAAATTACAGTGTTCTCATTTCACATGTAGAGTGTTCTCATTTCACATGTAGAGATCTTCACAGAGGCATTACAGTGTTCTAATTTCACATGGATGCATCAAGTGCCATTAATGTGCTGCACTCCCCCAACTCACATGACCTCAGTGTTGTACCTTGACCCAAGAATCGAGCATGAGAGGAAAGCGAATGGCCAGGCAGTTAGGCATGTGGCCAAACTTTGTTTCAGCCTGCAGACACTGTGATTCTTGGAGTTTTGGAAGTTTACCAACATGAGGAATGTACTTAGGACCATACATGCTTGCATCAGTTCGAGAACATACATATCTCATTCAATGCATGCATTTTATTAGTGTAGGCTCTTGAAGCAAGTGATAAAGTTTGTCACATGTTTGATGTTTTCAACTTAAGCCTGTCTTGATGTTTGCAAGTACAAAGTGGGTCCTGAAATTGTTGGAGGTTGGTTGCATGTGCATACATACTTAGACCATTGCATCAAATTATTCAACTCACTAATCAGTACTCACTATGACCCTCTACATTTTCAAAATGGTGAACTGAATCCAATTGACACCAAACTAGAATCTAGCTAAAAGCTCACATTAATTCCTCAAAGGCCAGGAAATATCAGTGTAACATCACAATGAACATTCCTAACTTCATTGAAAACAACATGACATTAAGCTTAGCCATTTGTATTACACATTTGAAAGCTAATCAACCTAAGAAATCTTAGCTTGATTAAAAACAAGGAACAACAAAAACATTATTAGTTGTCAACAATAAAATACGAGGGTCAATTAAGGCTAATCGAAGATAAAGAATAAATTAAGGGCTTTAAATAGTGATTTGCAACAGTAGAACCAGGATTTTCTGGATTTGGTTATGCAGTGATTGGGAATTAAAAAATAGAGGGGTGGGTGTCTTTTAGGGGGGACATGATATCCTTGAAAGTCAGGCAGGATGCTGATAGACCAAGGAGGAAGATCATAGTGCATCCCATTGAAAGCCACATTAACAAAATGTTGAGTATCGTAGTTGTCAAGAAATGCCGAACAATCCCCTCAATTTGACATGAAAACATGACTCTTGATTGTTTCCTAGCGATGTCACTGTGGGATCGCCAGAAACCAAAGCGGGTTCGGACAAGTTGATTGCTTTGTTTAAGTCTCTCAAATGCTTTGTTTAATATACATGTTTATATGCAAGAAACCAATTTTTACTGGTTGTTGATAGTGATAGTGGATAATTAAGGGATGATTTTAGCCATATATGAATAAAGTTCTAATCAATTTGTGGATGGATTTAAATTCTGATATAATTGATGTTGCATATTTTTCTCATTCAAATTTAAATTCTGCTAATATTGTGACTATTATCATGATGGCATTAATGGGAGATTGGTTTCTTGAAGAGGACCCATGTCCATGTGTCTGTATTGATGCATGTGAGATCTTTTTATTGTTCCATCAGAGTGCATAATGTTGATAGGTGCATTGCAAGCATGGGTTGGGTAGTGCTAAGAGATTGTATTGTTCAAGTGAGTGCACCTTCCTTCTTCCTTTGTTTACACCTGTCTTTCTAGACTGTAAGATAAATGTGTTTAATTTGGTTGGTTGCTCAAACCTTGAGTTTATTTTATTATGTATTTGTTTTTGTTCATCAGAGACACTTTTTTCTTTCCAGGAACCCAGGAGTGTTCTTGAAGATGACTGTGGGCCGTATTAGCCTGACACGCTCGGAGTATGCAGCAGTCTGCATGAACTTATGAAGCAATGGGGAGGTAAAGCTCGCGACCGCCAGCCAAGGTGTAGATGATGAGTAGAGGAGGTTGTATGTGATGTTGAATGAAGCTATAAGGAAGAGACATAAGATATCCAGGTCACTAGAAGCGCTTATCGACACCATCTAGAAGCATATTCAAGTAATTCGGATTTTGTTCTTCTGATTGTTGTGAGGTGTGCGTATTGTTCTATTGAAGTTTAGGATGTGTTTTGTTATAGATGGATTTAGTTTTGAATTTGATCGGATGGATACCAATAGAGTTAGAAAAGAAAGTAAAATTTCATCAATTGTGTAATATCAGTTCCCAAAAGGCAAGAGTTGGAGAGCTGTTGTTTCTAATTTTGTATTTGTTGTTGCGCCCATTTTTCTGCCAAAGGAAACAGAGTACATTTTATAAATCATGAGTTTGATGATGGCTTGATGACGTTGTAGTCTAATATTAATGTATGACTTGAGTTGATTTTTCTGATTTATAAGGTGAAACTGCTTCAAACTTAATCATTTTTCTTAATTCAGCGATTGTACTCTTGAAGCATGCTCTAACGTGAGGTTAATCAAGGGGTATGCTTAAATTTTTGCCTAAATGGTGATGAGATGGGTTGGATATGTTTTCCTTTCTTATGCATGTATTTTGATAAGTTTCACTAAGGGAAATGATGTGCCTAATCTTGCTAGAGGTAAAATCTTGAATTCCTTTTCTTAGTGAAACTAAATTTGAGTTTACCTAGGTGTTTTGTTTGCATATTATCATTTGTAGTCTTTTATAATTTTAATTCTTTAATTTAATGATAATGAACTCTGGTTACCTATATCCCCCTCTTCCTAACTTTCAAAATTAATATATGTGTTTCACTTGAAGGCTAAATTCGTTTAATTTTCAGCAGACTTTGGCTAATGCCAAGAACATCAAGTCCAAAGACTTAAAATACTTCATAATACAAAGAAAAATTAAGTTCGATAAAATTTGTGACAAAGTCTGAAATGGAACCTGTTCTATTCTTTGTCAATGCAGTTGAAGTGTGATAAGAAGCCGACAAATCCATGCCAACTGCCATGGTGGTTAAAGTAAGCTACAAACTGGATAATGTAAATATAATGTTCTTCAAGTCCGTAGGTAGAGTTAGGTGACCCAAATAATTTTTTTCATTTAAAATTTGTCTAAACATTGGGGGCAGCAACAAAATTTTTCGAAATTTTTTGGGGAACTAAACATTGCGTGGGCGTTGAAATTTTTGTGGGGAATTAAATAACCAATGGGGGGGAACCAAAGTCTCTTGAGGGGCCTAAATTTTCAGGGAACAAAAAATTTTTAGTTTTTGTGGGGAATTAAATTCTCTGGGGATCGAGAACTAAATTTTGGAAACTAAGATTTTGAGGGAGATCAAATAATTATTGCGCTTTAATTATTGCTATTCGCTTAATATTATAGGGTTCAACAATTTGAGGGGGGGATATTTTAAATTAACCGTGCAGGCACATGTTATGACTAGCTGCCATTAAATTGTAACTTTCTTTACATATTCATTCAACTAACATTAAATATAATTAATTGTATCAGCAACCCAACAAAATTTTGCTCAATTGCAAAAAATTAGACATATGCTTACACAAAGACGATCTGAGCTGGATTCACATATCAATCAATTGTGGGATCTGCTATCCTGAACTTGATAGAATCTGTTATCCATTATTCTTTATATTTTTTATTCTAGCTTCGTTAGGTAATTTTTGTAGTGTGTATTTTATGTTGATCATTAGTAACACATGGATTTGTGTTGCTAATTTTTGTAGTATGTAGTTTAACTTGAGGGAAAAGATCATTTCGTTAAGCAAGTTGACTTAATCCGTATTAAGTATCCTTATAATCACAATGGATTTTTTCAACCATGTGTGGCCATTTGACATGATAACAATTGTAGAAGCCTGAAATATAAGAGTCATGAAATTGAGCTCACCTAATCGTTAACCTCTTGATTTTAAAGTAAATCTTTTTATTTTTAGCACTTGCCGCGAACAACCACAACTACAACACGTTATATAGTTCCTCAAAGTTTTAAACTTTTAACGATAAAAAATTAATCGATCAATAAAATTCTAACAATAAAAATTAATCGTCAAACTTTTGAATCCCTTTTGACCGAAGCTCGGCGACATCGTCATCTACCACCTGGCGGTGGCGACGTCATCTACCATCTGGCGGCAACTACCCATGCCAACAATTGTGATGCCATGCATGCCAAACTGGGTCAAGATCTCGATCCAAATATATAAATGACATTTTGTATTATTTTCGATCCAAAAATATACTTGAAATAGTAATTCAAATATATAGAAATTTGTAATTTTAATTTGCTATAATTCAAATTAAAATCTTAACCATTCATCTACCATCTGGCGGTGACGACGTCATCTACCACCTGGTGGCGACTACCCTTGACAACAACTGTGATGCCATGCAAGCCGAACTAGGTTAAGATCTCGATCCAAATATTTCCCCCTTTTGCACACACGCGCGTGCACATGCACACACCTCTCATTTGGCACATCAAGCAGTCCTTGCATCATGTGTGTGGAGTTTTTTGGTTCCCCGTTCAATATATGCACAAGTTTCAGCTAATTTTTTCAAAATTTGTCTGGTACATGATTGTTGAAATAACTATCTTGCATACATATTTGCATAATATTATTGGTTATCATTATGTTTTAGTTGTAGGTTGGAGTTATTTGACCAGCCTACCTCTTTTAGCATTCTCATTTGCTTCGCATCAACATACAACCGGTATGTAATTTGTTACTAGAACCAAATCAAGTTGCACGTCATTTTTAAGATGTATTTCAAGTTTCAATGTAACAAGCTAAACATTTAGCCTACGCGCTGAAGGCGCTCACTAAATTTTTTTACTCTAAATTGTTGTTTAGCGCCGAATTTGCCGAAGCCGCCCAACCGATAATTTTTTTGGTAATTTGATGTTCCGCTTCAAAGGTACCCGCTAAATTTTTTTCGCTAATTTGTTGTTCCGCGCCTAAGGCGCTCCCGTTGAATTTGTTGTTCCATGCCAAAGGCGCCAGTGCCTCTAAATTTTCTTACGCTAATTTCTTATTCATTTAAATTTTGGCAGCAGAAATAAATTTTGGGGGAACAAAGATTTCGCGGGGAAAAATCTTAAATGAACCATGCCCGCTGGCACGGGTTATGACTAGTATATATATAGATATAGATGTATACATATACATACATATATACATACATATATATATATATATATATATATATATATATATATATATATATATATATATATATATATCTATCTATCTATTCTATAAAGCATGAATAATTTGAATTTTGTCCCAGTAGGACAAGCTGACTAGGATAAAGGCTAGGGCTGACTAGGACAAAAAAATCAATGGCTAAGATTGCAGCTTAGTGACACAATTGAGATTTTGAGGGGGGAAAACTGAACTTTGGGGGGGGGCAACATTTTGTAAAATTTGAAATTTTGAACACTCAAACTTGGGGAGAAAAACTATCAGCTCCCTCCCTCTCCCAAAATCATCTGCGCACATCACTTATCTCCCCGCCACTCCCCTGCTTATCCCTCTTCAAAGCTGCAACCTGAGCAAGAGAAAAACTGTCAGCTCACTCACTCCCCAAAAATACTCTGCACACATCACTCATCTCCCCGCCCCTCCCCTGCTTATCCGTCTTTAAAGCTGCAACCTGAGAAAAACTGGCCGATCTTCAAAGCTACAACCCGAGCAACTCGAGCAAGCTGGAACCCAAAAATCCTCTGTACAACTTCAAAATTTGATATTCAAAGCTGCAAGCCGAGCAACCCGAGCAAGCTCCAATTGGTAGTTTTCTGATATTTTTTCTATCGTGTTTTAATGGGTATTTTGCATGTCATGAAGATGTGTGGTGCTTGAAATTTCAGCTGCTTATGGGATTTATTTGTGATTGTTAATGTAATTGAGCTTCATCGTCACCGATTCAACCAGCGGCATCAACATTTCAATCTCCAGGTTGGGTAGTCCCACTGCCATGCAAGTGTTTGTAGCAATTCCTCAAAGAGGAAAAATTAATTTTTTGTTTTGTTTTTGGTTGAATATAGGCAGCTCGTGCTAGGAGGTGCTCCCTTGGTTATGGCAATGCCATAGAAGAAGTTGGCAAGGATTTGAGCCAGAAGTGGCAGGATGAGAAGGCTGGAACTGGAATGCCACTTACTACGGAGGTTTAACTTTAATTTAGTTGTCAAATGTTGTTTTATTGATAGATTTTGTAAGGAAACTTCGTTAAAACTGTTGTTTAGATTTTGTTTTTCTTACCATGGGGCATTCGTTAAAACTGGTGTTTAGCTACCATCTTCACAGGGACTTTGTTTGGTGCCGCATGGGAGTGGGGATCTGGCAAGGGACATGACAAGTTGTTGGTACGCCCTCGCTCCCCACTCGAAACTTTTTATGCATGTAGTGGTTGATGCGCTTTAGAATTTTCAGTATGTTGAAAAATTTTTGATTTGGATTTTGTACATTTTTTCAGTTTGTTGTACACAGTGCAAGCTAATTCTTTGTTGTACATTTTGTTGCAGTGCAAGCTAATGCTCAAAATCAGTGCAAGCTAATCAAATCCCCTTATTCAGTTTGTTGTACATTTTGTTCTCTCTGCTGCATTTTTGCAAACTAATTATTGCAAGCTAATTCTCTCTGCTGCATTTTTGCAAGCTCGGTTAAGGCTGGGGTAAGCTCTGCTTTCATTTTGAGGTAAGAGTTGAAAGCCCTGATTTGGATTTGGATTTTTGCAAGCAGGCAGTAAAGAAAATGTCATATTTTTAGTTCTTAAATAAACCACATTTCAAATGGTTAACAATCCTTTTCTTAATAGCTCAGCTGATGGAAGGCAATTTGAAAAAAAAGATATGCATGTAGCAAAAAGTTGGAAGCATGTAAATGGAAGTGCATGTTGCTAAAGACATATCCAGAACTTATGCTTGTACTTGGTATTGTTTTGATGGTGTCTCCTAGGCTACTGAATAAAACTCAACTAAAGAGATTATTAATCTCAAAAAGACACAAGCTTTAAATATGGGGAATCATATTGTAATTGTATTTAAAGTGGACAGTAATAAATATTTAAATACAAAATTCTCAGTTATACATTTTATTAAACAAAAGAATTCATGTTATGTTTATCTGATTAATTTAATGGTTAATTGATAAATCAATTTATTAAACTTGATTGTTTAATCGATATTCAAAGTTAAAAATTACATATCGGCATTAGTTAGTGTACATGATTAATGTCTTCATTACTGACCCCCATGCATGTCAGTCTTGAAATGTTCCTAACGATATCAGAATTTGATGACCAGTTGTATTAATTGGAATGATATGGTAATGGAAGAAAAAGCGAACAAGACGGATTTAATGAATGCATGGTTGTACTAGAGTGACAGTCACATTATTGCTTGATTACATATACCATAATGAATTATTGATAATCTATTACTAAATTTTGGCCCCTATGGTTGTTGAAATGTTGCCACTGCAGATTCTTAGGACACCAATCTTACATAGATAGTATATTCTTCTTCATGTTTGTTTGGGTGTTATTATTAACAGCTATGTGATAATCAACCATCTCTAATATACATCATTGTAGTACAGGTTCAATGCCTTGGTGAAAGATACGTAGTTTAGGTTTTATTTGAATGAAAATTGTTGTGGTCTGTTTGTTCTTTCTTGATCATATCTGAAATTACCATCATAATTTTCAGTAACATCAACACTGATACAAAATGTACAAAATCCAAATCCAAAATCAGTGCAAGCTAATCAGTGCAACCTAATTCTTCGTTGTACATTTTGTTGCTGTGTAAGCTAATGCTCCAAATCAGTGCAAGCTAACCAAATCCCCTTCTTCAGTTTGTTGTACATTTTGTTCCCTCTACTGCATTTTTGCAAGCTAATTATTGCAAGCTAATTCTCTCTGCGGCATTTTTGCAAGCTCGGTTAAGGCTGGGGTAAGCTCTGCTTTCATATTGGGGTAAGAGTTGAAAGCCCTTTACTTTTTCAAAAAACCTTTTCTCAAGCTGCAATCATCATTCATTCCCTGTTTATAATCTTTGGTTCATCGTTCATTACTGGTTTTACGGAAAGTTTGCTCCACCCAACAATTTGGGGCATCGGGTAAATCTACCCCTTTTTTATTTCTAGGGTTCTTATTTGGGTTAAAAGCTTGGTTAAAAGTTTGAAACGAAATTTTATTGACTGCAAACAATTCTATTCAGTTGTAGCTTTAGGGAGAATGTACTAACTGTGATTCCTCGCATGTAGTTTTAACGGAAAAATGTCTCCAAAAGCTTCACATCATGGTAGATAAGTTTTGGTCTCATTTTCTTTATTCAGGACATCCCTCTTAGCCACCTCCATCTAAATTTGTTGGGAGCATTTGATCAAATAACAAATTATGCCAAGCTGGCTGAGGGTTTTCCTGTTTTGGTTATGAATAGGGATGTCAGCCAGGTTGTCATACCCCAAAGAAAGAGAAAATGAGAGCTATACCCCAAATTGCTGTCCTGAATAGGGATATCCTGAGCATTTGATCAAAACAATTTGACTGTGACAAGCTGTCTGAGGTTTGCTAACAACAATGTTTTCAATAGTATGTTTCTAATACTAGATACATTGTTTGATATTGCATATCTACTTTGTTTCCCAGTGTTCAACATTTTCAATTGTATTTTAAATGGTATTTGCTATTTGCTTCTAGGTGTTCAACATTGTCTGATACTTGCTTGCATGTGTTCAACATTGTTTGATACCATATTAAAATTGAACATTATTTGATACCCTGTTAAACACTGCCCAAAGAGGTGGACATCAATCCATCTTGAGTTTAAGTAAGGAAAGATGATGTTAAGAAAAATAGTCCTACATTGGGAGTAATAGAGACAGTGAAGAATATAAAATTGAAAGCTGGGTACCCATCTGGTAGCTTATACTTTTGGGTTAGCCTGTTTATGACCACCAATTTATCTCATTGTGGACCATTACCATGTTCTAACAATTCCTAAAAGAATTTTTCATTTATATTCATATTAGAGTTTTACCGAAAGAAGAAATGCTACAGGTCAATATGCTACAAAATCTGGGAGGAGGAATGCCATGTTGTAACATCGACAATATATTAATAAGCACTGTTTCCATTTGCAGCGATTGCAACTCTGAAACTTTTAAGACATAAGCACTCCCATGTTTCACTTCCAAGTGATCACGTAAATTGAATTTTTTTATTGCTTCGGCATCATTCTTAATGACATTCTAATTATTCTACATGTAGTATGAAATTTAAATTATTTATTTTTGCACATAATTTCATAACATTTCTCGAACGAAATTTTGCAGCAACCTTCCACAAGGATGATGAGTATACCATATTAAAGTTGAAAAGCAATGTATCAAATAGATAAGTGCATATCAAATAATATCATATATTTGATGTTATTCTAGAATGTTGATGTTAATTACTATCCTAACCTTTAAAAATTGGCATATGTATCAAACCAATTGTTTGAAATCTAGCCTCAGTCCAGTTTGTATTTTGTTAATGTTAAAATTTTCTTTAACTCATGTTGTAGAAGCTCACATATAGGCCTCCATATATGGCTTTCCCGTGAGAACTTTCAAAGCTATGGTGAGCATGTTCTTTCCCACAAATATGTTTTTCCTCTTTATTTTTCCTCTTTTTAATTCAGGAACTCGAAAGGATATCAAGCATGAGTCGAGTCATGTGTTTTGTTCAAAACCTAAAATTTTTTAAATCTTTATTATTTTCAATTCTGTTCATGATCTGTGTGATTTTTCTTTCTTTCTTTTGGCATAGGGAATTTGAGTGCTTTTGTTCTTGGGGTTGAATCAATTTGAGTCCAGTTTTCTTTGGGCAAAAAATGTAATATTTTGGAGTTGAAGTATACTTTGTCATGTTAATTATCTTGAATTGGAATCGATCCTTTCGGAACCTATTTCGTTGGAGAATGGTTGATACCTCTGTGTGTGTGTGTGTGTGTGTGTGTGTGGGTGGGTGGGAACGAAAACCAGAAGTGGAAGTTAGAATTCATATTGAGGGTTTCAAATTTTGAGATAAAGATTATTTTCATTGGCCGAACTTCATTATTTAGGGTCCTTATCGACCATCTTAATGAGATTATGCCCCCACATGAATTTGATATATGATATAAGCTCCTAATGCTGAATGGCTAATTTGGTTTTGATAATTACTGTTAGCAGTTTTTAATGCTTTGTCATTAGATTTTGTGTGTGTTGTTACATGGATTCTTTAAGGCTGATATTTGCTGCTATCTGACTGAGGTTGATACTAAGCCAAAAAATTATACCAAGAAAAAATTGAGGCTGCGTGGTGACATCTTCTCAAGTTCATCTCATCTGATATTTGCTTCCAGGTAACAGCTTCTTAAGTGCATATCAGCTTCCAGATGCAAAAAGTGCAGTTTAAACAAATTGAAACAATAGCATTTTTATTTCTCCATATAAGCAAAAGAAGCATACCTGCAGATGTAGTTTGATATCCAAAAAGTAGATTGTACTCACCAATTGTTGCATTCCCAAAAACCAATTAAGTACTTGCAGTTTGATAACCAATTGTTGCATTTCCAATTATTAAGTATATTTTTATTTTATGAATATGTTAATAATCAATATTGAGCATATGTCGAATATGAATTCTGTTATTAATCCCCATATTTGGTGTTAGGACTTAGTTTGCCTTTGTTCAGAACTCAACATTCAAAACTATGATACAATAGATATCCATGGACCTCTTTTAGCATGTATCAATGTTGTAATGTGTGGTATATCATTTGAACATTTTGAGACTTGAGATGAATTATTATTTGTTTTTCGTTTTTATAGGAATCTTTGAAGATGGAGCGTGAGAAGAAACCAAAAATGTGCTCCTCAAAGAGGAAATATGCAAGCAAAGCATATATCATCATATGGTTTGCTTCTCTATATTTTGAGTTTTAGTATTAGGTACTTTTGCATATACACTGTTGTTGGCGTTGACCTTGCTTGGAATGTCTTTTGATATTTTTGGATGCGTATGTAGACTTACTTTAGTGTATGTTACCATTGACCTTTTGGTCATCATCTTGAAAGAAAAATGGCTTAAAGTCGCTATATATTTGGACTTCACATACTTTTGCATATGAGTATTGTGCAGTATATCCTTTTCAACTGGAAGTATTTCTATGTATACAACAAATTTAATTTTGAGAGAATGCAAGGTTGGAATTGAATGTTGATTCTGTTTATTGTGACATACTTGCGTTAGGAAAAAAGACACATTTGTTATGGTTTTATGCATTAACTTTATCTTTGTTATCCTCTTCTCTTCACTAATTGCAATTAACTAATTTGCTGATTATGAACTTTGCCAGATGATATTTCTAAGTTTTTGTATCTCGAGCCTATTTTTCAACCTTTTATTGGGACCTTTCTTCACTAAATAATTTAGCATTGATATTGTGCACATAAAATTCATAGCATCTGTGTCCAGATTCCATCACCTTCTCTTTATAAAAAGCACATTGACTCTTTATGTTTTAGTTTATCTTAGCGTATGTCTGATTGGCGATCCAGAAGCCGTTGCTTATTGAGTTGGCAAAAACAAGCAACATGATGGTTCAGGTGGTACCGGAGTAGCACGGCAAACCAGGAGGTGGAGAGACATTGGAAATCAAGCTTAGGGGCAACCGTAAGTAAATTCGATTGTGTATTATGGGAATGTTTTGTGGACATATTAAGTGTATTATGGGTTTTTGATCGTTATATTTGTAAAGTGTTTTGATTTTTGTCTACCATTGTTCTGCTCATTAATGGATGAATGGATCTTTTTAAAATTTTTTAAGGTTTATTATTAAGTTTCATGATGGAAGTGTATGAAAGGATCTTTTTAAAATTTATTGCTAGAGATTTCAAAGTTATTTAACCCTTTCTTTTCTTTTTTTTCTCTTTGTGTTGCCTCCACCAAAGCCTTGGGAGGCTTAATTCGGCCAATTTTGTAATCAAATGGAGCTTGCAAGAAGATTAACCGAACTTCTTCTTAAAATAAGCTTAATCTTAAACAATCAATTTAATTTGAGTGTCTCTTCTGGATTTTTTGTAAGTATGAAAAAATCATCCTTGCGCTGGGTGATTTTAATTGGCTGGCTTGCATGAAGATTGAAGTGCTCATTTTGTTGCAGGAAATTAACTCTGGTTTTTAGTTTGTACTCATTTAAACAGAACATTGACATTGAGTTAAAATTGAAGCTTTAACTTTCAGCTAAAAACTGTTTTGTCGTTCTATTTTATTGTTTTAATATAGGTAGGTTCTTTAAAATAATGAGCCTATATACTATATACCACAGGTGGTCTATGCTAATTTATAGTCCATCGTCATGACTGTGTGCATGTAATCATTCATAAATGGGAAAAATATGTTGCATTTTAAATGTGATTTTGAATAAATCAAATATTTAGAAGTTAAGAGTTTTTAAAAGGTAAATAAGGTACGAAATTTAATGACGTAATTGAGATGGAATTAGACCACCTCAAGTATGGAGATTTATTTCCGATAAGAATAGTTTTAAGATTTGCATATGTATTGATGATGTTATGACATTAACATTGAGAACATCAAATGGACTTTTGCAGAATAGGATTACCCATTCTAATTGCAAGTTACACATTTGCTCAAATCTTTATAAATTCATTCGACGTTGGGATATATTCGTATAATTTATGATTTGAATTGGCCAAAACATATTTTTGAAATAAATTTAAGTGATATATCTATAATTATTATTGTTCGTTTAAAATTAGTGGACCCAAGATTTTGAGAAGGTAATATTTTAAATGAACTATGCCTTTAGGGCACATGTTAAATCGGTAGGAAACTAAATTTTGGGGGAATTAAAATTTTTGGGGAAACTAAATTCTCTGGGGGAAAGTAAATTTTTTGCGGGAACTAAATAACAATTATTGTACTTTAATATTTTGGGGGAACTAAGATTTTGAGTGGGGAATATCTTAAATGAACCGTGCCCATAGGGCACGGGTTATGACTAGTATATATATATATATATGTATATATGTATGTATATGTATACATCTATATCTAAGCACAGACACACCACTATACACACTAATCTACATACATAACTGGACATCAGGGTCACCATCACGGTGTTACACTGTAGGTACACCGGATCCTTATACACCCAATACTTAATCATATGAGTTCATTCACACTTATGGTCACATGAATATCTACATACCCACGAGAATTAGTCACATTCAACATACATCGACATGCACACACTAATACATGCATGATTACGTCACTTGGGTCAGCAATCATACCTATAGACAAATATACATATAATTTCACATTCGTAATGACGCACCTACTGCCTCACACAGATAGGCACATATACTACACACAATACACACAAGAGTGCACAAATATACTACATTCCCTGCCATATGCTATATATATAACTACCCTTGCTCATCCTATGTATATATTGCCATAATAGTCAAATAATTATAAACATCCATATACACTCCATACACACGTATACACATAATATACAAACAAACACAAGTATTCTAATGCCCACATATCAAATAGTATTATTCATTTACATTTATTATATGTATCTATATACACACACACACACACCTATATTCCATATCCATCACATTTACATCTACATTGCATATGTATATGCATATACACATATTCTGGTGCGGTCCTAAATATATACACAAATACAAACATAAATACACTTATCCAAGGCACACCGAGATACACCTGAATAAACAACCCCATAGGATAGACTGGCAGGTAAACAAACGAAGATATGTATAAGTAGTTATATACATATTCATTCATCCAAGATACACATCATTACATATATTCCATGCACACCACATATACATGAACACATCCCAACACTTCACATTTATACAAGTATGACACATATTCACATATAGGTAACAAACAATAGTCCACATAGATACTTCACATTTAATTAGATACACACTTATTATATACCCACAGATGTATTCATATCAACACCCCATATATATCTCCAGGCCTACATATAGCCAAATACACGTTGACTCATACAAACCAATTTATCATTATAATGGTAGGTATGTACACAAACTTATATATATATATATATATATATACACACACACACACACATACATACATACATACTTATTGGGGTCTATGCGATAGGCACATACATTCCCATGTATGGGCACACACCCGTGTACACATGTTATACATACCCTGCTACCACATACTCATACAAGCAAGTTATCCAAGGGTACCAATATGTCGTCGGTAACCATCCATACCATTATATACAGAGCATACATCATATCCACACTTTTACTAACATACTTGCATACAACAAATGAGTATATTTCAATATCCATACACATTCAGTAGATAGTCACACTCCATGTACATACACATTCACATACATACATATCAAATTAGAAATCATTCACCTACATAGACATATAACCACTCATAAGACATACGCCAATACGCATTCAACAATAACAACATATTTATACGGTCACACCATGCTTGACAACACACGTACATACAAGCAACCAATACACAATCCCCCTCATTCCACTATACATGGAAGGGTACATGCATAATATAGACATCCAAATGGTCCTATAGGTACCATTCTATGAGGTAAGCATATACATTACATGTATATATACATCGTAACTCCACCTAATCGTAAACTCATATCCATCCCACTTATACATACACTTTATAATCTCAATTTCTTATATTCATCACATCCTATATGTGTTACGTGTCATACATATATCCATATCCCATTATAAGCACGGTATAGAGCTAAGGGCCTAAACTGAGGGTGGACGGGCCTAAAGAGCCCCTACCCACCATAGGTTACATCTACTACAAACATCCTGGGTATTATTCATACTATGCGTACGACAATTACTCATCTATATCGTTACCTACATACCATATGTGTCCATAGCACATTACCTATCTTCACGCAATAATACAACCCACGACTATATACTCAGGTAAAACAATATACCAATCCCCATAGGGACATAAGCAGCACATACATATATTCTCAGTTATTTAAACTTTATAACACACTAGGAATTCTTACCCTAGTAATGCAATACTAACGATATATACGCACTAAATTCCCACAAATATATCTACACCACCTACCCATACAAGCACACATATATTCACACACATGCACTTTTCCACATATATCTTCAGGACCATATAAACACTCATCACTCTATCTGCTCAAGGATAGATATACACATCTTAGTACTTTCTCACACATGGAAACAACCGTAATGTAATAGATAGGAAGACGCTTATATGCACTCACATCATATATGTACATCTCCTCGCTCACACCCCTATAGGGTATATGTCCCCACTAACTTATATGTATTTCCCAATATACATTCACGTATAACATATATACATATATATATCACATATGACTCAGAGTCACACAAGTATAACACCCGTATCAGGTATCTATATAGAGACAATATATGTATACGCTCTAGTATTTACCCACCTAATATAAACGCCCACAGGTATCCATATACCATTATAACCATTCAGGATACATGTAACTTTCATGCCATTCTAACATACAAGTATACGCAACTTGTATAATTCAAATCTCTAAGCACGATAAAGTACTTATACACACTGATTCACACCGTTACATATACACGCGTATACCTACAAGATACATGTAAGGTATACCATATAGTAGAAATTTCATCCCCGGACTCCCTAAAACTAGGGGTTTAAGGGTGGATCACTTAGAATTCTAAGGTCACTAAGGCCGCTACCCACCTTAGGGCTAACCTATCCTAATAACTTACTGAAGCATTACAAGTACTATCCTTACGCACATCGCAGGTTCGAGACCTGCATGGGCCACCAAAAACTGTCACGCCCCATTCCCCAGAATACCGGCATTTAATAAATTTTTTTTGTAAGGTATTCTGAAGAGTGAGGGTGATGAAGATGAAGATGAACTGAATAAGTAGGTCACTGCGCACATGCTGGAATAGTACAAGTGAAGCTCCACTACAGTATCAAACAACTCATAGATAACAAAGAACAACCACAACATATCACATATATACAACTACTTTCGTTTATATACATCATCCAGGTACACCACTACATAGACTCCATCTTTCTCCATCTCCAAAGGCAACCATACCAAACCACAACTACAACTCACACCCAGTGTCACCCCTGAGCCCAACTCCCAGTCACCACCAACCAAGCTACCACTGCTACCTGAAAAATAAAGGGGGAGCACGTCAATGCGTGTCCCAGTAGGAACCAACTTGGGTTTGGAACTCCATTTAAGGTTATCAAGTCACCAGACAAGCCAACAAGTAACAAAGTGATATAATGAAAATTAAATAATTAAAACAAGGAAATCATACATGCGGTCCAATGTCGAGTTACTGCAAGAAAGTGTTAGCACAAATGATAATAATAATAATATTATTATTATTATTAATAACACCAACAACAACTCAAGTATTCAAGCAACACTACTTGATAAGACAAGTACAAGTGTCGGTGAGATGGCACAGATTCACAAAGACGTAGGCAAGTGAAGGGGTAGTGCTGTCAGCCAAAGGGGTAACATAGCAAATGCTTATTTTATTATCTTATAATGGAATTAACTGGAACTTGGGTAAACTGTGTGATACCAGGACCTGGACTTCACCCCAAATGTGGGGTGAATATAGCACACGACGCAGTGGACACGGGCACTGTACAACACCGGGCCTCTCACCTCCCCCGTCCCTGGCAGGAGTGAGGCTATCCATATATAACCCAACCTCCGTATGACCCCTCCACTCCCGGTAAAGGCGAGTGGGTATAAGTATCACCTCCACTCCCGGTAAAGGCGAGTGGGTATAAGTATCACCTCCACTCCTGGTAAAGGCGAGTGGGTAAGCTCCACACATCACATAATCACCTCCCAACTTCACAGTCCAGGCCTCATATCCACAATTTACTCAAACCCCACCTAAAACCCGGGCTTTGCTAACTCATCCTCATTAGAGAGGACTGGGAATTATTCAATTTCATTGGATAACATTATAAGTGACACGTTAGGGGTCTTGATGGCATGAGTATGCACATATTACCTCAGCTGTCCCCCATCAAATATAGGGTCATGCACTCACGTGACATGCCCTCTATCACAACACATCACCCATTCACAATTACAATATATTCATGCCATTCAAGCCTCTAACTTCACTATTTATCAACATGGCACAAGCCCAATGCAAACACATGCAAGTTACTCAACGTATTGGATTTCGCCTTCATTGAGGCATTTCATCGAACACGTGGTGAGCGTGACATGCAAGTCTATGAGAACATTAGCAAATCCATTAGAAAACATATCATGAATGTATCTACCATGCCATAATCATAATCATGCACAATAGAGGGTGGAATAGCAATAGAACACAACTTATAACATCACTTTTATTGTTGCAGCTAGCTGGAATTGCAAGAACAGTCATATAGATCAACATATTTCATCTATTTATATTGGGAATTTGACATAACTTTATGAATAAAAGTTGAAGATATATCAGTTATGGATCTACATATAAAATATCATGAAAAAATATTAAGTGTGTGATTTATGGTGAATTATTTAGTGAAGGGTGTCAAATCTGTTTTCCAGACAGATTCTTGGGTCTGTGTTCAAAACCAATTTTGAGCATGTTCTAGCCAGAATTTCAACATAAGAAATGAAAAGGACTTTGAGAAAAACTTGTTAGCTTTACAACAAGACCAAAATCATAAAATTTCAAGATTTGTGCAGCTAGTTATGACAATTTTGCTAAACTGTGTCAACTCAGAAATTCAAACAGACATGCTGTAGAGTTCGAATTTTTACTCCTACATTTATAATTGAAACTATATCAAATTTTATATGATTTTGGGGTAAAACTTCAAGATCTACAAGCTCATATTTTTTTCGAAATCCAATTCGAATCACAGAGAACAGAATCTAAGAATGAACACACAACAAAATTTCAGCTTTTTGAAGGAAGTGATGTTGCTTAGAATTTCAAGGGGATTTTCATGAAAATTGAAACATGACATATAAATTTGATTACTACTAATCCATACTAATTAAACAAGATATAGAAACATGATAAATTGAAACCCGAAATAAATTTCCAAATCCAAGTAAAGTTCCTACCTCAAATTGATTTCCCTTTTCTTTTTCTTTCTCCTCTTCTTCTTCTTCCTCTTCTTCTTTCTTGCAACCCCTTGTGTTTCTTGATTTTTGGTGAGATAAATTAGGGTTTTCATTTGGTGGAATAGGGGAAAAATAGGGCTAGGGTGGCCGGCCATGAGGGGGTAAGGAGATGGGAAAGGGAATGAAGAAAAGAAAAGGAGGAAAGATAAAGAAAAGATGAGATTTTCTTAGGAGTTTCTACACACTCATTCCCTTAAAGGTTAAGCCATGTCATGGCTTCTTGAATAAGCCATGAAGATTTTGAAATGACCTTAATGCCCTCTTAATTTCCCATAATTTACAAGTGTGCCATTACTTTATGCACCGACCGCTTAAGTGCACTTTAGTATGTACGCACAGCAATTTAAGCCCAAATGACCGTTTTGCCCTTGTCTTTTCTAAAAATTTACGGGAGTTGCCATTGACCCCAAACCCCTTTCACACTTGCATGGCATCCCTACACACACCCATGCATGCCTACACATGCATACACACTCACGTCTAAACACATCCATGTTGTTTTACACCGACGACGTCTTTCACGCTTCTCTGCTTTCATACTCCGCATTCACTTCCCTTAGCTGCGTATTACGGCCCAATCCCCCTCTCACTATGCTACATACATCGATAACTACGGTTATTTCATGCCCACATACGCATTATACGTGAAAATACCACACGTATACAGCAAAATATACATATAGGTCAAAACAGGGCATTACAGAGAGCGAGGAGTTAGCACCCATGGACGCATATGAATATGATCAAGAGGTGTGCTGGGATGAGTCTGACGATGATGAGGAGCATCTTGATGAGGTCCATACCTATGATCTAGATTTACCTGAGCAGCATAGAGAAGACACCATGGAGACGGCTATCACGGCACGTGAGGATATTGGATTATTTCCAGGGAAGTATCGTCCACCATTATTTATTCCATATATTTCTATAGACGATCCTTTTTGGGATACTTTTATTACGAGGGTGAATTTTTTGTAGCGAACTGATGCATCCTATTCTCTGCAGGGTACAGGTGGAGTCCTTGTAGGAATGCTGGAGGATGCATTGCTGGAGTTCGTTGGAGTCCGTGGACATATGTGTCTAGCGGAGCCACGAAAAGAGCAGTTGGAGCAGTTGCCTGCACCGGCAAAGATACTGGATCCGCCTTTTGCTATAGGTGATATCAATCCAGTAGTGTAGAAATTTTTATGCTTTCAATAAACCCGAATCCTCTCGACAGCGAGGGGACCGTATAGATTTGATTGAATAAATATCACCTCTTATGACGGCAACAAAAATTTTTACACCCCAAACCCATTATATATATTAATTCCCCTCTCCATATTTTGATACGCCACATCCTTTTGCTCACCACCATCGAGCATTTCTTTAAAGTGAATACTCACTTTCTAATTCATTTGACTTGATCACGCTTTGCAAAGCCATGACATTTTTGGTCAAGTCATTTGAATAGGATTGTTTGGTATAAGCTTGGAGGAAAGCGCTCTCATGCATCATTGCACGTGCATGTAGTTGCATTAGGATTTCATGTCATTCATTTCATCATTTTTCATTCACCCCCTATTATTATCGTTGTTCCTCATATTCTTTCATTATGATCACATTGAGGAAAACGTGAAGTTTAAGCTTGGGGGAGTGCATTTCCATGCCATTTAGATGCATTAGTTGCATTTTTACTTTATTTTAGGATTTTTTAGAATTTTTCAAAATTTTGCATCATCTTTTTGAATTTTCCATCTTATTTTCCTTTTATGTGTGTTCATGCATCATGTTGTGTGCTTGTTTTTCTTTTCTTTCCTCTCTTTTATTTTTATATCTTTATTTTCCTTTCCTACTTTTGCTAGATGTGTTCCTTATGATGATATATCTTATTGCTTTAGTAGCCATCACGATGCTTATTATTCCTTGTCATGCTACTTAGAGTATTCCATAGTCTTGCTGTTCACATGTGCTTGCAAATCCATTTATTTTAATGATTCATCTACATGAATGCATGATATTAATTGAAGCTGAATGTATGGATTAGTGTTTGGTATGCTTTTGTTGGAAATGAACCAAGATTCACGCATCATTAGTATATCTGAAGCATCAGTTTTATTGTCTTATTCACCTTCTGTTGCATGCCTGATATGATTGTACGCTTTACCGCTTGACTTCACTTTTTATTGAGATGATTGAGAATATCCATGCTTACATATTAGTTTTAGTTGAAGTATTATCTTATTGAACCGTTCGTGCACATCTTAGAGTGAACCGAGTGTTATATTACTTCCTTCTCCACATATATCTTTTTATTCTCTACATGTCAATTGAGTTCACCTCGTAAAGCTACTTATATCGCATCTATTTCCCAAAAATCCCCACAAAAGAAAAGTTAGCTCCAAAAAGTCCAAAAAGCCAAAAAGGAGCCAAAAACCAAAAATACAAATCATATAGCTCCTACAAAAATCCAAAAAGAAAAATGAGAAACAAAAAGAAAAAGAGAAAAAAAATAAAAATGTTTCTCTATCTCATTATTGGAGCCACAAAACACTTGGGAAAACAAAGGCAAAAATCCCATTTTTCACTATCATATTCCTTTAGATGCGATGCCTCAAGCTAAGCTTGGGGGGGTGAACTCGTTTGACCATATGAGTGAGTACGACATTAGAGTGGAGAGGTGCACGAATGGGGAAGTTTGATAATGCTGAAACTTAGCAAAATACTTTAGTTATGGAGATTTCTTATGAATCGATGTAAATATGTGAATGACATGTCTCTTATTCCATTCTCTATTGCATGCTTGGTGTGATTCTTATATGCTTCAGTTATAACTCTTGATTGAAAAGTGCATCGCCAACATTTGTATATTAAATCCTACGAAATGCGTGACGTGGATATGAATTGATTGTATGAATTTAGAGAATCCTTTTGTTGTTCTTAAAAGCCTGCAAGTACCATGTTTATGTAAGATATGAAATCCTAATAGCATGTGATTTGCATTTTCCAAGTTATCATGATGTGTAGCTTATGGCTTGAGATCTGAGAGAAGAATCTAGCGACCCCTTCCACCTCGTGTTCTTTCCTTTTCATTTCATTTTCTTTATTTTCATCTCCCGAGTTCGTCTCTCTACTTATCTTCCTCGAGGACGAGTAAGAGGTAAGCTTGGGGGATTTTGATCGGTCCATATTTTACACCTTTTTTCTGCATGTTTTCACGCCATTTCGGTTGCTCATATTGCGATTTTCACGATTATTCGACGATATTGCGTTACTTTTCACTATTTCTTGTTTTTGTCGGATTTCAGGAAATATGGAGCGATCGGAAACAAAAATGAGCTTAAAGGACTTGCACATATACCGGAGAATCGATCATGGACTTATTGAAGACCTATCAGGGATAGAAGACGAGTGGAAGAAGAAAGAATGTCGTGAGAGTGACGAGGAAGCAAAATGATGAAGATTGGGCATTTTCAGCATGCCACTCGGCCGAGTGAAGGAGTCACTCGGCCGAGCAAAGAAGCCTGCTCGGCCGGCCAGATCGGACACGCAGCAGATTGAATATCAGCGTGCACTCGGCCGAGCATCGCCAGACCATTCGGCCGAGCACAGAGACACCGCTCGCCTGAGTGGCATCACGACGACGGCAAGCAAAAATCCCGAAGTTATTGTAATCCGTCAGTCAGCTCCCGAGTTCCGACTCGGCCGAGTACCGAATGCCCCTCGGCCGAGTGAGTGAAGCCACTCGACCGAGTCACCTCCGAAGACAGACCCCCAAGACCCCCCGACTTATTGGAATTTTACAGGGTCTGTCACTCGGCCGAGTAGAGAAGCCCACTCGTCTGAGTAGAGAAATCCACTCGACCAAGTGATACCGAGGACACGCAGCGCCCAGATTTTCAGACAGCCTCCCACTCTTTTGAAATCTGCTATCATTCCAGCAATCAAAGTATTTTTCTCATATTTTTTATGGATAGTAGACTTCATGACGATTCCAACGCCGCTAAGAATGCGTAAATCGGAGGTAGGATGAAATCAGTGGAATTTCTGCAAGTTGATACTGCAGTGCTGGAATTTCCACTCGGCCGGGTCACATGTTCCACTCGGCCGAGTGCGTCCTGGGCCCAGATTTTAAGTTGCGGTTTGGACTGTTTTTGGGCATGAATTTGAGGGGTTTTCTAGGGTTATTTGCTAGGGTTTTGGGAGACTATATAAGGGTTTTGTAGCCACCATTAGGGGAGATCTCCATTTTGTTTTCTTAGATCCCCATTATGTTTTCTTAGGTTCCCAATATGTTTTCTTGAGGTTCCCACATGTTTTCTTAGGGATTATTTTTAGAGGTTAGGCCATGCCCTAGGACCCATCTTGGATCTAAAAGGTTGTATTTGGATTGAAGATCTTCATCAAGCTAAGTATTTGTTCTTATTAATTGAATCTTTGTTTTTTCTATCTTTTTGTATGCAAGCAATGATTTTTATTGATTCTCATATTGTTATTGCTATGCTAGAGTAGATTTGTTATTCTAGGACTTGTGGATGAACCCTATGAATCTAATTTCAGATTTGTGATGAATGAATTCCTAAATTGCTAGAATTGCTAGGAGGTTAGGTTGTGATCGATTTATTACGGATAGCTAGGGATTTCCATCGATTGGGGTTTGCAAGAGATTGGATTCCGATCGATGGGAAGGCCTAGATATTCGATTTAGGTTTATAATCGAGATTCTCTAGACTTGGTTTGCAAGAGATTGGACCAAAGCTATGATTTTTATTATAAATCTATACCCATATTCGTTTGCAAGAGATTGGACGAATACGAACTATCACAACCTAGATCGTAACTCGAGTTTACACGAGAGTGGGCTCGAGGGGCGATTGAACGATGATGTCGATCCTAATGCTAGTGGCTTAGGCTAGGGTTTGCAAGAGATTGGGCCCTAATCTAGGTTGTTATAGACCGGCAATAGCACGAGAGCGTGAGCTTGGTTCTATATTCAGTTACGACTAGTTCACCTCAACGCAAGTCTAGTAATATTGAGATTCACTATTCACAATGATGCATGACGGTCCGTAGTTGGGATTCCCTAGCCCTAGACACTTTTATTATATTGCATTTAAATCGATATTTGACCGATTTCTCTATCTCCGACACTGAAATCCATCACCATTGCCATTACATCATACCATAGCCATCTCCACCAATAATACATTCGTAGTCGAACCAACCTAGGATAGATTGGAGCCAACACCACCTCCTCGTGTTCGATACCCGCTCGCCACTTTGCCGTGCGCTTGCGGTAAAACTACAATCGTTCTTCGGGTGTATATCTGGGGCCAATCAAGATTTTGGTTGTGCTCTTGGGTTACATTTCTGATCACTCCTTATTTTACACCCTTTTCCCGCATGTTTGCATGCCATTTTGATCGCCCAAATTATGTTTTTCACGATATATCGACGATATTGCGATGCTTTTCACGATTTGTTGTTTTTGTCGCATTTCAGGTGATTTGGCGCGATTAGGAGTGATCTCGAGATGCGTGTAATCTAGACGGCCACCGACGACCTCCCCGAGGGGTATTTTGCTGTTGGAAAGGAGCGGAAGAAGAATGGACGTCGCCGGAGCGACGAGGAGGCCAAAACGACCAGTTTGGGCATTTTTTGTGTCCCACTCGGCCGAGTGGAGGAGCCACTCGGCCGACCAGTGAGACACTGCTCGGCCGACCAATTCAGACACGAGTTACCTGTGCACTCGGCCGAGCACAGAAGACCCACTCGGCCGAGTGACGAAACCACGTCCGCCCGAGTGGCGCCCAGACGAAGGCTCTCAAAAAGACCGAAGTTACTGTTTTTCGGCCTCTGAGCTTCAGAAGACCCACTCGGCCGAGTGGCAAATCCCGTCCGCCCGAGTGAAGTGAAGCCATCGGCCGAGTGACGACAACTCACTCGGCCGAGCCGCCCCCGAACTGAAGACCCCTGAAGCCCACGACTTACTGGAAATTGACAGGGTTTTCACTCGGCCGAGCGACTTTCGTCACTCGGCCGAGTGCGATGCGCTGCCTGTAGCGAAATTTGCGGAAAACAGGCTGTGCAGGGGCGTTTTGGTCAGGATTTTTAGACGATTTTTGGGGCTATTTAAGCTCTGTTTTTACCCTAGTTTTAGAGAGCCTCCTCTGAGATTTTTTGCAGCTTTTTGAGTCTACTTTTTAGCTTTATTAATTGTGATTGGTGAAGAAAAAAAACTTGGATTTTTGTTGGGTTGATTGAAGATCTACATTGGTTTGCACTTCTCTTCCACAAAAACTCTATTTTTTATTGTTTATATCATTGTTGTGATGAATTCCATTGTCTATTTCTTTGCCAATTATTGTGCTATTGCTATGATTAGTGAGTAGTCTCCACGTCTTGGGGCGTGGGGATGAACCCTACAAGCCCAATTTCGTATTTGTGTTGAACCGGTAGAAATTGAGCTCGGATTGTTATTAGGGATTAGAATGGGATCGAATTACTACGGATAGCTAGGTATTCACATCAATTGGGATTTGCAAGAGATTGGATCCCAATTCGATAGGAAGCCCTAGAAATCCGAATTGGGTTGGAGTCGGATTTTCGAAGTATCGGTTTGCAAGAAATTGGACCGATGCTAGGATCTCCGGTTGCAATTCCACGCCGATACCCGTTTGCAAGAGATTGGACGGGTAGGAACTATCCTAATTTAGATTGTGGACCGAGTTTGCAAGAGATTGGACTCGGTGCGCAATTGGACGATGATGTTGATCCCAATGCTAGCTTCCCTATGCTAGGGTTTGCAAGAGATTGGACCCAAACCTAGGATAGCTATAGACCGGCAACAGCGCGAGAGCGTGAGCTTGGTTTCACATTTAGTTGCAACTAGTTCATCCAAATTCTCATCCTAGCGATTTCGATACCGGCGAACCACAATTGTGAAATACGGTGAGTAGTGGGGATTCCCCATTCCCTAGGCGTTCTCTATTTGATTTGATATTTCGCACTTTTGTCTGACGATTGTGACAGGATCGCCCAAGGCAATTATCCCTCTAAATAGCCAGGTTGATTAGGAGCAAGCACGGTCATTCGTCCTCCCCGTTGTTCGATACCCGCTCGCCGCTATACCGTGCGCTTGCGGTAAAACTACAACCGTCGTCCCGGGACGTGTACGCCGGGGCGCGATCAAGTTTTTTGGCGCCGTTGCCGGGGATCGTTTTTTGGTCGGTGCTCAGCACCGACCACCCGGTTATTCCTTCTTACTTTCTTCCTTTACTTCCCTCTCCATCTTATCCTAACTTCATTCGTAGCCCTATTTGCATATTCTCCCTGTATTTTGCATAAGATCTTAACAGGGAGAATGGGGGATGCAACGCCAACGATAGAACTCAGTCGAGAAGACTATGACTCCTTCACAGACCTCCTTAAGGAGCTTATCGACGAGGTCCACACTACCGGAGCATTTGCTATCAATATCACGGACCCCGACGAACAACTATTTGCTAGCTTTGTGATGGACCAAATCTCCCCGGAAGGGACCATCGGAGGCAATGTCAGAGTTGACGTGGTCGACGACAAATTGCATTTCGAAGACAATAGAGCAAATGTCGAAGAGCACTATGCTCCCGAAGAACCCTTCGAGCAAACCGACATTCAGGATGTTACACTTTATGACGCTCACTCTTGTTTTTATGAATCGTCTGATGTGTTTCTTGATTCCAGGTACGAACTGGAGCAGAGCGAAGGTTTTGGCGATGCTAGCACTGAATCAGAGGGCGCCTACTTCGATGCCTCATCCTCACTAAGCAGCGAGTCCGACTTGTCACAAGAAAGCATGCCATCTGAAAATGAGCTAAACCCGGATGACAAGGAAGAAGCCGAATTCATGAGAGCTGAAAAGGTGGAAGAAGCAGCGCCACCTCAGGTAGAGCTTAAACAATTACCGCCGAATCTAAGGTATGCCTTTTTGGGTAATAAATTGACTTTTCCGGTGATAGTAAATTCCCACCTCACACAAGATCAACTTGAAAAACTCCTAGACGTCCTTAGGAGCCACAAAGATGTCTTGGGATACACTATTTCCGATCTAAAGGGAATAAGCCCTAGGCTTTGCACGCATCGGATCCATTTGGAGGATACCGAAGCCACCTCCATAGAGCCTCAAAGGCGGTTGAACCCGAACATGAAGGAGGTGGTTAAAAAGGAAATCCTAAAATTGCTTGAAGCCGGTATAATTTATCCTATCTCTGACAGTAGATGGGTTAGCCCCGTCCACGTTGTCCCCAAGAAAGGAGGGATGACTGTCATAAAAAATGACAAAGGTGAGCCAATATCCACGCGCACTGTCACGGGATGGCGAATGTGCATTGACTATAGGAGACTCAATAAAGCTACCCGAAAGGATCATTACCCATTGCCATTCATCGATCAAATGCTTGAACGCCTCGCGAACCATAAATACTTTTGCTATCTAGACGGGTATTCGGGTTTCTTCCAAATCCCTTTGCACGAAGATGACCAAGAAAAGACAACTTTCACTTGTCCCTATGGCACCTACGCATACCGTAGGATGCCGTTCGGCCTTTGTAATGCTCCCGCCACGTTTCAAAGATGTATGACATCCATATTTTCCGATTATATTGAAAATATTATGGAAGTTTTTATGGATGATTTCTCGGTTTATGGAAGTGAGTTTGACTCTTGCTTGGAAAATCTCACTAAAGTCCTAAAAAGATGCCAACAAAACAATCTCACTCTCAATTGGGAGAAGTGCCACTTCATGGTCACGGAAGGTATAGTTCTCGGACACCTTGTTTCCTCAAGAGGAATCGAGGTTGATAAAGCTAAGATTGAGGTAATCGAAAAACTTCCTCCTCCTATTAATGTCAAGGGCATTAGAGGCTTCCTTGGCCACGCGGGGTTTTACCGCCGCTTCATTAAGGATTTCGCCTCGATTGCCCGACCACTTACTTCCTTACTCGCTAAAGATGTTCCTTTTGACTTTTCAGGAGAATGCTTGCAAGCTTTCAACACCTTGAAGGAAGCGCTAGTCTCAGCGCCCATCATCCAACCGCCGGATTGGAGCCTCCCTTTCGAGCTAATGTGCGATGCTAGCGACCAAGCCATTGGAGCGGTATTGGGACAAAGGAAAGATAGGAAGCTTCATGCGATATACTACGCAAGCAAGACATTGGATGACGCGCAGAAAAACTACACAACTACCGAAAAGGAGCTTCTAGCGGTCGTCTATTCCATAGAGAAGTTTCGCTCCTACCTCCTCGGTTCCAAGGTGATTGTCCACACCGACCATGCAGCATTGAAGTATCTTTTAAACAAGAAGGAGGCCAAACCCCGGTTGATTAGGTGGATACTCTTGTTGCAAGAATTCGACCTAGAGATCAGAGATAAGAAGGGTACAGACAATGTCGTGGCAGATCATTTATCCAGGCTCATTCGCGATAAGGAGGATGAGAGCTTACCTATTGACGACACATTCGTTGATGAGAGGCTATATGCGGTAAGGGCCGAGGAAGTACCTTGGTATGCGGACTTCGTCAACTACTTGGCGTGCGGAATCAAACCGCATGGGATGTCCACGCAACAAAAGAGGAGATTTATGCATGAGGTCCGTAGCTATTTTTGGGAAGATCCTTACCTTTTCAAGATATGCAAAGATAATGTCATTCGTAGGTGTATTCCTAAGGAGGAGGCAACGTCTATCATTTTGCATTGCCACGGTCTACCATGCGGGGGACATCATGCCGCCTCTAAAACTACCGCTAAGATCTTGCAGAGCGGATTCTTCTGGCCCACAATGTTTAAAGACACTCACACTTTTGTGAAGGGTTGCGATAGATGTCAACGGACCGGGAATATCTCCAAGCGCAATGAGATGCCGATGAGACCCATCCAGGAGATTGAGCTTTTTGATTGTTGGGGAGTAGACTTCATGGGGCCTTTTCCGTCGAGCAATGGCAACAAGTACATCCTATTGGCCGTTGACTATGTCTCCAAATGGGTGGAAGCTATTGCCACCCCTACTAATGATGCGAGGGTCGTCTCCAAATTCTTCAAGCAAAATATCTTTCCGCGCTTTGGAGTGCCGCGTACCTTGATAAGCGACGGGGGAAGCCACTTCATAGAGAACAAGTTTGAAGCAATGCTAAAAAAGTACGGGGTAAATCATAGGGTTGGAATGGCTTATCACCCCCAGACAAGCGGCCAAGTAGAAGTCTCAAATAGAGAAATCAAGCAAATTCTCGAGAAAACCGTAGATCGGTCTAGAAAGGATTGGTCAATGAAGTTAAACGATGCTCTATGGGCCTATCGTACGGCTTTTCGCACCCCCATCGGTACCACACCGTTCCGCCTAGTTTACGGGAAGGCTTGCCACTTGCCGGTAGAGTTGGAACACCGTGCATACTGGGCCATTAAGACTTTTAACTACGATTATAAGAGTGCGGCGGTGAGGCGACTCTTGGACATCAACGAACTTGATGAAATAAGGAGAGACGCCTATGAGAGCTCGAGGATTTACAAGGAAAGGACCAAGATTTTCCACGATGCCCGCATAACTGTCACGGACTTCAAGGTGGGAGACAAGGTCTTGCTCTACAACTCCCGACTCCGACTATTTCCCGGTAAGTTGAGGTCACGTTGGTCGGGACCTTTCACCATCAAGCACATACAACCGGGAGGAGCTTTCGAGTTGGAGAGCAAGGAAGGCACCACATTCAAAGTAAATGGGCAAAGGCTAAAACACTATTCCGAGGGGATCCCTACGGGCGAAATCAATAGAGTATATTTGCTTAAAGAGCGGTCGCATGATCTCTCGGACCTCCTTGATGAGGTAATAGAGGAGGCGATTCCTCACTCAATTGGTGCCCTTTTTGATGAAGAATTGGATGAAAGCCCGGATTTAGGCCATGAGGACAATAATGATGATTCCCCAGACTTCTCCACTGATGAAGATGAAGGCGACGCTGATGTCGCAAGGATTCGAGAGCTCTGCAAGCTCTCGAAATCAAAGTCTCCAAAGAAAGCTCCGCCGGTACGGAAATCGGCATCACCGGCTAAGCCGTTGACCGGGGCAAATGCTAGCTTGGGGGAGCCTCCCCCCAACACTATTCGAGATAGGAGACCTCCGAGGGAGACCGCTACGCCGCCACGTCCGAATCCAAGCGCGCTCCCCGGAAAGTTTGACGGGTGCATCTCATGTGCACCAAACATCCCGCATTGATTGAAAATTATAGGGGGTCGAGCTCACGACCTAAAACGAGCGCTTGTCGGGAGGCAACCCGACGGTTTTTGCTTTATTTTCATTCATTTTTCTTTATTTTCGTTTTAGAAATTTTTAGTATTTTGAGTCACCAGACCAAAATTTTGTGATAACGGGTCCTATTTTTCTTGACAGGAGAGAAGATAGGTAGATCATCATGAGGAGGATGAACGAGACGATGAGGAGCGCCCCAAGAAGGCGTTCGACGCTTAGGAGGAGCATGAAATCGACTGGAGGAAGAAAGACGGAGTTTAGAGTCCAAACGAAGATAAACAGCAGAAATTAAGGCTCACTCGGCCGAGTATACTAGTCACTCGGCCGAGTCAAGAAGTTCGTCCGGCCGAGCCGCTCACGAACGAGGGAAGTCTGCTGTACCCAACTCTCTGTCTATTTTCCTCATTTCATAAGAACTGCTACTCGGCCGAGTACATATATTCACTCGGCCGAGTAAAACGGATACCCTCCTAGGGCGAGTCATGCCGAGTAGCTTGAGTCACTCGGCCGAATGGACTTACTCCACTCGGCCGAGGCTGGCAAAGCCACTCGGCCGAAGCGACATCGGGGAGAAATTTTTAATTGCCTCGCTCGGCCGAGTGAGTAAAGTCACTCGGCCGAGTCGTAACTTTTTTATATAAAACCGAGGGGGGGGCACGGTTTTCGAAAACAAAAAAAAAAACCCCCTTCGCCCGCGCCCCCTCAGCTCCCTCGCCCGATCTCGCCTCGCCGCTCGCCCACTCGCCCGCGCGCGCCGCCGCTCGGCCTGCCGCCGCCGGCCGCCCGACGCCGGACTCCGCCCGAGTCGCCGCCGGCCGCCCCGCCTCCGATCACCTCCGGTTCGCTTATTTTCACCGTTTTCTCCTCTCCTCGTGTATATTTTGAGGATCCATGTGCTAAACGCCCCCCTAACCCAAATCAATTCCTATATCTATCTGTTATACCTCTATTGCTCCATACATTTTGATTATTACTCGCTGATATCGCTTTTCCATGCGCAGGTTGCTTTTTGGAGCTTAGGGGAGCTCAGGGGAGTTTCTACGGGCTGCTCAGGACTTCGTGGAGGCGCGGACTTCGCACGCTTCCACTACTTAGCACTCGCGGCGTGTTTGGGTAAACTCTTTCCACTCTTGTGCACACGCCGCACTTTTCACTTTTTCGGCGCGCGCTCGGGGCAGATATGCCGCCCCGGACACGGCCGCGGTCGAAGAGAGCTTCCGCCAAGCGGAAGCGGTCGGATGATGCCGGCCCCTCCCACGAGTTGGAGGACTCTCCTCCACCGTCCCCCGCACACCCCGCACCGCCTGCAGGCCCCGCACACCCCGCACAGCCTGCAGCGCACCCACAGCCCGCACAGCCTCTCCCCGCCGATCCATAGCCACCACCACCGGCTCCACTGGTCGGGCCGCTCGGGATTACGTTCCGAGACGACGCACACCGCGCCGTCTTCGAGCGTATCTCCCAGCGCTCGATCGTACCCTCCAGGTTCGCGCACCTCGCTGACCTAGGACGCCTGGGGGTACTTAAGGGGATGCTCACGTTGTACGACAACGTGGGCTGGCGAGATTTTTTCCAGGTGTCGGCGGATACTTTTACCCGTCCGACACTTGAGGTTTTGAGTTCTATCGCCCGGACCGATGAGGGATGCTCATTCCGGTTCATGGATCGAGAGTGCCAGGTCACTCTCGATATGATGAGAGCATTTTTCTCATGGCCCGCAGTCCCCGGAGCCGATCGCGGTTATGGCCCCACACATATCCCTCCACCCTCTTTCGACGCCGGTGCCTTCTGGGCACGTATCACGGGTCTCCACGCCGCCTTTGACCCTAGTAGGGCCAAGGCCTCGGCCATCGTACATCCCTGCCTACGCATTGCCCAGCGCCTCATGGCGACTACCTTTTTGGCCAGATATGAGCCGGGCACGATGTCTACGCCAGAGCTTTACATGCTCTATGCGATGACACGTCCCAGAGCTCTATCTAGGGATGGAGACGAGCTTGTCCCCGCCGTCGTGATCGATATCGCGGCATGGTACTTAGACCGCATCATTGTATCGGTGGGCGCTCGCTCACTGATATGCTGCGGCGGCCTGATTACCCTGCTGGCTCTTATGACCGGCGAGGATTTCCCCGACGACCTGCGACGCGTTCCGGGCCCCACTTCCTTGTCGATAGACGTTATGGCCCGGATGAAGATGCTGCGTCCGCACGGCGAGCGTCACTGGGTCTGGTTGCACGGCCCCTATGGGGCCGATTACATGATTCTCCCGAGCCCTGCTCGGACTCTGATTGCACCAGCCCACGTTGACTGGCTTCCGACATTGGATGTCCTCATCCCCGCCGCCTACGTGCTCGAGGCCGAGGAGGCCGAGCAGGGCCCCGCTGCCCACGCTGCCCAGGCTGCTCCCGCAGACCCTGCTGCGCACCCTGCCGAGCCTGCTGCCCACCCCGTCGACCCTGTGGCCTCTCAGCCTGTTCCTGACGTTTCCACTGCTCTTCACACTTCTGTCCCTACCTCTGCCTGTGTCGAGAGTACTTTTGCTGAGCCCACTTCCACCACTGTCACCACTTCCGAGGCTGTCCCCACCACTCCCTCTGCCACCTCAGGCCCTCTGTCCGTGGAGCCCCTTTGCTCCGCACTCCCCGAGCGCCCGCCGACCATAGTCGAGTGCGGAGAGCCCTCGTTCACTTCGGTCGTGGAGACCATGGTTAGCATGATCTCCGCTGGGGTTACACCTTTTGGTCCGCACACTTCTGCCCCAGCGGGAGATTCCTCTGTCTCCACCGCCGCCTTATTCTCCGAGAGCGTCGTGGCGTCTGTCCACACGTCTGTGCCACGGACCTCTCTGGCCACCTCGTTACCTCTTTTGCACGCCTCCTTTGCTGCCGCTGCCTCCACTCCTCGCCAGCCGGCGTCCCGGCCTCACACCGAGGCCAGGCCCACTTTTCCAGGCGCGGCCCCTTTTGTCCCATTCCCTGCTGAGCCCGTTACATACTCCACACGCGTACGCCAGCCTCGCCCTGCACAGCCTAGACCGGTGCGTCCCTCTGCACCACCCCCGCCCGACACCGTACTGCAGAGCATACGTGCTCTTGAGGTGGCGGTGAGTGGTCTTAGAGGAGACCTTCGGAGCCTGTCCTCCACCGTCTCTACGCTGTCTGGACGCTTTGACCTGATCCCTCAGATCCACTACTGCCTGACGCAGATCTTAGAGCGTCTCCCGCGCGTACCCCCACCCACCCCGCAGGTTCCCACACACACACCCACACACGCTCGACCTGCTTCCACTCCCATGCCCACCCCAGCTCAGCAGCCTACACCACCACCACCACCACCTCCGCCTCAGGACGGAGACAGCGCGGCACCGCCTTCTTAGGCACTCTTGATGCCTTGATCCATTCCTGTCGTTGTGCTGCCCGTCTCTGCTGGGTCCTGAGGCCCTTTTGTCCACCCCCTCCCCTCACTTATTTTGGGTTTATATTTTTGATCACATCTATTTGTGCATATCATATCATATCTACTCGGGATTCTCATTTTTGATCACATCTATATAATCTTTTTTGGGAGAGAGGGAGAGTTCTGGGTGCCATATTTATGTTCGTATCACTCCTAGCTGTGCATGCATCATTTCCGCATCATACTTTCATTTCTTTTTTTGTCTTTCTTTTTATTTTTCCATGCATGCATCCTCACTTGCCCCTCACATTTCTTGTCTCTCTGTGTGCCACACTTTGCACATTGAGGACACTGTGCCGTTTAGCTTGGGGGAGTGAGCTTTCACGTTCTTTTTTCCGATTTGTCACCTTTATTTTCAGTCTTTCACACCGCTTTTCACTTTTGCACTCATTTTCCGTTATTTCCCTTTTGTTTCGCCATGCATCACGTTTTCCTTACTTTCCTGTGTGCCGCATTGCATAGTTCTATTTTCCTTTTATCTTTACTTCTTCCTTATTTTTCATCTCATGCTAGAGATGAATTTTCTGTGATGATGTCTACGTGGAGTTAGCTTATTCTATATGCATGCTATATTTGTCGTGTCTTAGATTTCATTTCTGATATCATATGCTATGACTCGCTTGCATTTAGAAATAGGAGCCCACACTTTTTCCTCATGAAAATGGATGGAATTTTATTATTAGCTGAGCCTGAATATTCATATGTATGCTATCACAGAAAACACACCAAGATTCACGCATTGAATGCCTATATCTGGAGTACTGACTTCTTTTCCTTTATCACTTCTATATGCATGAATTGTACACTTCACTTCCGGATGATTGAATGATTGTTAGCTATGATATATCTGGATTAGTTAGCTTTTTTTTGCGATCGAAACTGAGTAGATTAGATCACCCTGCTGAAGTTGTCGTGCATGTCTTATAGAGTGAGCCGAGAGTTATATTTATTTCTTTCTCCACAAATCTTGAACAACATTTCTCTACTTTTAAAATCATTGGTGAATCTCCCCTTAGTGATTCTATTTTATGGCATTTCCCCCGTTATTAATTCCTAGCTCCAAATCTCTTATTCCAAAAAAAAAGAAAGAAAAAAATATATATATAATAAAAGAGAGAAGAACATTCTCGTATATCATTATCTCTCTTTGAATTGGGATCATTGTATATATGATGAAAAAAAAAAAAAAATCCTCAATAAAAGATCCCATCTCGCTTATTTTCTTTCTTTCTTCTTTCTCTTCTTTGCCTTTGGAGCTTTATAAAAATGGGGATGTAAATATTTTTGTGCCACCACGCTTATAGATAAGCTTGGGGGAGGAGATCCATTGATGTGTGAGAGAGCGACTACTTGACATAGCACGACAACCTAGGCTAAGTGATATTCTATACTCGGTGAGATTGTTTCTAGCTTTACGAAATCCAGAAATCTAAGCCTAGCATTCATTTCATGAAACCCATACTTTTCTATTCTCTCTATTCTATGATGTGATACTCTTATACTCCAGATAGAAAGCGTTCAATTGAAAAGTGTGTGATCTGAGACTTGTATACCGCTTTAGATGATTCAGGCGATGTTAATTTTAAAATCATTCCGTTTCTCATGATTATACCGTTGTTCGTGGGTTTTCTATTTTCTACTTGCACTATTCTACTATGATATCAAAATGAGATTCTTTGACATGTATTTCTCACTCGGTGCATGCCATAAGAGTAAGTGAAACCCACGTCCTGAGAAAATGATCTAGCATCCTACCTCTTCTTTCTTTCTTCCTTTATTTTCGTTTGGTTTTCCTTCTTCTTCGTTTTTCATTTTTTTTCGTTTTTCGCCGTTTTCGTTTTCCGAATCCACCGGGTTCGCTTTTTACTTACCTTCCTCGAGGACGAGTAAGAGGCAAGCTTGGGGGATTTTGATCACTCCTTATTTTACACCCTTTTCCCGCATGTTTGCATGCCATTTTGATCGCCCAAATTATGTTTTTCACGATATATCGACGATATTGCGATGCTTTTCACGATTTGTTGTTTTTGTCGCATTTCAGGTGATTTGGCGCGATTAGGAGTGATCTCGAGATGCGTGTAATCTAGACGGCCACTGACGACCTCCCCGAGGGGTATTTTGCTGTTGGAAAGGAGCGGAAGAAGAATGGACGTCGCCGGAGCGACGAGGAGGCCAAAACGACCAGTTTGGGCATTTTTTGTGTCCCACTCGGCCGAGTGGAGGAGCCACTCGGCCGACCAGCGAGACACTGCTCGGCCGACCAATTCAGACACGAGTTACCTGTGCACTCGGCCGAGCACAGAAGACCCACTCGGCCGAGTGACGAAACCACGTCCGCCCGAGTGGCGCCCAGACGAAGGCTCTCAAAAAGACCGAAGTTACTGTTTTTCGGCCTCTGAGCTTCAGAAGACCCACTCGGCCGAGTGGCAAATCCCGTCCGCCCGAGTGAAGTGAAGCCATCGGCCGAGTGACGACAACTCACTCGGCCGAGCCGCCCCCGAACTGAAGACCCCTGAAGCCCACGACTTACTGGAAATTGACAGGGTTTTCACTCGGCCGAGCGACTTTCGTCACTCGGCCGAGTGCGATGCGCTGCCTGTAGCGAAATTTGCGGAAAACAGGCTGTGCAGGGGCGTTTTGGTCAGGATTTTTAGACGATTTTTGGGGCTATTTAAGCTCTGTTTTTACCCTAGTTTTAGAGAGCCTCCTCTGAGATTTTTTGCAGCTTTTTGAGTCTACTTTTTAGCTTTATTAATTGTGATTGGTGAAGAAAAAAAACTTGGATTTTTGTTGGGTTGATTGAAGATCTACATTGGTTTGCACTTCTCTTCCACAAAAACTCTATTTTTTATTGTTTATATCATTGTTGTGATGAATTCCATTGTCTATTTCTTTGCCAATTATTGTGCTATTGCTATGATTAGTGAGTAGTCTCCACGTCTTGGGGCGTGGGGATGAACCCTACAAGCCCAATTTCGTATTTGTGTTGAACCGGTAGAAATTGAGCTCGGATTGTTATTAGGGATTAGAATGGGATCGAATTACTACGGATAGCTAGGTATTCACATCAATTGGGATTTGCAAGAGATTGGATCCCAATTCGATAGGAAGCCCTAGAAATCCGAATTGGGTTGGAGTCGGATTTTCGAAGTATCGGTTTGCAAGAAATTGGACCGATGCTAGGATCTCCGGTTGCAATTCCGCGCCGATACCCGTTTGCAAGAGATTGGACGGGTAGGAACTATCCTAATTTAGATTGTGGACCGAGTTTGCAAGAGATTGGACTCGGTGCGCAATTGGACGATGATGTTGATCCCAATGCTAGCTTCCCTAGGCTAGGGTTTGCAAGAGATTGGACCCAAACCTAGGATAGCTATAGACCGGCAACAGCACGAGAGCGTGAGCTTGGTTTCACATTTAGTTGCAACTAGTTCATCCAAATTCTCATCCTAGCGATTTCGATACCGGCGAACCACAATTGTGAAATACGGTGAGTAGTGGGGATTCCCCATTCCCTAGGCGTTCTCTATTTGATTTGATATTTCGCACTTTTGTCTGACGATTGTGACAGGATCGCCCAAGGCAATTATCCCTCTAAATAGCCAGGTTGATTAGGAGCAAGCACGGTCATTCGTCCTCCCCGTTGTTCGATACCCGCTCGCCGCTATACCGTGCGCTTGCGGTAAAACTACAACCGTCGTCCCGGGACGTGTACGCCGGGGCGCGATCAATTTCGGGAAGCGTTCAAGCCTCAGGACGAAGTTTTGCAGCAGACATATGGGGTGTATATTTTGGGGCGAGTCGGGCGAGGATAGTGGGATCGTCCATAGCAAAGGAAAGGAGGCCAAGAAAATCTGGAGACTGGTTGATAATGGCGGCTAGTTTGTTGCTATTGACCGTAAAACGGACACCCCGAACCATAGTTGAGAAGAACTCCTGGCCACGGTGAACGGTAGTCTCGAGATTGGCATAAAACTCTCTCACAAGAGTTGGATAATATGGTACTTTGTTCGCGATCGACCAAAGCTGATGAAGTCCGACCACCGCGAGGATTTGCTTGACGTGCATCATAGTAGGCGTGCCATAGTCTAGGTAGCGCTCAGGATGAAATCGAGTTGCATCAAAGGCAAGATAACGATCTTTGGCGGCCTCCGAACGAAAACGGTCGGTGGTGGAAGGAAATGTTGGTTCGGCCATGGAGGATTGGAGAGAAGAAGAATTAGAGGAAGAAGAAACTCAAACAGAGAATGTGAAAGGAAAAAGAGAGGAGAAACGAAATAAATAAAACGAAAAGAAAACCGTGCAGTTGCCATGAGAGGAAGTGGGAGCAGTTGCTAAAAACTGAAAGAAGTTTGAACAACTGAAAGTTTCAAAATACAAAAACCGAACAGACGTGAAGAAGAAGAGTAGGCGGCGGTTGCACTAATCGCGTACCCGTTGGTTTCAAAAAGACCCGTTGAATATAAAACCGAATATAAAAATAATATAAGAATAATCAACATTGAAGAGGTTACCTAGAAATCTTAAAAAAATAAAGATTAAAAAATATAGTAGAGAGTCCCTAGGCGCATTGGGAAGGAGGGAGAAATAAATACATGGCAGGGTGTTAACAAAAATATTAAATAAGGACTATCTATTATACATTTGACAGCGATTTTTGAATCCTAGGGCTGACTAGGACAAGCTGACTAGGACAAACTAGTTGATAAAAGACGGTCTGGATTTAATCTTGCTGAATCGATGGTTGAGATTAAACTTTGGGATGAATGAATTGTATTTTTGAGTTTTCGTGGGTCCCTTTTCCTTTTTAAACTGTCATTTGACTTGGGAAAAGCAGTCTGCTTTTGGGGAGAGCAAGGGGCTTTTTCGGGGACAACAACCGCCTGCTGAGATCTTTTTCAAGAGAGCAATAGGCATTTAATTGCTAGAGATCACTTTGGCAAGAACGAAGCCCTACCGTCAACTCTATCTCCATCGCTTTGGGACAATCGCTGTGAGAATGTGAATGAAGCCCTACCGTCATCTCTCTCTCTCTCTCCCTCCTGGGTGGATGCCATCTCTCACTGGCGCAGGTAAAATCTCTTATGTGAAATGGGTTTCAGCCGATCCCACCCTATCTCTCTCCCCCCTTTTTCGCTCGCTCTCTCGCCATGGCCACGCAGGTAAAATCTTCTTTACATTCCCCTAATTAAGGTCTCCATTGTCGGTCCTTCATCTCTTTTGGGCCTTGGATTAATTCTGGAAATATTTTTGTTCCTTCGTCTCTTTTGTTTCTTCATTTCGAGGAATAGTTAAAATTTCCCCGATTTCACAGGAAAGATTGTGAGATGAAGGCCGGCCGCAGTTGTCCGGAAGGCGCCACGGTATGTTGTCACAAATCTTGATAACTGATCTCCAGCAAGGCCATGATATGTACTATTGCAATTGCAGTCCCTGACCATAGAAGAATCAAGCAACGTCCTGATCAACGCCCTATCGTCGCTGAACAGCGAGATGTTACACATCCCCGTCAGCCACGTGACGCTGCAGGGAGGTGAAGATCACTGCTCCTGGAGATAGCCCCAACACCGACGTTATCCACATCCAGGAGTCCAGCTACGTGACCGTCGCAGGATCGACGATAAGAACAGGCGACGATTGCATCTCAATGGGGGAGGGATCGTCCAACGTCTGGGTCAAAAGCATCAACTGCGGCCCTGGACACAGCATCAGGTACTCAATCTACAGCTATCAGGTACCTATATCTAACCACGTGTAATGTGTGACGCGCAACATTGGGAGCTTAGGCGGGACACCGCAGGAGGATGGAGTGCAGAACATAACGGTGAAGTCAGTGGTGTTCGCCGGCACTTAAAAAGGTCTGAGAATCGAAACGTGGGGAAAGCCAGGCACGGGTTCATAAGCAGAGTTACGTTCCAGCACGCAGTGATGAAGAACGTCCAGAATCCGATCGTGGTCGACCAGAACTACTGCCCCGGCAACGTGAATTAACCCAATCAGGTACATAAAAAGCGTGAGTGGCGTGACTGACTTCATTGATTTTGCAATCCATCACAATGTGTGATAAGCTATCTTTGCCTATATATGTGCTACAGAATTCGGCGATTAAGATCAGCAAGGTGTTCTACCTATATCATTATGCACCTTTCGCTTCTGACCTAAAGGGTCTGAGTCTACTGGAAATTAGCTTTGAACTTGGTTCACCTTTTAAACCATTCAACCAATTAATGGGGGTCTTCCCTACTGCGTGACTGTTGTAAGGTATATATAGATGTTAAACAGATGCTATGACTGATTTATGTGCTTGTGCACATTAAGCCCTCGGCAAATATGACGTGCAAATTAAGATTAATAAGTTCTATATTGATGCTTGATGCTTGATGTAAAGTTCGATTGGAGATCAGGTATTTAAACAGATGGGACTCTACTAGATCAGCTGGGTTTTTTTGATCTTGATGCATGACTTACAAAATTGTTTATCTTTGCCTAATGTTAATGGTTTATGTCTCAAATATGATTGAATCTAGACCTGAACCTTGCGCACTGCATGTTGTGTTCTATATTGCACGTTCTTAAATTACAAACTTACTGAAACCTTATAACTTTGATGCAAGGCAAGTGGGATTTGAATCATTCAAGAGAATATATGTTTCCACCCACGCAACTTATTGGCCTCTAAATTATCTTGGAGCCGGGACATGCATGCCATAAACGATGATGTATGAAATATTTAGAGTAACACATGAGACATTGAGGGATTATACTCACTGTTTCCCCTCAGAAAATAGAATGTCAAAGATACAAACTTAAACAGGAGGAAAGAAAGTTCCAAACAAGAATGCATCCAAGCTTTTGTTGGGCATGTACTCATAAATCAACATCCTTTCCTCCCCATCAATGCAGCAACCAAGAAGTCAAACAAGATTCCTATACTGAAGTTTGTCAATAAGCACTACCTCATTATTGAATTCATTGTTTTGTATAGGACTAGACTCCATTGTATGGGATGCATGGTTCATTGGCTGTTAGTTTGATGAATTGGTGAAAATTGGGCTATAACAACGTTTCCAACAACAATCTTTATCGTAAAATTTTGGTCTGCTACATGAATTATTTTTCTCCATTCTCTATACCATCCGATAAGTTGTTATTTATTATTTTTGATGGAAATGGGGAAAGGTTGTGTTATTTCATTTCGTCTCTCATGCTAATGTCATTGTTTATTTCTTATGGATTGTCTGTTTTGGTTTGTAGCACAAAATTATCAAAAATGATATTTTAATTTGGATTTTGATTGATAATTTTGGCATCAGTCTTGGTGCACAAAAATTATACACCTGCATAGTTGGTAGCACAAAAATTATCAAAAATGATATTATAATCCTAATTATCAAAAATGATAATCTTATTCTATCGATATTTTTTTGCATACTTGCATAGTTGTGGATGTACTTCTCTTTGCAAATATTTTTGGATATAGGTTGTGGACACACGTCTCTTTACAAATCTCTCTGTTGTGCCAGGTATGTGCATATATGCCATGAATTTCAGATGAAGAGATAAGCCGATGTTGCATTATTTACATGTTATCAACTTTTATATTTTGGTCATTTGCAATCCAACCAACATTTTTCAGAATTGGTTAATCATGATTTCAATTACATGTTGATGCTTGCATGTTGATTAAGTTGCTTGCAGGTTATCAATATGCTAGCATGTTGATTATTTACAGGTAGTTGAAGCTTATTTAATCTTTCCAGTATTGGCATGGACCTAACGTATATAATGGTGTGTAAGTTATTTCATAAATAGGCATGTTTGTGCTGAAGCTCGATAAGTTCAATTGGCTTGGTGGTTTGTTTTGGATTTTGGTGTTACTTTGAAGAATATTTGAGATTGTGCATCCAATTTGCCAGAATGCAGTTCAGTTTGGTGGGCTAGATGTATGTATGTTCAATATGCATGTTTATTTATGGGAATGCGCCATAGATTTTATTTTATGTCATTTGTAAGTAACAAAAGCATGGGCCCTGGCAGCTTAGATTTTGAGTGGCAATGTATGTTTAGGCTGCATGTTGTTGGGGTTTCTAGAAAAGGAGAGACGGAGGTTTGAACTTCATGACCGGATTAGAGTCGGGATCCGTTGATGGGTTGGTTCCGACCCGAGATTATTAATATTAAGGAAGGCCTCAATGGTCAGTGGGCTAAGGCTCCCCCAAAAGATTCAACTCAAATCGGCAACCAAGAGGTCCTCTTGCTTCAGCACAAAAATATCTTGCTCGCTTTGCTGGAAGACTCAATGGCTAAGTTATGTTTTTTTGCTAGGTGGATATTATGATGGCATTTAAGGATAAATTCGAAGTGTCGGGCGGAGAAGACGGGACCGAGAACATCTCGACCATTCAAGACGCGACCGATTTGATCAAGATGGTGAAGGCTGAAGCTGCGGCCTGTTTTCCAGCTGTAAAATTTCCCTGAATCTCAAGTTTATTAATCTTACAATTTTTTGGGAAGCTTATTGAATGGTTTGTTGTTTATGAGCTTAGTTATCAAATGGAGGTTGGACACTACATTCAATAGTGATGTCTGCACATTGCCCATGTTACTGCTTGATTAATTCCAGAAGTTTATTTCCTTCTTTTTAAGTGTTAATCCATGATGGGTAACTTTATTAGCCAATGAGTGAGAGAGAGAGAGAGAAGGCAGGCATCTACTATTTGTAACATGTATTCTATCTCAATGAGATGATGTTTCTCTCTAACTTTATGATGAGGTTTTGGAGGTCAAAAACTATTATAAGCAATTTATGTATCTTCTTTGTGAATGCTGGAAGTTAATGAATCATTTTGTGAATTTTTGAATGCTGGAAATTTGTGAATGCTCAAAGTGTACTCAAATTCTGGAAATTGCTGGGATGGAATTTTGTGAATGTTTTAGAGGGAAAATTTTGTATTTTTGGATGAAATTCTTTGGGAGAAAACCGAGGTAAGATTACATTAAGTAATGCATCTCTATTTATGCATTACTGTCATGAAAATGCTGCAAATCACGCATAAATGTTGCTTTCAAACACACATCTAATCCAAGCTGGCAAAAGATGAAGGGCCACTTCCATGGGCGTACTCTGTAATTAATTTAGATCGATGGGAATTTGCATCAATTCACAAAGTCAGTGGAAAAAAACTATTGCTGGAAAATGGGATACAATTGGTCCATCAATTAGGTTGCATCACAATGACTGTCTCAAGGGATCCACAAAAAAAACTATTGCTCGAAAAAAAGGTAAAGTAGAAAAAAGAAGCTAAAAAGAAAGATAGAACTAATGGAATGATGCCCAAATAGGTTGTTCATGATAAAACTATTGAAATTGATTCACAAATATATGTATTATGTTAATTGTTCAAAACAAAGCATTTAAACATTTATTTTTATTAGTTTAAAAGAATTGTTTCACCATGAATACGCACACATTTACATGTATGTGTGTCCACATGCAATATATATATTTGAACTAACCGAATGCGCCTGCACCGAAGGCGTATTTTTGCCCGCGCCGAAGGCACCCGCGTCGAATTTGTTGTTCCGCGCCGAAAGCATCCATGTCGAATTTGTTGCTTCACGTCGAAGGTGTTGGATCTGGATCCTAGCCTAGAGGGGGGGTGAATAGGCTAATAAAAAAATTCTCGTGCAACTCACGAGAAATCACACGCAGTTAAAAGCACAACCAGAGTAATGAAAGGCAGACACAGAGTACACAGCAGATTTACCCTGGTTCGGTCGTCCCAACAACCTACTCCAGCCCCCAAAGCAGATACTAGATTGAATAGTGCAATAGGTACAAAGTCACAAGTTAGAGCACGCTCAGAGCACCCTCTACGTCTCTACACTCGCCAGACTCTCAGTACCCTACACACAGTGTTTCCTCTCACTATCAATCCTAGTAACGCTTTCTACCAGCTAGTCCCAAACTAGCTGGGTTCCACTTGTCTAGTCCCAACTAGACAAGTCCCAAAATAGTCACCAAAAACCGGTAAAGTTTTCCCTACAGAGATCGCTACACCAACACAAACAATATAATAGTAAAGTTCAGAAATGCTCAGTATGTGTAGCGTAGTCGTCTCTGTCAATAGGCACATGCCAGATGCCGTCTGGCAAGATGTAGATGTCTCCTCAATAGTTCGGCTCCCCTCTCGATGAAACTTGCGCCATCCACCAAAGGTTGAAACTTGCAGCCTTTCCCAAAAATTAGAACTTACGGCCTTCACCCGAAATTGAATCGCTCGGCACCTTCACCAAACACTCCTTCAATTCGGCCTGGGCTCCTTGAGGCTGCTCCTGTCTCTGAGATTTTTGCAAAGACAAACTTTTGTGCGACTCTGCGATAATCAAGGGATGAGCACAAAACAAATCAGCTCTCTCAAATTTTCGGCCACACCTGAAAAGAATTGCACAAAAAAACTTGAAGACTCTTGGCTCTCAGAGATACGGCCTGGAGATTCAACAGAGAAATAGTCTTGCTCCTTTATGTGTTGTGCGGCCTTTGAGATACTTACGCACGTCCTGCCCAAAGAGAAAGAACACATAGTTTTTTAAAAAATAATAATAATTCTCAATTCTTACGGCATGTGCACTCTTGGGGAATAAAAGAAAAGCTTCTACCCCACGAATTAATGAAGACCATGTGCATAAAAAATATCTAATGCACAAATGAAGACCCTGTGCACAAAAAGAAAAGCTTGAAGATTTGTAAGTGCTCTTATTAATGGCCAAAGCAAAATCGTGCCATCCTCTCCCTCCCTTTTTTTCGGTGGATGAATCTTACGGCCAGAAGAAAAAATGGAAGTGCGGTGCCTTCGGGAATTGAGCGAGGATTTTTTGATAAGCCCTTCGGCCTGAGCTTTATAGGGTTGCGCACAGACCCTTCCAAATTTTTCGGCTGCTAGGTCAAAACATGCGGCTTATAGGGTTGGGCTTTTTATGGTTGCTCCCATAAAAAAATGTTGTACACTAACTTATTTGATGAAGAAAGCAAAGCAGGCAACGTGCGGCACTTGTTTGTTGATGATGAACCTTAGGGTATCTCACAATGGAAAAAAAAAATTGGCCCAACTTTGAGAATAATTGAGAAAACACATGTGGCCAAAATAAAAAATCACAACACCCACACAAAAATCAGCCTGCAAAAACCGAATGCAATGTTGGGCCCTTTTATTAATAAGGTTAATGGATTTTTTTAATTAAAACACTTGGATGCTTACGCAAGGTTGGGTTTGGAGACTTTTTAATCAAAAATAATAATTTCTTTTGGTGTTTTATAAAGGCCTTAACCTTGGGGAGCTTGGACTAGATAAGGAAAAGGATTAGTGTTTTACTCCAAAAAAGGTACGAGTCAATTTAAGCTAGGTTCTCCCTCCTTTGCACATTGACCAAGTCCTCCCGTGAATTAGTCGCACGTTCCCCATTCCTGAAACACTCAACACACACATTAAATAGTTTGCACACGTTTGTCATCATCAAACTAGAGGTCCTAGATCGTTGCATCCAACAATCTCCCCCTTTTGGTGATGACAAACCCATAAAAGATTTGAGCAATAAATATGGGTGTGTGAAGTGTGTTGATGGGTGTAATGCAATATGATGTATGAAATGAGATATTCAAGTATTACAACATAGCATGCACAACATAGCAAATATAAAAGCATACTCCCCCTTCTCTCAAGCTCCCCCTTCAACAAATATTCAAGTATATTTCAAGCTCCTCCTTCAACAAATAATCATCAACATCAAAGCTGTCAAAATCTTTTCTTTCTCCCCCTTTGTAATCACCAAAAGTGGATTAATGAAGTCACAAATATATTCCTTGCAAAAATAAATCATTATTAAATGTAGCGAGCAATTTGCATGAGTATTCCAAATAATAGGCAGTTCAAGTTCATAGAATTTCATAACCGGACTTCTTCACCTTTGTGAAAGTGTAGTGATATAGACAATAAAGTACAAGAGGAAATTCAATTTCAGAAAATCAACCAAATCAACCCACTTTTTCCAATTTTCATGAATATCACTAGGATTGATTTTTCCCACCTCATCAAAGATGAGTTCAAGTTACCGAACCCCAAAACATAGCCTAAAAGGACTTTTAAATGCGGGGTGGCATTGCTTGACGAGTTATATACACCAACGCTAATGATTACCCATGTAGCACAAGTTGGATACTCGTGGGTTGTGTATTAGCCATGAAGTGTATCCATTTTACATACGGAGCACTTTTCATATAGTTTTTCATTTGCAATTTTTTTTGCTCAATTTTAATTCATGGCTAAACACTTCATATCCCTTAGAAAATTCAAAAATTAATCATTCCTACATTCACTTTCCATTATTCTTCAAAAGAATCTCCAAAAGTACTAAAAAGTCAAATATCGTGAAAGTGCAAATGTAGGTGTAGAAGTCAAGTTTAAAACTTATGAGACATGTCATGGCTACTAAAAAGAATAACATCATGTTCATGTAGCTACAACAATAATGAATTGACTTCTACAAGGGATAGAATTGATCATTCATGCAATACCACTTAAGAGATTCATAAGAGGATAGTCAATAAGCACAATTTTTTTTTATTTTTTGATTTTTCAATTTTTTTTTGTTTTTTTTTCAGAAATAAAAACATTTTAAAAAATCTTGCATGCAAGCACACAAATCAAAATAAATCAAGCACACAAACAAATCTATGAAGGTATGCAATGAAATGCAAAGAGGGATAAAAATTATACCTTCTCGTCGCTATTTGACGAATGAGCTAAAAGAATGAGACATTGAAAAATTTGCTCCTCGCCAAGTCTCCACCTTACCTACATGAAAGGTGTTGAGTGTGCCCTTGGAATCCAACAAGGTCCACTAGTGTTAGCCAATATTGTTTTAGGAACCCACACTTGTTTAAACTTGATATTTGTGTTCCTAAATTTACAATAATATGAAGTGTGGCCTACACTATCACAAGTAAAGCACTTTGCATATTTGTTCTTTGCAATAGAGGGTACATTGTGGAATTTCTTGAATTTTTGCTTTTCAACGTTTTTCAGACCAAAACCAAGTCCTCTTCTATTATTGCCATATAATTGATTCTCTAAAATGGTGTCCAACGATTGTTTTCCTATAGAGAATTTCTTAATGGCTACTTCAAGATGAGAGACTTTGGTTTTTAATTGTTTATTTTCTTCCACAAGCATCATGCATTTACTACTAAAAGCTCTCTTGTTTTCTTCTTCCTTCTTTTCAAATTCAACCATTTTTCTTTTAAAGTCATTATCCAACATGCAGAATTTATCGTTAAGCTCTCTAATCACATAGTCTTTTTCAGTTTCGAGCTTAATCAAATCAAGTTTAAGCATGCTAATTTGGTTTAATAATAAGGGACAAGAAATACAAGGAGCAGTTTCATCAAAGCTAGCTTTTTCCTTCTTCATGATTTCAATAGTAGACTTACAAGCATTAAGTTCAATTTTAAGCTTTTCATTCTCTTTACACACCTTATCATCTCTAACTTGCATGTCATAGTTCTGGTTTTGGAGACATTCAATGGTAAACTCATGATCTACTATTTGATTGTGCATTTCTTCACAAATTTTAAGAAGTTCAGCTTTGCTACCTGACGATGTCTCATCTTGGATCCCCATCAAAGCCATGCAAGAATGGGCTTCATTTTCCTCCTCGCTTTCAGCTTCGCTATCCATATCCCATGTTAATACCTTTGCTTTTCCTTTTCCTTTAGCGAGCTGAGCAGTTTCATTTGGGCAATCCTTCATCAGATGTCCTCTTCCCTTGCATTTAAAACATTGCATTCTATCAATAGATTTCTGATCATTAAATTGCTTGGAAGAATTATTAAAGTTAGAACGATTAAACCTGGGTGCCATTTCGTTTCTCCCATGCTTGGTCTTGATGAACTTTCTGAAGTTTCTCACCATTAGCGCTATGTCGTCGTCATCAACTTCACTTTCGTCAGCCTTCAGAGCAAGGGGCTTTAAGGCTTTCTCTTTCTCCTCATGTTTCTCTCTTGCTTCAACATTTTGCAGTTCCAACTCATGTGACATCAAATTACCAATAAGGTCCTCCACCTTCAATTGGGACAATACCTTTGCTTCCTGGATGGCAGTGACCTTTGGTCTGAAAGAGCTTGGCAATGCTCTTAGGATCTTCCTCACTTGATCGAGGCTATCATATGGTTTTCCAAGCGAGCTAGACTTGTAGACTATGTCGGTGAACCTCGCATACATCTCTGATATGCTCTCTGATGGTAGCATGCGAAATCCCTCGAACTCTGCACTCAAAAGAGACAATCTAGACTCCTTTACCTGTGACATTCCCTCGTGCGTCACCTCCTAGAGGGGGGGTGAATAGGCTAATAAAAAAATTCTCGTGCAACTCACGAGAAATCACACGCAGTTAAAAGCACAACCAGAGTAATGAAAGGCAGACACAGAGTACACAGCAGATTTACCCTGGTTCGGTCGTCCCAACGACCTACTCCAGCCCCCAAAGCAGATACTAGATTGAATAGTGCAATAGGTACAAAGTCACAAGTTAGAGCACACTCAGAGCACCCTCTACGTCTCTACACTCGCCAGACTCTCAGTACCCTACACACAGTGTTTCCTCTCACTATCAATCCTAGTAACGCTTTCTACCAGCTAGTCCCAAACTAGCTGGGTCCCACTTGTCTAGTCCCAACTAGACAAGTCCCAAAATAGTCACCAAAAACCGGTAAAGTTTTCCCTACAGAGATCGCTACACCAACACAAACAATATAATAGTAAAGTTCAGAAATGCTCAGTATGTGTAGCGTAGTCGTCTCTGTCAATAGGCACATGCCAGATGCCGTCTGGCAAGATGTAGATGTCTCCTCAATAGTTCGGCTCCCCTCTCGATGAAACTTGCGCCATCCACCAAAGGTTGAAACTTGCAACCTTTCCCAAAAATTAGAACTTACGGCCTTCACCCGAAATTGAATCGCGCGGCACCTTCACCAAACACTCCTTCAATTCGGCCTAGGCTCCTTGAGGCTGCTCCTGTCTCTGAGATTTTTGCAAAGACAAACTTTTGTGCGACTCTGCGATAATCAAGGGATGAGCACAAAACAAATCAGCTCTCTCAAATTTTCGGCCACACCTGAAAAGAATTGCACAAAAAAACTTGAAGACTCTTGGCTCTCAGAGATACGGCCTGGAGATTCAACAGAGAAATAGTCTTGCTCCTTTATGTGTTGTGCGGCCTTTGAGATACTTACGCACGTCCTGCCCAAAGAGAAAGAACACATAGTTTTTTAAAAAATAATAATAATTCTCAATTCTTACGGCATGTGCACTCTTGGGGAATAAAAGAAAAGCTTCTACCCCACGAATTAATGAAGACCCTGTGCATAAAAAATATCTAATGCACAAATGAAGACCCTGTGCACAAAAAGAAAAGCTTGAAGATTTGTAAGTGCTCTTATTAATGGCCAAAGCAAAATCGTGCCATCCTCTCCCTCCCTTTTTTTCGGTGGATGAATCTTACGGCCAGAAGAAAAAATGGAAGTGCGGCGCCTTCGGGAATTGAGCGAGGATTTTTTGATAAGCCCTTCGGCCTGAGCTTTATAGGGTTGCGCACAGACCCTTCCAAATTTTTCGGCTGCTAGGTCAAAACATGCGGCTTATAGGGTTGGGCTTTTTACGGTTGCTCCCATAAAAAAAATGTTGTACACTAACTTATTTGATGAAGAAAGCAAAGCAGGCAACGTGCGGCACTTGTCTGTTGATGATGAACCTTAGGGTATCTCACAATGGAAAAAAAAATTGGCCCAACTTTGAGAATAATTGAGAAAACACTGTTGAATATTGGACTCCCCGGATTTGGTTTTGATGATGAGCAAACATAAATAATCCATGAACTAACAATTTGTGAGCGCAGTTTTGGAGATCATCGCCAAATTCACGAGAACATTCAAAGAGACATCTCAACACTTCCCAAAGCTCATATTCATGTCTAAAGCTTCGTTGAAGCTCTTGCGACGCTTTGGAAGTTATGAAGATTCAATCGAAGCTCTCGAAGACCGTTTATTAAGGTTTTATTTATAGTCTTTTAGCTTCGATATATAGATTGTTAAGCCTTGAGTATATCTTACGTCTATATCTTCATTACGCTCATTTCGTAGGTCTAGGATTCTTGCACAAGTTCATTCTAACTTCCTTGAAGCGTCGCGCTTCGATTAGGATTTGTATGTGCATGTTAGTTGGTACAAGAACAAGTACTGACCGACTAGATGGTGATCTAGTCGGTCGGCAACTGTTCTTGGACCGACTAGTTTGATTCCTTAATTTCTTGGACTTTACTGTTTACAGTTAGTCGGTCTACGTTGACTCACCGACCGACTAGTTTGTTAACTAGTCGGTCAGTGATGCTTCTTTGACCTACTAGTTGTGACTTACTGTTCACTCTAAAATTCTCCTAAGCTACTGTTTATCGTTAGTCGGTCTAAGAACGTTTGGTGACCGACTAGTTGACAATTTAGTCGGTCAACTTTTGTTCTTGGACCGACTAAGTCACTTTGCTTTCAGACTAGTCATTTTGCCTCTTAGTCGGTCTACGTTCATTGGCTGACCGACTAGTTGTGAAACTAGTCGGTCAGAAAGTCTTCTTGGACCGACTAGATTTCTAGGTCTGAAATTCTATCACTTCTCAGATCTACTCTTAGTCGGTCCACGTTGTTTGGCTGACCGACTAGTTGATGAACTAGTCGGTCAGTGATTGTTCTTTGACCGACTAAGTCTCACAGATTTCTATCCGTTGGTGAATGACCTAACTTGTTTTTATGGGACCCTATAAATACGAACCTAGGTCATTTCCATCTAGGTTAGAGCTGCCATTAAGAGATTCATTGAGTTCTAAAGAGATAGCTATTCTCCCTCAAATCTAAAGCTCTCTTCCTCACAAGAAACCCATTCTCTCTCATTTTTCTAGATCTAGAGAGAAGCTTGTTCTTGGTGAGCTCTTCAAGCTATTGCTTGATCCAAGTCTCCAACTCATTCCTAGGCACCGATTGCTGGTCATTTCCTTGGTGCTAGGTCTTGGTGACTTCATCTTCCTCAAATCCTTCATTTCACCATTTGGGTAAGAAAAACTCAAGGTATAGGATTTTGTGGTAAGATTTGTTTATTTCAATATAACTCATTTATATTGCTTGTGATTCTCTCGGTTGTGAGAGAAGTTTGTGATCCCGGGTTGTGGGATTCACTTTGCCATTGCATGTATGATTTGATCTTGTGAAGGTTTTTCACAAGATATTCATAGTGGAAATCTTGAGTTAGGGTTTCTAACTCAAGTATCCGGAGGGGATCCGGGTGGTTGGGACGTAGGATCACCGGGAACAAGTCGGGGAGACTTGGGTGGATCCGAACCCATTAACATCGTTTGTTAGCTTTGGTAATTTTGTGTTGTCATTCAATTTAAGCTTCCGCAAATTGATTTGGTAGTTGTTTGCAATTTAATTTGGAATTATACTCCTTATTATTTTAAAGTACTATTCACCCCCCCTCTAGTACTTGTGCAGTAGCTGGTAGGGCATTACATTTGGTATCAGAGCCAGATACTCAGCTATGTCTGCCAACGACAACAAGACCGTGCGTCCACCTTCCAACTATGACACCTTCAAGAACCGTGAAGGAGCATCTTCGGTGATGGAAGGACATTCCTCTACAAGGCCTCCATTCTTCAACGGTACCAACTACGGGTACTGGAAATGTCGGATGGAAACCTTCCTCCGAAGTGCATCTTTATGGAGGACTACAATGAAGGAGTACATCGAGCCCGAAGAAGAAGACTTTGAGAAATGGACAACCGCGGAGGTCGCCGCGGAGGTATGCAATGCCAAGGCAATGAACGCCTTGCAATGCGCATTGGAGCCCGAGGACTTCAATAAGATATGCACATGTAAGAGTGCATATCAAATTTGGAACTCCCTCCTCATACTACATGAAGGGACGAGTCGGGTAAGAGACTCTAAACTCGTAGTCGTAAACAAAGATTACGAAATGTTTCATATGCAACAGGGCGAGAAGATGAAAGAATATTACGCTCGTTTTGTTGACATAATAAACGAGTTAGAGGCCCTCGGCAAGTCCTACACTCAAAAGGAGAAGTGCTCAAAGCTTATCGAAGGACTTCCTTCTTCTTGGGAAAAACGTACCTTCGCCATCGAGGAAGGTAATGACATGAACAAATATACCGTAGTTCAACTAATGGGTACTTTAATGTCGTACGAGGTACGCAAGGATAGCAAGCTCAAATTGCAAGAAAAGATGAAGTCGTACCTAAAGCAAGAAGAGCCAAAGAAGAAGGCTATTGCTTTCAAAGCCGCTCCATCCACATCCACATCAACCGATGATGAAGAATCGGAAAACGAGTTGGACTTGGAATCCATGGCACTCATGGCCAAGAAGTTCAACCGTTTCTTCCGAAAAGGTAACTTCAAGACCAAAGGTAAATTTGGTTCTTCTAACGCCTCTTCCTCTCCTTTGTGTTTTAAGTGCAATAAGCCGGGACATATGAAAGCGGAGTGTCCCCTCAATAAGCAAAAGGAGAAGTGGAAGGCGCCAAAGTATGACAAGTCCAAGAAGTACACGAAAGGAAACAAGAAGGGACTTGTCGGAGCTACCTTCACCGACTCCGATGATTCTTCAAGCGGTGAGTCGGACGATGAACACGTGGAGCAAGCGCACATGTGTTTCATGGCAAGAGAGGAGCAAGATCAAGGATCCTCCTCTTCCGATGATAGTAATGACGAAAGCGATGAGGTAACGATGGATGATCTTAGAAATGCTAACTCTCAACTTTGGTCAAAATACACTAAGTTAGTAAATAGATATACTAAGGTAAAAGATAACCTAGCTAGCATTCAAACATCGCCTAAGAATACCATCACCAACAACGACACCGTTGTTGAAGAGTTAAGAAATGAGATTGTAAATCTCAAATCTAAACTTGAACATGTTAGCATTGAGGATGCGGAAGAACATGAGATAGCGGATTTAACTTCTCAAAACTCGACTTTGAGTATTGAGAACGAGAATCTTAAATCTCGTGTTTATGTGCTCACATCGCAAATATCCACTTTGGATACTTCTTTGCGTTCTCTCAAAGAGAAATATGAGGACACATTGGGCCGAATCAACAAATTCAACAAGGGTAAGGGCCATTTGGATAATATCCTAAAAGATTTACTTCCGGCCAAACACCACATTGGCTTGGGGTATATGATGGGAAATTCATCCAAGTCGGTCACTACTTTTGTTAGGCCAACTTCCGAAGCCTCAACGAATGGGAGCAAACACTCTATTGGTAGTTCATCTACCAATGGTGCTTCCACCTCGTCCACACCCTCTTTCGGAAAGAAACCCACTTTGGGTGGACCTCCAAAGAAGGGGCATGCCTACATGTACACCAATACCATGCCACGTAGGAACACACGTCCTACTCCACCGGCTCACACATATGATGATTTTTATGCAACACATTCTCGGGCACGTGCACACCATGTGAGACACCCTCACGCACGTGTTCCCACACATGCATATGTACACCCACCACATCATATGAATAATTCTCGTCGTGCACCATTCCATCATGTCCCGTATGCCTATCCACAACATGCATCACGTAGAAATCAACGTCGCATGCATGCACCCAATAGGATGATGGCTCCCAAAATTTTCACTATTTGGAGCCCAAAGGACACAAGCATGGACGAAAAACAAATGTATATGAATGCTTATTTTTCGGATGTTGTGCATAGTAAGAATTATGTGGGGAAGTCTAAGTCCACTTGGACTTGGCTTCCAAAGGTCTAATCCCTTGGACCCAATGACCTTGGGTACCATGATATGAAAGTTTCTATCTTTAGGTACTCAAGGAAAAGAAAAAGAAGAGGAGCAACAAATTTAAATTTAGCTCCAAAGGGAATTGGATACTCGATAGCGGGTGTTCAAAACACATGACGGGTGACTCTCGATTGCTCTCCGGAGTGGTTCCCATTGCGAATGGAAACCGCGTCGTATTTGGAGGCAACGAGAGCGGAACCATCATAGGTGTTGGTAAAGTCGGTAACCCCTCTAAACCCTTAATTAGTGATGTTTATCTTGTTAGTGGTTTAAATCATAATCTTATTTCAATAAGCCAACTTTGTGGCAAAGGTTACAAAGTTAGTTTTGCGAAAGGATTGTATCATATTTTAAGAAAAGATAATGATAAATTATTATTTTCCGGAACTCGTCATAAAGACATTTATATTTTGGATCTTCCTAAGTCATATGAACAATGTCTCGTTGCCAACACAAGTGAACAACACTTATGGCATCGACGCTTTGGACATGTGAACTTTGGAACACTTTATAAGCTTTCGAAATTAAATTCTATTAAAGGTTTTCCGAAGCTTGTTTTTGAAAAGAAAAGTTTTTGTGATTGTTGTCAACGTGGCAAGCTTCCTAAATCTTCTTTTAAACCTAAGAAAAGCATCTCTACTAAACGGCCACTAGAGCTATTACATCTAGACTTATTTGGGCCAACTAGAGTAGCTTCCTTAGGAAATGCAAGGTATGGACTTGTCATCGTAGATGACTATTCAAGATTTACTTGGGTATTTTCATTGTGTAATAAAAATGAAGCTTTTGAAAACTTCACAATTTTTGTTAAGAAAGTACAAAATCTCTTAGGAACCACCATTGTCACTATTCGTAGTGATCATGGAGGTGAATTTGAGAATGAGTCTTTTGAGACATTTTGTGATGAAGTTGGTATTACTCACACCTTCTCTTTCCCTCGTGCACCTCCTCAAAATGGTGTAGTTGAGAGAAAGAATAGGACGCTAGTGGAGTGTGCTCGCACTATGCTTGATGATAGCCAACTTGGCCATCAATTTTGGGCGGAAGCGGTACACACCGCTTGCTATGTGTTTAATAGAATACTTTTGAGGCCCGGCTCTAAACAAACTTGTTATGAATTGTTGTTTGGTAGGTTGCCTCAAGTTAAACATTTTCGTGTTTTTGGTTCGAAATGTTTTATTAAGAACACATATGGTAGTTTGGACAAATTCGATCCAAGATCCGATGAGGGGATTTTTGTTGGATATTCTACGCGTAGCAAAGCCTACCGGATATTCAACAAACGAACCTCAACGATCGAGGAGTCGCTTCATGTCTCATTTAATGAAGGATTTGTTCCAACTAGAATTTCAAATGATAATGATTCTTTGGATGTTTTATGTGATTCGTTTGATAATTCTAAGTCTAATGATTCTATTGATTCTATTGAGACTAACCCAACTAATGAAGTTGTTGAGAATGTTCCTAGTGATCAAGGTATTCCCAAACGGCTTCATTCAGTTCGTAACCATCCCCATGAGTAAGTCATTGGCAATATCTATGATAGTGTCAAGACGAGATCGTAAGTTCACCACTTCGCAAATTGTGCATTTGCCTCATCGATAGAGCCAAAGAATATTAATGAAGCATGCGAAGATAGTGCTTGGATCTTAGCCATGGAGGAGGAGCTCATTCAATTCGAGAGGAATGAGGTATGGGAGCTTGTTCCATTGCCATCGAAGAACCACACCGTCATAGGGACAAAGTGGATCTTCAAGAACAAAACTGACGAAAACCAAGTCGTCGTCCGGAACAAAGCTCGGTTAGTTGCTCAAGGCTATCGACAAGAGGAAGGTATCGATTTCGAAGAATCTTTCGCTCCGGTAGCTAGATTAGAATCAATTAGATTATTATTATCTTTTGCATGCCATAAGAATTTTAAATTATTTCAAATGGATGTTAAAAGTGCATTTTTAAACGGAGATGTCGTTGAGGAAGTTTACGTTTCTCAACCTCCGGGCTTCATAAATGAAAATTTTCCAAATCATGTTTTTAAACTAAAGAAAGCTCTTTATGGGTTGAGACAAGCTCCTCGAGCTTGGTATGATCGCCTAAAGAATTTTCTTTTGGATTTGAATTTTAAAATGGGTGAAGCCGATTCAACACTTTTTATTAAGCATGCGAATAATGATATATTATTAGTTCAAATTTATGTTGATGATATCATTTTCAGTGCTACTAACTTTGCTCTTTGCGAAGAGTTTTCTAATGTTATGAAGGAACAATTTGAGATGAGCCACATGGGCGAACTCAAATATTTCTTAGGTCTCCAAATTCGCCAATTGAACGATGCAATCTTCATCCACCAAACGAAGTACACGGTGGAGTTGCTAAAGCGATTTGGAATGGAGAATGCCTCCGGGAAAAAGACTCCTATGAGCACTACAACGCATCTTGATAAAGATACGGGCGGAAAAGATGTAGACATTTGTCTATATCGAGGTATGATAGGTAGTTTACTTTATCTTACCGCGAGTAGGCCCGATATTATGTTTGCCGTATGTATATGTGCTCGTTATCAGTCTCAACCTAAGGATTCTCACTTAGTAGCGGTTAAACGTATTTTTCGCTATCTAAGTTACACTTTAGATTTTGGATTACTTTATCCGAAATCTAGCACATATGAGTTAGTCTCATATAGTGACGCTGATTATGCGGGATGCAAATCCGACAGGAAAAGTACTAGTGGCACTTGCCATTTTCTAGGAAATTCTCTTGTCTCTTGGTTTTCCAAGAAGCAAAATTCGGTATCACTTTCAACCACCGAGGCGGAATACATTGCCGCCGGTGCCGCTTGTGCCCAGGTTCTTTGGATGAGACACACATTGAAGGATTTTGGTATTCATTGTGATACTAGCCCTATCATGGTGGATAACCAAAGTGCTATCTGTCTTTCAAAGAATCCGGTGCACAATTCCCGATCAAAACACATAGATGTCCGACACCATTTCTTAGATGATCATGTTGTTAAAAAGGACATCATATTAGTGTACGTTGAAACCCAAAAGCAAATCGCTGATATTTTCACGAAACCCCTAAAGGAGGACTCCTTTGTGCGGTTGCGTCGAGAATTGGGGATTATGGGTGAATCCGAGATATAGGATTCCTATTTCATTCAATTATCTTGCATGCTATTATATTTCGCGATATTTCATTCATGCTAGATTTATTGAATTTTTGGGAATTTTATGTGATTTATTTGAATTTATGATCGAATTCGTATTTGAAAGTCGTATTTAAGATTTCGACGTTTTATGGGGTAATTTAGATGACTAATGAGTGAGTTATGATATTTCATCCAAGTGGTTTGTGAAGAGAAATCAATTATCAATTTTTGGACTCCTCTAGTCGGTCTAAGTTCACTTGTCAACCGACTAGATGCTCATCTAGTCGGTCAGCAAATGAACTCAGACCGACTAGATCAAGCCTATATCTAACTCCTATCATTTTCTTTCATTAGCCGGTCACAGTACACTTACCGACCGACTAGATTGAAAACTAGTCGGTCAGTGAATATACTGCGACCGACTAATTCAAGCCCTAAAAATCCCTCTGTGCCTCTGTTTCGACTTAGTCGGTTCAAGCTCATTGACCGACCGACTAGATCGTAATCTAGTCGGTCAGTGCTTGAACTGTGACCGACTAAGTGTGTTAGGGCAGTTGAGTCTTTTCGTATCCCGACCGACTTATACTCTAATTCATCCGACTAATTTCATTATTAGTCGGTCTTCTCTCCAGCTCAAGCCCGAAAACCCCCAAACCCCATTCAAATTCCGTCGACTTCCGGCCATCTCTCCGTCGATCGCCGCCGTCCGCCGCCGTCGACTCCACCTCCTAGGTATCTCCCTCCCTCTCCTAGGTCGATTCCTACCCTAGGGTTCGATTTTATCTCATCTAGCTCCTAGGGTTTCTAGTTTTAACCTAGGGTTTGTATTTTCGAATTTCTTGATTTCTAGGGTTTTGTGTTAGCTTCTAGGGTTTGTGCTAGGTTGTTTTTGATCTTATCATCGATTGCTTGTGCTCGTAGTGCTATTGCTAAGACGAGAATTCCTATCGCCTCTTCCGGGGCTTCTTCTATGACCGTAGGGCCTTCCGACCCTAGGAATCCCCCGAAACCTAAGCGTCGTGCCAAGTCAACCCAAGGCTCTCCATCTTCGCCTCCTCCTAAGAAGCCTAGGACTGCCATAGCTAAACCCCGCAAATCCAAGACCAAAAAGCCTATTCTTCAGACTCCGGCTACTCCTCCCGATTCTGACTCTGAATTTATCCCTGAGGATGAGCCTACTAGGGAACCCACTCCACCTCCGAAGACCCGTAAGGCTAAGGGTAAAGCTCCTATGCCAGTCGGCGGTGTAGACATATCGTTGTGTCGCGATGACCCTCAGTGTCTCGCAGCGTACAACCGTATAGAGCACTGTCCACTGTTGTTAGAGCATTACGTTCAGTTTTCTGATTTTCTCGGCCTTGCTGATCTTCTGTCTTATAGTGGCCTTCTAGATTATCTCCGATACGACCCCAAGGCCAATCCCAAACCGTATCCTCGCCTCGTGAAATTGTTCTATGCCAATCGTATTCGAGGCCAGTACGACGCCAGCCACTCCATTGAGACGACTGTCTTGGGAACTCCTATAGTTCTCACGGCTGAAATCTTGGGGGAGATTCTTGGTTATTCGTCGTGTGGGCTCCTTCCTTCGGACATTTCCGTAGACGACATTTCTTCCTTGGATCAGACTATTCTTTCTGAGATTTTCCAGGTTATCCCCTCCGCATTCATTGGTGTTCCATCGAAATCTTTTAAGCCGAATACGTGGGTTCTTAACCTGATTTTGAAGTCATGTCTCCTCCCTAAGTATGGATCCTCTTCACTCCCATCCCAGCCGTTCTTGAAATTGATCTACGCTCTTTTCTTGGGGTGCGAGATTAATTGGGCTCGTGTGATACTCGATAAGATGGATTCTTTCGAGTGTATACGCAAGACCAATAAGTCTGCGCACATTCCATACCCCTGCCTATTGACTCTTGTATTCCGTCATTTCCGAGTCCCTCTCCCTCCTGACGATGAGCGTCCTTTGGGTACGCCTCTGAACGCGACGGCCGTGAAGAAATCTCTAGCGGCACTTCGTCACGTGCAGAGGTCTACCGCATCTGCATCCCAGTGTACTCCGTCAGCTGCTGCAGCCTCCTCTTCCCCTGCTACATTGGACGATGTCGTACGCCTACTTCGTCAGCACGACTCCTGTTTGGCTCGTACTGAGGAGGTAGTCTGCCGTATGGCTCGTATGATGGGGATTGATCTTCCTCCGTCAGTGTCTGAGGCCGAGGAGATGGACGATGAGGAGCTTGACGAGCTTGTCACTTCTTTTGCCCGTGGCGATGAGGCCACTGCTGCTGCTGCTGGTACTTCCACTTCTGCTCCTGGAGTTGGCACCACTACCGGTGTTCCAGAGCCTACTGCTTCAGCTCTTCAGCCTTCTGAGCCTGCTGCTGACCCTACTTCCGAGCCTGCTCATGTATCTCCTGCTGCTGTTGACACTCCTGCTGCTGCTTCTGTCGAGACCCCTGCTGCTGTTGAGATTCCCGATGTTGAGCCTGTTGTTGAGATCTCCACTCCTGCCCCGACGATTCCATCTGTTGAGACACCTCTACTCCCTGCAGAGCCTTAGTCCACTCCTTCGACTGGACCCACGGAGACTGCAGATCCTGCCACCTCCTCGTGATCGCTTGTTTCGAGGACTCTCCACTACGCTTTGGATGATATATCTTAGTTAGAGTATTTTGGGTTAGGATGGGGTTTGAGAGATGTTTTGATGTATTTTTGTGATTTCTGGATGTCAGAGTTGGATATTATGTTATGATTTGTTTTGATGTATGTTGATACACTTTGATGATGTTGATGATGATGATGTATTTCTTTTTGATGATATGTAGCGCTTCATATGATGTACCTCATATATTCGATGTGATATCTTTTTGGATGTACTCATGTTGTCTCTTCATATATATATGTTCATCGTCATTCACTTTGTCATTTATTCGTCGTGCATTTTTTATATATTCGTTGAATGCATTTGAAATGTGAATTCGTCGCTCGACGATTAAAAACTTGGTTAAATAGATTTAAATTCTATAATTGTATAGAATTGTTTTCCATGCACAAATTTAGCCAAGAATATTGAATATTGAAGAGTATGTTTCTTTATTCAAGAAATGAATAATTATTTGGTATTTTTGATGATTTTTGATCTTTTTGTGATAATGGACATTTTGGCACACCTTGATTTGATTTCCACATTTTTTTCCCCTTGGTGTCAAGTTGGTCCATTGTCTATGTCTACGACTCCCGATGTTGGATTTTACATTTCCTAATTGTTGTCGTTGTATGCCCCCCATTTTTGGGATAATGCCAAAGGGGGAGAGATAATGATAATAAATAGCGCAAATGAAAATTTAACTCAATTTCCAAGAATCTAGTTTGATATGTTAGATTCAGGGGGAGTTAAGATATATATAAGGGTTTTCAAAATCCGATATTTCAAAAATCGATTCTCATTATATATCTTACTCGTCTGATTGATGCAATTCATATATATTCATTTTGGAATTAACGTGTCATCAATGCAGGGGGAGTAAGTATTTTACATTTGAATTATTATTTTTGATTTTTATTTATGTTGGTTTGTCATCACCAAAAAGGGGGAGAATGTTGAATATTGGACCCCAGGATTTGGTTTTGATGATGAGCAAACATAAATAATCCATGAACTAACAATTTGTGAGCGCAGTTTTGGAGATCGTCGCCAAATTCACGAGAACATTCAAAGCGACATCTCAACACTTCCCAAAGCTCATATTCATGTCTAAAGCTTCGTTGAAGCTCTTGCGACGCTTTGGAAGTTATGAAGATTCAATCGAAGCTCTCGAAGACCGTTTATTAAGGTTTTATTTATAGTCTTTTAGCTTCGATATATAGATTGTTAAGCCTTGAGTATATCTTACGTCTATATCTTCATTACGCTCATTTCGTAGCTCTAGGATTCTTGCACAAGTTCATTCTAACTTCCTCGAAGCGTCGCGCTTCGATTAGGATTTGTATGTGCATGTTAGTTGGTACAAGAACAAGTACTGACCGACTAGATGGTGATCTAGTCGGTCGGCAACTGTTCTTGGACCGACTAGTTTGATTCCTTAATTTCTTGGACTTTACTGTTTACAGTTAGTCGGTCTACGTTGACTCACCGACCGACTAGTTTGTTAACTAGTCGGTCAGTGATGCTTCTTTGACCGACTAGTTGTGACTTACTGTTCACTCTAAAATTCTCCTAAGCTATTGTTTATCGTTAGTCGGTCTAAGAACGTTTGGTGACCGACTAGTTGACAATTTAGTCGGTCAACTTTTGTTCTTGGACCGACTAAGTCACTTTGCTTTCAGACTAGTCATTTTGCCTCTTAGTCGGTCTACGTTCATTGGCTGACCGACTAGTTGTGAAACTAGTCGGTCAGAAAGTCTTCTTGGACCGACTAGATTTCTAGGTCTGAAATTCTATCTCTTCTCAGATCTACTCTTAGTCGGTCTGTAACGGCCTGTATTTTTCAAACACTTCAAATACGTACTTAACGTATTTTTATTCTAAATCTTCTTTATAATGGTTAGTTAGGAGTTGTATATCAAAACTGATTTCAAAAATTCTTTTAAAAATATTTTAGAGCACTAGACTTATTATATTGTATTTCAGCAATTTCAGATTTCCGAAAATGCCCAAAACATTCCTGTTAAAATTCATCTTCCAAAATTACCGTTTTGATTCGACGAATTTATTTTCTATTCAAACGTCTTCAAAACGTTTTCAAACTCCTGCAGTAGCATCCTATGATCATTTAGGGCCTCCCACACTAATTTCGTAATTTTCTGATATCATTTCAGCCTAGAACATGCAGACCCGCTTTCTAAATGTTTTGGCTTAAAACTAATATTTCCGTAGCTCAAATCCCAAAACGGATCCTGTATTCGCGATCCTCGCGACGATACGATCCCGTGGGTATGTTTTCGTAATTTTTCGAAGTCGTTTGTAAAAACGGGTTTGTATTTATCCGGTTGTACTAATTACATCCCTTAATTAATTTTCACCTTTACTATCTATCTTTTACTAGTTACTTTACCCTTCTTAAACCTAGATCTACCCCTAATAATTTCCCTAACTGCTCTCATTAACCCACCCCATTTGGTAGCTCAGATCCAACCGCCTTCCCCTCCGAATTCATTTCCCTTTTTAATTATTTTTACCTACGATTTGAATTCTCAACCCTATAAATTCTTGCCCCCTGCTCAATGTCAAGGCACACACACAGAAATCTCTATCTCTCCTTGTTATCGAACGAAACCCAGCGTTCGAAATTGCAGACTTTCAAAACCCACCCCTCTTTCTCACTCCCCCAGTTCATTTTCGAAATAACCCATCACTCACCCTCTCTCCCGCTTCCTCACGCCGGCGAACGACCCAACCCAGACTGCCGTTCCGCCCCGATCCAAGCCCTCCCGCAGCGCCCATCTCCTCGAGCTCAGGCGACCCCCTCCGCCACGTATGCCGCCTGCTCCGGCCTCCCCCGCCACGGGAACCCATGCCCGACATAGCCCCCAGCGCCACCGTCCGCCCCGACTTCTCCGCCATCCCCTAGCCCCCCGGAGATCCAACCAACGCTCGTCCACATGCCGTACACCTCGCATGAGACCGCCGCCCTCGACTGATGCTGTCGCCGCCGTAGATCGCTCTGCCCCGTCCCCGATCTGCGCCGTGCGCCCGCCGATCGCCGTCCCCGCCTCAAATCGCCGCCCCACCTCCGATCAACGCCGCCCGCACGAGCCCCAGGGACGCCGCCTCCGCCTGGACGTCGATCGCCGCCGTCCCGACCTCGATCGCCGCCCAGCACCCCCGTGCCCGTAGCGGCTCCGCCCGTGCCCTCATTGAGTCGCCCCGAAGCCGCCTTGGACCGTTCCCGCCTCCGATCAGCCATCGCCCCCCCTCGATTGCCCCTGCGCACGAAGAAAAAAAAAAGAAAAAAAAAGGAAGAAGAAGTAGAAGAGGGGAAACGAAAAGAGAGAGGGGGAGAGTTTCTGAGAGAGAGGGGGGGAATTAATTTAAGGGAAGTCTTTTTACTTATTATTATTATTAATATTATTATTATAATAAAGTATATAAGTTAAATTTATATTAGTCTTAGTTTCTTTATGAAGTTTTTGTAAAGTTATTATTAAGAAGGTGCCAGGTTAGTTAGTAAATGATTTTTATAGGTTAGTAAGTAATAAGTTTAATTAATTAAGTTATGATTTTATAAGCTATCATTTAAGTATAAGTTTTTATATATAAGTTAATACTAAGTTAACCTAAGTTAAAATTATAGTGTTAGTTTACTTAAGATAATAGTTAATGTTAGTGCGCTAGTTCAAATATTTTAAACTGGTTGATAACCATTAACTGATAACTTCTTGTGTTTGCAGGTACCAACCCTCGCGTTTTAACTCCATGCTCGTCTTGCTACAACAATCCCGAAAGTGTAAGTCACAGTAAATTCTACCCTTAGAAATATAGATAGTGTACTCGTATGAACATAGGACTTGACATCTAGTCTCGGAACAGTTATTGACCTGAACAGATTATTGACATTGCTTGACAGAAAGATTGTAACTGGAAATGTGAGAATGGTAAATGACTCGTAAAATTGCAAAGAACGGTAACCTGCACAGACACTGGGTTTTGGGGTAACTTATAATTGCGGAAGTGCGGGAGCGACCAGTCCGATCTTCGTATTGAACAGTATTGAATAGTATCGATTTGTTGAACAGTATCGTAACCCGGGATATCAGGTGGACTCTTGGTTGCTTACCGTACTACCCTTTATAAGTCACGAACTAGAATAGGCACAAGTACTCTCATTATTGCTATTGCCATGCTCGGTCACCTTTACTTTACTTGTCACCCTTGCATGCTTGACAGATGTACTTTACTTATCGCACTTGCATGCTTGTCTGTCCCTGCTTTACTTTCCGCACTTGTTTACTATAGACTGCTCCATATTTGTGCACTCCTCTTTTTCTATCGCTAGAATTTTTGTGACTTACCTTCGGTTCCATTTATGGCACCGGCAGACGAAGACCTGATCAAGGAGATTGCCCCAGAGTTCATGGAGCCTACATTGACCCAAAGACTGCAGAGTTTTAGTTACTTTTCTGTTGGTGTGCATGTTGTACAGTGTATTTCCTTTTCCGCATTTCCTTTCAGTACTTCCTTTATGTATTCGTGCGAGAGTGTGCTGGTTGTTGTTGTACTTTAATTTGGACTGTAATAACGTCTGTACGCTGGTTTGAGTATTGTGATGCATCTCTGAGTTGTGGCTATGCTGATTTCACTGGTAAACTGCGGAACCTGCGAATAAACCAAATAAGTAACTGGCCCCCGAGATCGGGTCGTTACAGGTTTGGCGGCCCACGCAGGTCCGTGCAAAATACCTCGTGAACAGTATAGTGAAACCAGGATGTATCGTATACGATACTCAACTAAGCTGACATTGCTATGGATGCAGGTTTGACACTCGAAAGATGGACAGGAACACTTCGAAGAGCCCCAATGGAGCTGACATATCTGGCCTTAATAAAAAGCCTGTAACAAAACCTAAATTTTGATAGGATTAATTAGTTGCTATAAAAATCTTTTGTATCGGTGGCACTCATATGAATGATAATCTTCCTTCAATGGACCATGATACCGGTCAATGTGCTTGGCTAAAGTCTGTGGATCGACCTGGCTAGACTGGGCATAAGTGATCCTAGCTTAGTCACTTCCCTGACCGTGTCCGCTGGACCGCAAGGACGTGAATCATGATTATGTAACGCCATCGATCTTCATCACTATCACCCTTCTTTTAGTATTGGTGACCTTTCGATTGACCTTCTTAGAATCTTTCTACGCTTGAACTCTGGCTATGGAGAGTAGCGTTCGAATTTTCGACCACCAGAAGTTCGAGATCCACAACGGAAGCGACCACCATCATCTGCTCAGCAACGTCAACTACTCCCTCCTCAGCAGCAAGTGTACCAGCAGACTCCACGATAGGCGTCCCAGACACGCCAAGCTTATACCATGACAGTGGAAGAAGCCGAAGCTACGAGCCAAGTAATCACATGTATGAGATTTTTCACTAAGCTACATACTTTAATATTTAGAAATCGTAAGCTTAGACTTGATTCTCATCACGGTAGGTACCGTCTTAATAGCCGGTAAACCTGCCCTCACACTGTTCGACTCGGGATCTACACATTGCTTCTTGGCCAGTCGTTTCGTTCAAACACATGCTATCACTGTTGAACCTCTGACTCCCGTTGGAAGGTCGAGACCGCTGGCGGTTCACTACCGGTAGCTAGCGGATGCCTCCAATGATCTGTTGTGATTTGTAGACGAGATCTCTTTGTCGACTTCTTGGGATGGACTGGTTGAGATTATTTCATGCCACCATTGATTGTCGTCAAAGGAAGGTAGAAATCGATATACCCAATCATCCAAAGTTCGTGTTCCTCAGCAAAAACCGATCAGAAGGACCAGTGGAGTATCGAGCCAGACCCGACGTGTAGGCTGTTGCATTATTGCATCCTTCTTGAGCTCGTGTTTCTCTTCTAGACCCTGCTTTCATCTTGTACCCGATTTTTCCACGTGTTTGAATTCTTTCCCGCCTACCACCTCCCCTCATTATTGTCTTTGTCATCTTCCTCGTCTCGAGCCACGTTCCCACCTAACCCTACCCTACCCTATTGCCTACTTTCGGCGCGCCTTTTCAAACCCTCACCTTTTTTTTCCTCTTTTTAAACCCCCTCTCCTTCCTCCCTAAGCCATCCCCCGGCTTCCCCCCTTCGCCCCAACAACACCTCCACCTCGCCCCTCTCACCCGAGCTCCTCCGGCCTCACTCCGCCAGCTCCGCTCCATCCCGAAGTCCCCGCCATGGATCGACAGCCAGTCGCAGCCCTCACCGTCGCCCTCGCTATTGCCGTGTGGTCGGGATATTGGGAACCCGCCGCTATTGGTATTCTTGGGAGCTCCTTTTTCTGGTTCTTCCCCCTTGAGCTGCCCAGCTTCGATTGCTTCTTAGGGGCGCTCCTTAGTGTTTTTGGGTTCATAAGTTTTTGGTCATTAAATTGCTTAGGGCTGATGGTGTTAGCCGTAGATGTTGACCAATGGCATTGGGGAGCAGTATCACTTGGGATGAGTATCGGCTTGCTATTGGCCTTAGGTGTTGAGATGAGATGCCAGTCTTGTGCCCTGATTTGGAGGACAGCTTTGATGCTGGCTTACTGTTGGATATTGTGGAGATTGCTGGATATAATGGTAGCAATGATCGTGATCCTTGAGAGTTGGCCTTATGTCTGCCTTCTTGTGTCGATTTGGATATTGGCTTGTAACTGGTTGGCGTGGCAGATGAAGTCTTTGGTGTTCTGCTGGTTAAGTTGTGACCGCTTGCATGCATTTGGATTAGTCATCACGTTTTTGTATGCTATGGCGATGATTTACTTGGTTAGGACCCATTATGCATTAATGGCATGAGTTGTAGTTTTAAACTTTATGTTGTTAAATAAAGCTTGCTACTGACTTGTCACCTCAGGTTCCAAGTTCGAACAGATGTTCTCATCATTATAACTATCATTTTTCATGTAGTGCCATTACCTCATGTCTTGGCTACTTGATGAAATCTGAAGTAACTATGGTGATGGTACCAAGTCTCGAAACTAGTTACGGAAACTATGGTGATGTCAATAGTATGTATTCATGTATTCATCTCTTATTTTCTTGATGCTGTGATGTCACATTATATTTCATGCTATTAACAACTTATTTTCCTATGTCGTGGTTGTCCGTCGAGCCTTCCTTTCGATCGTTTAAATTGCTTAGGCGATTACCGATTTTCTAAAATTCCGAGGACGGAATTATTTTAAGGAGGGTAGGATGTAACGGCCTGTATTTTTCAAACACTTCAAATACGTACTTAACGTATTTTTATTCTAAATCTTCTTTATAATGGTTAGTTAGGAGTTGTATATCAAAACTGATTTCAAAAATTCTTTTAAAAATATTTTAGAGCACTAGACTTATTATATTGTATTTCAGCAATTTCAGATTTCCGAAAATGCCCAAAACATTCCTGTTAAAATTCATCTTCCAAAATTACCGTTTTGATTCGACGAATTTATTTTCTATTCAAACGTCTTCAAAACGTTTTCAAACTCCTGCAGTAGCATCCTATGATCATTTAGGGCCTCCCACACTAATTTCGTAATTTTCTGATATCATTTCAGCCTAGAACCTGCAGACCCGCTTTCTAAATGTTTTGGCTTAAAACTAATATTTCCGTAGCTCAAATCCCAAAACGGATCCTGTATTCGCGATCCTCGCGACGATACGATCCCGTGGGTATGTTTTCGTAATTTTTCGAAGTCGTTTGTAAAAACGGGTTTGTATTTATCCGGTTGTACTAATTACATCCCTTAATTAATTTTCACCTTTACTATCTATCTTTTACTAGTTACTTTACCCTTCTTAAACCTAGATCTACCCCTAATAATTTCCCTAACTGCTCTCATTAACCCACCCCATTTGGTAGCTCAGATCCAACCGCCTTCCCCTCCGAATTCATTTCCCTTTTTAATTATTTTTACCTACGATTTGAATTCTCAACCCTATAAATTCTTGCCCCCTGCTCAATGTCAAGGCACACACACAGAAATCTCTATCTCTCCTTGTTATCGAACGAAACCCAGCGTTCGAAATTGCAGACTTTCAAAACCCACCCCTCTTTCTCACTCCCCCAGTTCATTTTCGAAATAACCCATCACTCACCCTCTCTCCCGCTTCCTCACGCCGGCGAACGACCCAACCCAGACTGCCGTTCCGCCCCGATCCAAGCCCTCCCGCAGCGCCCATCTCCCCGAGCTCAGGCGACCCCCTCCGCCACGTATGCCGCCTGCTCCGGCCTCCCCCGCCACGGGAACCCATGCCCGACATAGCCCCCAGCGCCACCGTCCGCCCCGACTTCTCCGCCATCCCCTAGCCCCCGGAGATCCAACCAACGCTCGTCCACATGCCGTACACCTCGCATGAGACCGCCGCCCTCGACTGATGCTGTCGCCGCCGTAGATCGCTCTGCCCCGTCCCCGATCTGCGCCGTGCGCCCGCCGATCGCCGTCCCCGCCTCAAATCGCCGCCCCACCTCCGATCAACGCCGCCCGCACGAGCCCCAGGGACGCCGCCTCCGCCTGGACGTCGATCGCCGCCGTCCCGACCTCGATCGCCGCCCAGCACCCCCGTGCCCGTAGCGGCTCCGCCCGTGCCCTCATTGAGTCGCCCCGAAGCCGCCTTGGACCGTTCCCGCCTCCGATCAGCCATCGCCCCCCCTCGATTGCCCCTGCGCACGAAGAAAAAAAAAAGAAAAAAAAAGGAAGAAGAAGTAGAAGAGGGGAAACGAAAAGAGAGAGGGGGAGAGTTTCTGAGAGAGAGGGGGGGAATTAATTTAAGGGAAGTCTTTTTACTTATTATTATTATTAATATTATTATTATAATAAAGTATATAAGTTAAATTTATATTAGTCTTAGTTTCTTTATGAAGTTTTTGTAAAGTTATTATTAAGAAGGTGCCAGGTTAGTTAGTAAATGATTTTTATAGGTTAGTAAGTAATAAGTTTAATTAATTAAGTTATGATTTTATAAGCTATCATTTAAGTATAAGTTTTTATATATAAGTTAATACTAAGTTAACCTAAGTTAAAATTATAGTGTTAGTTTACTTAAGATAATAGTTAATGTTAGTGCGCTAGTTCAAATATTTTAAACTGGTTGATAACCATTAACTGATAACTTCTTGTGTTTGCAGGTACCAACCCTCGCGTTTTAACTCCATGCTCGTCTTGCTACAACAATCCCGAAAGTGTAAGTCACAGTAAATTCTACCCTTAGAAATATAGATAGTGTACTCGTATGAACATAGGACTTGACATCTAGTCTCGGAACAGTTATTGACCTGAACAGATTATTGACATTGCTTGACAGAAAGATTGTAACTGGAAATGTGAGAATGGTAAATGACTCGTAAAATTGCAAAGAACGGTAACCTGCACAGACACTGGGTTTTGGGGTAACTTATAATTGCGGAAGTGCGGGAGCGACCAGTCCGATCTTCGTATTGAACAGTATTGAATAGTATCGATTTGTTGAACAGTATCGTAACCCGGGATATCAGGTGGACTCTTGGTTGCTTACCGTACTACCCTTTATAAGTCACGAACTAGAATAGGCACAAGTACTCTCATTATTGCTATTGCCATGCTCGGTCACCTTTACTTTACTTGTCACCCTTGCATGCTTGACAGATGTACTTTACTTATCGCACTTGCATGCTTGTCTGTCCCTGCTTTACTTTCCGCACTTGTTTACTATAGACTGCTCCATATTTGTGCACTCCTCTTTTTCTATCGCTAGAATTTTTGTGACTTACCTTCGGTTCCATTTATGGCACCGGCAGACGAAGACCTGATCAAGGAGATTGCCCCAGAGTTCATGGAGCCTACATTGACCCAAAGACTGCAGAGTTTTAGTTACTTTTCTGTTGGTGTGCATGTTGTACAGTGTATTTCCTTTTCCGCATTTCCTTTCAGTACTTCCTTTATGTATTCGTGCGAGAGTGTGCTGGTTGTTGTTGTACTTTAATTTGGACTGTAATAACGTCTGTACGCTGGTTTGAGTATTGTGATGCATCTCTGAGTTGTGGCTATGCTGATTTCACTGGTAAACTGCGGAACCTGCGAATAAACCAAATAAGTAACTGGCCCCCGAGATCGGGTCGTTACACGGTCCACGTTGTTTGGCTGACCGACTAGTTGATGAACTAGTCGGTCAGTGATTGTTCTTTGACCGACTAAGTCTCACAGATTTCTATCCGTTGGTGAATGACCTAACTTGTTTTTATGGGACCCTATAAATACGAACCTAGGTCATTTCCATCTAGGTTAGAGCTGCCATTAAGAGATTCATTGAGTTCTAAAGAGATAGCTATTCTCCCTCAAATCTAAAGCTCTCTTCCTCACAAGAAACCCATTCTCTCTCATTTTTCTAGATCTAGAGAGAAGCTTGTTCTTGGTGAGCTCTTCAAGCTATTGCTTGATCCAAGTCTCCAACTCATTCCTAGGCACCGATTGCTGGTCATTTCCTTGGTGCTAGGTCTTGGTGACTTCATCTTCCTCAAATCCTTCATTTCACCATTTGGGTAAGAAAAACTCAAGGTATAGGATTTTGTGGTAAGATTTGTTTATTTCAATATAACTCATTTATATTGCTTGTGATTCTCTCGGTTGTGAGAGAAGTTTGTGATCCCGGGTTGTGGGATTCACTTTGCCATTGCATGTATGATTTGATCTTGTGAAGGTTTTTCACAAGATATTCATAGTGGAAATCTTGAGTTAGGGTTTCTAACTCAAGTATCCGGAGGGGATCCGGGTGGTTGGGACGTAGGATCACCGGGAACAAGTCGGGGAGACTTGGGTGGATCCGAACCCATTAACATCGTTTGTTAGCTTTGGTAATTTTGTGTTGTCATTCAATTTAAGCTTCCGCAAATTGATTTGGTAGTTGTTTGCAATTTAATTTGGAATTATACTCCTTATTATTTTAAAGTACTATTCACCCCCCCCCCTCTAGTACTTGTGCAGTAGCTGGTAGGGCATTACAAACACATGTGGCCAAAATAAAAAATCACAACACCCACACAAAAATCAGCCTGCAAAAACCGAATGCAATGTTGGGCCCTTTTATTAATAAGGTTAATGGATTTTTTTTATTAAAACACTTGGATGCTTACGCAAGGTTGGGTTTGGAGACTTTTTAATCAAAAATAATAATTTCTTTTGGTGTTTTATAAAGGCCTTAACCTTGGGGAGCTTGGACTAGATAAGGAAAAGGATTAGTGTTTTACTCCAAAAAAGGTACGAGTCAATTTAAGCTAGGTTCTCCCTCCTTTGCACATTGACCAAGTCCTCCCGTGAATTAGTCGCACGTTCGCCATTCCTGAAACACTCAACACACACGTTAAATAGTTTTCACACGTTTGTCATCATCAAACTAGAGGTCCTAGATCGTTGCGTCCAACAGAAGGCACCCGTGCCGCTAAATATTTATACACTAATATGTTTTTCTTTTAAATTTTAGCCGTGGAAATAATTTTTTGGGGAACACGGATTTCGCGGGGGAAAATCTTAAATGAACCGTGCCCGCGGGCACGGGTTATGACTAGTAAAAAATAAAAGAAAGTGGAGTTCCATCTGTCATGCCGTAAGTAGCAGGCCGAAATGACTTGGGTAGAGGCGGTTGGTGTGTGTGGAACAAGTTACAAGATAAGAAATTAAATGTAGAGTTGTCATTCAAAGGAAATAAAATAATGAAGAGTATTTAATAGATGAAAGCAACCACTAAGAAACAGAATGGGTGGTGCATTTTTTAATAGAGATAAAAAAATTGTGTTGTCAGAGAATCATTGGAATAGAAGAAAGAGATAGGCAAAATCCTTTCTCAGAATGCAAACCCCAAAAAGAAATAAATGTAAGTGCATATTCCAAGACAATGAGAGGCCTTAAAATATTGTTTAACTTAGTCAAAGAACCAGAACTGGCAAGAGAAGTGACGCGTCCCTATTAAAATGAAAGGAAAGGACGGTTGGTGGTCTTTATAAATGTAGAGGACCAATGTAGAAGTAATAAAATAAATAGAGGGAACAGTAGAATTTGTCAGTTCCAAAACAATGTAATAGTTTGTCCAATGTCAGAAGAAAACAAATAAGAACCTGTAGTGTTCATAAATGTCAGAATCTGTAGGGTTCTTGTGAAGTCTTATTCCAAGTCAACATGAAGTACAATTTTTGGAAGAAGTGAGTGCAAGTGGAAAGTTCGAAGATGAAAACGAATGTCAGTGCCTTGTCCAACGTGAAAAGCACCTTGTCCAACGTGAAAAGCAGGGGATATTGGGAAAAAGAGAAGTATCCATGTGGCAGGAGAGAGATCAAAGAGATCAACAGTAATCAAAAAGAGAGAGACAAAGTGGAAAACACCGGGTAAGAAATTTGATACGAGATTTGATTTTGAGAATAAAATATATAAGAAGTGTTATTAAAAAATCCGAAAACTAGGGGTCAAATTAGGCATAATACGGAGAAGATTGAAAAAATTTGTAAAATTGGCATGCTACAAAATTTCGTAGCATGCTAAAAATAAATAGGAACTAGAAAATTATAGAAAAATTCATAAACATCAAGAATAGAGAAACATATTCATAAATCAAATTCTGATTCACTAATAATACCCAGATTTCTTCTAAGTTTAATGAAAGATTCTTCCTTCAAAGGCTTAGTCAAAATATCGGCAACTTGATGTTCAGTAGAAATAAATTTTAAAACAATGTCTCCTTTCTGAACATGATCATCTAAAAAATGATGACGTACATCAATATGTTTTGTACGTGAATGATGCACAGGATTTTTAGAAAAATTAATAGCACCGGTATTATCACACATAATAGGGCATGTGGAACAATTAATACCATAGTCCGAAATAGTTTGTTTCATCCATAAAATTTGAGCACATGCTAAACCGGCGGAAATATATTCTGCCTCGGTTGTAGATAATGAAATTGAGTTTTGCTTTTTGCTAAACCAAGAAACTAAAGCATGTCCTAAAAAGTGACATGTACCACTAGTACTTTTACGATCTGATTTGCAACCAGCAAAATCTGCATCACTGTATGATAATAAATCAAACGTGTTTGTTTTAGGATAAAATAAACCAAAATCAGAAGTATACTTAATATATCTAATAATCCGTTTTACGGCAGTTAGATGTGAAACTTTAGGATCTGCCTGAAATCGTGCACATAAACATACTGAAAACATAATGTCTGGTCTACTAGCAGTTAAATAAAGTAAGGAGCCAATCATACCTCTATAAAGACGTTGATCAACACTCTTACCATTTAAATCTTTGTCGAGGGAAGTAGATGTACTCATTGGAGTGTGTTTTTCTGCAGAACTTTCTAATCCAAAACGCTTGATGAGTTCTTTAGAATACATACTTTGGTGGATGAATATTCCTTCCTTCATTTGTTTGATTTGAAGACCGAGGAAGTAATTAAGTACACCCATGTGACTCATCTCAAATTCTTTCTGCATAATTTTAGAGAAATCTTGACAAAGAGATTCATTAGTAGAACCAAAAATAATATCATCAACGTATATTTGAATAATGATAATGTCAGAATTTATGTTTTTAATAAACAAAGTAGAATCTATTTTACCAATAGAATACCCTGAATTTAAAAGATAGCGTTTAAGTCTTTCATACCAAGCATGAGGTGCTTGTTTGAGACCATATAAAGCCTTTTTCAATTTAAAAACATGATTTTCAAAATTTTCATGAATAAAACCAGGAGGTTGTTCTACATAAACTTCTTCCTTAAGAAAACCATTTAGAAAAGCACTTTTCACATCCATTTGAAAAAATTTAAAATATTTAAAACATGCGAATGATAATAACATCCTAATAGATTCAAGACGTGCAACTGGTGCATAGGTTTCATCATAATCAATACCTTCTTCTTGATTATAACCTTGTGCAACCAATCGTGCCTTGTTTCTAACTACCTGACCAGATTCATCCAATTTATTTTTGAATACCCACTTGGTACCAATAATTGAATGATCTGATGGTCTGGGAACTAATTCCCAAACATCATTCCGTTGAAATTGGTTGAGTTCTTCCTGCATAGCCATAATCCATGAACTATCTTCATATGCATCTTTGATGTTCTTTGGTTCAATGGTTGAGAGAAATGCACAATGTGACATTTGCTCTATTTGGCGACGAGTTCTTACTCCATCTGTAATATCTCCAATGATTAACTCTGATGGATGATTTGGAACTTGTGCAAATGCCTTAGGAAGATCTGCATTATCTGAAATAGACTCAACAGAAGGTTTAGTAGCATCAATTTCATCAAGTTTCATATTATCTAATGAATTAGAAAGAGGTAATATATTCTCTTCATCATCAATGATGGGAGAATTAGATGAGGGATTCTCATCAAATGTGACATGAAGTGATTCTTCAATTGTTGAAGTTCTTTTGTTATATACTCTGTAGGCTTTGCTACGTGTTGAGTATCCAACAAAAATACCTTCATCAGATTTAGAATCAAATTTGTCAAGTGCATCTTTAGTATTAAGAATGAAACATTTACATCCAAATACTTTAAAATATGATACACGAGGAATGCGATTAAAGAATAATTCAAAACAAGTTTTATTAAGCAATGGCCTAATAAGAACTTTATGCAGGGTTTTCTGGGACCCTTAGGGCACAAAAAATCTAGTCCCGTCCTAAGTCGGACGGAACATAGACAGAAATGCAGCGGAAAAATTTTATGTTAATCTAATTAACATGCAACCCTAAGGAACCAGACCCTATTAGCCAGGATCTCTGCCAACTTGGGGTGGATCTGACCACCCCAAGAGGGATCTAACTACTGCGAATAATTAAATGAAAACTTAAACACATACCCGGAATCTCAGCCCTGGGGCAGGCGAGATGTTCTGTGCCGTCTTCCGAGCTGCTCCCGTCCCACGCCGAGCCGCTCCTTGAACCGCTCCCCGCACCGCTCCTCGAACCGCTCCGCATCCCGAGGCGATCAATCCCCGTGTCGCCGAGCCACCCACCGTCGAAGAAAGTTTCACGCGAGTGAAACCTCCGCCTAGATTTCGGATCCAGAATCCGAACTCCTTTGCGGCTTTGCTAGAGCCCTCATGAGTATGGCAGAAATTTATAGGGAGAGGAGAAATATTTATTTAAGCTTAGATCCGAGCGTGCTCCAACATTTACGAGAGCCGCTCAGATCTAGAGCTTGGGACGAGTTTAGAGGAAGGGGGCAGACCCCTATTTATATAGGCGGCTGACCCCTCCCCTCTACTCAATTTCCGATGTGGGACTAAAAATTAGAGTTAATTAAATCAAGTTAGTTTGCACTTCACAAAGTGCAAACTTCCGTGAATTTTAACTCACTCACCGTTGAGCTTCAAGATTGATACAACCTATCAATACGACGAGCGTTCAACGGTGAACGCATAGGAAAAAACCGTTCGTCAAACGGAGTTCGTTTGACCCTCCAATTGAGTGTCCAAAGATCAACCCACGACTAGTTTTTCACAAAAACTGAGCCGTCAAAATTCTGCACCCATCAAGGGTTCAAAACCCTAAAACTGGGGCCCACAGGTGGGCCCCATGCGTCCAACGCGCGCAGATCAGCCCAGGCCGCGCCTGGGCAGAGCCCAGGCCGCGCCTGGGCAGAGCCCAGGCCGCGCCTGGGCAGAGCCCAGGCCGCGCCTGGGCTCGCCCAGGCCCGCGCCTGGGCTTGCCCAGGCCCTGGGCAAGTCCAGGCCAGTGCCTGGGCTTGCCCAGGCCTTGTCTCTTCTGGTTTTGACCAGCAGACTAGAACAGATCTGGTCTGATCTGGGTCTGTCTGGTCTGACCCGTTGGGCTGTTTTGGGCGTAACTTGGGCATCTGGTGTCCGATTTGGACGCCGTTCGAACCTGGGTCTAGACCGGGACATTCCCGTCTTACCCGTGAACTTTTCCTTGCGTTTTATATTATTAAATATTGTTTTAAACAATTTAAAACACATTTAATCTCTTTTGCATCAAATGCAAAATAGTCCCTATCTAGGCTTAAATTATCATTTGCATCAAATACAAATGATCCGAGGGCATATATCTCTACATCTCCCACTTGCACTCAGGATCATTTATCCCGAATGCAGGAGATGATTGCAAACATCTTTTGCAATATTTTATCCCTTGCATCAAATGCAAATTATTCTCCCTAACTAATTTCTACCTATTACTAGACGAAGATCGCACTCTGTGTGAGACCCTACAGCCTGACCCTTACAACAGGTTGGGCTCGAAGCCCTATACGGCAGTGACCACGAGCAGTGGCTGCCGTCCCTGCTTCAGGAATCATCATTATGTGGTTAACTCATTGACATGAGTATTGTCGGGACCACCCTGACTGTTTCCGTGATGAATTCCGCAGTTATAGTCTCTTCGTCTAAACTATGTCGTGTAGATCAAGTCTAGGGTACGGTCAAACTGTCAACCCCAATAACTTGACTCCGGTTAGTTTCTATCGATCTTTTAGTCAAAAATGTTGGACTTCTTCCAACATACTCTGGCCAGAGTTTTTACTAAAGACCGAACTAACCCTACGACACTAACTCCCATTGACCGGGAGAGACGAATCCTCTCTTGGTCATTACTCTCCTCATACGCTTCAAGTGTCACCCAATCAAAAACCTTTCGACAGGCCTTGCCTCGAAGCTAGGTCATTTGATCTAAGTGGCACCGTTCACGCACAGGTTCGTCAAAATGACCTCAAGTCAAAAGACCAACTAGCCTATCATCACTCAGAGTCATCATTGACAGATTGGTCAATATAACCATATGATAACTCTTGTGGATCGTTCAGTGAACTCATTCTCTAATGAGCACCTGTGTCTCATCTACGACTTCGCCAAGTCAAGCGATCATGAGATCATCGCCACCGCTAAACGGTGAAGACTAAGACACAATGGTCTATCCGATGTTTCGATATCCTTGTCTCGAAACATCTACGACCACGAACCCTTTTAGACTTATGCTACAGACGGTCAAACATTTCTCCATGATCGAGATACTCATCTCGATACCTGTTTGACCTTGCATAAAGTCTCAGGACTTTACCTAAGTTAATGTCTAATGTTAACTACATTATAAAATAACTTAGATAAATTATTACCAAACAGCTTACTGTTATTTCGAACAAGATGTTTGTGCTATTCACACATGAAGATAGATAGCCTCGAGGGTATCATCTCTCAACATCTCCCACTTGCACTCAGGCCCATTTATCCCGGTATCTTATACCGTTTTTACACATAAGTTTTCTCGACTTCATGTGGTAGAGCCTTCGTGAGTGGATCTGCTAAAACCGTCTACACTATAGACTCAAGGGGGTTTTTATGTTCATGTTAGACCAACCATTTGAATCTCATTCAAATAATTCACTTGGTCTATCGGAATCTGTAATATTTAATATACATGGATCTTATCCAGCTCATCGTACATTACGATAATAATTTAAATTTGTTAATGGTCATTTCAAATGGCTCATATCTATTTCTGATAAAGTATCAAACTCTTTGATTACTTAATCAAATTATATGTTCCATCTCTTTGATGCCTTGCATGTAATTTATACGCTCCCACTGACCTTGAAAACTCTCTGGCTAATTCATATAAGTTGGTCCGTCTAAATCATATTTAGAAAAACGAACTTATAAGTGAATGCTCCAATTTTCATGGTCAACATGAGCGTTTTACATCGGATTTGGTCCGAGTAGATCTGTACACATCTGTTGGCGAGACGATTTCAACTAATCCGTTTTAAAGAAATTAGGGTGAAAACCGTTTTCGATCAACAAGATTGTACTTTACTATTCTCTTTCTGCACCAATCTTTCAACTTAAAGATTTACTTGCAGAAAGTGAGGAAACATTTTCCTTGGGTACGTAAACTAAATTCTCAAATTTATTTACGCACACGGACCTATTTTGATTGCATCAAGTTTTAAATCGGAGTTACTACTCCGAATTTCATCCCGGAAGTTGACTAAGTCATCATCAGTTATGATGTCTAACTCGACAATTCGTCTCACGAAATTCGAGTAATTATACAACTTCTTTAATGATCGATTTAATGAATATCTTATTGACAATGTCCTCATAGGACATTATCAAAACCTAGGCATTACGATCTGGGACTTAACCCAGAGAGAGGACTTAACTCAGAGTCACTTACTATGTATCGCACCAAGTCTCACTAAGTGTGATTCATACATTTTAACACACGGATGTGTTAACAGACTTGACCTGAGAGAAAATCACATTTTCTTTTAATTACACAAGATTTTATGTAGCTAAGTATTTGACCATTCGATCTAATCGAATCAGTTTAAATACTTTCTACTTTTCGTTCTTTATTTTATCAGACTTGTGTTTCATCAAGAACACGTGTCTTAATAAAATATACGAATAACTTATTTTGGTTAAAATAGACTCGGGTACATCAGTATGTACGAGACTGAGTTCGACAACTCATTCTTCCACTGTCTTACAGATGGTTTTCAGCCATTATATCTGAGAGGATAAGATTCACAAGTGTCCGTAGACTTCATAATACGAGAGGTCAGACCCCTCTTTATGTGACTTGTGAAGCTTAGTCTCTCGACATGGCCTAGTCTATTTTACCATATAAGTTTGCTACTATCTTGTGTATTTATATATTAACATTATATATATATATATATATAGTTATTACAAATTACTTAACACAAAACATTGCTTCCGAAGCAAGGTGACGACATTCGTCAAAAAATGTGTTAGACGTTTTTGTATAACTATTTATTCTGAAATCGTGACATCAAAATATATCACATTTTCATTTCCTCCTACTTATGCCTTTACTAATGATAAATTAAACTAACTTTCTCAATTGACTTTCCGGAGTGCCTTCTTCCTTTTCTAAATCACATTTAGATATTAATTAACCCAACATAAATAGCTATGCAAGCATCTTATGTATCCAAACGCTTGAGCTTTGCAATCTCGAGTTTAGCTCAAGAAGTTGCTTGTCTCAAGATCCGGTTGGGATACATAGTCTTGCACCGCTCATGCACTCGTATTCGACTCAAACGGTTTGATCGAATTCTCGAACTTTGCGGATCGGAATTGTTTGTCCATACAACCTTGAGGGTAGCTCGACAAGTTGTAGGGAGAAACATACTTCGAATATCCTATATGTTCAAGCTGCCTCATATAGAGAAGAGTGACATGTAGCTTTAATTTATTTGTTGGACCCAGAACTTAATGAAATCATATTTCTTAAGTCTGTTCTTTAGAAGGTCATTTAATGTCAACGAGAATATAGTTTAATTCAATCAATTAGAATTTAACTTGATATTCAATTAATCAACTATTTGACCAGTTAACTTATTCCAATATTATATTTTGATTCCTTCGGTAAACATAGTCTTGCCCTAGTTTTTGCATATGTTCAATATTAAATATAGGTAGATTGGCTTTCATCTATCTATATCCTCCCACTATTTTTACGATCGTTTTAAAGCTTAATAACGAACGATTTAATCGAATTTAAAAATTAGTGAAAGAGGGATCCAATCATCCCGAACCTCACAACCTTGAGGAGACTCAACAAGTTGATTGGTTCCATGACTGGTAGACTAACTCTTGGTCAATCACATCACATGTGATTCCCTGTCGATTTTTACCCACAGTCACTTATGATCTTGAGGAGACTCAACAAATCATAATGACTGGTCTAGTCAGACCCTTGATTTCGTGTCCAGATTTGACTTAGATCGATACTCGAGGAGACCCGACGCATCGATTTGGGTCAAGTCTAGACTACATCACATGTATGTTGGAGTTTGTTCCTTAAAGAAAAACAAGTCACAGCTTGAGGAGACTCAACAACTATAATTGTCTTCTTTGAGTTACCAAGCTCCAAAATCAAGGAGGGATACGAATTAATCTTTAATAAGATTTATAACGCATTGACTAGATATAGTCCAGGGTGTCATACAATCATGATTCGTGACATTGCGGTCCAGCGGAACACAGCCAGGGAATTGACTAAGCCAGGATCACTGCCCCTTGTACTAGCAAGGGTTGACCCAGAACTCTTAGCCAAGCACATTGACTGGATCATGGTCCATTGAATGAAGCTTGTCATTTTTGTATGTGTGCCATAGACTAAACAGCTTTTATTAACAACTAATTAATCCTATCAACTAGTTGCATCCTTAAATTCAAAATTTTAGGATTTGTTTAATAACTTTTATTAAGTCCTTATCAACTATAAGGTTCACGTGCTATCCTAATCGTTATTAGGATTTTAATAAAATTATTGACCAACGCTAAAAGCGAAGTCCTTTAATGAGAATTAATAATAACAATTAGAATTAAGAAATCATTAAAAGGACTACCCTAATCAGGAATTAGGTCTTAAAGGGTTGTTAATATTTTATTAAAACATAGCATGTCATTAAAATTCAAGTAAATAAATTTTAATCATTTTTAATGGCTAACCTAAAGGGTTGTCTTGTGTTATCAAATAAGGGACAAGAAGACATATCCATTAAAAATTTACACTAATTTTATCGCATAAAAAGTGTACAACTATTTAACAATTAAATAGACTAAAGTTTATCGCATAAACAATTTTAGCATGCATACTTAAATTTAACATTTAAATTTAAAAATACGATTTTTAAAACATTTTATTTTATCTCATAAAGTAAAAGCTTGTTTAAAAAAATCATAACATTTGCATGCTTCTTTAAAATATTTATCGCATAAAAATTTTAAACTTTTAAAATCAGTTTTTAAAAATATCTTATAAATTTAAAACATCATTTAAAAAATTCCATGTTTAAAATTTATCACATAAAATTTTAAACAACATTTTAAACTTATCGCATAAAGTTTTAAAGCTTTAAAACAATTTTAAAATTTATCACATAAATTTAAAAATTCCATTTTAAAACTTTCATGTTTAAAATTTATCATATAAAATTTTTTAAACAAAAAAATTTTTAAATTTATCGCATAAATTTAAAGAAAACATTTTTCTGTAAAAGCATTCAAATAATAAATTCGCAGTCCTAGATCAGCATACAGAGATGGCTCTGATACCAATGCAGGGTTTTCTGGGACCCTTAGGGCACAAAAACTCTAGTCCCGTCCTAAGTCGGACGGAACATAGACAGAAATGCAGCGGAAAAATTTTATGTTAATCTAATTAACATGCAACCCTAAGGAACCAGACCCTATTAGCCAGGATCTCTGCCAACTTGGGGTGGATCTGACCACCCCAAGAGGGATCTAACTACTGCGAATAATTAAATGAAAACTTAAACACATACCCGGAATCTCAGCCCTGGGGCAGGCGAGATGTTCCGCGCCGTCTTCCGAGCTGCTCCCGTCCCACGTCGAGCCGCTCCTTGAACCGCTCCCCGAACCGCTCCTCGAACCGCTCCGCATCCCGAGGCGATCAATCCCCGTGTCGCCGAGCCAACCACGCGCCGAAGAAAGTTTCACGCGAGTGAAACCTCCGCCTAGATTTCGGATCCTGAATCCGAACTCCTTTGCGGCTTTGCTAGAGCCCTCAGGAGTAAGGCAGAAATTTATAGGGAGAGGAGAAATATTTATTTAAGCTTAGATCCGAGCGTGCTCCAACATTTACGAGAGCCGCTCAGATCTAGAGCTTGGGACGAGTTTAGAGGAAGGGGGCAGACCCCTATTTATATAGGCGGCTGACCCCTCCCCTCTACTCAATTTCCGATGTGGGACTAAAAATTAGAGTTAATTAAATCAAGTTAGTTTGCACTTCACAAAGTGCAAACTTCCGTGAATTTTAACTCACTCACCGTTGAGCTTCAAGATTGATACAACCTATCAATACGACGAGCGTTCAACGGTGAACGCATAGGAAAAAACCGTTCGTCAAACGGAGTTCGTTTGACCCTCCAATTGAGTGTCCAAAGATCAACCCACGACTAGTTTTTCACAAAAACTGAGCCGTCAAAATTCTGCACCCATCAAGGGTTCAAAACCCTAAAACTGGGGCCCACAGGTGGGCCCCACGCGTCCAGCGCGCGCAGATCAGCCCAGGCCATGCCTGGGCAGATCCTAAGCCGCGCCTGGGCTCGCCCAGGCCCGCGCCTGGGCTCTGCCCAGGCGGCCTGGGCTCGCCCAGGTGGGCCTGGGCTCGCCCAGGCCTGCGCCTGGGCTTTTGCCCAGGCCCTGGGCAAGTCCAGGCCAGTGCCTGGGCTTGCCCAGGCCTTGTCTCTTCTGGTTTTGACCAGCAGACTAGAACAGATCTGGTCTGATCTGGGTCTGTCTGGTCTGACCCGTTGGGCTGTTTTGGGCGTAACTTGGGCATCTGGTGTCCGATTTGGACGCCGTTCGAACCTGGGTCTAGACCGGGACATTCCCGTCTTACCCGTGAACTTTTCCTTGCGTTTTATATTATTAAATATTGTTTTAAACAATTTAAAACACATTTACACATTTAATCTCTTTTGCATCAAATGCAAAATAGTCCCTATCTAGGCTTAAATTATCATTTGCATCAAATACAAATGATCTGAGGGCATATATCCCTACACTTTATTCATAATGTACCAAGCAGTTGCGACAGCTTCTGCCCAAAAATATTTTGGTAGATTACTATCACAGCATTGTTCTTGCACATTCTTGTAAAGTTCTATTTTTCCTTTCTACTACTCCATTCTGAGGAGGAGCATGAGGAAAAGAAAAATCGTGAGTAATGCCATTTTCATTACAAAATTTGGTAAAAGATTCATTTTCAAATTCTCCCCCATGATCACTACGAATAGTGATAATGTTAGAGGCTTTGATCTTTTGTATCTTTTTACAAAATACTGAAAATTCTTCAAAAGCATCATTCTTGTTTTGCAAAAATATAACCCAAGAATATCTAGAATAATCATCAACAATGACAAATGCATATCTACTTCTATTCAAAGAGGCTACTCTTGAAGGACCAAACAAATCTAAATGAAGAAGTTCTAATGGTCTTATTGTTGAGATAACGTCCTTTGATTTAAAAGAAGATTTGTGCATTTTTCCTTGTTGACAAGCATCACAAAAATGGTTGTGTTTGAAAGAAATATTTGGCATTTCATTAACTAACTTGTGTTTTGAAATACGTGCTAGGTTTTTGAAATTAGTGTGTCCAAAGCGTTTATGCCATAAAAGAGTATCATCTGATGTAATCATTAAGCAATGATTATGAGTGGTAACAAACATGCATAAGATATATATGTTATTCTTACGTTTACCACGGAATAAGATAGATGACATATCAGAATCATAAATGATGCAATCATTTTGTTCAAAAACTATTTTGTAATTTTTATCACATAATTGACTAATGGAAAGTAAGTTGTGTTTCAAACCGTCAACTATGTGAACATTCTCAATGATAGGTCGATTTGTATTACCAACTGTTCCAGTGCCTATGATTTTTCCTTTCTTGTTGTCACCAAAAGTAATTGTGCCTCCATCTTTATATTTAATGCTTGAAAGCAAGTTGACATTTCCTGTCATATGTTTTGAACATTCACTGTCCAAAATCCATCTTTCTTTCTTAGGTACCTGAAAGATAAAACATTAAGCATTGGTACCCTTTGTTTGAGGGTCATTGGGATTAGTTTTTAGGAAGACAAACCAAAGTGGAATTTGGCTTTCTAATGTAATTACTAGAATGAACAATAGAATGTATATAATGAGAGATATAATTATTTCTATCATTTAAACATGAATCCTTAGGAACCCATATACTAACAGTAGGTTTCCTAGGAAATGTTTTTGAAATGTTTATAACATTTCTTTGTGAAGAAGAAGTAGGTATGTTTACTTTCTTCGTATATATAAATGCATGATTCTTCTTTTGTGGTTTAACAAAAGTTGTTTTTTCACAAGAGGAAGAAGTGTTATAAGTCTTGGGTACATTCTTTTTAGAATATCCTAATCTTTGTCTATGATTTGCTGGATATTGAATTTTGAGCAAATCATCAAGATTTGTCTTTCCTTTGTTAAACTTATTAACACTGGATGACATCTCGTCGTATTTCATCTTTAGTAATGAAATATTTTTATCCATTTCGGATATTTGTGTATGTAATTCTAAATTCTTAGTTTTGAGAAGATTATTCTCTTTACTAAGATCCAAAACTTGAGAAGAAGTATTCTCAGTGCTTTTAGAAGATGATAATTCTTGATATTTAAGAAGGAGATCATCATTATTCTGTTTCAATGATTTATGTTGACTATTCAATTTTTTGAAACAAGAATAGAGATCTTTTAATGCATCAAGTAATTCTTCGTTATTAAAAGAACTTACCTCATCTTCATCATCTTGTGCCATAAAGCACATGTTAGCACTTTCATTTAGATCATCATCTTCATCATCTGAAGAATCATCCCATGTTGTTGCGAATGCCTTTTTCATTTTGTCAAACTTCCTTTCCCTTCCGGATTGATCATTGTTGGAATTTTTGAACTTTGCTTTGAGAAGTGGACAGTCTCTCTTCATATGTCCTGGCTTGTTGTAATTAAAGCAAAGAGAAGAATCAGTATTCTTAGATTTAAAATTATTATACTTACCTTTCTGAAAGAATTTTCTGAAGTTTTTGGCAAAAAAATGACATATCATCATCTGAATCTTCATTATCTGATGTTGCGTTGAAGGCAAGTACTTTCTTATTCTTCTCTGATTCTTCTTTCTGATCTTGTAATGTAACTTCATGGGCCATTAAGTTACCCATAAGATTTTCAACAGATAAAGTTGAAAGATCGTTGGCTTCTTCAATTGCAGTGATTTTTGGGCGCCATTCTGGAGTCAAAGCTTTAAGAATCTTGCGAACCTGCTCAAGAGAAGTGTAAGTTTTTCCAAGAGCATTTAAAGAATTTATAATATTAGTAAACCTGGTGTTCATTTCTCCAATTGTCTCTTGGTCCTTCATCTTGAACAACTCAAATTTGTGAACCAAAACGGAAATCTTAGTTCCTTCACTTTACTGGTTCCTTCATGAGTTACCTCGAGTATATGCCAAATTTCCTTAGCACTTTTGGCCTGGGATACCCGATTAAACTCATGTTTATCCATAGCACATAATAAAGCATTCATGGCCTTTGAGTTGTTGGTTTTTGCAGCTTTATCGTTGGCGGTCCAATCAGCAACAGGAGTTGTTGGCTTTTCGTATCCTGTCTCTATGATGTCCCAAATCTCATAATGCATACTTTGGATATGAATCTCCATTCGTATTTTCCAATATGAGTAGTTAGAACCATCAAATAGAGGAGGACGTACTTGAGAGTGCCCTTCAGGATGCTGATTTGTGTTGTAGTTGTGTGGAACAGCGTTCATGCTTGATTCTGCCATCTTAACCTTGCTCTGATACCAAATGTAAATTTAGCCTGTATGGATCAATACACTAGAGGGGGTGAATAGTGTATATATAAAAAATGTTGCAAATAAAATGTTAGTAATATTTACAAAGGTGGAACAGAAATAAAATGACAAGTACTGAAATTAAATCAATCGCAAACACAGAGATTTATCCTGGTTCGGATCCTTGTGATCCTACTCCAGTCCTCTACTCCACGTAGAGATTTTCAATCCACTATAATCACTTGCCCCGCACGCACGAACTTACAAAAATGGCGACACTCCCCGGGTCCCAAACTTTGTACAATCTCTAAACAGAGATTCAAACCTGTTAAATAATGAAATAGAAAAAACACATATAGCCTTGGTATAAATTTCAGAGAATGAATTCAAGGATGGTGTTTAGAAGATGAACTTCAAGATGTAAAAGATATGTAATGAAGAGCAACACTTGAAGTTCTCTGGTTCATAAAAGAAGAGAGCGATCAATCGATATCTTCTTACAATTATGAACACAAACAACTTTCCAAAATGATGTTGAAAATCCAAGTTCTTCCGTTCTTAAACGAAGAAAGAAATCTAATGATTTCTTCTTACAAATAAGAAAAGAACAACTAATGGCTGAATTGCTTAAGAAACTTAATGGCTTGCTTTCAACAAAATCAGAATTTTAGAGAAGTAAAGTGTGTGGAAAATGAGAGGGGGTACCCCTCCTTTTAAAGGTTTTAGAAACGGTTATGAACGGCTCTAAAAGAGACGTTGCACAACATTCAGAAACTGAAAGGAACGTTGGAGAACGGTCAGAAACTGTTTTGGAAAATTTCAGTCCAAAAAACAGTTTGGCAGGCTAGGAAAATTAGTAGCCTGCTAATTTTGAAACGGTCACAAACGGTAACAAAATTTTAGTGACGTGGACTAGACAACGGATAGATCCTTGTTTAAAAGTATCAAGTCAAAAGTCAATGAGAATATAGTTGTTTTGGTATGCTAGGAAAAATCCTAGTAGGCTAATTCTGAAAAATAGGAATTTTAACTTAGGATCAAATGAGTTAGGAGATGATGTAGATTTGAGCTTAGGGATATATGATATGATATAACCAAGGCCCTGAAGCTATCTAAAAAGTAAAAATTACATCATTCCGTAGATACGTGTTTCACACGTAATTTTGAGTAGCAATACTGTTTTTGCAGAGGATCCTTGTACTTTGATCAAATGCATGATGTGAAATTACTTAGCGTTGTAGCTGCACATCTGCATAGATATAGTTAGTAACATGAAATATATTGATTTGTCATATCAAAACCTTATGGAAGAGATGATGAAAATACCAAGTTCCAACAGAGTGTTCGTGTGGTGAATTGGTTGATGTGTATACGTGAATATGTATCATAGTTGTATGAACTTCCATTTTACGTGCGATGTGTGTATGTATATGTGATGTGCATGGGAGTATATGTAATGATGTATATTTTGGATGAATGAATATATATAAATGCTTATACGTATTTTGTTTGTTTACCTGCCAATCTATTCTATAGGGTTGTTTATCCAGGTGTATGTCGGTGTGCCTTGGATAAAGGTATTCTTGTTTGTATGCATGTGTATATGGGTATGTACCAAAGCCCGTGTGTGTATATATATATATCTATTCTATAAAATAGGGATGTTATCATGGGTTATTGGATAAGAGTTTTTGGATAAGAGATTTTGGTTGAGAGATTTTGGATAAGAGAATTTGGATAAGGGATAAGAGAATTTGGGTAATTAGGTAATAGATTTTGTTGTTGTATGTGAGAGAATTTGAATATGAGAAATTGGGAGATGAGAAATTGGTTAAGTTATAAACATTGGTATGTATTTGAAATTTGAAATTTGTTGTTGGGGGAAGCTTTTAAATTTGGGGAGGGAAACAATTTGATATGAGGGGGAAAACTCAGTAAATTTGGAAAAAAAAACTCAGCCGCCCGCAACGAAACATTTTTAGTGCAAACTCAAAACTCAGCCCCTCAAAAACTCAAAAAGCCTTATCTTCCCAAACACAGCACCATCCATTGCTCATGTCCCTTTCTCATACGGCAGAGGATGAGAAGGTGAAGGCCAAGCCCTATCTTCCCAAACACAGCACCATCCTTTGGGTTTCCCCCTTCCATCTGTCTTTGCTCCAACGCCCAGCCCCATCACCTCTCTCTTTCCCCATGGTTGTAGCCACCACCAAAGTGAAGATCAAGAAGAATTCCATGACAAGTGATGAGTTCGGCTAGGGTTTGATGGGTTCTTTGATTTTATTGTTTGATCCTTATTTACAGGTTGATGATGGCAGTTCTGTTTTTGATTGGTCGGTTGTTGGAATGTAAGTTCTGTTTTTGATTTGTTGTTTTTTCAGTGGAATTTGATTGGATCTGATAGTTTCATAGCTTTATCTGTGAATTCTGTGTCAAAGAATTGCTTTTTTACAGATTTGGTGTAGGGATGGGATAGGCCAGCAAGTAAGCAGTGGACGGAGGTGTTTTCGTGTGATCCTAAGGTGTTTATTTATCACACTTTTCTGATCAGAATTTATTGAAATATTTGAATTTTTAGAGTAAATACTCTGCCTTGCTTCAGGTTTTATTGTTTGTTGCTTTAGGTTTTATTTCTTCAGGTTTTATTTAGTTATTGGTGCAACACCTCCCAAGCTCCAAAAAAGATCAAATTTATATGTTGATCTCGATGACGAAAGATCAAATTTTTAGGGCCAATCTCTAACCCTAAAAGTTACCAGCATTAAACACCGAACACGAATTCAACAGTGGGAAATTATTGCATTTACATGCAATAGTTTGATTAGAGAATATTCTCTTTTTCGTGCAGTTATTTCTTTTTGCATTGTATTTAAAATTCATACCACATTGCTTCATTTAACAGATTTTTTTAGAATTACAAGCTAGAATGCATTTTTTCACGTCTCTCAAGAATCGACTAGGTTGAATAATCATCTACATGGATTATTATATGTTGATGAGAGTATGAACACTGAAGTATATATTTTTTTGGGTCAACATTCGAGTTGTGCTTAATTTTTAGGAAAGCTAGCGCATGTGATGACCCCTTTCCTTATGCTTACATGTTCGGGTTGAGTGATGATTTGAAGGTAATCCATGTTTTCTGATGCATTAATTTTGGTTCTAGCAGTTTTTGATGAAAATGTCACTCCTTCCAATGAAAAATTTGAGTTCCTTTTCAATTTACAGTTCTTGCAGTAATTAATGAGTCTTACCGACAACATTATGGCATGAATACTTAAGGTTCAGAAAAAGTACTAATTTTATGTTTGATTATAGTCATACACAATTGATCTAGATGAAGGTGATGTTATAGTGACATCAATAGATGGTCTCTTTGACAATCTATATGAACAAGGAATGGTGGCAATTGTCAATAAATCCCTCCAAACAAATTTCAAACATGGGGTACGAGCTACTATAGCTACATTCTCTGTGATTTTTTTTTTCATGTCTGAATGTCTTGCATTGGTTTTTATGGGGGTTTTTGGTTTGCATGAGATTGTAGAGCATTTAGCGTTGATGGCACAAGAAGTGGGAAGGTCAGTTTCAGCAAGAAGCCCTTTCTCTGATGCTGCCCATATTGCTGGATACCCTAATTACATTGGTCGCAAGATTGATGATGTTACTGTCATCGTTTCAATAGTGCAGAGACACATTTCATATGGAACTAACCTCTATGATTTTCATTAGTTAATATGATGGAACGAAAAAGTTTGGATCATTTTTTAAGAGGCACATTTCTCATTGTTAGGCACATTTTTAACATGAATTTTTTCAACCCTACCAAGACCTACGAGGATTTTTGTGTGTGTGTAAAATGTGTGTGTAAAATGGTGCCATTTACACAAATCCTACCATTTACACAAATCCTACCATTTACACACACACACACACAAATCCTGCCATTTGTGTGTGTCACTAATTCAGCCCTGCCCTTTACACACACACACACACACACACAAATCCTACCATTTGTGTGTGTCACTAATTCAGCCTTGCCATTTACACACACACAAAAATCCTGCCATTTGTGTGTGTCATTAATTCATCCATGCCATTTACACACACACACAAATCCTGCCATTTGTGTGTGTCATTAAATCATGCCATGAATTTCTCATTATTAGGCACATTTTTAACATGATTTTTTCAGCCCAGCCAGGATTTTTGTGTGCATGTGTGCGCGTGTAAAATGTTGCCATTTACACAAATCCTGTCATTTACACATAGTGACACACAAATCCTACCATTTACACATAATGACACACACAAATCCTACCATTTGTGTGTGACACTAATTTAGCCCTGCCATTTACACACATAAATCCATTCTTCTTTGTAGCTTTCTTCCTGTGTAAATTGTGAAAATGGCATTTTAAATACAAATTTTATATACCTATTCACTTTGACTTCTGATCCTAATTTCTGTTTTTAATCAAACATATTCCAAATTTTTTTGTCACCATGATATCACATCTCAGATTAGCTATGGTTTTCGTATTAATCATTTTGGGGGTAATGATGATGAAGAAGCTCATGAAGATGAAGCTGATGATTCATGGTGTGTTTCTTTGTTTTCCCCTGTTTTATGCTTAAGAGTTTCATTTTGGGGTTGAAGAAGCACTTTGACAATACCCAATATTTTTTACTATTTATTTGTTGAGTTGGAAAATATGGGTGTTTTCCTATAATTTTTATTGCATGAACACATTGCTCACTTATTTATGGAAAAGGAAAGTAAGAGATGAGATTTTGTTAAAAATTTTGAAGGGAAAAACTTAAACTTTTGGGGGGAAACCATTGGGGGGAAAACAAATTCACATCACCAGTCATAATCTATCTCCTTTTCTTGAATTTTTTAAACATCACACATCATAATCTATTTCTATCTCTTGAATTTTTCTTTTGAATGCCTTCATCGTCACCGTTAAACATAGCAATGCAATGGCTCCAAAGGAACTATGCAGCGCCTCTGGGTTCAATACAGCACAGCCTCAAGTTAGCTTCGTTTTCTCCTTCTACTCTGATCACATCATTTTCTTTTTTGTCTGTTTTGGTAATAATTAACAAGTTTCAAGTTCATGAGTATTCCTTGGAAAAATTAATTTTTGTTCATGGTTTTGTTTTGGTTTTTGATGCAGCTCTGGTGGTGAGTATCATCTCTCTTCTCAAGTTAGAGTTTCTTCTTCTTTTTTATTTTTTAATTTCTTCTTCTTTTTCCTAAAAAAATGGTCATGATGTGAAAAATAACTTCTTTAAATACCAGTCCTGCTTTATAGAATTCACGATTGAGAAAGTTGATTTTAACTGAGCCTTAATCATTTGTGATTAGTGCCATTACGTTGAAATTTTGCATTTGATTTTAAGTCCCATTTTTTACAAGGTGTAGGTGGATTCAAGTCTGTTGAAATTTCTTCATGGGTGGCCGTATTCATTCTCACTTGATCGGGTCTGGATCGTAGATTTTGATCTCTAATGTTATGCTGTATAATATGCAAAAGATGGGGTTTTGAGTAGTTGCGTCCAGATGTTTGATAAAATGCCTGAACATGATCTTATATCATTGTGCACTTTGATTTCAGGATACATTGCGATGGAAGCATTTGGGTTGTTTGAATTTGAGAGCATGGAAGCATTTAAGGATACATTTCAGGATACATTGCGATAAGCAACCATGTTATGCTGTAAGAGACATATGATGTATTTTTTTAGGATCATTAATGCATTTGAGAGCTCAGGAAATATCTGCTTGGGTCATGTAGTTGAAATTGAAATCGTTGAAATGCAAGAGACATATGCAAGCCTATTTACTGTAAATTGAAATTGGTGATTAAAATGCAAAATATCTGAAATTTACTGTAAGAGACATATGCTCCATTTTATTTTAGGATCATTGATGCATTTGAGAGCTTAGGAAATTTCTGCTTGGGTCATATAGTTGAAATTGAAATTGTTGAAATGCAAGAGATATATGCATGCCCATTTACTGTAAATTGAAATTGGTGATTAAAATGCAAAATATCCGAAATTTACTGTAAGAGACATATGCTCCATTTTCTTTTAGGATCATTGATGCATTTGAGAGCTCAGGATCATTGATGCATTAGAAACAAAAGGAAGCAAGATTTATTGAACAATGCACGATTCCAAAGAAAATGTATCATGCACTCGACCTTCTGGTTTTAATTCCAACATCCTTATCCAAGCTATTATCAAGAGAAAATCCAGATGAATGATTTGCAAGAGAAATTGGATAACAACTTGCATTGTTCAATAAATATTCTCTTATCAAAATTTTCTTTTTTCAGCTACACTCGAATCTTTTTTATTGGCATATGTTTCTTAATTTCCCAGCAGGTCAACAACCATCATAAAATATGATCAATTCTTTTGTGGAGCTCATGAGTTCAAGTCATGCTCCACAACCAACAAGTTTTGATGGGAAAAGGCATAGATGAAGATGATAAAGATGATGTGTTTGTAATAGCTAATTAATTATTTTTCCATGCACACATTGTGTTTTATTTGGTTTAGGGGAGAATTCATGGTAATTCGTAAGGCAGATGAGAAAGCCAGTAGGGAGATTTTTCAAGCCAGTTGCATGTACAATACTATTTACTGGTTTCCTTTTATGTAAGAATGGTTTTAACATTTTTCAGCATTTTGCGTGTACAGAAATAAAGATATAACAAACACTGTCACAATTGATTTGCATCGCCAGCATGCCAAACAAGGAATTGGTCTTTTGAAGCTTCACCTTTTGCTATTTACAAACATTTCATGTAAGTATCAACTATCTCAGTTTATTCTGGCATCTCTCTGATAAGATGGTTGAGTTATTTTTGTGTAATTTCATAAAACTAAGTACATTTCCTTGGCCTAGCTGTCCAATTTCTCAAGGTTATCACTGGGTGTGGGGGGGATGGTACTGGAAAGGGAATATTGAAGCGTTTGGTAAGCCAATAAGAATTTGCAGAAATATGTTACTGATCTATATTTTAATTGTTTGATATTTGCGTTCTCTTGGGATATGTTGTGAATTATATCCATGCTTCATTCTTCTTCTTCGCCATTGAAATCCACATGTCAGCCAAAAAAAAATAAAGCTGCGTTGTTTGTGCAGAAAACTATTATGGCTGAAGTTTATTTTCGCTGGTTTTACCCCTGGGAAGCATCAATATTTGGGCCTCATTTGCATGTCATATATGGAATTAATCTGTCAAATAATGCTATTGATTTTATCATCTTATTCAAAGAATAATGAAATTTAGAATACATTACTGTATCATTATTGTTATTTATGCCATTACTGTTATTCTTTTTCATCTCCACATTTAATCAACTTGGTTTGGAGACCAATATCGGGGATAAGGAATTATGTCGTCTACTGGAGGACGAAGAAATTGGGACAAGTATGAGGTACAAGTTTACAGAATGGTCCTGCTGTCTAAATGAGTACATCATCATATTGTAGTAGAACTATAAGTCCTGATATTAGAGTTTGCAATATCTCACTGGAAATGATAAATCTATGGAAAGTTTTATTATCAGCATTATTTTGAACCTTTCTATGGAATACTATGATATGGTTTTTTGTTAGGTATAGTAGATGTTGACTAGAGTTTCGAACATATTTCTGGAGATGATAAATCTGTGGAAAATGAGGCAATATTATACAATTCTGAAAAAATCTTACTGCAATAGCTTTACACATTTATTGAAAAAAAATTATATATCCTGCAACAGGAGCAAGAATCCTGAAGCTCTCTCAATCTCGCGATGCACGGATTCTGCAAGATGAAGACCAAGGTACCGCAAAACAATCAATCAAATCCTTTGATTTCTCATAAAAATCTGTTCTTTATCATTTAATTTTATTATTTAATTATCATAAAATCTGTTCTTTGATGGTGTTAGGGCTGATGGGTCCAGGGTTTCAATATCAACACTTTCAAAGATTACCCGCTTCTAGGTTGTTTCTGATTTTTTTCAGTCCCTTTTAGATCCAGAATTGTGTAATGTATACATTTTTGATAAAATTTGATGACGGATCTTTTTCAAAAGATCAAAAGGGGAGTTTCATCGAAGGTGAACCCACCAGTGCTAAGGAAGAGGGTGGAGGCCGTGGCAAACTCGCTAAAGTCCGCCAAGGATATCATCGCTCTCACGAGATGATATTTTCTCTTCCTTCATTCTAATAATCTAATATTTTGGTGGTTTGTTTGCGTTGGCATTTCATTAAACGGGTTGACTGCATTTCCTTTTTTTGCCTTTATTGTTCCAGTGATGAGTGTAACAAGGACATGTTCGTGGTTCTCATTGACATGCACATTTGCGGTCTTGATTCCAAGATTAGAATACATCTTGGTATTCACAATTTTGATGGTCCTGTCTGTTTGTGGGGTTTCATGAAATATCAAAGAAGCAATTTTGATGGTCCTGTCTATTTTGAGGGACATGTCTATTTGAACTGGAAAAATCTCGGCATTAAGCAATCTTGATGGTCCTTTCTATTGCAAAAATATCAAAGATGCAATTTCAGTATTTTTGCTTTTGCTTCTTACCGTCGTTTGTGCAGTGAGCCGTTAGATTTGTGATTGTTGTGTAAAATTTCATTCATGTGGTATTGGATTCGAAGTGTAAATGGCAGGATATATGAATGGCAGGATATATGATTGACAGGTAATACAGAATTTAATTCAAAAACACCAGATTTTGAATTAAAGAAGAGGATCGTGCTAATACAGAAATGTGTTATTTGGATGAATCCAATTACAGTTTTAGACATTTACATACTGTCATATACATTTGTGTGTTATAGTAATTGCATTCATCCATTACTAATTCTTGCCATTTGTGTGTAATTGCATTCGTACTGTAATTGCATTCGTCCTGTCATATACACCAGATTGTTTATGTAATTGCATTTTTGAAGAACTAATACAGAATTTAATTCAAAAAAAGAATGAGGGCTCCCCAATCCCTAGGTCGAAGAAGAAGGGAAATGTGTGTAAATGACATGATATATGATTTATGGCAGGATATATGATTTGGTGTAAATGGCAGATATATGATATATATCTATAGCAGGATATATGCTTTATGATTTATGGTGTAACTGGCAGGATATATGTAAATGGCAGGATATATGTATGGCAAGAAAATCTGGTGTAAATGGCAGGATATATGTATGGCAGGATATATGATTGACAGGTAATACAAAATTTAATTCAAAAGCACCGTATTTTGAATTAAAGGAGAGGATGGTGCTAATACAGAACTATATTGTTTGGATAAATGCAATTACAGTTCTAGCCATTTACATACTGTCATATACATTTGTGTGTTATAGTAATGTATTCATACAATTCTAATTCTAGCCATTTGTGTGTAATTGCATTTAAACTATAACTGCATTCATACTGTCATATACACCAGATTGTGTATGTAATTACATTTTTTGAAGAACTAATACAGAATTTAATTCAAAAAAGAATGAGGGCTCCACAAGTCATAATATAAGGAGTTTCATTTACACTAGAATGAATGATGTATACTAATAATACAAATTAATTTACGCTCAATCTTTCAATTTACGGCTCAATCTTGAGGTAGGTTAAGAGAATCTACAATAGAATCTTGGCCGTTTTGTACTAGAATATGACATCTTGACATAAAGTCTGATATAAAGTTTGCCATATATCAGGATATGCCATATAGCAGGAATTTCCAAATATATATATGCCATATATATTTAAATATATATGGCATATATTGCTTTGACTTTAAAGTCTGCCACATTGAGAACTGCCAAAATTTCGAAATTTAGTTATCCTAAGATATGCCATTGTGATTTAAAGTCTGATATTAAGTCTGCCATATATCAGGATATGCCATATACCAGGAACTGCCAATTATATATATGCCATATATAGTAAAAAATATATATGGCATATCTTGCTTTGATCTGCGAAAATTTCGAAATTAACAGAAGCTAAAGGATATGGTATATCTGGTTAATAAACAATTGAGTATATAGTTATCCTGATATAAAGTCTGCCATATGTATTGCCATTTTCGAAAATTTAAAGCTAAACATCATGATATAAAGTCTGCCATATATAGTTAACTATATACATATGTCAGTTCTATACTAGGATATGCCATTGTGATATAAAGTCTGATATAAAGTCTGCCATATATTATGAACTGTCAAATATATATGTACAATATATAGTTAAATATATATGGCATATCCTGTTTTGACTTTAAAGTCTGCCATATTGAAAACTGCCAAAATTTCGAAATTAACAGAAGCTAAATTAACACATAGTCCTGATATAGCTTAAGTGTTTCTTTTGGTAGGATATATCATATGGTTACCTAAACTTATACCAAGTTCTATACTACCTGCTTTGACTTTAGGATATGGTTTCACATTGAGAACACATTAAGGACTTTCTTTATAGTACCCAAAAAATCAGCCATGGTCATAGAATTTCTAATAGTGAAACTTTTTTTATGGTTAAAGGTGAGTCCTGATATATGGCAATATAATTTTTTATGTGTTATATATGGCAGTACACTTTTGGTGTTACCTTCACTTTTGTTGTTATATATGGCAATCATGAGATATATGGCAATCCTGATGTAATTTTAATCCATAACTTTTGATTGCTAATAGTAATTTTAGTAACTATAACTTTTTCAAGCAGTTTCTATGCTAATAGAAATGCTAATAGGAGAATTACTAAAATTGCTAATAGTACTGTTGATTGCTAATAGTAATTACTATGCCATTTATATCAGGCTAAAAACCATGTGTAGTTACTTTGGCAGGCCTCAACTTTTGCAGTCCTGATATATGGCTATCTTGGTATATATGGGGGTCCTGATATATATGGTAGTCCTGATAAAATTTTGAGTTATTGTAGCCTGATACAAAATTATCAGGTAACACCAAAAAAGATTTGGCAGTCATGATATAAAGTTTATAAAGATAACTATGTAGGGCAGTCATTATTGATAACTATATATTACAGTCCTTAAATATATATGGCAGTCTTTAAATAGATATTTAAGGACTGAATAAAATTATATATGACAGTTATGATATAAAGTCTGAAATGGTGTTGGCTTCTGATATAAGAAAATGATAAAACTTATTTGATGATAAATCTTAAATCTATAAGAAAAGGATTAAAATTTTAATGTCACTTAGTATATGCTTCTGCTCTTTTTTCTTTCTGTTTGGATTTGTTTATGTTGTGATCAATTTGAGGTGTGAAATATTGTTAAAGGGTTTATGAAAGTATTTTTTTTGAAGAATTGCTAATGATGTCTAGATTCATTCAGCAGATTAATATTGCATACTCATATATCATAGAAATTATTTATTGTGATTTAGTTTTCTGTCAATTTTTTTGAATCCTTCCGTTTTGATGTCAAAAATTGACTGGACAGTAACTTGCGCACCTCACTTCACTGGACAGTATTTCAAGGGCATTTACAAATACGAGGACATTAACAAATACATGCATACAACAGTCCTTCAGTGCTGCCTTTTTTACACCAATTAATAAAAACAAATGCTCCAATTGTATACGTTAAAATCAATATTTGTAACTTTCTTGAGTGTTCCCTCAGCTCTTCAGCACAATCCAGGTCTCCAGCATTACCTCTCCAAGATCATCCATGTCACCATTCATCACTGCTTCCCTTCAATAAATTTACATGGAGAAGTTTTCCACTGTGAAAAAAATTCACCTGACAAAAAAAGATCAATTTCTAAGTTATCATGTATATCTGCTAATGTATCACATAACCTTACTAAATGTTTAAACATACAAAGCAATATAATAATGAAAAGCAATAAAACATTTAATTCCACTTAGAAAACAAAGCAATATAACATTTTTACTACCACTTAGATAGCAAAGCAATATAACATCCTATACAACATCTTTTGCATATATATTTTGAAGAACAAAGTGTGGATGATACATGATTTTGATGATTATCAAAGTATGGATGATACATGCTTTAGAAACTTCCAAAAACGAGCAACCCGCAACAACATCAGCAAAATTTTTTTGCATATAACATCAGTAAAAGAAATATAATATCCTCTACAATCATTCAACGTCTGGCTATTAATCATATAATTTATGATTTGAATTGGCCGAAAAAATATTTTTGCAATAAATTTAACTATCTAAAATTTTATAATGATACACACACACACAAATATATGGTATTGTTACAATGATATAACTCTGATTATTACTATTCGTTTAAAATTATTGGATCCAAGTTTTTGATGTGGGAATATTTTAAATGAACCGTGCTTTTAGTGCACATGTTAAATTATGAGGAAACTAAATTTTGGAAAGAAGTAAAAATTTTTGGGGAACTAAATTCTCACAGGAAAGTAAATTTAGGTAGAACTAAAATTTTATGGGAACTAAATAACAATTATTATGCTTTAATTTTGGTGGAACTAAGATTTTAAGGGGAATAACTTAAATGAACCGTGCCCTATGGGCACGGGTATATACTAGTATATATATATATATATATATATATATATATATATATATATATATATATATATATATATATATATATGCAATATGGATGAAAATGTGATAGATAAGGAGTATGTATATGTGTAATATGTTTGATAAATGTAACTGAATGAAACTGTTGATATGTGAGGATTGGACTATGTGTAGTTGGTTGTACATTTATATGTATACGTGCGTGTGTGGAGTGTGAATGGAAATTTATAGTTACTTGACTATTATGGTCGTATGTGCGTAGGATATGCAAAGGTAGTTATGTATATACATATATAGCGTATGGAAGGGGATGTATGATGTTGTGCACTCTTGTGTAAACTGTGTGCAGTATATGTGCCTATCTGTGTGAGGCAGTAGGTGCATTGTTATGAATATGAGATTATGGATATATTTATCTCTAATTATAATTGTGGATCTTAGATAACTTAATCGGTGCATGTGATAGTGCGTGCACGTCTATTAGGTTGGATGAGACTAATTATCGTGTGTATGCAGATGTTTATGTCCATATGATCGTGGATGAATTTATATGACTAAGTATCGGGTGTATAGGGGTCCGGTGTATATACGGTGTGACGTCGTGATAGTGACCATGTTTAGCAAGTAATAATGTGTGGGTTGATGGGTATTGTTGCGTGTTTGTGCATGGATATAGACGAATATGTATATATATATAAGCAGGTAAAACATGAATTGTTATACTTGAAGGTATCATGATGGGATACGATGTGATGTCGTATGCACATGGATGTAAGTAGTGATCTAAATATGTACAATAATAAGTATAGAGACTTAATTGTGGTGTGTGATGTATATGTTAATGTGTGAATATGTGTGCTAAGATGTTTATATGAAGACAATATATGTATGTGTATGTGATGATGCATATAGTGATATGGATGTGCAACTAGATGAGTAATAGGATGCATCTGTGTCATGTGTACGATGCGGATATGTATGAATGATAGTGAAGCATAAAGTGTATATAAGTGTGGTATAGATACGTATTCTTTTTTGTACTTCATGGGTAGTAAGATCATCATCTCTAGCTGACCTCGGCAAGGTTCACACCCTAGAAAGTTCGAGGATGAACTTTATTTTAAGGTGGGTAGGATGTCATGCCCTGTTTTGAAGTATACGTGTATTCTATCGTGTACACGCGGTATTTCTACTTCTAATGCATACGTAGGCATGAAGTAAACGTAGATATTGATGTATGTAACGTAGTGCAAGGGGTTGGGCCATAATGAGTGGCTAAGAGACGAGGAAGCGAGATTGGGTACGGGAAAAGTGCGAGGTACGACGTTGGTGCAAAACAACAGGGATGCATTTAGACGTGAGTGTGTATGCATGTGTAGGCATGCATGGGTGTGTGTAGGGATGCCATGCAAGTGTGAAAGGGGTTAGGGGTCAATGGCAACCCCTGTAATTTTTTAGAAAGGTCAGGGGAAAAACGGTCTTTTGGCTTAAATTTGCTGTGTGTACATACTTAAGTGGTGTGTACGTAAAGTAATGGTAAACTTGTAAATAAGGGAAAGTTGAGGGGCAATTTTTGGAAGGTTATTTTAGTCTTGTTAAGTTAAACATGGCTTATGGAGTAAGTAAGAAGTGTGTAGAAATTCAAAGGGAAATCATTTTCTTTTCTTTCTTGAATCTTCTCTCCTCTTCTTCCTTTCTCTTTTCTTTTCTTCCCCTCCCTATGGCCGGCCACCCCTACTCTCTTTTTCCCCATTTTTAACAAATGAAAACCCTAATTTCCATTAACAAATAGAAGGAACACAAGCTTACTTCAAGGAAGAAGAAGATGGAGAAGAAAGAAAGGAGAAGAGAAGAGGAATTTGAAGATTTGAGGTAGGAAACTTCTTGGATTTGGAATTCTATAAATTGGTTCTTGTGATGATGATTTCATAGCATGTTTTTACTCAATACATGATAAAGATAGTTCATTTCATATGCTATAGCTCAATTTCACAAATTTACTCTTGAAATTCCTAGCAAAATCATCTCTTTTGAAATCCTGAAATTTTGAAGTCTGTTTTAGTTTCCATTACAGTTACCGTAGCTCGAATTGGGTGTTGAAAAAAATATGAGCTTGTAGATCTTGAACTGCCCCCAAAATCAAATAAAATTTGATATAGTTTCAATTCAGGAATTAGGAGTAATAAATCCACCTTTGCAACATATCTGCTTGAATTTCTATGTTGACACAGTTTAGTACAATTGTTCTACAGAGCTGCACACATCTTGGAATTTTATGCTTTTGGTCTTGTTGGAAAGCTAACAAGTTTTTCTCAAAGTTCATCAGACTACTCTTATGTCGAAATTCTGGCTAGAACATGCCCAAAATTGGTTTTGAACACAGACCCTAAAATCTGTCTGAAAAACAGAATTGGTACACTTCACTAATAAATTCATCATAAATCATATAGTTCATAATTTTGCATGCAATGTTATATGTAGATCCATAACTAATATATCTTCAACTTTCATTTATAAAGTTTTGTCAAATTCTCAAGATAAATGGATGTATTATGTTGATTTTTATGGATGTTCTTGTAATTTCAGCAAGCTGAATACCTTGAGTGCTATTCTTATTCATTAAATGTGATTAATTGGCTTTCATTATTCTTTCTTAATATTATTGTATGTTAAAATGAATGTTCATGCTCTCGGCACATGTAAATGTTATTGAGTTGCTTTGATATAAATGACGCCCGCCAGGTGTTCGATGAAATGCCTCAATGAAGGCAAAATCCAATAATTTGAGTAACGTGCACATGTTAGTGTTTGCTTTGTGCCACGGTGATGATTGGTGAAATTAGAGGCTTGAATGGCATGTATACATTGAAATTGTGAGTGGATGATATGTTGTGATAGAGGGCATGTCACGTGAGTGCATGACCCTATGGTTGATGATAGATAGTTGAAGTGATATGTGTATACCCAAGCCATCAAGACCCCTAACGTATCACTTATGATGTTAACCAATGAAATTGAATAAATCTCAGTCCTCTCTAATGAGGATGAGTTAGCAAAGCCCGGGTTTTAGGTGGGGTTTGAGTAAATTGTGGATATGAGGCCTGGACTGAGAAGTTGGGGAAATGATTATGTGATATGCGATATTTATACCCACTCGCCTTTACCGGGAGTGGAGGGGACATACAAAGGTTGTGTTATTGTGGGAGAGCCTCACTCCTGCCAGGGACGGGGGAGCTGAGAGGCCCGGTGTCGTACAGTGCCCGTGTCCACTGCGCAGTGTGCTATATTCACCCCAAATTTGGGGTGAAGTCCAGGTCCTGGTATCACACAGTTTACCCAAGTTCCAATTAACTCAATTATGAAATAATGAAATAAGATTTGTGTGTTACTCCTACTGCTGGCAGCACTTCCTCTCCCCTTTGCCCGTGCTTTGTGGCTTAGTGTCATGCCTCAGGCACTTGCACTTATCGTATTTGATATTGGTTATTGAGCCCTCATGTTATTATTATTGTTACTATCATTATTATTATTATTATTATTCGTGCTAACCCCTTTCTTGCAGTAGCTCGTCATTGGACCGCAGGTATGATTCCCTTCTTTAACTATTTAATTTTCATTATATCACTTAGGTACATACTCTATCTCGCTTGGCTTGCCTTGTGAATTGATAACCTTAAAATGGAGTTCCAAACCCAAGTTGGTTCCTACTGAGGCACGCATTGACGTGCTCCCCCCAATTTTTCAGGTAAGGACAGCAGAGTTGGTGGTGGCCTGGAGTTGAGTTTCAAGGATAGTGTTGGTGTGAGTTGGGGTTGTATTGTGACTGGGATGTCTTGGCAGATCGAGAGCGGTGTACATGTATTGACACACTTGGGCTGTATGTATAAATTAAACTTGTTACATATGAAGTGTTATTAATGTTTCATGAGGTTGTTTGATATAACTGTGGAGTTTTACTTGTACTATCCCAGCATGTGCGTAGTGGCCTGCTTATTCGGTTTCTTCTTTCTTCCTCTTTTCTACTCTGTCATCACCCTCACTCTTCAGGATACTTGAAAAAAAACAAATTGATGTCGGGTATTCTGGGGAACGAGGCGTGACAAATGTTGACACTCAGGTGTCCAAATAAAATCCACATTCTGAGTTAGTAAGTTGCAAAGAGGGCGAGATATAGCGCTACAATCTTTGAGAAATCGCCTATAGAATCCTGCATGTCCCAAGAATGATCTGATGTCCCTCACACATTTGGGACTTGGTAGCTTCTCAATTACTGCTACCTTGGCTCTGTCTACCTGAATACCGTCTTTAGAAACCAAATGGCCAAGGACAAGTCCTTCTGTAGTCATAAAATGACATTTCTCCCAGTTTAATAGGAGATTCTTCTCAATACACCTGTCAAGAACATGAGCCAAGTTAGCTAAACAATCATGAAAAGAGCTACCATATACAGAGAAATTATCCATAAATACCTCCACAATTTTCTCAACCATATCATCAAAAATACTAAGCATGCATCGCTGAAAAGTGGCGGGAGCATTACATAAACCAAACAGCATCCTCTTAAATGCAAAAGTACCAAAGGGGCAGGTAAAAGTAGTCTTTTCCTGATCCTCTGGTGCAATCTCAATCTGATAGTAACCTGAATAACCGTCTAGAAAGCAATAGTACTCATGTCCTGCCACTCTCTCTAAAATCTGGTCAAGAAATGGAAGGGGAAAGTGGTCTTTTCTAGTTCGGGAGTTCAACTTCCTATAGTCTATATACATCCTCCATCCTGTGGTGGCTCTAACATGGATAAGCTCATTATTCTCATTTTTAACCACGGTAAGGCCAGACTTTTTAGGAACAACCTGTGTAGGACTGACCCATTTACTGTCAGAAATTGGGTATATAATACATGCATCCAATCATTTTAAAACCTCGCCTTTCACCACTTCTTTTAATGTGGGGTTTAACCTACGTTGCATTTCTCTAGTGGGTTTGGCGTCATCTTCCAAATAAATGTGATACATACATACAATGGGACTAATACCTTTTATATCAGCAATGGACCAACCAATAGCCCCTCTATGCCTTTTCAACACTTCAAGTAAAGAGCTTTCCTGTTCTAAAGAGAGTTTAGAAGATATTACCACAGGGAAGCTGTTTTCATTTCCAAGAAAGGCATACTTGAGATATTCAGGTAGTGGCTTTAGTTCAGGCTTTGGATCTTCCACCTCTGATGAAATTTGAGTTGGTGCATTTGGTGGCAAAGCCTCGAACTTAGGCTCCCATATCGCGTTAAGTTCCTCCACATTTTCCTGCACAAGAAAGATGTCATTAGTGTCGTCCATAATTGTTTCAACAATATTAGGATCACCATAAAATTCAGAGCAAATATAATCATCCACCAATAAATCAATCATGTGTACTTTTTCAACATCATCATCCACATTTGGCAACTTGCAAGTATTAAATATATTCAAATCCAAAGTCATGTTACCAAAAGTAATTTTAAGTTGAACATCCCTATAATTTATTAAAGCATTGCATGTTGCTATGAATGGTCTACCTAGGATGATGGGAGTGGAATTGGCAGTTTGTGGTCCTTGGATGTCTAGAACTATAAAGTCTGCAGGGTAGTAAAATTTGTCCACTTGAACGAGGACATCCTCAATGCATCCCTTTGGAACTTTAATAGATCTATTATCTAATTGCAATATAACAGATGTTGGTTTTAGCTGTCCTAATCCAAGTTGCACAAAGATAGGATATGGCAAGATATTAACACTAGACCCCAAATCCAATAAAGCATTTCCAATCTTTTTAGTGCCAATAGTACAAGTAATGGTGGGTGATCCAGGATCTCTAAATTTAAGTGGGGCATTTTGTTGCACAATAGAGCTAACATGTTCAGTTAAAAATGCTTTCTTTTTCACATTCAATTTTCTTTTAATGGTGCACAAGTCTTTCAGAAATTTAGCATATGCAGGTATTTGATTTATGGCATCAAGCAGTGGAATATTTATCTGGCACTTCTGAAAAATTTCACGAATTTCAGATTGATACTTATCTTTGTTTTTCTGAAGTAGCCGATGAGGGAAAGGTGCTGCAGGTATATAAGCTGCGGGTTCCTTCTCTTCAATGACATTTTTGGTCAGACCCACTTCTGTGCTCTCTTTCTGCACCTCCTCTTGCATTTGAGTCTCATCCTCTTGCATTTCCTCCTCCTGTTCAGCTTCTCTGCTTGGTGGGTCAGGTTTCAGAATTTCTTTCCCATTCCTCAGAGTGGACACGGCTTGGAAAGGCTTCATATGATTACCTGTAGAAGAAGATGAGCTCATATTAGGATTCGGAATTGATTGTGATGGAAGCTTACCTTTCTCCAATGTTGCCGTAAGCCTAGCCAAGCTTTCGCTCATCTGTTGGTTCTGAGTCTGTTGAGCCTGAAATTGAGCCTGTTGTTGTTGCATTTGGGCTTGTTGCAATTGAATAAGCTGCTGAAGCGCATCTCCAAATGGTTGCATCTACTGTTGTTGTATTGGCTCTTGGTCCCTCCTTTGGTTCCCACCTTGGTAGTTGTTGTTGTACTGAGTTTGTCTGAACTGAGGAGGAGCTTATTGCTGAGATTGCTGATTGGGGCCCCAATTTAAGTTAGGATTGTTGCGCCACCCCTTGTTGTTGGAATTGAAGCCCTGGTAGTTTGTAGATACTTGGTTTACCCCCGTTGGATTGCCTAGCATGCTCTTCAAGGCTGGAAGTGTGGGGGCAAGCACTGGTGTCATGGCCTCCAACATCGCAAAGTGCACAAGTCTGCTCTATCTCAACTGCTTTGGCCTCTTTCAAATTCAGAGCTTGAAGCTTGTTTGTGATCATTGCTTCCATATTTGCCTCCAACGCATCCTCTGGCTTCAAATTGTATACCACTCCACGTGTTGGCTGGGAAGGTGCAGAGTGGCCTCCTCTGTCATCCTCTGAAGTAGTGTCCCAAGTTTGTGTATTCTCTGCTATGTCCTCCAAGTACGTCCAAGCTTCGTCCGGCTCCTTATCGAAGAATCCTCCATTGCACATCATTTCTATGAATTGTTTCATCTGAGGTTGCAGTCCATCGTAGAAGAAGCCAATAATCCTGCTTTTGTCGAAGCCATTATGTGGACATGCTAGCAATAGCTCATTGAACCTTTCAAACACCTGGTAGAATGTTTCCTCTCTTTTCTGGGCAAAGTTCATCATCTGTCACTTCAATCCCTGTGTCCTGTGAATAGGAAAAAATTTCTTTAAGAATTCAGCCTGCAAATCAATCCATGTAGTAATAGAACGTGATGGTAATGCATTCAACCAGTTCTTAGCTTTATCTTTTAATGAGAATGGAAATAATTTCAGATATACCGTGTCTCCACTAGTTTTTCCATCAAAGCATGTCAGGCACACTTCCTCAAATCCTTTTATATGAAGGTAAGGGTTTTCCTTGTCTAACCCATAAAAGGTGGGTAGGAGTTGGATTACCCCTGGTTTGAAATTAAAAGAATTTGCATCAGTGGGCAAGAAAAAGCATGAAGCTGTGCTAGTCCTAGTGAGTCTGAGAAGATCTTTTAAAGTTCAAGGAGCTCCAGGTTGCACATTATTTTCATTGTTGCTGCTAAAATTTTCATCTATATTATTAGCAGCCATTTCAAAGCCTCTAGTCAACCTATGTGTCCTAGGAGTCCTATGCCACATAAACTAGCACAAATTTTTTTAAATAAAGATAAACAAAAATTTATATACAGTAAAGTGGAAAGATCTCACCGAAGGTCCTCTGAATGAAATAAACCGTGGTAACAAACCGTTCTCCCCAGCAACGGCGCCAAAAACTTGCTCAACCCAAAAATGTTCTTCTCTCAAGCGAAAGAGTCTGTACAAGTAATATAATCTGGGAGTCCAGATGTCGAATCCTCGAGAGAAAATCTGTTGCAACCACAAAGCTCAAATCAAATAGAGAGTCAACGAAAAGAGAATAACCACTTATGATGACGATGATTTTGATGGGTTTGGACGTGGTTTTTAATACGTGAACAATACGAACAAATAAAGTGTCGTGTATAAAAATATATATGAGAAGTATGCATATGGTATGGGTTCATTAGGATCCATGATTTGTACTAATTTGGTTGATTAAATATAACTCAATGAATTCTCTTTTTAAGAGCAATTCACTGGAAAATACCCTTGTGGGGATTAAAGCACAAAATTCAATAAAATCGTTGCTAAAGTTTTAGTCTTTTAACTATAAGCGATGAAAGTCCCTTTTGGGGAAATCAAAACTCACCCTTGTGAGGTGATCATCTACTCAAACACGTTCTTTTGGAAGATGAAGAGAAGATTTAATAACAAAGACTATAACTTTACCAACGTGACAATTTTAGCACGAATATTCAACCAAACGAATACAAATCATATCCCCTAACTACACCATATCATGCACAATGAGAATTTAGCTACTCATACTGAAAATAAACATCAATTTCATCAAATTAAGCATGGTTGTAAGCAATAGGATTAATTAGAATTCAAAATACACAATAGAGTTCAAGGAATATCACCAAATACGCTAACTATTTGCCTAAGAAAACCCTTCTTCTTCCTCCTAAAACTCTCTGAAAAATAGCCCAGGTTGCTCTCTGTATTCTCTGGAACTCTCTGCAAAAATCGGCTCCAAAATCGCCCAAATACGCAGTTAATTGCTGTTTTGTGCTCAAATAATGTGATTTCTATAATAAATGATGATATATAAAATACGAACGTATTAGAGATCAATTTAGCATCATATAGGCACAAAATATTTCTAGATGAGGGGTTAAATAAACAATATTCAACCCGAATCAGCCACCCAAAACAGAGAAGGGCTAGGGCCGAGCTACGGGCTCTCACCCTCCCCTCAAGTGAAGACTTCGGGGCAAGCTTACGGAGCTTTGCCACCCAAACCGGAGAAGGGCTAGGGCCGAGCTACGGGCTCGCACCCTCCCCTCAAGTGAAGACTCATGTTCAAGCTTACGGAGCTTCGCCACCCAAACCGGAGAAGGGCTAGGGCCGACCTATGGGCTCGCACCCTCCCCTCAAGTGATGACTCTGGGGAAATCTTACGGAGCTTCGACACCCAAACCGGAGAAGGGCTAGGGCCGAGCTACGAGCTCGCACCCTCCCCTCAACTGAAGACTCCGGGGCAAGCTTACAGAGTTTCTCCACCCAAACCGGAGAAGGGCTAGGGCCGTGCTATGGGCTCGCACCCTCCCCTCAACTGAAGACTCCGGGGTAAGATTACGGAGCTTCACCACGCAAACCAAAGAAGGGCTAGGGCCGAGCTACGGGCTCGCATCCTCCCCTCCTGTGAAGACTCTGGGGCAAGCTTACGGAGCTTCCCCACCCAAACCGGAGAAGGGCTAGGGCCGAGTTACGGGCTCGCACCCTCCCGTCAAGTGAAGACTCCGAGGCAAGCTTACGGAGCTTCACCACCCAAACCGGAGAAGGGCTAGGTCCGAGCTACAGGCTCGCACCCTCCCCTCAACTGAAGACTCCGGGGCAAGATTACAGAGCTTCGCCACCCAAATCGGAGAAGGGCTAGGGCCGAGCTACAGGCTCGCACCCTCTCCACAACTGAAGACTCCGGGGCAAGCTTACGGAGCTTCGCCACCCAAACCGGAGAAGGGCTAGGGCCGAGCTACGGGCTCGCACCCTCCCCTCAACTGATGACTCCGGGGCAAGATTACGGAGCTTCTCCACCCAAACCAGAGAAGTCTAGGGCCGAGCTACGGGCTCGCACCCTCCCCTCAAGTGAAGACTCTTGGGCAAGCTTACGGAGCTTCGCCACCCAAACCGAAGAAGGGCTAGGGCCGAGCTACGGGATCGCACCCTCCCCACAACTGAAAACTCCGATGCAAGCCTACAGAGCTTCGTCACCCAAACTAGAGAAGGGCTAGGGCGGAGCTACAGGCTCCGAGCCTCCCCTCCTTCAAACTCTGAAAGTCAAAAACTATCTATACTCTCGACATCCTGCACGGCCTCTCCCCACCTCTCGCCCGCCCCGAATGTCAGGGACAACACACATTCTAGGCCGTGCTAAGTCGCACTTTGAGAAGGGGGACCAAGCCACTAGTAGAGAAGAATAAGCTCGGACCATTAAAAAAATTTCATTGATTAAAATTTCCTACAAGTATAGCACGGATGCCGACCCTTCAATAAATAACCCAAAACTAGGTCGACACCGCCAACAACATCTACAACATCTACTCAAAAAAATTAACGAAGTCCTATACAGCTCCTTGGCCCTCATCTCCTTGGCCGCCTTCCTCCTGGTCTCTACCGACCAGACCTTCACCGGCTTGAGCATCCTCGGTCGCTGGGGCCTCCTCATCGCCCGGCGTGGCCACTTCTTCCTCCTCCTCCTCTGAGGCTGCCAACAAGTCGAAGTCCACGTTGACTGGAGGATAAAGGCTCCCCGCCTTTTCCTTCATCCTTCGAAGGCATGCCTCCTAGCCCTCCACCTGTCCTTCCTTCAGGCCTTCTGTCTTCATCTTCGCCAGGGTAGGGACGAACTTCGCCGTATGGAAAGTGCAGAATTCTGTCGTCTTTGCTTCCAGCTCTGCCTTCCCAGAATCTGCATGCGCTTCTAGCTCGGCCGTCCGCGCCTTCTCCAGCTTTAGATCGACCTCCAGCTCGGCTTGGCGGGCTTCTCTGGCGGCGGCCCTCTCCTCGGACTCCTTCAAGCTGGCCTCCAGCTTTCGGATCTTGGCCTGCTTTCTGGCAAAAGAGTCCTTCAGGTTGGCATACTTCGTCTTTTACTTCGCCAACCGCTCGTCAGCCGCCTTCTTAAGGGCGGCAAGCTCTGCCTCCCTCTTCTCGAGCTAGACTTCGGCCTTGCTTATAGCCGAGGTGCGACTCCGAAGGGCGACCATCATGGCATTGGCCTGCACAACAAAACAAGAAAAGGTTAGAACCTACCAAGGCAAAGATATATGAAGATAAAGAGGCCGGTCGACCTACCTGCATGCCATTCCATATGGCCGATGCACACAACCTTTCTGCGCCAACCTGTGCCAGGGACTCCTTGTCCTGGGGAAGCTGGCTATTCGCGACAAGCCTCGTCGCCACCCCGGCCTCGTCGAAGACCGACTCGGCACAGTCGACTTGGTAGGACGTCGCCAGGAGATCCTCCTTCGGCAAGGCCAAGATCTCGTCCCTCTTGGACTTGAACACCGCGAGTGCCTCCTCGCAGCTCAGGTGAGCGGGCTTCTCTAGCCCAGATCACAGGTAGCCGTAGGGCCAACGATCCCTGGCTGTCGTTCGACTGACAGGGCTCGACCCAGCGGAGCCCTACGGGGGAGCCGGTGTCTGGATAGAAGCTACAGGGATCGGACGGGGCAGCCCGACCTGGGAACATTAGGCCTCTGGGTCGCCTCGCCTGCCTTCCTCGGCTTCGAGATCGATGGGCATGGCGTCGGCTCCGGTCGCGTTGCACTTGGCAGGGCAGCTGGCTTCAGTCCCGATCACCCGAGGACCTGAAGCAGCTGTGGTCTCCGCCACCTTCATCTTCTTAGGCCGGACAAGCTTCTCGGCCTTCTATGTCGACGACCCCTCTCGGACCCTCTTCTGGCCGACCTTCACGGATTTCTGGGCCGCTTACTGGGCCACTTGCTCCGCGGCCATCTTCATCAGCTCTTCGACAGGCAAGCTCATCGTCCGACCTGCAAAAGGGAGATAGATCAGGGTGAGCAAATTAGGATCGACAACTGCAAAGTTCAGATTACCTTCGGGCCAGATATATCGAACTATCATCTCCTCCTGGGCGAGCTTGCCATACTGCCTGCCCTCAGCGGGGATCGCATGTAGGATCCTAGCCCGCTCCGCCTCGTCCACATCCAGAAAAACCTCTTTCTTCGCATCCGGATTCAGCGTGCCACAGCTCGACCTTAACGCCAGATCCTGGGCCGTCAACACGAACACATATTATTCCCTCCAACCTTTAGTCTTGTCCGTCAAGCCCAAGATAAGAAGCCGAGTTCTCCTCGTCGACAAGTAGTAGTATGACCTCAGTTTCTTGAGCGCGAAGAAATATCAGAATAAGGGGAGGGACGGACGTACATCGTTCCCCGCACAGAGGATGAGGAAACCGACAATCGCTCTGATTGAGTTCGGCATCAGCTGGAACATCGAAAGCTTGATGAAGTTCAGGATTTCGAGAAGCAGGGGAGGAATGGGGAAGCGCAGTCCCTGATGGAAGTAAGCGACATAGACACCTACTTTGTGCTCCTTCAGAAAGCACACCCGTTCGACAGCGGTCGGGAGACGGACTGGGTAGGGCGGCCTGATGTACTTCGTCCGGGCATCAGATATGGAAGAGGTCTGCGCTATCGACTCCACACTTAAGATCTCAGCGGGAACGCTCCCAGCCTCGACCACGATAACAGTAGACTGAGCGGACAACCGGGGCTTTGGTACGACGGCCCCTTTTCCTTTCCCCGGTCCCTTGGGGTCCGCTGACGACGATCCCATGGCAAGCTCGACAGCCGGCCTACCCTTGGTGCGACCCTCGCTGACCAAAAATCCCTCCCCCACCAACTCCACCATGTCCGCGGTGGAGCTGTCAGTTGCTCCACCGCCCCTAACCTTGTGTTCTATCCCCCTCGAAGCCGATGACCGCAAAGAAGCCAAATTTAAGAATGAAGAACAGTACCTTGGGATGAAGACCGTCGGATGAAGTAGTCGGAACTGTTACGGGAACTTCGGCGACGACTGCGACAGCGATGGCAGACGAAAACTCTGAAGGGGACAAGAGCTCGAAGAAATTCTGAAGTGGGAAAACTCTCGCTCGATATCCCCCTCCGATCTCCACCGCAGGAGCTCCTCCACGTGTCAGAGATCCGAGCCTTCTGACGCTTTGACTGTCACCTGTGATCACGTCTGACATGCGTCACCCTCTAGATGGATGGGACGCTTCGATACTCTCCTGCCTTCAAATCAAAATGATGGCAACGAAGCGATGGGCGGGCTTTTCAAAATAACTCCCGCCCTTTCCAAACCCTCAGATCACAGGCCAGTCCCCCTACTTTCGACCGGACAAGGAGGTGGTTAGTCGCCTGGACCAGGCCGAATTTCCATCCCAACCCACGAGTAAACTTTGTCGCACTCATATTTTCAGATTACATGTTGCGTGGACTAAATTTTTAGCTCCACGCACGAAGGAACGCCGAGGCTCCCCAAGCAAGCTCTTTCCCTACAAGGCAGGCCGAAGCATGCACTGCCCCTGGGCTACAAGTACCCACATTCCAAGCCTATGGCAGGATAATGGGGGCGAGTAATGAGCTCGTACTCCTCCCTCCCTCATAGTCTGTGGCTATCTTACAAAGCTTCGCCCACGATAGGTCTCCGACGGACCAAGACCGGGCCACGTCTCGCTCCTTCTCTCCCTATAAGTATATTCCTATGTGCTCATATTTTTGTCTACCTGTCGTACGAACTAAAATTTCAGATCCTTGTATCAAAGAAGTTCGGGGCACACCTGAGTGCCTTCCACCAGCCAGGGCACGCCTGAGCATATGTCGCCCTCAATAGTTTGCCACCCGGTTGGGTCAGGCCGCTGGCAGCTCGCCCTCGAATCTAGATCAGACGTGCAACTTCATAACATTCTCCTTCTCCTCGGCTCAATGCTCATCAGTAGCAGAATGTCAGGGGAATTAATATCCATGCGAGATCACAGTCTACACTACCGACATGGGGAACAAGCCAAAAGACAGATAAGGAAAAAAAATTCGGATTTTATTTAGATAACTGACTATGTACAACCCAGGGTCTACCAAAAATACAACGAGACATCAGGCTTAGCCCAAAGCCGGCCATACAAACTTCGCCCCATTCTATGGTGCCTCAGCTCGGCCTCCACCCCCTTGAACGCCGCCCTCCAGAGCCTGCGTGTCCGACGGGTTGCCCGCCTGATCGTCGCCCCCTGGCGCATCCCCCGTATCTTCCCCTTCTCCGGCTAAGGGCACGTCCAGCTTGGAAAAGTCGACCACGAGCGAGGGATGCAACTTCACCAGCCTGCCCTTCATCCTCGATAGTCCATCCTCGCTACCCGCCTCTTTTGCCACCCGCATCGTAGGGATGAGCTCCTCATCTTGATATCGGCGGACGGCGGCGTCCATCATGGCCTGGTCTACTTTCCCCTGCTTCTCTATTTGCCACTTCAAGCCAGTGTTCTCCCTTTTTTCTGCCTCCACCGCCCGCTTCAGGTCGGCAATCTCCTACTCCTGAAGGTCGATTACCCGCTTCTTGCTGCCCATCTCCTCAGAATGCCTCGTCGGGATATCAACCCCCCTGGCCTCTTCCTCCTGAAGCTGATGGATGAGATCTGCACGCTTTCCCTACAAATCCTCGACGAATTTCTTCTGAGCATCACAGACCCTCAGAGCTCGTCCCATATCCTCGTCCTTCTCCCGCAACTTTTCCCTAGTCTCATGAATGTCGGCCCTCACCTTCTTGAGGGATGCCTTGACGAGGGCCACCGGGGTGTGGCACTGTAGAGTTGCCATCGCCGCCACCGCCTACAAAAGAAGCCAAGACACAGTTACACGTGTAAGAAAGAAGACTAGCGAGACGGAGTAAGAAGGTCAGCCTACCTGTATATTGTGCCAGACCGCAGAAGTGCACAGCCGTTCCGCACTAACATTGGCCAGGGATTCGCCGTCCCAAGACAGCATGCTATTTTCAACCAGACGGGCCGCAACCCCGGTTTCATCAAAAACAGATTCCCATCTGCCTATCGGGTAGGTCGGATGGAGGGTTTCCTCCCTTGGAAGGGCTTAAACCTCAGCCCTCTTCGGCCTAAAACTGGCGAGCACCCTCTCACAGCTCGGGGGCGCCTCCCTCCCCATCTGCCGCTGGAGAATCTTGTAAGGCCAGCGATTGACAGTGGATGCCCTGATGGGCTTCTCCGCAGTCGAAATCTTCGGAGCAGCCTCGCTAGTCCAGTGGAAGGAGGCATTCGATTCGGACGTCCATTGCCTCTTGTCTACCCTCTCCCCAGTTAAGATCTCAGCGCCCCATTTCTGGGCGGTCTCCTTCGCTGGCCCTTACGCGTCTACCACTCTCTTACCTTTGTCCTAGGGGCCAGACGTCTTTGTCACGGACACCCCAATCGCCCTTAGCACCTCCTCCCTTGTGTGTATCATGTCCTCACTTGCAAATAAGAAAAAGATTAGGGTGAGCCTACATGGGGAAGTTCGCCAGAATCAAAATACCTTCAGGCCAAAAGTGCTGAGCAAGCCGATCATCATTGATCAAGCTCACCAGCTGCCGGTCTGCCTCTGGAATCTCCTCCAAAATTTTGGCGTTCGCCCAATCCTCTCCCTGCAAGGCTGCTTCCTCATCCAACAAGGAATCAATGCCCCCCAATTCGACATCAACACTCCATCGGTCGGCATCAAAACAAAAACGAATCTCTCCATCCACCCTTCCATGTCAGTCGGCACCCCACAGATGAGAGACCGCCCCTTCCTCGCATACACGCAATAATGCTTAGCCTTCCTTCTCACTTCAAAGAAATGGCGGAAGAGCGCCAAGGACGGGCTCAAGTCACTGGCAAGGCAAAGGATGACGAAGCCGATCATCAAACCAACGTAGCTCGGCGCCAGTGCAAAGAGCAGAAGCTCAAGGAAATTCAACAGATGAATGAGATGGGGGTTGAGTGGAAATCGTAGCCCTAGCTCAAAAGTCAGGACATAAACCCCGACCTCATTATCCCCGGGACCGCATATCCTCTCGTCGGCTCCAGGGAGGCCCACTTCGCAAGGGGGTCGGACATACTTCGCACGGATTTCCCTGATATTGATCATGTCCATTCAGCATCGAGTGGTCGCTACCACCCTCGGCACCCTCCTTAGGAATGACCTCTTCCACCATTGCCACATCGCCTCTTCCAATTACTCTTCCTTTACCACTAGTTCCTCCCTCACTACACCACTACCACTTCCGACCTCGAAAGGAGAAGCCATCTAAAAGAAGATCAAGGGATTACTTAACCGAAAGAAGACGAACTGAGGAAGGGATCGAAACAGTAACTCTGACAACAGCAGTGACGGCGGCGACGGCAGTCGGAAGATTGGAGAAGAAGAAGCGCTCTAAGAAACTTGAAATCAGAAGAAAAATCTTGCCGGATCCACTCACTCCTTATTTATAGCAAACAAAGGATCATCCCCGTCGTCGAAGCTCCGACATGCGACACCGATCCGAGCTGCTCTGGTGCCTCGACTGCCACCCGCGGTCGCGTCTGCCACGCGTCGTGTATCGGGTGGCGGGGACACCTCGATTTCTCCCCACCCCTCAAATCAGAATGATGATGGCAAAACGATGGGTGGGTTTTTTGAAATAAATCCCACCACTTCCAAGGCCAGAACGAAGATCGCCCCATCCCTTCCAGACAGATGAAGAGATGGTGCGTCATTCGAGCTAGGCCGGGCTTCTGCCTCAAGCTCGAATGACGGGGGCAATTGTTATGCCCTAAAGATCCTGATACCCCGAACTCCCATCCGAGCTCTCCGAACACATAGCCGGCACGTCCCTCCTTTGTAAAGTCCACCTCGACTAGCACAAGGACGCTCTTCGTCCTAACCTCGCCGACTGTTCACTTGGTTCCTCCTTAGCCCGCTGGTCGCCTATCAATCCCAAGGTCTACCTCGACTAGTGGGAAGTGCGCGCTTCGCCTCGAACTTCGTTGGTAGAGCGCCTGCTACCTTCCAAGCTCTCCAGGAAAACTATTAGGTCGTCATCCATCTGTCGAGATCGACCAAGTGATTCAGATGCGGCCCCACACCACAGACGCCCCTCGACGACCCTTTGGCTCATCAGACACGACAAACAACCTTGTACAAGGACGCCACTGATGCTTTAGCCGCTCAACAGCCTGACAAAGCACCCATGGCTGCTGCGCCCCCTGACCGTTTGATGCTTTTGGCTCTGACACTCTGACAAAGCACCCCTGGCCATTGCACCGTCTGACAAAAGCATGGCTGACATGCACGGCTCTGACATTCTTGGTCGAAGCTTCCGCAGTCTGACATGCCAGCTCAGCATACCAGTCAGCCCCACCTAACTGGCTCTATCAGCTATAAATACCCCTTCACCTCCATTGAGAGAAGTGTTGGTAAATTGATTCTCAAACTCTTACATACACACAACAGCAAAGGTCGTCTACATCTTTGTTCTTCCACTATAGCTCGCCACGCTAGGTCGACCTACACTTAGCTTGACCTACGTGTCTAGCCCCCTTTTCTAAGCCCTAATACTAACTTAGGCATCGGAGAGGCTACGGGTTGGAACCCAACCCAGCCTTTCTGACGAGATGCTCATTGCACAGGTCGTCTCCTTCCAGGCAACGTGCGGCCGTCATCTTACTCGTGATGAACGACGTGTCACTGGCGGACTTGTAGGATCGTCCCAGAGATCGACATATGAAGGGTGCCCAGCCTCTCAATCCCATCACTACCTGTGAAAGCCTACCTACTCCTCATCCAACTGAAAACCACCGTGCCCTTGGTTCCCCTTAATACAAATTCATTGTACGCGGATCTTACCCTGCAACAGTTCACATTCTCAATTTTCTCATAAGTAATTTGCATTAAGTTGATTAGCGACTAAATATATTTCATTTTTAAGTTATTGTCATTAAATTTTGTACACTTTTCATATATTTTCCACCACAACCGAACCGGAACTGAAACCGAAACGAAACCGGAATCGGAATCGAAACCGGAACCGGACGGGAACCGAAATTGCAACCGGACCGCTTCTAAAGCAATTCGGTTCCAGTTTTGGGTTTTGCCAGAATCGGAACCGGCGGTTCGGAACCGATACCGAACCGGAACCGAACCGCGGACGGGTCTAGGTGGAAGGTATACGTACTAGAAGTAGCTTTAATTTGATAGTTAACTTTTCTTTTATATCCATTTTAGAACCTAAAATGTAGATAGTGCGTTGGAAGATTCTTATTGGATTATGGCAATGCAAGGGGAATTGTCACAATTTGATAGGAATCAAGTTTAAGAACTTGTTCCCAAACCAAAACACCAAACTATCATAGGTACTAAATGGGTATTTAGAAACAAACTTGACAAATTGGTCAATGTTATTTGAAATAAAGCCAGATTGGTTGCCCAAGGATACAACCAAGAGAACAAGATTGCCTTTGGTGAAACCTTTGCTCCCGTCGCAAGATTGGAAGCAATTCGGATGCTTTTAGCATTCACTAGTTTCATGAAATTCAAACTCTATCGATGTCAAGAGTGCTTTCTTGAATGGGGTTTTATCAGAGGACATATATGTCAGACAACCTCCTTGGTTTGAAAATTCCAAACATCCGAATTATGTTTTCAAGCTTAAACGTGCTTTATATATGCTCAAACAAGCTCCTAAAGCTTGGTATGAGCGACTAAGTAAATTTTTGCTTGAAAATATTTTTTCCATGGGGAAAGGTGGATAAAACCTTATTTCTTAAACATCAAAATAAACATCTACTAATAGTGTAAATTTATGTTGTTGATATTGTTTTTGGTGCTACTAACAACTCTCTTTGTGAGGAATTTGCCAAAGTATGTCTAAGGGATTTGAGATGAGCTTGATGGGTGAACTCACATTTATGTTTGTATTACAAATCAAACAATGTGAGGATGGAATTTTCATCTAGCAAGAGAAATATGCAAGGGAATTGGTCAAGAAGTTCGGCCTTGACAATGCAAAGGAATGCTCTACTCCCATGTCAACGACGGCGAACATATACAAGGACGAAAAGGGAAAAAAGGTGGATGAGTGCATGTACCGAGGTATGATAGTTAGCCTATTATATTTGACATATAGTAGGGCCGATATAATGTTTTAGTGTATGTTTATGTGCCCGGTTTCAATCATGTCCTAAAGAGTCACATCGTTCTTTAGTAAAATGAATTATTCTGTATGTTAAAGGAAGTTTAGATTTTTGGACTATGGTACTCTTGTTGGATATTGTGATGCACATTTTGCAAGAAGTAGGACCAATCGTAAGGGTATTTCGGGCACTTGCCAACTACTAGGTATGTCTTAGTTTCATGGTTCTCCAAGAAGTAAAACTCCATAGCATTGATTACAACCGAAGCCGAATATGTTTCGACGGGTTGTTGTGCTCAACTTCTATGGATGAGACAAACCCTCAAAAATTACGGTCTTACTTTTCAACCAACAACCATTTGGTGTGATAACAAAAGTGCTATAGACCTATCTAAAAATCCCGTCCTACACTCTAGGACTAAGCATATCGATATTCGTCATCACTTTATTTAAGATCATGTTGATAAGAAAGATATCTCTATAGAACATGTTGACACTGTTGAATATTGGACTCCCCGGATTTGGTTTTGGATGATGAGCAAACATAAATAATTCATGAACTAACAATTTGTGAGCGCAGTATTGGAGATCGTCGCCAATTTCACGTGAACATTCAAAGCGACATCTCAACACTTTCCAAAGCTCATATTCATGCCTAAAGCTTCGTTGAAGCTCTTGCGACGCTTTGGAAAATATGAAGATTCAATCGAAGCTATCGAAGACCGTTTATTAAGGTTTTATTTATAGTCTTTTAGCTTCGATATATAGAATGTTAAGCCTTGAGTATATCTTACGTCTATATCTTCATTACGCTCATTTCGTAGCTCTAGGATCCTTGCACAAGTTCATTCTAACTTCCTCGAAGCATCGCGCTTCGATTCGGACTTTGTTGTGCATGTTAGTTGGTACAAGAACAAGTACTGACCGACTAGATGGTGATCTAGTCGGTCGGCAACTGTTCTTGGACCGACTAGTTTGTTTCCTTAATTTCTTGGACTTTACTGTTTACAGTTAGTCGGTCTACGTTGACTCACCGACCGACTAGTTTGTGAACTAGTCGGTCAGTGATGCTTCTTTGACCGACTAGTTGTGACTTACTGTTCACTCTAAATTTCTCCTGAGCTACTGTTTACCGTTAGTCGGTCTAAGAACGTTTGATGACCGACTAGTTGACAATTTAGTCGGTCAACTTTTGTTCTTGGACCGACTAAGTCACTTTGCATTCAGACTAAGTTATTTTGCCTCTTAGTTGGTCTACGTTCATTGACTGACCGACTAGTTGTGAAACTAGTCGGTCAGAAAGTGTTCTTGGACCGACTAGATTTCTAGGTCTGAAATTCTATCTCTTCTCAGATCTACTCTTAGTCGGTCCACGTTGTTTGGCTGACCGACTAGTTGATGAACTAGTCGGTCAGTGATTGTTCTTTGACCGACTAATTCTCACAGATTTCTTTCCGTTAGAGAATGACCTAACTTGTGTTTTTGGGTTCCTATAAATACGAACCTAGGTCATTTCTATCTAGGTAAGAGCTTCCATTCAGAGATTCATTGAGATCAAAAGAGATAGCTATTCTCCCTCAAATCTAAAGCTCTCTTCCTCACAAGAAACCCATTCTCTCTCATTTCTAGATCTAGAGAGAAGCTTGTTCTTGGTGAGCTTTTCAAGCTATTGCTTGATCCAAGTCTCCAACTCTTCCCTAGGCACCCATTGCTGCTCATTTCCTTGGTGCTAGGGCTTGGTGACTCCATCTTCCTCAAATCCTTCATTCCACCTATTGGGTAAGAAAAACTCAAGGTATAGGATTTTGTGGTAAGAGTATTTATTTCATCTAAACTCTTATATATTGCTTATTGGCTCTCTCGGTTGTGAGAGAAGTTTGTGATCCCGGGTTGTGGGATTCACTTTGCCATTGCATGTATGATTTGATCTTGTGAAGGTTTTTCACAAGATATTCATAGTGGAAATCTTGAGTTAGGGTTTCTAACTCAAGTATCCGGAGGGGATCCGGGTGGTTGGGACGTAGGATCACCGGGAACAAGTCGGGGAGACTTGGGTGGATCCGAACCCATTAACATCGTTTGTTAGCATTGTTTATTTCATTGTTGTCATTCAATTTAAGCTTCCGCAAATTGATTTGGTAGTTGTGTGTAATTTAATTTGGAATTATACGCCTTATTATTTTAAAGTACTATTCACCCCCCCTCTAGTACTTGTGCAGTAGCTGGTAGGGCATTACATTTGGTATCGGAGCCAGATACACAGCTATGTCTGCCAACGACAACAAGACCGTGCGTCCACCTTCCAACTATGACACCTTGAAGGAGCCGTGAAGGAGCATCTTCCAACTATGACACCTTGAAGGAACCGTGAAGGAGCATCTTCCGTGATGGAAGGACATTCCTCTACGAGGCCTCCATTCTTCAACGGTACCAACTACGGGTACTGGAAGTGTCGGATGGAAACCTTCCTCCGAAGTGCATCTTTATGGAGAACTACAATGAAGGAGTATATTGAACCCGAAGAAGAAGATTTTGAGAAATGGACTACCGCGGAGGTCGCCGCAGAGGTAAGCAATGCCAAGGCAATGAACGCCTTGCAATGTGCATTGGAGCCCGAGGATTTCAATAAGATATGCACATGTAAGAGTGCATATCAAATTTGGAACTCCCTCCTCATTCTACATGAAGGGACGAGTAGGGTAAGAGACTCTAAACTCGTAGTCGTAACCAAAGATTACGAAATGTTTCATATGCAACAGGGCGAGAAGATGAAAGAATATTACGCTCGCTTCGTTGACATAATAAACGAGTTAGAGGCCCTCGGCAAGACCCACACTCAAAAGGAGAAGTGCTTAAAGCTTATTGAAGGACGTCCCTCTTCTTGGGAAAAACATACCTTCGCCATCGAGGAAGGTAATGACATGAACAAATATACCGTAGTTCAACTAATGGGTACCTTGATGTCATACGAGGTACGGAAAGATAGCAAGGTGAAGCTACAAGAAAAGATTAAGTCATATTTGAACCTAGATGCGCCTAAGAAAAAGGCGATTGCATTCAAGGCGGCTTCATCCACCTCTATCGATGATGAAGAATCGGAAAACGAATTGGACTTGGAGTCCATGGCACTCATGGCCAAGAAGTTCAACGGTTTCTTCCGAAAAGGTAACTTCAAGAACAAAGCTAAATTTGGTTCTACTAACGCCTCTTCCTCTCCTTTGTGCTTTAAATGCAATAAGCCAGGACACATCAAAGCGGATTGTCCTCAAAACAAGCAAAAGGAGAAGTGGAAGGCGCCAAAGTATGACAAGTCCAAGAAGTACACGAAAGGAAACAAGAAGGGACTTGTCAGAGCTACCTTCACCGACTCCGAGGATTCCCCAAGCGGAGAGTCGGATGATGAGCAAGTGGAGCAAGCACACATGTGCTTCATGGCAAGAGAGGAGCACGATCAAGGATCCTCCTCTTCTGATGATAGTGATGAAGAAAGCGATGAGGTAACGATGGATGATCTTAGAAATGCTAACTCTCAACTTTGGTCAAAATACACTAAGTTAGTAAATAGATATACTAAGGTAAAAGATGACCTAGCTAGCATTCAAACATCGCCTAAGAATATCATCACCAACAACGACACCGTTGTTGAAGAGTTAAGAAATGAGATTGTGAATCTCAAATCTAAACTTGAACATGTTAGCATTGAGGATGCGGAAGAACATGAGATAGCGGATTTAACTTCTCAAAACTCGACTTTGAGTATTGAGAACGAGAATCTTAAATCTCGTGTTTATGTGCTCACATCGCAAATATCCACTTTGGATACTTCTTTGCGTTCTCTCAAAGAGAAATATGAGGACACATTGGGCCGAATCAACAAATTCAACAAGGGTAAGGGCCATTTGGATAATAATCTAAAAGATTTACTTCCGGCCAAACACCACATTGGCTTGGGGTATATGATGGGAAATTCATCCAAGTCGGTCACTACTTTTGTTAGGCCAACTTCCGAAGCCTCAACGAGTGGGAGCAAACACTCTATTGGTAGTTCATCTACCAATGGTGCTTCCACCTCGTCCACACCCTCTTTCGGAAAGAAACCCACTTTGGGTGGACCTCCAAAGAAGGGGCATGCCTACATGTACACTAATAACATGCCACGTAGGAACACACGTCCTACTCCACCGGCTCACACATATGATGATTTTTATGCAACACATTCTCGGGCACATGCACACCAAGTGAGACACCCTCACGCACGTGTTCCCACACATGCATATGTACACCCACCTCATCATATGAATAATTCTCGTCGTGCACCATTCCATCATGTCCTGTATGCCTATCCACAACATGCATCACGTAGAAATCAACGTAGCATGCATGCACCCAATAGGATGATGGCTCCCAAAATTTTCACTATTTGGAGCCCAAAGGACACAAGCATGGACGAAAAACAAATGTATATGAATGCTTATTTTTCGGATGTTGTGCATAGTAAGAATTATGTGGGGAAGTCTAAGTCCACTTGGACTTGGCTTCCAAAGGTCTAATCCCTTGGACCCAATGACCTTGGGTACCATGATATGAAAGTGTCTATCTTTAGGTACTCAAGGAAAAGAAAAAGAAAAGGAGCAACAAATTTAAATTTAGCTCCAAAGGGAATTGGAAACTCGATAGCGGGTGCTCCAAACACATGACGGGTGACGCTCGTTTGCTCTCCGGAGTGGTTCCCATTGCGAATGGAAACCGCGTCGTATTTGGAGGCAACGAGAGCGGAACCATCATAGGTGTTGGTAAAGTCGGTAACCCTTCTAAACCATTAATTAGTGATGTTTATCTTGTTAGTGGTTTAAATCATAATCTTATTTCAATAAGTCAACTTTGTGACAAAGGTTACAAAGTTAGCTTTGCGAAAGGATTGTGTCATATTTTAAGAAAGGATAATGAAAAATTATTATTTTCCGGAACTCGTCGTAAAGACATTTATCTTTTGGATCTTCCTAAGTCATATGAACAATGTCTCGTTGCCAACACAAGTTAACAACACTTATGGCATCGACGCTTTGGACATGTGAACTTTGGAACACTATATAAGCTTTCAAAATTGAACTCTATTAAAGGTTTTCCGAAGCTTGTTTTTGAAAAGAAAAGTTTTTGTGATTGTTGTCAACGCGGCAAGCTTCCTAAATCTTCATTTAAACATAAGAAAAGCATCTCTACTAAAAGGCCACTAGAGCTATTACATCTAGATTTATTTGGGCCAACTAGAGTAGCTTCCTTAGGAAATGCAAGGTATGGACTTGTCATCGTAGATGACTATTCAAGATTTACTTGGGTATTTTCATTGTGTAATAAAAATGAAGCTTTTGAAAACTTCACAATTTTTGTTAAGAAAGTACAAAATCTCTTAGGAACCACCATTGTCACTATTCGTAGTGATCATGGAGGTGAATTTGAGAATGAGTCTTTTGAGACATTTTGTGATGAAGTTGGTATTACTCACACCTTCTCTTTCCCTCGTGCACCTCCTCAAAATGGTGTAGTTGAGAGAAAGAATAGGACGCTAGTGGAGTGTGCTCGCACTATGCTTGATGATAGCCAACTTGGCCATCAATTTTGGGCGGAAGCGGTACACACCGCTTGCTATGTGTTTAATAGAATACTTTTGAGGCCCGGCACTAAACAAACTTGTTATGAATTGTTGTTTGGTAGGTTGCCTCAAGTTAAACATTTTCGTGTTTTTGGTTCGAAATGTCTTATTAAGAACACATATGGTAGCTTGGACAAATTCGATCCGAGATCCGATGAGAGGATTTTTGTCGGATATTCTTCGCGTAGCAAAGCCTACCGGATATTCAACAAACGAACCTCAACGATCGAGGAGTCGCTTCATGTCTCATTTAATGAAGGATTTGTTCCAACTCGAATTTCAAATGATAATGATTCTTTGGATGTTTTATGTGATTCATTTGATAATTCTAAGTCTAATGATTCTATTGATTCTATTGAGACTAACCCAACTAATGAAGTTGTTGAGAATGTTCCTAGTGATCAAGGTATTCCCAAACGGCTTCATACCGTTCGTGACCATCCCCATGAGCAAGTCATTGGCAATATTCAAGATAGTGTCAAGACGAGATCACAAGTCCACCACTTCGCAAATTGTGCCTTTGCCTCATTGATAGAGCCAAATAATATTAATGAAGCATGCGAAGATAGCGCTTGGATCTTGGCCATGGAGGAGGAGCTCATTCAATTCGAAAGGAATGAAGTTTGGGAGCTTGTTCCATTGCCATCGAAGAACCACACCGTCATAGGGACAAAGTGGATCTTCAAGAACAAAACCGACGAAAACCAAGTCGTCGTCCGGAACAAAGCTCGGTTAGTAGCTCAAGGCTATCGTCAAGAGGAAGGTATCGATTTCGAAGAATCTTTCGCTCCGGTAGCTAGATTAGAATCAATTAGATTACTTTTGTCTTTTGCATGCCATAAGAATTTTAAATTATTTCAAATGGATGTTAAAAGTGCATTTTTAAACGGAGATGTCGTTGAGGAAGTTTACGTTTCTCAACCTCCGGGCTTCATAAATGAAAAATTTCCAAATCACGTTTTTAAACTAAAGAAAGCTCTTTATGGTTTGAGACAAGCTCCTCGAGCTTGGTATGATCGCCTAAAGAATTTTCTTTTGGATTTGAATTTTAAAATGGGCGAAGCCGATTCAACACTTTTTATTAAGCATGCGAATAATGATATTTTATTAGTTCAAATTTATGTTGATGATATCATTTTCGGTGCTACTAACTTCGCTCTTTGCGAAGAGTTTTCTAATGTGATGAAGGAACAATTTGAGATGAGCCACATGGGCGAACTCAAATATTTCTTAGGTCTCCAAATTCGCCAATTGAACGATGCAATCTTCATCCACCAAACGAAGTACACGGTGGAGTTGCTAAAGCGATTTGGAATGGAGAATGCCTCCGGGAAAAAGACTCCAATGAGCACGACTACGCATCTTGATAAAGATACGGGCGGAAAAGATGTAGACATTCGTCTATATCGAGGTATGATAGGTAGCTTACTTTATCTTACCGCAAGTAGGCCCGATATTATGTTTGCCGTATGTATATGTGCTCGTTATCAGTCTCAACCTAAGGATTCTCACTTAGTAGCGGTTAAACGTATTTTTCGCTATCTAAGTTACACTTTAGATTTTGGATTACTTTATCCGAGATCTAGAACATATGAGTTAGTCTCATATAGTGACGCTGATTATGCGGGATGCAAATCCGACAGGAAAAGTACTAGTGGCACTTGCCATTTTCTAGGAAATTCTCTTGTCTCTTGGTTTTCCAAGAAGCAAAATTCGGTATCACTTTCAACCACCGAGGCAGAATATATTGCCGCCGGTGCCGCTTGTGCCCAGGTTCTTTGGATGAGACACACATTGAAGGATTTTGGTATTCATTGTGATACTAGCCCTATCATGGTGGATAACCAAAGTGCTATTTGTCTTTCAAAGAATCCGGTGCACCATTCCCGATCGAAACACATAGATGTCCGACACCATTTCTTAGATGATCATGTTGCTAAAAAGGACATCATTTTAGTGTACGTTGAAACCCAAAAGCAAATCGCCGATATTTTCACGAAACCCCTAAAGGAGGACTCCTTTGTGCGGTTGCGTCGAGAATTGGGGATTATAGGTGAATCCGAGATATAGGATTCATATTAAAATTCAATCATCTTGCATGCTAATATATTTCACGATATTTCATTCATGCTAGATTAATTGAATTTTTGGGAATTTTATGTGATTTATTTGAATTTATGATCGAATTCGTATTTCAATGTCGTATTTAAGATTTCGACGTTTTATGGGGTAATTTAGATGACTAATGAGTGAGTTAGGATGTTTCATCCAAGTGGTTTGTGAAGAGAAATCAAATTTCTACTTTTGGACTCTTCTAGTCGGTTTCAGTACACTTGTCAACCGACTAGATGCTCATCTAGTCGGTCAGCAAATGAACTCAGACCGACTAGATCATGCAAATATCCATCTCCTATCATTTTCTTTCGTTAGTCGGTCATAGTACACTTTCCGACCGACTAGATTGAAAACTAGTCGGTCGGTAAGTATACTGCGACCGACTAAATCTAGCCCTAAAAATCACTATGTGCCTCTGACTTAGTCGGTTCAAGCTCATTGACCGACCGACTAGATCGTAATCTAGTCGGTCAGTGCTTGAACTGTGACCGACTAAGTGTGTTAGGGCAGTTACGTCTTTTTGATTCCAGACCGACTTATACTCATTCTTCATCCGACTAATCTCTCTATTAGTCGGTCTTCTCTTTTGCTCCAGCTCGAAAACCCCAAACCCCCATCGAGCCTCTTCGCATTCTCGTCGTCTCCGGCCTTTTCTCCGGCCATCGCCGCCGTCCGCCGCCGTCGACTCCACCCCCTAGGTATCTTCCTCCCTCTCCTAGGTCGATTTCTTGCCCTAGGGTTCGATTTCTCCTCCTAGGTATTCTAGGGTTTGGTTTATTTTCGAATTTCTTGATTTCTAGGGTTGTTAGCTTGTGATCTCTAGGTTGCTTGTGATTTTCTTCGATTGATTGTGCTCGTAGTACTATGGCTAAGACTAGAATTCCTATCGCCTCTTCCGGGGCCTCTCCTATGACCGTAGAACAACCTTCGGACCCTAGGAATCCCCCGAAGCCTAAGCGTCGTGCCAAGTCTACCCAAGCCTCTCCTTCATCGCCTCCTCTTAAGAAGCCTAGGACTGCCATAGTCAAACCCTGTAAATCCAAGACCAAAAAGCCTATTCTTCACACTCCGGCTACTCCTCCCGATTCCGATACTGATTTTATCCCAGAGGATGAGCCTACTAGGGAACCTACCCCACCTCCGAAGACCCGTAAGGCCAAGGGTAAAGCTCCTATGCCAGTTGGCGGTGTAGACATATCGTTGTGCCGCGATGACCCTCAGTGTCTCGCCGTGTACAACCGTATAGAACACTGTCCACTGTTGTTAGAGCATTACGTTCAGTTCTCTGATTTTCTCGGCCTTGCTGATCTTCTGTCTTATAGTGGCCTTCTAGATTATCTCCGATACGACCCCAAAGCCAATCCCAAACCGTACCCTCGCCTCGTGAAATTGTTCTATGCCAACCGTATTCGAGGCCAGTACGACGCCAGCCACTCCATTGAGACGACTGTCTTGGGAACTCCAATAGTTCTCACGGCAGAAATCTTGGGGGAGATCCTTGGTTGTGCGTCGTGTGGTCTCCTCCCTTCGGACATTTCCGTAGACGACATTTCTTCCTTGGATCAGTCTATTCTTTCAGAGATTTTCCAGGTTATCCCCTCCGCATTCATTGGTGTTCCATCGAAATCTTTTAAGCCGAATGCGTGGGTTCTTAACCTGATTTTGAAGTCGTGTCTCCTCCCTAAGTATGGATCATCTTCACTTCCCTCTCAGCCGTTTTTGAAGCTCATATACGCTCTTTTCTTGGGGTGCGAGATAAATTGGGCTCGCGTGATACTCGATAAGATGGATTCTTTTGAGTGTATACGCAAGACCAATAAGTCTGCGCACATTCCATACCCTTTCCTGTTGACTCTCGTATTCCGTCATTTCCGAGTCCCCCTCCCTCCTGACGATGAGCGTCCCTTGGGTACGCCTCTGAACGCGACGGCCGTGAAGAAATCTCTAGCGGCTCTCCGTCACGTGCAGAGGTCTACCGCATCTGCTTCCCAGTCTACTCCGTCAGCTGCTGCTGCCTCGTCTTCCCCTGCTACATTGGACGATGTCGTACGCCTACTTCGTCAGCACGACTCCCGTTTGGCTCGTACTGAGGAGGTAGTCTGTAGTATGGCTCGTATGATGGGGATTGAGCTTCCTCCTTCGGTGTCTGAGGCCGAGGAGATGGACGATGAGGAGCTTGACGAGCTTGCTACTTCTTTTGCCCGTGGCGATGAGGCCACTGCTGCTGCTGTTGCTGGTACTACCACTTCTGCTCCTGGAGTTGGCACCACTTCCGGTGCTCCAGAGCCTTCTGCTTCAGCACTTCTGTCTTCTGAGCCTGCTGTAGACCCTGTTGCTGAGCCTGCTGATATTCCTGCTGACACATCTGCTGTCGAGACCCATGCTGCTGTAGAGCCTGTTCATGAGATCTCGACTCCTGCCCCGACGATTCCATCTGTTGAGACACCTCTACTCCCTGCAGATCCTGAGTCCACTCCGTCGACTGGACCCACAGACGCTGCAGATCCAGCCTCCTCCTCGTGATCGTTGTTCCGAGGACTCTCTATATACGCTTTGGATGATATATCTTAGCGAGAGTATTTTGGGTTAGGATAGAGTATGAGGGTTACGATGTTTTCATGTATTTTGGTTGATGTCGATGTTGTTGTAGTATTTATTTTGATGAGGATGATGATGATGATGTATTTCTTCTTGATGGGTATGTTGTATTTTGATGTATTGATGTCTTCTTGGATGTACTCTTGATGTTATCATTTATATATATACATCGTCGTTGTCTTTATCTTAATTCGTCGTGCACATTTTAATATTCGTTGAATGTATATGAAATGTGATTTCGTCGCTCGTAGCATGCAAACTTGGTTAAATAGATTTAAATTCTATAATTGTATAGAATTGTTTTCTATGCACAAATTTAACCAAGAATATTGAATATTGAAGAGTATGTTTCTTTATTCAAGAAATGAATAAACATTTGGTATTTTTGATGAATTGGATTATCATTGATTTTTATTGATAATGGAAAATTTGGCACACCTTGTTTTGATTTCCACAATTTTTCCCTTGGTGTCAAGTTGGTCCATTGCCTTTGTCTACGACTCCCGATGTTGGATTTTACATTTCCTAATTGTTGTCGTTGTATGCCCCCCATTTTTGGGATAATGCCAAAGGGGGAGAGATAATGATAATAAATAGCGCAAATGAAAAATTTAACTCAATTTCCAAGAATCTAGTTTGATATGTTAGATTTAGGGGGAGTTAAGATACATATAAGGATTTTCAAAATCCGATATTTCAAAAATCAATTCATTTTATTTATCTTACTCGTCTGCTTGATGCAATTCATTTATATTCATTTTGGAATTAACGTGTCATCAATGCAGGGGGAGTAAGTATTTTACATTTGAATTATTATCTTTGATTATTATTTATGTTGGTTTGTCATCACCAAAAAGGGGGAGAATGTTGAATATTGGACTCCCCGGATTTGGTTTTGGATGATGAGCAAACATAAATAATTCATAAACTAACAATTTGTGAGCGCAGTATTGGAGATCGTCGCCAATTTCACGTGAACATTCAAAGCGACATCTCAACACTTTCCAAAGCTCATATTCATGCCTAAAGCTTCGTTGAAGCTCTTGCGACGCTTTGGAAAATATGAAGATTCAATCGAAGCTATCGAAGACCGTTTATTAAGGTTTTATTTATAGTCTTTTAGCTTCGATATATAGAATGTTAAGCCTTGAGTATATCTTACGTCTATATCTTCATTACGCTCATTTCGTAGCTCTAGGATCCTTGCACAAGTTCATTCTAACTTCCTCGAAGCGTCGCGCTTCGATTCGGACTTTGTTGTGCATGTTAGTTGGTACAAGAACAAGTACTGACCGACTAGATGGTGATCTAGTCGGTCGGCAACTGTTCTTGGACCGACTAGTTTGTTTCCTTAATTTCTTGGACTTTACTGTTTACAGTTAGTCGGTCTACGTTGACTCACCGACCGACTAGTTTGTGAACTAGTCGGTCAGTGATGCTTCTTTGACCGACTAGTTGTGACTTACTGTTCACTCTAAATTTCTCCTGAGCTACTGTTTACCGTTAGTCGGTCTAAGAACGTTTGATGACCGACTAGTTGACAATTTAGTCGGTCAACTTTTGTTCTTGGACCGACTAAGTCACTTTGCATTCAGACTAAGTTATTTTGCCTCTTAGTCGGTCTACGTTCATTGACTGACCGACTAGTTATGAAACTAGTCGGTCAGAAAGTGTTCTTGGACCGACTAGATTTCTAGGTCTGAAATTCTATCTCTTCTCAGATCTACTCTTAGTCGGTCCACGTTGTTTGGCTGACCGACTAGTTGATGAACTAGTCGGTCAGTGATTGTTCTTTGACCGACTAATTCTCACAGATTTCTTTCCGTTGGAGAATGACCTAACTTGTGTTTTTGGGTTCCTATAAATACGAACCTAGGTCATTTCTATCTAGGTAAGAGCTTCCATTCAGAGATTCATTGAGATCAAAAGAGATAGCTATTCTCCCTCAAATCTAAAGCTCTCTTCCTCACAAGAAACCCATTCTCTCTCATTTCTAGATCTAGAGAGAAGCTTGTTCTTGGTGAGCTTTTCAAGCTATTGCTTGATCCAAGTCTCCAACTCTTCCCTAGGCACCCATTGCTGCTCATTTCCTTGGTGCTAGGGCTTGGTGACTTCATCTCCCTCAAATCCTTCATTCCACCTATTGGGTAAGAAAAACTCAAGGTATAGGATTTTGTGGTAAGAGTATTTATTTCATCTAAACTCTTATATATTGCTTATTGCCTCTCTCGGTTGTGAGAGAAGTTTGTGATCCCGGGTTGTGGGATTCACTTTGCCATTGCATGTATGATTTGATCTTGTGAAGGTTTTTCACAAGATATTCATAGTGGAAATCTTGAGTTAGGGTTTCTAACTCAAGTATCCGGAGGGGATCCGGGTGGTTGGGACGTAGGATCACCGGGAACAAGTCGGGGAGACTTGGGTGGATCCGAACCCATTAACATCGTTTGTTAGCATTGTTTATTTCATTGTTGTCATTCAATTTAAGCTTCCGCAAATTGATTTGGTAGTTGTGTGCAATTTAATTTGGAATTATACGCCTTATTATTTTAAAGTACTATTCACCCCCCCTCTAGTACTTGTGCAGTAGCTGGTAGGGCATTACAGACACCGAAAAACAACTAGCAAACATCTTCACCAAACCCCTAGATCAAAAACAATTTTGCTTTATTCAAAGAAAGTTAGGGATTATGTCACTAATTGATCACTAGCACGATTATTTTACACATACACATGCTTAAACATTAGATCTAGCCTCTACACATTGATTATATCTCATGTCATTTTAGGCTAGTTCACATATTGTTTGTGCATACATCACCATCATTAATATTCTTGAATATTATTGTGCATTTAATATGAACTATGCTAGACATCCTAGAAGCATTAAAAATAATCTTGATAAAGTTGTCTCATATGTATGCCCAATCCACATGCTTGAATTATGAATAATTTTTTGAAATTTGTTCGCATGACATATTGCTTGATCTTAACTAGTTGACTGAGTTATAAAATTTATGGAGATAAATGGAGGATGTTTAAACTCTTATGAAATCAAAATCTTGAATGTCTTTATATTTATTGTCCACATAACTATCTTTAGACAAATTGAGTAATAGGAGTCGAATATGTCGATACATTCTTGCGTCACTATTTTAAGACACCAACATAGCAAGAAAGAATGATATGTGTAACATAAACAAAAGAAAAAAGAGCATTGGAAAAAGGAAAGGAAAGGAAAACAATACACAATATATGCCAAATTCTTTTGATACCTGCAGCTATTAACCGGATTTCGAAGGGTTGTTAAGCAATGGGTGTGACATGTATTAGATAAAGTAACCATTTAACGCACCTTAACTCCAAAGGACCCGAATTTAACACCATGGTATTCTATGTTGGGTGTCTTCCTATACTTTGCTTAAAATTATTCCATAAGAGATGAACGTTCACAATATGTTTAGAACAATTTTATGTTTTTGAAATCTAAGTTTCTAAGCATCACCATATGGTTCTCGTACTTTATATAATGATTTCTTCTTATTAATTTCATGTAATGGACGTATGCTTTCATTGATCATGACATTGATCATAACTTGAGCTCGTGTGGAGAATGCATTCATATGTTTCTCATTGTCAATTTCGTGTTTCTTTGATATGCTAGCAATAGTTCTTGTCTTTCTCTTTACTACTTCAATGATATTAGTGACCGTTTCTATTAATGACAAAAGGGGGAGAGTATGAAAAATCAGACATTAAAAATATCGATGCATTGATCTAGGAGGAGAGATAGACATTGAGATGTATATTTTGAGGGGGGGGGGGGGGGGGGGGGGGGGTCCTTGCATGAACATGATTATATGACTTTCTCCTTATGTTTTAAATCTAAATTTTTCTATGCTTGTTTGTCATCATCAAAAAGGGGAAGATTTTTTGCCTAAGTTTGCCCACTAAATGAAGCCTAAACTTTATTTTGATGATGTCAAACAAGCCATACGGGTCTAATGTGTTTTTATCTAATGAGTTCAGGTCAATCGGATGTCAAACGGTGATGATACGAGCTAAAACAGGATGGATTGGCACTGTCGTGCATGTCAATTGCACGGGCCGTGCGTATCAGAATCTGAAATGTGCAAGAAGGGTCAAAGTAACACGGTCGTGCTAGAGCTGACACGGCCGTGTCTAAAACAAATAGTAACTTGAAAGGTTTTATGCAGACTGCAACACGGCCGTACTAGATCTAACACGGCCCTGTCAAAAATAAAATCGTAACTTGTAAAATTCTGCATAGTACCAACATGACCGTGCCGACTTGCAACATGGTCGTGCCGCAAACTGTGAAATTGAAGATGATGGAGAGTTCAAACAACATAGCCATGCCGAATTGGCTCACGACCATGTCGAGTTGCAGAGTTCATATTAAACCCTAATTTAACCAGTCTGCCCAGTTAAACGTCCAGGTTTGACTTCAATCAATTTGGAGTTTCTAATCTATTTGAAGATCAATTTGAAAAAGAGTTTCTAAATAAAAGAGATCTATCAAATTGATGAAGATTGGATTAAAGATTTGAAGGAAGATTTAAAAATCAAGAGTTCAAATTGAAGAGAACTCCTCGTCGCCTATAAAAGTGAGAGTCATCCCTCGGAGAAAAGGAATTGAATTATCTAGCAAAAATTTCCAGAGTTCTTCATCCTTGCTAGCCGGCCTCCAATCACCATCATCCAAGCCTCAAGTTCGCGATGGAGGATTATTTGCAGACGTGAAGCTGAAAAGGCGACATCCTTCTATACACACGTCAAAAATCACGCACGGTTTGCACCTACAAATTTGTTGAGGGACGATACCACAATGACTTCTTTCCCTATTTATTTTGGTATTAGTTCATATTTGTGAATAGCTGCATTCAGAAGCTATCTGTATGCTTAAACTTTGAAACTATAAATTGTACGGCGTGATCACTATCCGGAAGTGTGATCGGTTTGTTTTTCTCTTTTTGGTTATAAACGAGGGTGAAAGCCTCAAGGGTTTGGGGCCAGAGTAGACGAGGGGAGCCACTTCGTCGAAAATTATTGATTGATTTACTTTGTGATTTGGCTTGGTTGTTCTGTGCTTAAATTTTATTTGTGCATACACCATATTCCAACCCGCACCCCCCCCCCCCCCCCCCCCCCCCCCCCCCCCCCCCCCCCGCGGGTTATAGGGTGTGTTTTTCAATATCATCATCCTCCACTTCCAATATTCGTTGAAAATTATTGATTGATTTACTTTATGATTTGGCTTGGTTGTTCTGTGCTTAAATTTTTAATTTGTGCATACATCTTATTCCACAAACCTTTTCAATATCATCCTCCTCCTCTTCCAAATAACTGTAGTTGACATCGTTAAACAAAAGATGTCTCGTTGTAAAATAGCCTACAGGGAATTGCGATCCGTCAGTTTTAGTCGACATCCTTCACCATGCTCTAATAGAAAATGCTGGATCTCTGGGATAGTCAAAGATACCATAATGTGGTGAATAGTGTTCAAGAACAACCACAAGAATTTCTATGAGTTACTAAAGAAATATCTTGTAAGACTTTAGAATTAAAACAATTTCTATAAAAATATCTTTACTATTCTAATCCGATTTTCGAGCTTATGACTCATCCGGATACATGTGCATAACAAGATTATAGCAGAGTACGTTACCAAATATTTAGATATTTATTAAATTCCAAACTGTGACTTAGAACAAACGCTATCTGAGGTTAAATGCACGAAATTGAGACTCCCTGTACCTTTACCATTGGAAGATATTATTATTGACTTCATCAAAATTCTGATCAATACAAAATGCTCTGCAATGTTGCTTACATAGCGAGTTTGACAGGTGAAATCCATTTATGCATGTGTCAAGACATTGATCTATGCATTCGTCGAGATCACTGGTATCCCCATGAGGATCATACGGAAGATGAGCAGTCACGGAATATGATGCTAAGTACTTAGCAGCAAGCAAGACAAAAGGGATAAGAAGGCATAAATTCCTGCATCTTGTCTCGTCTCCTCCCTTCTCTGTAGACATATTGACGGTATAATTTTGTACCAAACTTATTTGTAGGCGATGCGGCTCCTTATTCTTTAAATGCTGATAAATTAGCCATCTTCTTTAAATGGAATAATATATTACGTTTACTTCATTTTTTTAAATTTTTCCTCTTCACCGACAATCCTAATCTCATGTAACGGTGGTTCCTAAACGAAGAAGAAGATCGTCGTGCTTTGCTCCCTCCCATGTATGTAGGCTGCTGAATTGTTAACCATGGTCTTCTTTTTTAAGTCTACATTTGTTTAGCACATCAGACATGCTTGATGTAAGGCAAATAGTCGTACTCACGTACGCTTGCCCAACGAACAGTCGAAAAAGCCACACATAAAAGTGGAAGGAAAGGACAGAAATAATGGTGTGTTCTAAACGTTACCGAAGGTGAGGAGTCTTGCAAAAAAAAAAAAAAACTTTTTTTCGGATGAAGCACGTATTATTACATCAAGAATCTAGACCCCTCAGCGATTTGGAAAGGGAGTTGTTTTGCACCCGCCCCTTACGCACAATCACTTATTTACAAATTTACCATTCCTATAATATGCCACTTTTACTCTCCCGCGCCGTCCCACTCCGCCGCAGACGATAAATCCGATGACTGATTTATTAGGGTTTTGAATGGACGGTGGGAAAGGAAAGGGGATCTGGGGAGGTTGGAAGAGTGGGAGGTCGGTCGGGAAGGCTGGCAGAGGGGACTGCGAAGGGGGTGAAAGAAGAGGAAGAGATGAGCCGGAAGGTCGAAGGAGGGAAGACCGCGGGAAAACATCTTTTCTTTTGTGGAAAGAAGCACTTATTTATCATATCAAGATTCTGGACCCCTCAGCGAATTGGAAATTTGAAAAGCGACATAAATTACAAAGTGAAAGTACACTTGTGCAATTTTTAACGCTTGGATGTTAGAACATTAGCCCGCACCCGTGTTTTAATCGCAGCAGGTTGCGCTGGTTTGAATCTCCCAGCGTGAGTTAAAATTTACGTTATGCTTTGTCCAATTTATTAAGTCACGATCTGGATTTATGGTGTATTGTTTCTAGGGAAAAGTTATATATTAATTGTGTCTTATTTGATGAAAAATAACTCGAAAGTTTTTCATGGTCTCAAATTTAATATCCCTAACCTTTTTTCCCCATCGTTTCTATTGAAAATATGATACAAAACAACAAAAATATCTTAGTGTTATGAATCATCATCTGGGGAGGAACCCCAGCTCTTTATTTATATCTTAGAGAGGAGCATATACAGATAAGATACAATAGATACGATCTTATCTATAAGATAAGTCGTGATCCCAACAGACTAACCAACTCGGCATTATCCCTTCACAACACTCCCCCTTATCCAGCCATATGTGTGGGCTCTGCTCATGAATACTTCAGGGTTCTGAGTGTGATAGGAGTCTCACATGGGGTGGATACTTCAAGGATCCTGAGTTGGTGAGGTTTGTCTCATTAAAACCTTTAGCTATGGAAAACCCTGTGGGAAACCCCATAGTTAAGGAAAAAGAGTGCAGACACTCTCTAACTCCCCCTGATCTGTACAAGCACTCAGGCTTTCAGATCTCGTAGGCGCCTCATCCCAATTTTCTGTACAAACTTCCTAAAGGTAGCAGTAGGAAGAGCTTTACTGAACAAGTCTGCCAGGTTGTCACATAATTGTACTTGACTGACGTCGATCACACCATCTCTTTGTAGCTCGTGCGTCCAGAAGAATTTGGGGGAAATATGCTTCGTTCTGTCGCCTTTGATGTAGCCACCTCATAGCTGAGCTATGCAAGCAGCGTTGTCCTCGAACATGGTAGTAGGTTCAAGGTCCCCAGACTTCAATCCGGTCGTCATCAGGATGTGATTTACAACTGACCGTAGCCAGACACATTCTCTGCTTACTTCATGGATGGCGATGATCTCTGAGTGATTTGATAAGGCCGCCGTCATAGTTTGCTTAATGGATCTCTAGGAAATGGCTGTCCCACCATGGGTAAACACGTACCATGTCGGTGACTTTGCATTGTGGGGATCAGACCTGTAACCTGCATCAGCATAACCAACTAGTTCGGAGGATAATCTATTTTGGTAGTAGAGTCCCAAATCTATAGACCCTTGGAGGTAACGCAGAAGGTGCTTTACCCTGGTCCAGTGGCGCTGCGTAGGCACTGCACTGTATCTAGCTAGTAAATTTACTGCGAACACTATATCGGGACGTGTTCAGTTGGCCAGATATAGAAGTGTTCCAATATCACTCAGATAAGGGACTTCTGGACCCAGTATATCATCCCCCTCTTCCAGCGGCCGGAAGGTGTCTTTATGTGCATCCAGAAATCATACCACCATAGGTGTACTAAGTGGATGACATTGGTCCATATCAAATCTTTGCAACATTTACTTCGTATAAGTGGTTTGGTGTAATAGGATTCCGTCTTTTAGATGTTCAATCTGTAAGCCAAGGTAGAATTTCGTTTGGCCTAGCTCTTTCATTTCGAATTCTTTTATCAGACTTACAGATATCTCAGCGATCTCTTCAGGAGATCCAATGATATTCAGATCGTATACGTAGACTGCTATTATGACGAATCCTTTTCCCTTTGCTCTTATAAAGATGCAAGGGCAGACTTCATTATTGTTGAATCCTTGTTGTACAAGGAATTCACTTAGTCTGTTATACCACTTCCGTCCCGATTGTTCAAGACCATACAATGATCTTTGAAGCTTAACAGGGTAGACGTCTCGAGGTCTATCTTTTAATTCAGCAGGCATTGAAAAGCCATCAGAAAGTTTCATGTATATCTCCGTGTCGAGATTACCATATAAATATACAGTCACAACATCCATTAGCTGCATATCTAAACCTTCCTTTGCTGTTAAGCTTATCTGGAATCGGAAAGTGATCGCATCCATGACTGGAAAGTATGTTTCCTCATAGTCAATACCCAGTCTTTAAGAAAATCCTTGCGCTACATGCCGGCTTTGTAGCGGCAATCTCATTATTTTCATTTCTTTTTCTCACGAATATCCATTTGTAACCTACAGATTTGACACCAGTAGGTGTCTGGACTATTTGCCCAAAGACTTTGAGTTTCTTAAGCGAGTCCAGCTCAGCTTCTATTGCCTGATTCCACTTTGGCCATTCATTTCTATGTTTGCATTCAGTAACGGAATGTGGATCATGATCATCGTTGCTTCCGGCGACGTGAATGACAATATGAAATGCAAAGTCATCGTCGATGAGTGTACTCTTTCTGTCCAACACCTCCCATATACGTACATAATTTTATGATATTTCAGTTTCTCCCGACAATTCCTCTGCAGTGGATCCCTGGAGGGGTGATGGTATGGACAAGAGCTCATTTCTTTGTGAGGGTATCGTCCCAAGGTTTCCGAATATTTTTCTTTATCTTGAGTTTTTATCCTTAAAGCCTGGTGGTCTGCCTCTTTTCTGTTGAGGTGCAGCCACTTCTGCTGCTGGTGGATTGCATCCATTCTTGGAGATGTCAATCCTAGCTGGAGTATTTACAGTAGGAATGTGTGATTTGACAATCTTCTGGTTGTCAGTAAATGAGTCCGGTAATCAGTGGACAGTGTCCTAAATGTGAAGGACCTTCAGGATCTCATCTGCACATTTTTTTGTTACCAGATCATAGTGGGTCAAACTTTTTGCGTCTCACGTTATGATGTGCTTTGCACCAGATTTCTCAGTGTCTGGGCCCATTTTGGGGAAAGTTGTCTCATCAAATTCACAGTCTTCAAAACGTGCCTTAAATGCGTCCCCGTTTGGGGTTCTAGGTATCTTATAATTGAGGATGAGTCTAATCATACATAGATACCTAGGCGACGTTGAGGCCCATTTTTTCCTCTGTGGTGTTGCAATAGGGATGTAAACTGCGCAATCGAAGATTCTCAAATGAGAAATGTTCGGTGGCCCTCCATATGCAAGTTGCATTGGAGAGAGACTCTGACCTCCAGATGGTCTTATTTTTAATAACGATGTAGCATGCAGAATTGCATGTCCCAATGCATCAACCGGCAACTGTGATTTCATTAATAATGGACGTGCAATCCATTAGAGTCTTTTTATAAGTGACTCTGCCAACCCATTCTAGATATGAACATGCGGCACTGGATGTTCAATTTCTATTCCTGTTGCCTGGCAGTACTCTTGAAATAACCGGGAGTTAAATTCCCCAGCATTATCCAGATGTATTTTCTTTATATGGTTGTCTAGAAAATGCGTCCGCAACTTTATAATTTGTGTCAGTAGCTTTGGAAAAGCTAAGTTGCGGGTTGATAGTAAACACACATATGAATATTTTAAAGATGCATCAATCAGTACCATAAAGTACCGAAATGGCCCGCTAGGGGGTGAATAGTGTTGGATCCTGTGGATGGCAAACAACACTAGAAGGGAGGGTTGAATAGTGTTGTACAAATATAAGAATTTTTCGTTCGTTGATTAGCATACTACAAAAACCTTCTAATGTTGCATAAGAAACCAAGTAGAGTAATTTACGCTTGGTTCTTAATCAACAAAGTAATCCTATAAAGAATGTTAACAGAGTGATCACACAGCAGGTAGCCGACTCCCTCAAAGTGGTAGTCGACTCCCAGAGAGTTTGAGTGCAGAACTCTATTGAGCGATGCGATAGTATAAAGATGAAATTACAAGTAATATATCTCTTCATAGCAGAAATAAATAAATGAACTTTGTAATTGTATAAAAGAGTATGAATTACAAAGATACAAAGTAATAAGTAAGGTAAAGTACAGTTGGAAGGAATATAAACAAAATCAGAAAATGCAAACACAAAGACAATGATTTTTATCCTGGTTCCCCACAACTTGGGTACGTCCAGTCCCCGACCAATCCGGTACGAGATTTTCCACTATTGCCTTAGCAATACAAGTACCGAACTTCAATCGTTAGGATTTCCCAAACACCTAGCCTTGACCAAGATTTCCAATCACCTAGACTTGTCTAGGATTTTCCCATCCCTTACAACAAAGGGAATCCACAACCAAAAAACAAGTTTTCAACTCACCACAAAAATTAGTGGAGTTTGGATTATACCCAGAATTCTATAACCAAAGTAAATATAACAAATGTGTTATGTTGCTAAAAAGAATTCAAATCAATATTAAGATCACACAAAAATATAAGATGATTCTTTGTGATCTTAGATTGTTTGTTTTTCAAAAATCCTTTAAGAATAGAAATTTTAAGAACAAGGATTTTAAAACAACTTTAAAAATAGCCAAACAAAAAATTACATCTCAGAAAAATAATAACTTTAAAATGAAATTGGAGATCAGAGATTAAAACAGAATTGGCTATGACGATGAGAGAAAATAGAACAATAGACCTTTAGAATTTTAGTACAATAGAGAATAGAGAATTTGATTGTCTTGATGTTATCTTTAGAAATGACCTCAAGAAGTCTATTTATAGGTTTCAAGAGAAGAATTTGAAATTAAAAAAGATTTGACTTTCAGCTCAAGCAGATATGGAAATTGAGGAAAATCAGGAAGCAGAGTCGTTGGAAAACGACAGCTGGTAGTCGACTCCCTCAAGGTGGTAGTCGACTCCCAGAGAATCTCAGTAGAAGTTCTGCTTTTGACTGGTAGTCGACTCCCTCCTATAGTAGTCGACTCCCAGAGCAATTTTCTCTAAAACTTAGCTAGTTGAAAGACGTAATCAACTCCTGGGTGTGTTGGAGGTTGACTAGTAATAATAGATAGACTAGCTTATTGCTCTCAAGAGTTTAAAAAAAGATATTGAAACTATTTAAAACATTTTGCTTTCGAAATCATTTTGTGTGTGTGCGATATCTACTTTGGCTTTAACATAATCCTAAGAACTCACACACTACACTAAGACAAGACATTCGGGAAGCTGATATGCTTGCTTCTCCTGAATTTGAGTTCCTTCTTCATTAAGCTTGAGCACGAGCTTCATCTTGTGCTTGATGTAGAACTAGCAAATTCGTCTTCGTCTCGAGTGTGGTTTGAGCTTCTTTGGAGTATGCGTAAAGTCATCGTTTGTCGCATAACTGGCACACTTGAGTTGTAGTGTAGTTAGTACACTAACATTATTTGATGTGTTCATTATCAAAACCACTTTAGGGGTGGGATTCAATTTCCCATCACTGTCCCCTTTTTAATGATGACACCCAAATGAAAAGTGAAATAAATTAAATGAACATTGACTTAATGAAATAACTTACTCTCCCTGCTTAGATGCGGTACTCCCCCTGCATCAAAGCAGGTTAGCAAAATAATATTCATTCATATTAAGAAAAACAATATTCATTCTCATTTTTTGCATTTCACCACCTTTCTCCCCTTGTCATCAATCAAAAAAGATGATATATAATATTTCACCTAGAGTTAACCAAGCTTTTTCAACAATAAAAATTGGAGAGAAAATATAATATGACAAAAGTCTGCATAAGACATACCACAATAAAAATTTGAGAGAAAATTCAAGGTACTTTAGGATTCTTCTGCAAAACAGCGTTAGTAGATGAAGATATAATATGATAAAAACCAGCATAAGACATAACACAATCAGACCATAAGTGTATTAGACCGTAGTATAGTTATAACGGACCATAACGTAGTATAGTTTTTAGAGAATCATTGTTTTATAACCCAAATGAACTAGTTTATGAAGCTCCTCCATTCTTCTTCAATTCTTTGATCTCGCCAAGGATCAACTTCAGGATCTCCACCGTCATTTTGTTGCAACTCACCACAAAGTCCTTCAGATCATCCACCTTTTTGTTGAGGACTTCAAATCCCTTCTCTTGAGAAAGCATATCTTGAAGTTCAACAATGTAAGCTGGTGGTTCTTCATCTTCTTCTTTGCCATCATTGCCTTCTTCTTCTTCATCAATGTCAGAGATGAGGGGTTCCTTACCTTTCTTCTTTGAGGATGATGATCCTCCTTCAGCAGCGAGCTTCTCTTCTGGAATATTCTGGTCAAGATCCTTATGAAGATTCATTCGGCCAAGAGCATGTACATCAAAGATGCGAGTCGGTTCCAGAATTTTGGTTTCATTATCCAAAGGTATGTTATATTCAATAAACAAGATGGTGAGATAATAACCATGGGCTAAGGTAGATGATGGTCTATCGGAAGAAGCAGATGCAAGGATGGAGTCCATAATGACTTTGGCCCAATTTACACGAATGTTCCCTAACATGGCGTAAATGCACTTGGCTTGCTTCTCAGATAATACAGAGTGGCTTTGACGCGCTCGTAATCTACACCTAGAATCCACCTGGCGGTGTCACGATCGCCAGGCGTGATGTGGCTCCTAGGCTACGACTACAGGTTCAATCCGCAAGCGGACAGTATCGAGTTATAGTATATAAGATAGTCGAATCCCACAGGGACGGTGATAGTGTTCATGGTAATCTCGGTCTATTTCTACATCTAGAAGTAATGTAGCGGTCGGAGTGACAATGATTTGGGTTGATTGTTGTTGTTGTGTAATATAATAAAAGGAACTATGGCTTTAGGGGTCGCCGCTAGGATCATTGGGGTTGATGTTAGATAGGTTCCTCACATCGCATTAGGGCGAGGGAATTAATCCTCCAATTCGTACCACTCTTGTGGGTTAGAATTGCGGGGTATTCTAGTGGCTCTCGTGAATGCAATGGCGGTAGCCATCGACGTAGCGATATAGTTCGTCGATGGGTCCCCTCAAGTCACGAGCCGGACATGGTCACGTGCCTTGATTGGATCCACTGATTTCCCTATTTGAACCCCTAGATACCCCTTAAGCACATCGATTCCACAGACCGTGGGCACGATCTCAGTACGGGTTATCTACAGATTCGGTAGGATCTCCTGGAATACAACCCGAGATCCCCAATTCGATGTAAGGATCCAGATCTACATTTTCCCCTAAAATCCTATGGTTCACCCATCGACCCTAGAGAGGATCTACTCACTCATGGTGATCGAAACACACAAAAACATTGAATTCGCGTAGGAAAACATTTTTGCAACAAAAGAATTTAGGGCTAAGAATTACTTATAGCAAGAATGAACGAAGAACGAATCCAGAGAAAGCAGAAAGCAATAATCTTCAATTAACGATCCAGAGTTTGCTACAAAAATTAATCCAAAAATATTCCTCCCAAAATTCGCTCAAAGCTCCTCTCAGAAATCTCTAACAAAACTCAGAATTGATCTCCCAAGGCGCAGACCGCAGTTGCGAGCTTCAGCTACACCCAATCGCGTACATCGCGCGTTCAACAAAACTTCCAAAAATGCCCCAGGGAGTGTCGGCCGAGTATGTGACTCGGCCCGAGTCGGAGCTGCTCGGGCAGAGGTTCGGCCCGTGTCGCATCTTGCTCGGGCTCAGAATGGGTGACTTGGTTGGCTACTTAGGGTGTGCTCGGGTGCTACTCGGGGCGCTCCATCTGGCCGAGTAGATGACCTGCTCGACCCACGTCGGCCGTATCTGCAGCTCCTTCAACGTGTCATGGCTCGGCCCGAGCTGAAGCTGCTTGGGCCGAGCATTTTCTGGGAAAATACTCTGCTGCTGCTGCCTCTCTCTGTCTCCTTCTTCTTTCTCCTTCTTCTCCTCCTTCTCTCCTCCAACAGCTTCGAGAACACGGCGAACTCCTCCAGAGCCCTGCCAACAAGCTCATGAGCACGTCGGATGTGTCCAAACCCAGGCGGGGGTCCAAATCGCTCCAAAATCCCTGAAAACTCAAAATATACTACGAAAATCGAAATATCGTCAGAAATACCAAAAGCGCAGTAAAAAGTGGGATTTGGACGCGGGGATGACATGCAATGAGATGGAAATATGATATGAAAATGATGTAAAATATGGACACATCAAAATCCCCCAAGCTTACCTCTTACTCGTCCTCGAGGAAGACGAATAATCGGTATGCCGGGAGGAAAACAAAATGAAAATAAGAAAACGAAAACAAAAAGAAGTGAAAAACAAAAAGCGAGAAGAGTAGTAAGGGAGAAGCGCTAAGGATGATCGGTCAGATCTCAGGCCTAAAAAGTCTATCACAATGCTCTGAGTGCTAAACATGCATGCTCTTGGTAATTTCAAGCTTTATGTATCATATGTCATGTAATGCAGGCAAAGAATAGGGATCTACTGAAATAACACCGTCAAATCCTATCAATCTCATGCAATCCCTAGAGTCTAGTATAAAATAGTTGACAATGCCCTTTCAATCAAAGATACACAAGGAGCACAAAAGATTCACGCAACATGCAATAGAGAATAGAAAGATCATGCCATTCAGATATTCAAATTGATACGTGAAAAATCCCCAAAACTAAAGTAATTCGTAAAGTTTGGGTTTTATTAAATCTCCCCGACGTGCACCGTCTCCACTCTAATGTCAAGCTCACTCATATGATCAGTTGGTTTACCCCCAAGCTTAGCTTGAGGCATCGCATCAATGAAAATGATATGTAATTTAATTTTTTTCTTCCCAGGAAGAGATATAGCTTCTTAATGGAATAGCACAAGACGGTATTTATTCATTTTTTTTGTGTTTTTTATTTTTTTAAATAAGAAGCTATACTTTTTATTTTTATACATGGGAAGTGAGATGCGGTAAAGTAGCCATATGGGTGTAACCAACTGATATGTAGAGAAAAAGTAGATAAGTGGAGAAGGAAGATAATGGGATACTCGGTTCACTCATAAGAGGGTGCACATCAGTTCGATAAAATAAAACTCTAACTAAACTCATATGTAGCATGGGTATTTCAGTTCTCTAAATGAATACTGAAAATAGCATGCGATAATAATCACAATGTCAACATGCATGCAAACAGAAGTGAATCAGGTGCTCCAAGTGTTCAGTGATGCGTGAACCTGGGTGCGTTTCCCAACATAAGTCATACTAGATACTAATTCATGCAATTGATTTCAATTCATATCAGGTATTAAATCAGGCATATCATCAAAAGAAATACATGCATATAGACAATAAAGCTGAAATTAATCCTAATAGCATGCCAAAGGGATAAGCATCGCTAAAAACTAGTAAAGCCTAGAGAGATATCATCATTTAGACCATCCTTAGCAGAAATAGAAAGAAACAGAGAAAAAGAGGAAATAGATAAAAAGAAGATGCATGCATGGAGAAAAATAGAAGATATGATGCAAAGTGAGAAAAAATAAAATGGGGCGGTAAAGTGGCAAAAAGGTGAAATAAAAACTGAAAATAAGGGGAGAAAATGTTAAAAAATGAAAATAAAAATAAAGCGGTAGCACTCATCCCTCAAGCTAAACCTAGCAGTGACCTCACTGCTAAGAAATAGCTCGTGAGCAGGAGATGATGCTAAAGGGGTGGGATGGGCAGGAAAATAAGATAAAAACTATGTGAATAAAGGAAAAAGGAAATAAAAATAAAAATGTGACATGATGCAATGCAATGTGGAATGATGCATGAGTACGTATCCTCCTCCAAGCTGTGGTAAATCAGGGCCCCGCAAAGACAGATGGGCACTAAGAATAAAGGGGAAGGCAAAACTGGATAAGAATATATCAAGCAGTGGCACCAACCTCTGGGAGTGGTGATGGGTCCCTGTGCTGTGGACCCGGGGCGATGGGTGGCGGCTGGGATGGTCGAAACTCGTGCGGGGGTCGGTGCGAAAGTGACAGATGAGGCTCTGAAGGAAAGGAAGGTCACGATCGACCACCTCTTGAGTTACCAGACCACCATAATATCCTGCTAGTAGGACCATGCGCCGAAGCAGTCTTCTTGATCATTGTCACGAAATGTAATCTCGAATTCTGTGTCTCTTATGTAAAGGGGCCGGAGGGACGGGGAGGGGAAGGTGGTGCAGGGGTGGCGGTGGTGGCTCGGGTGGGGGAACGTGTGCGACGCGTGCGTCGTGTAGGCCTAGGGTTTGAGGTGCTGGGGTTCACGTGTCTAGCATGGTGTGGAGGCATTGTGTAGGAGGAGGAAAATAAAATAATTAAAGCGGGGGGGGGGGGGGGGGGGGCGAGTTTACCGACTTGAAAAAGATGGCGTTTTGTTTTGATGTAGTGGTTTTCGCCGGTTCGGATTATCCTCAAGCTCTTCAAAGATGTATCCTTGTTGTTAAGCAAATCAAACCTGAAAGAGAAACAAGGTGGGCGTCAGTATTTTTAGACAAGGGGAACAACGGATTCAAATTGTAAAGAACAAATGCTCGGATTGAATGTTGAATGATGGGGGGCAGCCTTGTGGAGAGAAGGAACGGCTCCAAGAGAGGTGGTGACGGCTGCAAGGAGGGCGTGAGGGTTTTGCTGAGCGAGGAAGACGTCTCAGAATATTAACGACGCTTAAATAGGCGTGGATGGGCCGGTCGAGGAGCAGCGGCCTGCTCCGTAGCGAGGAGAGACTCGGGCCGAGTCACTGGATCGCTCGATGGCTTCTCGGTCCGAGTCAAAACTTGCTCGGGCCGAGTTGCATTTACCTTGCCCGGGTCGACAGAGTGACAATTTCTTCTCAATTTTAGGCGACTGTAAAACTCGACCGAGTAAGAATATGCTCGGGCCGAGCCGTCCTGCTCGGGCCGAGCCAGTAATTCTCCGCCCGGGTCAACCGAGTGACGTTTTTGCTTCAACTTGGGCTCCCTGTAGCACTCGACCGAGCAGGTTTATGCTTGGGGCGAGTCATATCCTACTCGGGCCGAGTCATTGTGCTCTGCCCGGGTTGACAGAGTGATGTTTTTCATCAAAATCTTCAGCCTGTAAAACTCGACCGAGTGGGATGCTGCTCGGGCCGAGCTTAAGTATCCGTATCTGCTCGACTCGACCGAGCAGGTGATCTGTAACGGCCGCTTTCCGACCGTTCGTATTTCCTGCGTGCACGTGCTTTATCGTGCACGTATTCTATTTGGCTATTTCTGAGCTCCGGCATGAGCGATGCGATATGCCGTTGCGATCATTTGGGAGTGTAGAATTTTATAGTAATATTTGGGAACGTCTTTTCACGGCTCGTTTTCTCGCAAAACGATTTTGAAAGATAGGGGCGTTTTGGTCTTTTGGCACCAATACGCGGTTCCTGATTTTACGATAATTTTTGGTAGGTGTAACACGCAATCGGACACTGTAGCCCCGTACTTCTCGTCTCCACGATCGTCCCGGTATTTTCGGATTATTTTTCCGATGCCCGTAGTGGAAGATATCCCCTAATCAATTTCAACCGTTGATTAGCCACTAATCTTTTGAATTTCAAATTTAAAATCAAATCCTAATCAAATCTTTGGAGAATCCCTACGTATCATGCATGTGGGATTTCTTCCACTACCCACACCCAAAACTACACCCCCTCCTCTCACATACTCTCTCTCTTAGTCATCTAAATACACTCTTTTTAACACCCATATATCAAGTTTCTCTTCCCTTTTAACAAACCCAAACCACAACCCTAGGAGGCCACGCATGAACCCATTTGCAGCCGCCTTGCTCCTCCTCCGGCCACCACGGCAGCCCCCCAAGCTCCCCAACTCCGGCCACCACCTTCTCCTCCTCCTTCTCCTCCATCTCCACCTCTCCAAGACATCAAAAACTCCATGAAAACCACACAAAACACAGCCCAGGCCAGAACTGTGCCCCGCCGGAAAACACCGCCGGCCGGCCACCTCCGGCCACCCCCTCCGGCGACCACCACCCCCGATCAACTCCTCTCTGACCCCCCAAGCATCTCCACCTCCCCTTACCCTCTTCCCTCATCTCTATCTCCCTCAAAACGCTTTCAAACACAACCCAAACGACAGTTTTACAGATCTGCGCCACCGCCGGAAAAACTCACGCCCACCGGCCATCCGGCCACCTACGACGACCACCCTACTGCCGTTGGATTTCTATCGAAACCACCTACCAACTGCAATTTTCCTCACGCTCATAGCCCACCTGTAGCTCCCGGAATCCTCGTCGGAACACGTCGCATCCGCTGTTTTTCACAGATCTGGAAGCTGAACTTCGCCGTCCGCGCACGGCCACCTCCGACCACCCCCGGCGACAACTCCACTGCCGTTGGCTTCGTTTTGAAGTCCTTTACCCACTGCAGCTTTCCGTTCCCGCTGTTCGTCTCCGAAATTTCACTGAGACACGCGACAACGGATGTGGCGCGAATCTGTCCTCCCCGGCTTCTCACGGCCGCCCACCGCCGTGCGCTCACGCCGTCGGCCATCCACCGGGCCGAGCATCTTCCTTTGGTCCCACTTAATCTACCAACAGCCCCCTTGGACTCTCGGAGTTCACATGCGTTGCCGCACGCACGTACTTTTAGCCGACGTCGCCGTTATCGTGAAGAACCGTTGCGCTACTCGCAACGGGAAGGAGATCGCTGATTAGCTCGCTGATTTCACGTCATCATCCCGCTGTCCAGAGGTACCTCGCTGTGCTACCCGCGGCCGAGGAGTTCCAGACGACGCCGACGTTGCGCCGTTCAGACCCGACTTCCGCTTGTTGGACGACATTACGAGGTTAGTTTCCCCTAACTCATAGCACAACCCACACCATAGCAGAACTGAAAACCTAACTAAAATCGGCAACTTAACTCATTAAATTTATTTTCTGCTCCCTCATAATGATGTGGAACTGTAGATCGACGAATGGACTTTTTGACTGTGCACATAGGATAGAATCGTCGAATAGGGTTGAACATCTAAAAGTGACTTTTGACAAATAGGATAGTCCCGACAACCTAGAAACGAAACCTAATAGGATTTGATGAATTTGAGACCTGACATCGTCGCCGTGGCGATATTTCAGACGGACTTCCGCGGACGAGACGCTCGGACGGGACGCTTCGAGAGGACGACGCACTCGCCGTTTCAGGCAAGTGTACCCACTTGCGTTTTTGACCGTGCTTTGGTCTTAGATTGCTAGAGCTGTTAGACTGTGAATGAATAGAACCGGACGTGAAATGATAGCGTCCGGGACGCCCCTGACGACCTAGACTTGACGACGAAGTCTAGGCGTAAGAACAACAACTTTTGACACTTAGGGTTATCTTGTGTGTGCGTGTGTGTGGACACCCTAGAACAACTTTGCCTTGCCATGTCATGAACATCTTGCATGTCGTGTCTTGTGTAGCCTGTGGGCAGTGAGACGCTCACCTAGCAGAGTGAGTGATCTTTGTTATGGAACACTGACGGGAAGCTCGGCACCCACCTAGCAGAGTGAGTGTCCCAGCAGACCGAGAGGATAGAGACACTCACCTAGCAGAGTGAGTGGTCCTATACAGTAGTACGGTTTCACCTACGAGGCGTTCGTCGCTCACCTAGCAGAGTGAGCGATACGCTACCGACCGTGGGGATAGGGGCACTCACCTAGCAGAGTGAGTGGCCCTATATTGTCTTGTCCTGAGTTCTGGGGTTTGGGGTAGGGTTGAGCGTGCGCACGGCAAGAGGGTCTGATCCCCCTCGAACCGTAAGGCGTGAACCCTTCATGTCACAATTGTCTTGTCTTGTCTTGTCTTGTCTTGTCTTGTCCTGTCACGTTTCGTCTTGTCACGTCTTGTCTTGACACCGGTTAGGCTAGTCCCGTAGTTGGTGGCACACGCTACAACTACTACTTGTTGCGTTTTACTTTCCTGCTGCGTTTACTTTCTGTTGTCACTCTGTTATAACCCTAGCATGCTAATCAACCAGTAAACTGTTGTGTAAAGGAACCTCAGCATGTTAATCAACCAGTAAACCGTTGTTTAAAGTTCGGTGCACTTGCAGTAAAGTCTAACCCTTCTTGTAGACTTTACCTGAAGTACAGTTCCTTTTTCTTGGGTGTTGTACGTCAGGTGCTCAGCCAGAGTTCGTGGACGAGGCAGACTCCCTGGAGCACGAGGAGCCGAGGACGTCGACCCAGAGTACGCGCCCGACGAGGACCAGACCTTGAGGTCTACCTAGTCGTCACTTTCAGAGGTTACTACCTTTAGTTTGTTTTTAGATAGTATGTTGCCACGCTTAGGCTCCTTTTTAGACTTTGTACTTGTTGGATATTATATCTCTATTTAATGAATGCAACTTCTTTTCTGTACCTTCTGTTGTTCGAACTTAATAAATGCAAGAACCTGAAAATCTTTTAAAATGGTACATCTACAGACGCTTATTGGGTCCGAGCTTCCCAGCTCTGGCCCGAGCGGGCCTTAGTCACGCTTCGCCTCCGTCGTTTTGGGAAGCGGGGCGTGACAGGTTTTAGTGGTGGCCCATGCAGGTCATGCAAAAGTTCGGAACAATAAAAAGTATCGCATTCATCTAATATCCACGTACAAGTCTGAATTAGTTTCCCAGTCTTAGATAGTAGGAAGACTTAGGTAGACGTCCCAATTTGACAGTCTGACGCCTTAGTTAGGAATTAGACATCCTCGTCCTAGGATACCTTAGTAGCCACTTGACTCTGACCAAATTAGATTTCTAGAGTCCTCCTTTTAGTTTAGTCGCTCGCCCAGCTCCATTGACTTCGAGCCCAGCAGAACGTAACCTTGATTCTCTTAGGAACTTTCCCCCTAGATCCTGATTGTAGTTTAGCTCGTTAGGAAATCTTAGCGCCGAGCTCTCCTGATCTTCAGACGACCCGATAATTAGAATCCCTGACTACTAGCGTCTCCCTGATCATTACCCTTTTCGTGATATCGACCGTAGAGTTCCATCGTAGCTTCGTGAATCGTATCCTAAGAGTATCCATCATGCGATCTTTTCCTTTCTTCCAATTCAAGTAATCGTTCCTGACGAGTGTCGTTGATCCTTCGAGTCTTTTCCCTTGCCAAGTCTGCTGCCTCTAAAAGTATTTTTGAAATTCCTATTAAGTTTTTCGCTCAGCTTAACTTCTTTGAAAACCCCTATGTTATATATTTCAAAATTCTTGTTTTTCGGTTGAGTTAAAATTCTTTCACTAATCTTGAAACCTACCTGGTTGTAAAATTATTTTACTATCTTGTACCTATTTTCAAATCGGCATCTTTCGTGTTTCAGTTTTTTTTAAACCTTGTTAGCAAATTCTATAATCCTATATATATATATATATATATATATATATATATATATATATATATATATATATATATATATATATATATATATATATATATTACTTTTCCAAACTACAAAATTTTTATTGCTAATCACTTACCGCACGTATTTTTAAAATATTTTCTAAACCAGAGGGAACTCCAATTATTATTTAATTATTATTGTTATATCAGTTCTATGTTCTTCGTGACCACATTTAAAAATATTTGTGTAAACTTATTTTCATTTGCAAAATAATCACTTCTCACCCTACCTTTCTTTCCTTCGTCTCACTCTTTCCCAGAATTGTAATTTACTACATCTGCCCACTTTTCTACGTATTTTTTTAATAAGTATAAAAGTATATGATATCATATTTTACACGTAATTCTTCTTCCATCTATTTAATTATTTTGAGAAATATTTTTGTTCCATCCACCCAACTATCTCCTTATCCCGCCTTATTTGAACTCTTTCCTTCCGATTCTTTTCGTTACACTCCTGGCTTCTGTTTTTCCTTAGGTTGTGAAGACATTAGTCCTTGTAGTTGTCTATGTTATCTCCGGTTTAGGAGAAGGCCCTTTTGGTAGGTGATGTCGTTGTGGTGCATGAGTATAGGTAGAGTGCGTAGACATGTATGAGTGTGTGTTATTTAGGATCCCGATGATTGCCTTTTGTGTCTTGAATTTGTACTCAGTGTTAACCATGATATGATTGAAGTTGTCTGAATGACGGTATTCATACGTATATGAATAGGGTCATAGCAGACAATTTCCTTAGACGTAGTTTTCGCGATTATAGAATAGCTTAGCTTTGACTGAATGTGATTGTATCAAAACTTCGTTTTCTTTTAAACCAACCCCTTTAAAGTTTTTGAAATTAGCTCACAAGATCACAAATCAATTATCTTCCTCGTCCATTACCACGACTCCACACGTTTTTTTTCAAATGTTTTAAATGTGTCATTGGTTTTAAGTTTCCCTTTTCTTCTCTATCTCTCCTTTTAGAAATACTATGTTATGGTTGTTATAGTTTCGGGACTAGCTATTATTGTGGTAGGATTTTGTTTGCGGGTAGGCTCATGGAGAGATGAGATTTGTTATAGCATTGATTAACCGATTTTGAAACAATAGGATATTGGAATAGTTTCTTTCGGATGAGAAGATGAGCTGTCTAAAACTTATTTATGATACCGATGTGAGACGGACTCAATGGGAAATTCTGGCCGGGTGAAATTATATGCGAGGAGATGATAACTTATCAGACTTGAGGCTTAGACGGGTGGTAGGTAGGAGTAACTGCGGAGTATAGTATGAGTCAGGATGATCACGAGAATTAGTAGAACTTTGTAAGCATCAAGACTTGGTTGTCGAGTTGACGTGAGAAGGCTTTGAGAATGATACGACGCGTCAAGATAAATGGATGGTTAGGTAGTCGGACTTAATATTGCTTAAGATTAATTATAGTGAGTAGGATAAGATATGATTTTGATAGTTCAATTATTTGGCGGATGAATTTATGGGAAGATATGACAAGGAACGTATTGAGGACACGACGATAGTTGATTTGTGAAGGTGTTATAAGATAGACAGAGTTTTTGTTTTGGGTTGGTGATTGACTAGAACATCATTTTAGCGATTGATTAATATTGGGAAGAGATAAAAAGTTAAAAGATTGTTTTTGAGCGATGATGTTTTATAGAGTGGTATGGTATGAGAAGATGATTATTATTCTTTTGTGAGGACTTGGAGTTGGAAATTTCAACAGCAATGATGGGTCTATGGTTAAGTCTTAGGATGTGAGATTAGTCGCGACATTATTCAGTGAAAAGAAGGGTTATGAAGGATTAATTAAAGAACATTGGTTGAAGTTATAAGATTAGCGATCTATAGGCGTAGTCATGAGAGTTTTGGGGTATAAGGTTATATAGAGGTTATTATTGATAGTATGAGTGATTCCGAGGACGGAATCATTTCTAAGGTGGGTAGAATGTAACGGCCGCTTTCCGACCGTTCGTATTTCCTGCGTGCACGTGCTTTATCGTGCACGTATTCTATTTGGCTATTTCTGAGCTCCGGCATGAGCGATGCGATATGCCGTTGCGATCATTTGGGAGTGTAGAATTTTATAGTAATATTTGGGAACGTCTTTTCACGGCTCGTTTTCTCGCAAAACGATTTTGAAAGATAGGGGCGTTTTGGTCTTTTGGCACCAATACGCGGTTCCTGATTTTACGATAATCTTTGGTAGGTGTAACACGCAATCGGACACTGTAGCCCCGTACTTCTCGTCTCCACGATCGTCCCGGTATTTTCGGATTATTTTTCCGATGCCCGTAGTGGAAGATATCCCCTAATCAATTTCAACCGTTGATTAGCCACTAATCTTTTGAATTTCAAATTTAAAATCAAATCCTAATCAAATCTTTGGAGAATCCCTACGTATCATGCATGTGGGATTTCTTCCACTACCCACACCCAAAACTACACCCCCTCCTCTCACATACTCTCTCTCTTGGTCATCTAAATACACTCTTTTTAACACCCATATATCAAGTTTCTCTTCCCTTTTAACAAACCCAAACCACAACCCTAGGAGGCCACGCATGAACCCATTTGCAGCCGCCTTGCTCCTCCTCCGGCCACCACGGCAGCCCCCCAAGCTCCCCAACCCCGGCCACCACCTTCTCCTCCTCCTTCTCCTCCATCTCCACCTCTCCAAGACATCAAAAACTCCATGAAAACCACACAAAACACAGCCCAGGCCAGAACTGCGCCCCGCCGGAAAACACGGCCGGCAGGCCACCTCCGGCCACCCCCTCCGGCGACCACCACCCCCGATCAACTCCTCTCTGACCCCCCAAGCATCTCCACCTCCCCTTACCCTCTTCCCTCATCTCTATCTCCCTCAAAACGCTTTCAAACACAACCCAAACGACAGTTTTACAGATCTGCGCCACCGCCGGAAAAACTCACGCCCACCGGCCATCCGGCCACCTACGACGACCACCCTACTGCCGTTGGATTTCTATCGAAACCACCTACCAACTGCAATTTTCCTCACGCTCATAGCCCACCTATAGCTCCCGGAATCCTCGTCGGAACACGTCGCATCCGCTGTTTTTCACAGATCTGGAAGCTGAACTTCGCCGTCCGCGCACGGCCACCTCCGACCACCCCCGGCGACAACTCCACTGCCGTTGGCTTCGTTTTGAAGTCCTTTACCCACTGCAGCTTTCCGTTCCCGCTGTTCGTCTCCGAAATTTCACTGAGACACGCGACAACGGATGTGGCGCGAATCTGTCCTCCCCGGCTTCTCACGGCCGCCCACCGCCGTGCGCTCACGCCGTCGGCCATCCACCGGGCCGAGCATCTTCCTTTGGTCCCACTTAATCTACCAACAGCCCCCTTGGACTCTCGGAGTTCACATGCGTTGCCGCACGCACGTACTTTTAGCCGACGTCGCTGTTATCGTGAAGAACCATTGCGCTACTCGCAACGGGAAGGAGATCGCTGATTAGCTCGCTGATTTCACGTCATCATCCCGCTGTCCAGAGGTACCTCGCTGTGCTACCCGCGGCCGAGGAGTTCCAGACGACGCCGACGTTGCGCCGTTCAGACCCGACTTCCGCTTGTTGGACGACATTACGAGGTTAGTTTCCCCTAACTCATAGCACAACCCACACCATAGCAGAACTGAAAACCTAACTAAAATCGGCAACTTAACTCATTAAATTTATTTTCTGCTCCCTCATAACGATGTGGAACTGTAGATCGACGAATGGACTTTTTGACTGTGCACATAGGATAGAATCGTCGAATAGGGTTGAACATCTAAAAGTGACTTTTGACGAATAGGATAGTCCCGACAACCTAGAAACGAAACCTAATAGGATTTGATGAATTTGAGACCTGACATCGTCGCCGTGGCGATATTTCAGACGGACTTCCGTGGACGAGACGCTCGGACGGGACGCTTCGAGAGGACGACGCACTCGCCGTTTCAGGCAAGTGTACCCACTTGCGTTTTTGACCGTGCTTTGGTCTTAGATTGCTAGAGCTGTTAGACTGTGAATGAATAGAACTGGACGTGAAATGATAGCGTCCGGGACGCCCCTGACGACCTAGACTTGACGACGAAGTCTAGGCGTAAGAACAACAACTTTTGACACTTAGGGTTATCTTGTGTGTGCGTGTGTGTGGACACCCTAGAACAACTTTGCCTTGCCATGTCATGAACATCTTGCACGTCGTGTCTTGTGTAGCCTGTGGGCAGTGAGACGCTCACCTAGCAGAGTGAGTGATCTTTGTTATGGAACACTGACGGGAAGCTCGGCACCCACCTAGCAGAGTGAGTGTCCCAGCAGACCGAGAGGATAGAGACACTCACCTAGCAGAGTGAGTGGTCCTATACAGTAGTACTGTTTCACCTACGAGGCGTTCGTCGCTCACCTAGCAGAGTGAGCGATACGCTACCGACCGTGGGGATAGGGGCACTCACCTAGCAGAGTGAGTGGCCCTATATTGTCTTGTCCTGAGTTCTGGGGTTTGGGGTAGGGTTGAGCGTGCGCACGACAAGAGGGTCTGATCCCCCTCGAACCGTAAGGCGTGAACCCTTCATGTCACAATTGTCTTGTCTTGTCTTGTCTTGTCCTGTCACGTTTCGTCTTGTCACGTCTTGTCTTGACACCGGTTAGGCTAGTCCCGTAGTTGGTGGCACACGCTACAACTACTACTTGTTGCGTTTTACTTTCCTGCTGCGTTTACTTTCTGTTGTCACTCTGTTATAACCCTAGCATGCTAATCAACCAGTAAACTGTTGTGTAAAGGAACCTCAGCATGTTAATCAACCAGTAAACCGTTGTTTAAAGTTCGGTGCACTTGCAGTAAAGTGTAGACTTTACCTGACGTACAGTTCCTTTTTCTTGGGTGATGTACGTCAGGTGCTCAGCCAGAGTTCGTGGACGAGGCAGACTCACTGGAGCACGAGGAGCCGAGGACGTCGACCCAGAGTACGCGCCCGACGAGGACCAGACCTTGAGGTCTACCTAGTCGTCACTTTCAGAGGTTACTACCTTTAGTTTGTTTTTAGATAGTATGTTGCCACGCTTAGGCTCCTTTTTAGACTTTGTACTTGTTGGATATTATATCTCTATTTAATGAATGCAACTTCTTTTCTGTACCTTCTGTTGTTCGAACTTAATAAATGCAAGAACATGAAAATCTTTTAAAATGGTACCTCTACAGACGCTTATTGGGTCCGAGCTTCCCAGCTCCGGCCCGAGCGGGCCTTAGTCACGCTTCGCCTCCGTCGTTTTGGGAAGCGGGGCGTGACATGATCTGCTCGGGCCGAGTTTCCTGTAGATCCTTTTCCTTCTTTATCTTTCATTTCCTCCTCAAATCTTCAACTTTGTCATCTTCCTCCGGCTTTCTTATAATGTCCATGCGCATGCCCCCGATGTTCCGTCCTACACGAAACACAAACTCGTCAAAATTTTTATAATTTTTTTCAATTTTACCTAAACACACGAAATAAAAATAGGAAAATAAGAAAATGAGAAAGAAAATTGAAAAACTACGGAATTGGGTTGCCTCCCAATAAGCGCTCTTTTGCAGTCATGAGCTCGACTCCCCTTAATTTATCAGTTGTCATCGGGGAATACCTCGACGAAGTATGTCTCCTCTTTTCCCATAGGTTCTCCGGCTCTGTAGGGTTTAATTCTTTGACCGTTGACGTTGAAATTTCC